>CM044402.1:34097500-35297500 GCA_024322285.1 Musa beccarii
AATTATATCTAGTCCTTTGCTAATAGTATCAGTCTTCTTCTTCTCTTTTCCAGTACTCGAATTGGACCGTCGGTGGAGGTCTCACCGTAGCTTGGCTTCTCTCCTGATTTAGATCTTAATCGAGGTCCGAAACTTTCCTGAGCGCTTACGGTCTCTCGGGAAAGGAGATCGGAGATCGCTTGTCGCACGAGGACCACTCCATCTTTCGTTGCGTGCATCCGTAGGACGTCCCTCATGGATAGCTGCATGTCGGGAGATGGAGAGCGAGTGCCGAACGATGTCCCTTTTCTCTAGCTTTGGAATCCGCAGTGCTTTCCTTTTGCAGAGCGATGAGCTGCCGGTAGATCTGCTTGTTTTCTCGGATCGGATCGGCGGTGTGTCATCGGAGGGATGACGATGCAGCAACACCAGCCGGCGGACGAGAACATGTCCAATCTCACCTCTGCCTCCGGGGAAGCGAGCGTCTCTTCCAACCAGCAATCTTCCTTCGCCTCCCCGACCCCAAATCCGAGCAGGAAAAAGAGGAACCTCCCGGGAAATCCAGGTTCCCTTCTTCTCATCCGCCCGGTGACGCGCGTCCGACTCGATTGCTCCGTCTGAAATTAATTACCGTGTTGATTTTGGGGATTTCGTCTGCGTCGTAGATCCGGACGCCGAGGTGATAGCGTTGTCCCCCAAGACGCTGATGACCAGCAACAGGTTCGTGTGCGAGATCTGCAACAAAGGATTCCCGAGGGAGCAGAACCTGCAGCTGCACAGGCGCGGCCACAACCTCCCCTGGAAGCTGAAGCAAAGAAGCAGCAAGGAGGTGAGGAAGAAGGTGTACGTATGCCCGGAGCTGACCTGCGTCCATCACGATCCCTCCCGGGCCCTTGGCGACCTCACTGGGATCAAGAAGCACTTCAGCAGGAAGCACGGGGAGAAGAAGTGGAAGTGCGACAAGTGCTCCAAGAAGTATGCTGTTCAATCGGACTGGAAGGCCCACTCCAAGATCTGTGGCACAAGGGAATACAGATGCGACTGTGGCACCCTATTCTCAAGGTAGCAATTATTTGATCCAAGTACAGATGATCTTAGAAACCTAAGCGATGAAGAACGCTGTTTGAAGAAGTAGTAGCAGTAGGAGGAGGAGGAGGAGGAGGAGGAGGAGGAGGAGGAGGCTCCATTGGCGTAGCACCGCATTTCTGAAGCCCCAGACAACATATCTATCGCAGGCACTTCTGCTGTTGACTCTGAAAAGAATATTAGTGAGAGAGAGAGAGAGAGACGAAAAGTTTGCATCCACCTCTTCCTTCATTCTTCTTGTTTACATGCATTTCCTTCTGTTCTTGGGAGAGAGAAGACGATCTGTGTGTTCTTCCGTGTTTTCTTGTTGACTTTACGGTCTCCGTGTGTGTTCTTCCGTGTTCTCTTGTTGGCTTTATCTTGGTTTGGTTGTCACTTCTGTCGCTGCTGCTGGTTGCAGGAGGGATAGCTTTATCACACACAGAGCCTTTTGCGACGCGCTGGCAGAAGAAAGTGCAAGAGCTATGGCAGCGAACCCTTCGGCCAATCACCAGGCTCTCCTCTTCTCTCCGCCTGCAGCATCCTGTGAGCCTTCCTCTCTCCAAAGCCACTTCCCTCACCTGACGAGAGGCGACGAGGCCGACGCCAGCATTCTCGGTGGCCACGGGACGCAGCAGGAGCCCTCGCTCGGAGGAGAACACCGGCATCAACGATTCAACCTCAGATCAACCATCCCACCGTGGCTGGCTTGCCAGGGAGCCACCGCTCTGAACATGCTAGACCTCCCTCCGTCCGTCTACTCCACCAGGTTAGAACCGGAGCACGGTCGCGAGGACCCAGTTCCCCGTCCTCCTCTTCCTCCGGCGTTCCATGCCCTGGCTCCGTCCCCGCACATGTCGGCCACCGCGTTGCTCCAGAAAGCGGCTGAGATGGGTGCAACCATGAGCAGACCTGCACACCTGGGTCTGATGGCAGCTCACGCTCCGAGTTCTGCGCCTTTTGCGGTCGACGGTACTTCCGGCGTTGGTCTTGGGTTGTCCTCGCACCAAGACACGGGTCACGGCATCGGTGGCGGACACGGATCGGCACCTCCTCCTCTTCTTCGAGACATGGTTGCGACCTCGCTCGCCGCAACTCCAGGTTTCCACGGGTCTTTTGAGGATGCAATAAGAGCAATAAGAGAACCGAGGAACAGCAATAAAAGCAGCCTCGGGAGAAGCCATGGAATGGCCGAGGAAGGAGGTGGCGGGATCAACGACGGGATGACGAGAGACTTCCTGGGACTGAAGGCCTTTCCCCACAGAAACATCCTCAACCTGACCGGGTTGGATCCTTGTTTGACCGCCGCCGCCTCCTCCTCCTACGAACAGCAGCAGCAACAACAACAACAACAAAGCAAGAACCCATGGCACGGTTAGCTACTCCGAGCAACCTGGTATGTCCGTGCTACTCCTTCGCTCTTAGTTTCGATAGGGAACGACGACAAACGGTTCCGGCGGCGCTGCCATTAGGTTTTGCAGCAATCTCTGCGCGTGATCAGTCTGAAACAATGGGAGATAAATCGGGTGTATGTTCTTTGTTTTGGTTTCCTATATACGTTTCGATGGAAGCATGTCCAGGAATGACAGGGCTACGGTGCACTTGCCATGTCGGGTGGTTCATCGAGGTGCGGAGAACGAAGGGCGAGTACTCCTCGGCGAAGAAGAAGAAGCCAATCATTAGCGATCAGGTGAGGCGTTGCCGCTCGATTCCTCCTCCTTCCTATGGCGTACGTATCGGCGACGTCGTCGGTGGCCGGCTCTGCTTCTTTACTTTATTTCCCTTCTGTTGTTGTTGTTTCTTCAGGACAAATATGAGATGACATAAAATATGAGATCACATCTTTTTTTTTTCTTTTTCTTTTCCTATAAATCAATCCACGGGATGAAGAAAACACTGCAACAAAGATTATTTCGAGTATTAGGTAAAAATTAGAAGCGAGAAAACGAAGAGATCTTGAGGGAAAAAACCCAAAAAAAAGGTTTTTTTTCTCTCCAACAGCAGCGCAGAAACATTAGTGCAGATATCACGAGCGAGCAGGTGGAGAGGACGGAGATGGGTTGTAAGAAACGTGAAAGACAAACGAGCATTCCTGTAGGCTCCTTTGGAGGACAACTTCTTTGAGCTTTTGGCACGCCATCGAGACTTTACCTTCTTTTCTGCCTTTGTCTTCTTTTCCGCATGTAATACTCGCCATGGAGATGCATGTTTCGCCTTCTTCATTCTTGCTATTCCACCCTCCCCAGAACAACCTTCGTCCCTCCTCATCTTACATAGCACTTTGCATGCATCAACTCAGAGAGAGAGAGAGAGACGAGGGGAGAGGGTGGGCGAAGGAATCTGTCACACGGGACCGACGAGGAGGCCCTTGTTTCTATCTTTTGCTGCCACCTCGGCCTGTGTGTGGTGGTGGTGGTCATGGTGCTGTCGATAAGGATGTCGAGGCATGAAGACGAACAGCGGCAGCTATCACGAGGTCTGCTAACGCACTGCATGCCACTCCATTCCCCACTTTACTCTCTCTCGCCTCCTTGAGCTTCTTCCTCTTTTAAAAAGTTGGTCTACGGAGGGGAAGGAGATGAGGTTGAGGCATTAGGGTTTGGACTTTTGAAGCCGATGCCGTTGACATGATGAACTCAGTATGAGGAAAAAGGGTGACTGAGTTCTGCAGGCCCAAAGAATCATGATTACGCCCATCCATGTCTTCCAAGCACTCCTCTTCTCTCGCTCGGGTACTTCGAGGAGGGGAGAGGCGTCCACCAAAGACTGCCATGGATGATGCAAGCCACACTCGCGATCGGTGGCGAGATGCTGGATGAAAACGAAGACAACTCGACAAAGCTTGATCGATTAATACATGACGTAGTTGATGTCGTGGAAGCAACTCGACAAAACAAAACGACGCTATCCATGGAATGTTACGATCGATCTCAACTTGATGAATTGGATTAGTCTCTGAGAACAGCAGCAGAGCCAAAGGCTGAGGCTGCTGCAGCGAGCAAAAGGCTCGCTGCACATGGAATCGACGCCATGGGCAGGACTAAAGAATGCCAGCGCTTAGCAAACAGCGGTACGGAGCCCAGACGAACAGTGCCGAATGCTTTGTCCTCAAGCTTTTACTTCTGCCTGGGAATGCTGCAGCCTGTGAGGAGCAGCAGGAATGCTGCTCGCCGCTTGCTGTCACGATTCCGGTTACCTTCGAGCGCCGTTCGTCGTCAAAGAAGTGCGTGAAAAGAGAGAGAGAGAGAGAGAGAGAGAGGGCAAGGCCTGAGACGTATGCGTTCCATGCATCGCCATCATAACGCTGTGTCACTGGGGGAGACGGAGGAGGAGAAAGCTGGCAGGAGCAAAGGCTGAGAAAGAGGTCGTCCGGGGTTGACGACTCGGGCAAAGGACATGACCGGCTCGGGACCGTCGACGTGACGTGTTCATGCTCGGCTTCCGTCTCCGTACGCGGGCATCATGAGGGAGATGACAGAGAGTGGAAGTGGATGTGGATGCGGACGTGGCTGTGGGGTCGGGAGGCCACGAGCCCATGCAAAAGCTTCTGACATCGATGCACCATCGCCTGGTCAACGCGCACATCAATGCGGAGTTGCGTGGATTTATCCGATGGAAATAATCTTTTAATAAACTTATTTAAAATGATATGAATGATAACATAGTTGAAAATAAAATAATTAATATTAGCGGTACGAAAAGACACAAAAGAAAGACCTACTAAAGATCCTAATAAAAATTATGAATAAAATTTTAAATATTTTAAATCTAATTAAAACTTTCCTTTTTATATAGATTTTAATGATGATAAAAGATATATATTGTGGACCACAAATAGTTGAGATTTATAAGCTTGTTATTGTTGTAAATAATTGATCGATCATAATTTTTTGAAAGATCATAAATTAATATTTTTATATTTTAAATGAGATTAAATAGAGCTTTAGGGATAAAAATTTCTTAGTTTAAAATATATTTTACAAGATTTGAAATAAGATTAGATAGAGTTATAGAGATTAGCGACTCTTATATTTTACACCTATAATAAAAATTATAAATATTTTAAATCTAATTAAATTTTTTTTATAGTTTTTAATGATGATAAAAGATCTATATTGTGGACCGCAAATAATTGAGATTTATAAGCTCGTTATTGTTGTAAATAATCTTTGTGATCAATCATAATTTTATGAAATGATATTCTAAGAAGATGATTGTTAAGAAGCTAAAAGTATATTTTGGAAGATAATAAATTAATATTTTATATTTTAAATGAGATTAAATAGAGTTTTAGGAATAAGAAATTCTTAGTTTAAAATATATTTTATAAGATTTCAAATAAGATTAGATAGAGTTGTAGAGATTAGGGACTCTTATATTTTACATCTATAATATAAATTATGAATAAAATTTTAAATATTTTAAATTTAATTAAAACTTTTTTTTTTTTATAGATTTTAATGATGATAAAAGATATATATTGTGGACCGCAAATAATTGAGATTTGTAAGCTCGTTATTGTTGTAAATAATCTTTGTGATCAATCATAATTTTTTGGAAGATCATAAATTAATATTTTTATATTTTAAATGAGATTAAATAGAGCTTTAGGGATAAAAATTTCTTAGTTTAAAATATATTTTACAAGATTTGAAATAAGATTAGATAGAGTTATAGAGATTAGGGACTCTTATATTTTACACCTATAATAAAAATTATAAATATTTTAAATCTAATTAAATTTTTTTTATAGATTTTAATGATGATAAAAGATCTATATTGTGGACCGCAAATAATTGAGATTTATAAGCTCGTTATTGTTGTAAATAATCTTTGTGATCAATCATAATTTTATGAAATGATATTCTAACAAGATGATTGTTAAGAAGTCAAAGCATATTTTGGAAGATAATAAATTAATATTTTCTATTTTAAATGAGATTAAATAGAGTTTTAGGAATAAGAAATTCTTAGTTTAAAATATATTTTATAAGATTTCAAATAAGATTAGATAGAGTTGTAGAGATTAGGGACTCTTATATTTTACATCTATAATATAAATTATGAATAAAATTTTAAATATTTTAAATTTAATTAAAACTTTCTTTTTTTTATAGATTTTAATGATGATAAAAGATATATATTGTGGACCGCAAATAATTGAGATTTGTAAGCTCGTTATTGTTGTAAATAATCTTTGTTTTTTGGAAGATCATAAATTAATATTTTTATATTTTAAATGAGATTAAATAGAGCTTTAGGGATAAAAATTGCTTAGTTTAAAATATATTTTACAAGATTTCAAATAAGATTAGATAGAGTTGTAGAGATTAGGGACTCATATTTTACACCTATAAATAGGTAGCATCTACATGTAGATTAATTTTACACCTAAACATTTCTTAGTTTAAAATATTTTTTAAAAATAAAAAAAATTAATATTATGTATTTTAAATAAGATTACATAGAATTTTAGAAATAAAAAAAATTAATTTAAAATGTATTTTAGAAGACTTCAAATAAAATTAAATAGAAATCTAAAGATTAGAAACTCTTTATATTCTAGAGATTATGAACAAGTATTTTACATCCATAAATAGATGATATGATCCTCCCTTTCTTCACAATGAAAACATTAGAAATGTAATCTTATTTTGATTTAGATTGGAAATACACCACAGAAGTTGATGAAACAAGAAGCAAATGCAAATTATGTGCACCACTTTTGGATTCATCTTATGTGCAATCATTCATTTTTCCTGGTAATTTAATATTGCTAATCCATCATCAATACTTACCAATTCCATCAAAGACCAATGACAGATCATTATATTAACAACATAATTTAATAATACCAACTAATACAAGTGGATGCAATGTTGAGTCACATCAATGCACCAAATCATTTTATTAGAACAGAATAACCAAGCAAAGAAGGGGAAATGTGTACAATATATATCATATTTAACACTCATTCTATTTTACATGCATCCAATTAGACAACCAAAAGGCCAGCATTGCCTTTGAAAGAAGAAGAAAAATCCAGTGAATTGCTAACTAAATTAATTGGTCAAATTAAAATCTAATGGCAGCAACTTTGCAGACACATTTGACCTGTCAAAAGAGAATGCATTATTGAAATTAAATGATATTTTCGGACACTTGTTAGGTCAAAAGGACTTACGTGTTCGGATGAACCGTCTATGATGATCGCTTGCAGGAAGGATGATTTGCCGACTAATGGTACACACTCAGGCTATAGAAAACAAGAAAAGCGGGTAAAAATAAATACGAAAAATGCTTAGGAATGTGCTAAGCTATTACATAAATCAGAAATTTATAAGGTACCAGGATAACTAGCGGAACTCATCGTGATAGTTATAATCATCTTCCTCGGCAAAAATAGCACTATAGAATACATAAGGATTTTCAATCATCTCTTTCAAAGTTAAGCGCCCGTCTTTATCTGTATCCGCCTGCATTTTTGCCAAGAATTACTCGGTGAGAAGTTATTCCTGCCTCACCATTATTTCAGCATTATGTGAACGACATGAAGTCCATCATCCAAGCAGAACATACTCGTAACAAAAAGTTTCGCGAAATATACATGCATCTAATGTCTCCAATTGAATGCACCCGGTGCACGAGGCTTCCGCCAATGAAGGGTCTAGGGAGGGCCAATGCACACAGCCTTACCTTTAGATATTTAAAGAGGCTGTTTCCGTTACTCGAACCCTGGTCTCCCAGGTCGCAAAGAGTCATGGTATAATTGATTTGATTAACCAAGACAACTCGTGAACAAGGTTCTAAAATCTTATTCCACCTTTCACGTGATGACAAGTGAAAAAAATTACAATACCTAAACTATGATACTTGTGTAATGCACCAGAACCGTGAACCTCAACTACGGTCATCTTTCTTCTACCCCCCCAAAACTCATCAAGATAAATTGGGAGACATAATTGAAAAGAGTTGAAATAAGGAACGCAAAAAGTGATATGGAAGACTTCCCCTTCTTTGCTATTTGTTTTCCTAGAATCCAATTACTAACTCAGCAATTGAGATTGGTTACTGAAAAAGAAAATCTATCTTTCTTCTCATCCTTTTGAATGGATAAGGAAAGGTTTCTTGTTCATGACTAGGTAAAATTCTATATATATGGTTTTATCTTCTTTTGAGCGTTCTTATATCTAGGCATGATGTGAATATAAATATTGTGTGAGAACAAATTCAACAGGTACCTCTGAAATAACATAATCAGCTTGTTGCTTAGCATAGTAACGCTCTGATGGGTGTAGATCACCAATTACGGGTATCAACTCATCTTCTGATAAGTATCTGTAAAGAAAAGCATGTACAAAATTACCCCAATTAAATTTAGTTTTCTGTTTACAATAGCAAAACATGAATCCCAGTACACATACCCATCGTTGTTGTGGTCAAGCTGTGAGAATAGCCTTTTAGCCGGTGCATCTGTTGAACTATCGGATTCATGTGTAACATTATAAACATCATCTTTCCTTATCAAGTCAAATAAACCATTAAAATATTCTTGAAAATTAAGCTTCCCATCTTTATCTTTATCTCTTTCCCTGAAAAGGAAAATTAAAGCATGTCAGCAACAAAAAAGCGTGACAAGAAAATACCTTCTGTACGAAATTAAAAACATAATCAAAATGCATATAAGTTTTCAGTGATGAAACGTGTGAACATCAAGAATGGCCATCAAGCCTTTTTACCATTAATAAGTTTTCAAGATCGAGATCAGTTAGAATCAGTCGCAAAGTTCAGGATTGTTCAGGATCATTCCAGATCTACAGGATGTGCAGATGCAGAACATGAAAAGGATTGAAGACCAGCTAGGTGACAAGATCAGTCAAACAAAGGAGAGAAATTGACAGTGGTCAGCTCTATTAGCTAGAAATTTATCGGGATCATTACCTGCATGAGATCTGTCATATAGCCGATGATCTACAGGATCATCTACAGATCTCAGCAATTCATGAAAAGTGACCATGGCAATCGAACAACTAATCATGCAAACCATGTTGATAAAATTGTACAGACATCCAATTAACCATCAACAATGATCCCAGTTTCATAGCCAAAGCAGAATTATAAAAGAGAGGGCCTTCAATTAAAACCTCAAAGGCTACAGTAGGAATAATGATATCTTTCCTTCTCCAAACCCCAGTAAACTATAAGGAAAGCTCATTCCTACCAAGCAGTAGAAAAGAAATACTCTGCGAAAGGTGTTTGTTTAGATGTTAAGTTGGCTTTGCCAAAAGTTTGATAACAAATATTATGCATCATCGTGAAATTATTTGTTGTTCCCACATTAGAAATGAACAAATCTTTTGACATATAAGCATGTTATTAGATTAGCATCAAGACAAAGTAGTGAAACACTGTACACTAAGCAAACATCAAAAACAATTTGCATACCTAAATGACAACATAGCAAGTAACATGCCTTTGAAATTTCAAGCTCATCTTCCAGAGAAGCAAAACTAAGGGTAAAGTATGAACTTGTACGATACATATAAAGAAAGAAGCATATCTGTGTTTAGGGAAAGAGGATAACAATGGACTCGACCAAGGGCAGAATGTTGGCCGATCACGACAGTGAACATGTACAATTCACTGCTATGCATATTAAAGATGGATGGATAACCATCAAAAGATCGGATAGATTATTTTGCATCCTCTATAAGTAAGAAGTAGTGCAAGCTAAGCATAAAGAGAAAAAAATTCTGAAAGGAACCATGTAGACAACTAAAGATATTTGGAATTAAATGCATAATTTTTTTTAAAACAAAAGATGTTCAGATCTTCCCTTCACATCCTTCTGTGACTTCCTTAGGCCATCAATTATTGGTTTCCTTCATAGCACCTTTGGTACATGAAAAATTTAGTTCGCATAGTCTGATATTTGCAAGTTTAAACTTCATGATTACGCTCTTTGAAACATGAATGTTTAGCTATAACATACAGTTTTGAATGAGTGGATAAAAGAAAAGAGAATGTCTTCAGCTTAAAGATAACCTACCATGTACATAGATCTAAAAATCATTGGCAAAATATTTCTATAAGAACAGAGGGCTCCCATTATGCACAATATTAACATATGTTTAAGAGAATTAAGATTGCATAGGAGCCTCTACCTTCTAAAAAGTATGATATTTTGCAAATACAACTAATCTCTTTATTGAGGCATTAATGTACACAACCTTGAAGAATGTTTGGCAAAGCAGAGAGAGCAGTACCTAATTTCTTCTTTGGACAACCAGTGGATCAGCTTTGGATTGTTGGTGTCTGCTGGATGAAGGAAGCTGTAGCCATAAAATTTAAAAAAAAATAAACAAAAAAAGGAAAATAGCATGCAAATCTGGATGGGTACACGAGCAAAGAACATACTCATTAAACTCTGTTAGATTAAGAAGACCATCGCCATCCACATCTGAAGCATTGAAATGCTCCTCTTTCCACCATCCCACTTGATCATCGGTTGCATTATCATCTGCCAGTATATTAGGAAAAAGTAATGTATTTATCTCAGGCTCAACCTTCAAGTTCCACATCTTTATCTACATGCACTGCTAAGCTCTACAGATGTGTAACAATCAAATGCATAATGTTGAAGCCTAAAGATTATGAGCATATCCTATGCAAGTTTATCAGGTGTTGAAACGGATAAGTTGCCCATAAATGTGTTCCAGCACATTTTGCTTGAACTAAATTTTGACGTTAATCTTGAGAAAAGAGTGTCAAAAGGGACAGTGCAGTGAAGAGATAGGTGGACGCAGTGCTTGCTGAAGAAGAATAACTCTTTAAAGAGGACGGACAACTTTGGAGAACAATTCTTTTTTGATCTCCCAAGTAATTAAAGAAAAAATAAGAAGAATTATACTTAATGCTTTAGGGGAGAGGGGAGGAGGGGGAGGGGATGCTTGGGGGAAGGGAATGCTTTTAGCCTTTTATGCTTGATGAAAGCACCTTTTAGCCTTTTTATGCTTGATGAAAGCACCAACACCGACTAAAGTGCAATACGCTTCTTGATATATTTATATTAGACTCCAATTTTTTGCTTGAATCCAGACCTCAAGGTATCATTTTTATGCTTACAAGAAATTTCACATCTAGAAAACTGAAACATGAGGAGGAAATTATACGCCTCATATTAAACAGGTAAGAGAATCCAGAGCAATAATGCAATGGAATACCAAACACACTCCCGTATTAATTGAAACCCTCAAAGTTCAGATGGGTAAAACTTCCAATATTTGCCGGAATCTGAAGCCCGCTCTGTGATCCTTAATGGTCTTTAGCAAAAAGGGAAATCCCAATCTTGACAATGAAGAAGTAGTGAAAACAACAAGTCTTTAACCAAAGAGATAGGGAAAATAGAAAAGGCATCGAATATATGCAAATTAGGAACCAAAGAATTTACGACAGAACAGGTGAAGAAAAAGAAGGGTTTTTTTTTTTTGTTTTTGCAATTAGAATAGATTTGTTGCTAAGCAGGGATCTATACCGACCATGGAATCGACGGGCCCAGCTGGGCGGCTCGTACTCCTTGAAGGAGATGAAGCCGTCGTGATTCTTGTCATGGAGCTCCATGTCCCGCTGAGTCCGGTGCATCACCTCTTTCTCCACCTGCCTGAGATTCCAGTCGGCCAGCTCATCGGAGCTAACGAAGCCGTCGGCGGGGGCAACGTCGATCTTGGGAAAGAGCTGCACGATGCGGTCGGTGACATTGAAGCGCTCCTCGTCGTTGATGTAGTCCTCGGCGTCCATGAAGTCCTCCCACTCGGGCTGGGCCTCCATGGCGGGGGCGTGACCCTGCGGGAGGAAGTGGGCCCGCTCCCACTCGCGGTCCTCCCGGCGTCGCTCGATGTCGGCGATGACAGGGTCGAAGGGAATGCCACGGCGGTCGCGGTCGCGGGCTGTCTGATCGGAGAGGTCCGCAGCGGAGCGGAGCTTCAGCCGGCGGTGGGGCCGGTTAGGTCGCTTCGGCGCGAAGGAGAGGAGTAGGAGGACGAAGACCACCACGATCAAATAGATCAAGACGGGGGATCTCGCCATCGCCGGCCCGCTCTCTCTTCCTCCTCCCCCTTTCGCCTTCGACCTTTTCCTCTTTCGCTGAGTTGTTGACAGACGAGTTTGTTTCGGCCGCGGATTGGAATCGCTCGCACCACGTGGAGACCATGTGACAGCGGCTGATGTAAACCGTATCTGGCCCACTCGACCCACTCAATACTCGCCTTCGCATTGGTTCCTAGTACGGGCCCAGGAGGGTACCACGATGGGTGCATCAAATTCCAAAAATTGCAGAGACCAACATGGTTAAAATGACCATTAAAAGATCGCAATCACTCACCGTTCCTTTTAATTGGATCGCGCATCCGACGGTGCACAATCCCCATGCGCCATACATGGATGGGTAATTAACGCGACCAGCTTTACTACCCAAGCCGACGTGGCTTACACGCGGAGGAGGGGCCCGCGGGGCAGGCTCGCTGCGTCCATCAACACATACCCAACGCCACAAACGTACCCGCCACCTCCAAGCCAAGAAAGCAGGCGACGGAGACGCGTCATCCTGCGAGGCGGGGCCGGGAATCGCATAAGAGCACGCAGTCGTTCGCAGGCTCGGCAGGTCAACCATCGCCGCTGCGTGAAGGTGGGCCGATCGCCACGATGTCGACATTCCCATCGCACCCAGTGGGCATGCTCTGCCAAATTATGGGCGGTCGGGCTTGGTTCGGTACCTGCAGAGCCTCTGCCGTCTCATCACGGTCGTCCGCGTTCATGGCCGAACACGGTACGGTCAACCCACTCCTCCCTTCTCCTTTTCCCCGATGACGACATGTTGTGGTGGTTCCTTCGTTCAGCTGCTTATAAAATTCATTGATTCCACCTCTCTCTCTCTCTCTCTCTAGGAGAAACGAGAGAGAAGGGATCGATAGAGGATCTCGAGTTCCAATTCACGACCAACTTTCGCGAAAGATCTTCCGATGTCTGTCACTGAGGTATGGAGTTGATGATGTCGTGTGCCGGAATCGAGCTATGGAAACCTCGTAGTCGAGCTGATTGGGTTTCTTGTGCAGGGTTTTGATATTTTGGTCTGCCTCACTCGATTCCGTGAGCAGCTGAGCTATTTTTGGGGTAAAAATCGCTCCTTTTTGCTCTTTGATTCGTATGTTTTGGATGTTGGGCGCTCAAGTGCTGGATTAATTTTGAAGCGAGGGTGTCGGAGTCGATGGCGGCGACGAGCTGCGCGGCCGTCGATGCGGCGGAGGAGTGCCGGGACGGCGAGGCGGCTTTGCGGCTTAAGGTTGCGGCCATCGCGGCGATCCTGGTGGCCGGAGCCATCGGCGTGGCCATCCCTCTAGTGGGGCGGAAGCAGCAGCTTCTGCGCACGGACGGGGGCCTGTTCGTCTGCACCAAGGCGTTCGCCGCCGGTGTCATACTCGCAACAGGCTTCGTGCATATGTTGCACGGCGCAGAGTCGTCGCTCACGCACCCCTGCCTCCCGGACTCTCCCTGGCGGCGCTTCCCCTTCGCCGGCTTCGTGGCAATGCTGGCGGCGCTTGGCACCCTCGTCGTCGACTTCTTGGGAACCCAGTTCTACGAGCGGAAGCAACGAGCGGAGTCGACGAATGCCGCGGCCGCCGTATCGGCAGTGGCGCCAATACCCGCAGCGGAAGATGACAAGAACGGAATCACCGTCATCTCAGTGGCCCCGGAGGCGAGGGGGGAGGCGTCGGGGAGCGACAAAGGCCCAATGCACGTCCACTCGACGGCGCATCGCCACGGCCATGTGCACGTGCTCGCTACCCCCGGCCGCCCTCGCGGCCATGAGGGCGACGCCTCCTCTCACGCGCGGAACGTGGTGGTATCTCAGGTAACCTAATCCGCCGTCGGTGGACCGTATTCCATTTTTCGAGCACAAGAAGCTTATTTGCTTACATGGAACTCGGTGACGACGACTTGTGGATAGATATTGGAGCTTGGAATCGTGTCGCACTCCGTCATCATCGGACTCTCGTTGGGTGTGTCGCAGAGCCCATGCACCATAAGGCCGCTGGTGGCAGCCCTCTCCTTCCACCAGTTCTTCGAAGGCTTCGCACTGGGCGGGTGCATCTCGCAGGTGAGCGAGCGAGCGATCTCTGTCGCCTCTTGCTCGATCTTGAACGGTGAGTGATTCGACGGCGTGGTGGTGGCATGCAGGCACAGTTCAAGAACACGGTGGCGGCCGTGATGGCGTGCTTCTTCGCCATCACGACGCCCGCGGGGATCGCCGCCGGCCTGGGCATCGCGTCGTCCTACGATGCCAAGAGCCCGAGGGCGCTGGTGGCGGAGGGGTTGCTGGACTCGATGTCGGCGGGGATTCTGGTGTACATGGCTTTGGTGGATCTGATCGCTGCTGATTTCCTGGGCCAGACGATGCGATGCGACGTGCGGCTTCAGGTGGCGTCCTACTCTGCCCTGTTCCTCGGCGCCGGAGCGATGTCGGCCCTCGCCGTCTGGGCCTGAATCGTGATGCACTCCTTTACCGACTGCGATCCTTCATTTGTTTATGAGAGAAAGCTTGTTCGTCTTCATGTCTTCCGGTCATTTCATGGCCGAGCAATGTCCAATAAACTCCACCTCCGATGAGGATAAGTTGCTGCCATGTTCTCGTGGGGAATGCTTGTTGGCATTACATTACTGCAATGGAGAGAAGACTTCTTCGACGGTGCCCGACGAAGTAGGGCACCCGGTCAACGCCGCCACTGGCGTCGACGCTGCAGGTGGAGCTGGAGAATGACGGCTTGCAGCCATCCTTGTTGCCGTCGACGGTGACGAAGGACGTCTCCGAGCGGTAGGACGCGTCGAGGATGGAGGAGCAAGCAAATGATAAAAATAAAATACTACGATATAATTAAGAAAGAATGTTTTTGATGAAAAAAAATCGATGTAATATTAAAATAAGAAGAAAGACATAAAACACCTACAAGATTTTTTCAAATACACACCTGTCTTGTTTTGTGAACTATGATTTTATTTAGAAGACCTAGTAGTAACTATCTCATCTCATTATATCATTCATGATTAAGTTAGGTGTAGTAACTACTCTATAACTTCTAGATCATTGGTCGCTTCTTAGAACATGTATTTAACTATCTAGAATATGATAACTACTTAGATAACTACTATGAATCAATTCTCAATATTCTCCCTTGATTCATAGTTACATACACTGATTTGAGACATAAAATAAATATGTTTCTGAACTGAAAGTGACTAGGTAAGAATATCCGTAACTTGTTTACTTGTTCCATAATACTTTATTATTATGGCTCCACTTGCTATAAGATCTTGGATGAAATAATAACGTATCTCTATATGCTTCATTCTTTTATGAAATATTGGATTCTTCGTCATTATAATTGTGGCTTTGTTGTCACAAAATATTTTTGTTGTTTCCTTTTGTTCTTGACGAAGATCTTCAAGAAGTCTTCTAAGTTATATTGTTTGACAAGTAACTAATGTTGCAGCTACATATTCTGCTTCCGATGTCGAAATGTAGTTGTTGCTTGCTTCTTTGAACTCCAAGATATAGCATCTGATCCAAGGTTAAAAATATCGTTTGAAGTACTTTTTCTATCATCCAAAGCTTCTGCCCGATCACTATTAGTGAAACCAAATAATTTACATTTATAATTATGAGAATACTAAATATCATAATCTGTAGTTCCAGTAATATAACACAGAATTCTTTTAACAGCTCCAAGATGATGTTTGTTTGGGCTATGTAAAAACATAGATACTACACCAATAGAAAAAATAATATTTGACCGATTATAATTTAGATAAATCAAATCTCCAACCAAACTTCTATTGTATCTTGCATTTATCAAACATATATCATCTTCAAGTTTCAGTTTCTCATTTACATTCATAAGCGTTGTTATAACTATGCAATTAATCATGTTAGATTTTTTGAGTAAATCTATTACATATTTTCTTTGTGAAATAAAAATTTCATATGATCCTTACTTTACCTCCAATTTAGAAAAATAGTGCAGCAGACCTAGATCTAACATTTCAAATATATTCATCATGCATTTTTTAAATTCTGTCACAAAAGAGTTAGATGAACCCATATATATAATATCATCAATATAAAGGTAAACAATTAGAATATTATGTTCATCATCCTTCTTTAGATAAAGAGTATGTTAATTATTACTCATTTTAAATCTATTTTAATGAAGATGATAATAAATTTTACTCTACCATGCCCTTGGAGCTTATTTAAGCTCATAAAGAGCTTTTTTTAGCTTATACACATTTTCTTCATATCTTTTAACCAAAAAACCTTTAGATTGAGTAACAAAAACCTCTTCATATAAATCTTCATTTAAAAACATAGATTTTACATCAAATTAATAAACAGGCCAACTTAAGTGAGTAGCTAAAGCCAAAAATGTTCTCACGATTTCGAATCTAGTAATTGGAGAAAAAGTATCATCAAAATCAATACCTTGTTGCTACGAATATCTTTTTGCTACAAGCTGAGCCTTATGCTTTTGGATATTTTCATCTACATTATACTTTGTTTTGAACACCCATGTTAATCCAATAGCTTTCTTTTCCTTCGGTAGATCCATTAGCTCCTAAGTTTCATTCTTCTCAATTGACTTGATTTCCTCCTTTATTGCTTTTCGTCATTCCACTTTTTCAATTGCTTCCTTAAAAGTTATAGGATCTGAAATAAATAAAGCAAATGTTGAATCATAAATTTCTGTTAGTGATCTGAATTTTCCTAGTGGGGTTTCATTTGAAGAATCAGAAGTTGAACTATTATTGGGTGAGGTTGACAATGAATTTGTTGGAGCAAGATCTGTCACTTGATTTTGTAGAATGTCTAATTCTGTTGGAATCTGAATTTGTATTTCACTTTTATTAATTTCTCAATTCCAACTTGCCCTTTCATCAAACATAATATTTCTATTAATAATAACTTTACAACTAACAGTATTATATAATCAATATACTTTGGATTGTAAGGAATAATTAATTAAGATGTATTTTTTACATTTTTCATCAAGCTTGTGATGATTTTGTGAATTTACTAAAGCATAAGCAATACAATCAAAAATTCTTAAATGGCTTACACTTAGTTTCATGTTATACCAAGCTTCAAAAAGAGTTTGATTCATAACAGTCTTTGTTGGTGAAATATTCAATAAATAAACTGCTGTTGCAATTGCTTCTGTCCAAAACTGATTTGGAAGATGCTTTCCTTTAAGCAAACTTCTTGCTATTTCAACGATAGTTCGATTTTTACGTTCAGTTACACCATTTTGCTATGGTGTATATGGTATTGTCAATTTCATGTGAATATCATTTTTTTCACAAAAATAATTAAACTCATTAGACAAAAATTCACTACCTCTATCTGTCCGAAGTATCTTTATATATCTATTATTTTTCCTTTCTACAAGTATCTTGAATTTTTAAAAATTATTAAATATTTCAGATTTCAGTTCCAGAAAATAAATACAACTCATGCGGCTATAATCATCAATAAACAATAGAAAATATCGACTTCCACCAAATGATTTTGTATTCATAGGTCCACATAAGTCGACATGAATTAATTTAAGATAATTTGATGCTCTCTATACTTTTTCAAACGAAAATAATTTTTTACTTTGTTTGTCATAAATATATCCTTCACATACATCAAGTGTATTAATTTTGGACAATCCGAAAATTATTTCTTTTTGCTTTAACAACCTTAAACCCTTAATGTTAAGGTGTCTATATCTTAAATGCTATAAATTATACTCATTCTTTTGAGTTGTAACAAGAGCATGTTTTTCAACATTTGAAACATCTTGTTTTGCGTTATATAAACATTTACTATAATCAAACTAGATTTTTTTTCTTTAATAATGCATGAATCATCATCAAATATAATTAAGTATCTATCATCTATCAATTGTCCAACATGTAAGAAGTTATGTGATAAACTAAGAACAAAAAAAACATCATCAAGGTATTTTACCTTCTCTTGATTTTTATTAACTTCAATTATTCATTTTCCTTCTATTTGGATTTGCTTATTATCTCCAAGTCTAACCTTCAACTTGTAAGTTTCATCAATATCTCTAAACATTAATCTTATGCCTTATATATGATTAGAATATCCACTATCCAAAAACCAAATATCATTTGGGATATCATTAACTTATGAATGAGTCATAAATAACTTACTATTTTCTTCATTTTCCTCCACATAGCTTGTTTGTTTTTCTTTTTTCCGACAATCTACTTTTATAAGACCAAACGTTTTACAATAATCATATTGAATTTCACTCTTGTAGTTTTTTTTTTATCATAATATGATTGCTTTTGTTCATCATGCCTATCAAAGTGTCCTCTTCCTCTTCCTCTTTCATTTCCTCTACCACGAAACCCTCTTCTGCCACGTCCTATTCCTGTTGATTTTTTATCTTCTTTTAAAGCAGAAGACTCCCTTAATCTAAAATATTTTTTCTTCACTTTTCTTAAGTGACATATTCAACCTTGCTTCGTGTGCTTGTAAGGAATCAATTAGTTCATCAAATGAAAATGTAGATAAATCTTTTGACTCCTCAATTGTGGTAACAATATAATCAAATTTCAGAGTTAAACTTCTCAAAACTTTTGTAATAATTATATGATCAAGAAGATATTCACCATAAGATTTCATTTGACTAACAATTTCGATCATTCGAGAAAGAAAATCTCACACCGATTCATTATTTTTCATGAACAAAACTTATTCATTATTTTTCATGAACAAAATTTTAAACTCACGATGAAGGGTTTGAAGCTTTACCGTAATCACTCTTAATAAACCTTGAAATTCATTTTAAAGCATTAGCCAAGTTAGCTTTGAAGTTGTCACTGTTATAATTCTTGAGAAGATTGTCTCATGTACAACTTGTTAAATGAAGAATAATATCTGAGTTCTTTTTATTCTCTCTAAGCATGGTTTCCTCATCTAGATCTGTATATCTATTTTCTATTAAGTTTCAAAGATCTTAAGACTTAAACAGAGTCTTCATCTTGATACTCTAAAATTCATAATATTTACCCGAGAAAATAAGAATAAGGGATTGAGACATTAAATTACCATTGAAAGTCGCCCAGTTCAAATTGAAAAAAAGCTCTGATATCATTAATGTTGAGGATGTAAGATCAATGAAACAATAAAAATATAATACTACGATGCAATTAAAAGAAAATGCTTTCAATCAAAAAAACTGATGTAGTATTAAAACAAAAAAAAGACATAAAATACTTACAAAATTTTACCAAATGAACACCTACATTGATCAATGAATTATGATCCTATTTATAAAATCTAATAATAATTATCTCGTCCCATTACGACTAATGTTACTCATGAT
Organism: Musa beccarii; assembly: GCA_024322285.1. Taxonomy (NCBI): domain Eukaryota; kingdom Viridiplantae; phylum Streptophyta; class Magnoliopsida; order Zingiberales; family Musaceae; genus Musa; species Musa beccarii. The sequence goes on from CM044402.1 coordinate 34,116,997, forward strand.
TGACATAAAAATTACTACTATATAAACTACTATTATATAAACTACTTTATAACTTATGCAACATCAATCATTTCTTAAAACATGCATTTAAGTATTAAAACACGATAATTATTTAGATAACTACTACCAATCAATCAATTCACAACAGGACGAAGAGAGGGCGGTCGCCGCTGCGTCCTCCTCCGTCTCCCTTTCCTGGTCTCCACCGCGCCTCCTTCGTCTCCACTTCCCCCTCGGCGTCAGATCTGGAAGACGTTCTTATCTCACGTACGTAAACATCTTCAACCTCTTCAATTATTCGTGATGCAGAATTAATGCACCGATGAGGTGGGCAGAGGCAGCGGCAATCGTCCATTGCCATCGTGATGACGCATCAGATCGACGGCAGGGTGACGTCGATGGCTTGTGCGTCCCGCAAACAAAAAGACTATAAAAAGACCGAGAATTTTCCACGTCCTTTTACCTCTGTTTGCTAACCGGACAGTGAAGCACTGTGTGCAATGGGACCCACCGTCCTGGTGGCAGTTGAGTGCGTAAAGTCTACCGCGTCAACCGTCGTCGCGGCGCTCGACCTCCAACAGACTCACGTGCTTCCCCCGCCCCAACTCCACAGTATAAATCTCCCCGCTCCGCTCGCTCTCGCCGTCGCCCACTCCACACCGAGAGAAGCAGCACGATGTTGGCCTCGATGTGCGGCTGGTTCACGCCGCCCGTCCTCTTCCTCCTCCTCAACCTCGTCATCGGCAGCATCGCCGTCGCCTCCAAGTCATCCCACCATCGCGCCGCGGCGGGCGACGACGGCGCGGCCTACCCCGGCCGTTTCCTCGCCCGCTCCCCCTCCATCGTCCTCGACCGCCTTCTCTCCTTCAACCTCCACCGCTGCCGCTCCGGCGAGATCCCCCCTCCCTCCGAGGCGTCGGATCACCACCCCGAACGTTCAGGATGGACTCAGTCGGACGCGGGGCCGCCGAGTCCGTCGGTGCAGATCAAGAAGTCGGCCAGCGAGGCGGAGGCGGACGACGACGGCGCGGCCCACCCTGGCCGTTTCCTCGCCCGCTCCCCCTCCATCGTCCTCGACCGCCTTCTCTCCTTCAACCTCCACCGCTGCCGCTCCGGCGAGATCCCCCTTCCCTCCGAGGCCTCGGATCACCACCCCGAACATTCAGGACGGACTCTGTCGGACGCGGAGATGCCGCCGAGGCTGTCGGTGCCGATCAAGAAGTCGGCCAGCGAGGCGGAGGCGGGCGACGACGGCGCGGCCTACCCTGGCCGTTTCCTCGCCCGCTCCCCCTCCATCGGCCTCCACCGCCTTCTCTCCTTCAAGCTCCACCGCTGCCGCTCCGGCGAGACCCCCTCTCCCTTCTCGGCCTCCGATCGCCACCCCGAACATTCAGGACGGACTCAGTCGGACGCGCCGCCGCCGATCAAGAAGTCGGCCAGCGAGGCGGAGGCGAGAGAAACCGTGGATCCGGCGGAAGGAGACTGCGAAGAGGACGTGGATGCGCGGGCCGATGACTTCATCAATCGGTTCCGACGTCAGCTGATGATGCAGCGCATGGCATCCATCATCAGGCGCAGGGCGATGCCCAGCGGTGGCCGTTAACAAATAAATGCCACCAAATTAATAATAATAATAATATTATTATTATTATTATTAAAATTAGGATGTCTGCAATTTTTATTAACAAATAAATGCCACCAAATTAATAATAATAATAATAATAATATTATTATTATTAAAATTAGGATGTCTGCAATTTTTATTAACAAATAAATGCCACCAAATTAATAATAATAATAATATTATTATTATTATTATTAAAATTAGGATGTCTGCAATTACTATTAACAAATAAATGCCACCAAATTAATAATTATTACTATAATTATTACTATTATTATTACAAAAACGCCATTCCAACCTAAATAATAATATTCATGTCTGTAATGCTCAAGCTCTAAATCCAGCTAAACTACTTCAGCAAGTTATGTGGACACAACCCGAAACATTAAAACACAGTTGACATGGTGCATGCACAGCTCACACACATTTGATCCATCAACATGAAACCAAGAAAACCGATGAGTTCTAAAACGGCTCGACAAAAAACAGAGGGGAAACTGGAGCTTATTGCTAAACGTAATGGGAAATGTAGACCGGACGTAGCCCGTCAGATTAGGTCTGCGACGTTGGACGGCAGCTCCTCGATCACCACATTGTAAAACCTCTGGATGTCGAACAACATTCTCTCGTCGTCGCGGGTGACAAAGTTGATCGCCACGCCCTTCCTCCCGAACCGGCCGCTTCGCCCGATGCGATGGAGATAGTTCTCCGGCTGGGTCGGGAGATCGTAATTTATAACCAGGGAGACTTGTTGCACGTCGATGCCACGAGCAAGGAGGTCGGTGGTGATGAGCACGCGAGAGGAGCCGGAGCGGAACTCTCGCATTATGATGTCCCTGGTGTTCTGATCCATGTCGCCGTGGGTTGCCGAGACCGTGTGATCCCTGCTCCTCATTTTGTCGGTCAGCCAGTCTACCTTGCGCCGAGTGTTGACAAAAATTACACTCTGCGTGATGGCCAGCGTCTCGTAGAGGTCGCACAAGGTCTCGAGCTTCCACTCTTCCTTCTCTACGTTGACGTGGAATTGCTTGATGCCCTCCAAGGTGAGCTCGTCTCGCTTCACAAGGATTCTCACAGGCTTGCTCATAAACTTGTGAGTAATCTCAAGAGCCTCGGGAGGCATCGTGGCAGAGAATAAGCCAACTTGGATCTTGGAAGGAAGCAGCTGAAAGATGTCATATATCTGAAAAGGAAAGGCCGTACAATTAAGAAGGTTATAGAGATGATATGAACCCAAACCACACAAAAAAAAAAAAAAACGAAGACGTAAAACCAGTTGCACCTAGGAATCATGAATGACTTCATGTGAGAAGATTCGAAAGGTAAGCCAGAATGGTCATCACAGAATTGAGCATATGAAACAAATCGCCAGATACAAAAATTGTAGCGCCATTTTATGACAGCTAAACAGAAACAAAAATAGAAAAATAGCAACACTAAGACAGCAAAGAAAAAAAAGTATGCTTTATATGGCATGCAACTACATGTGACAGAAATCTTTAATTCACAAGCAACATATGTTTTAGCATCAGACGATATTAAGATGCAGTACGAATATAAAGCATCATTTGATTAACATATGCGAGTGATTTAGCACCGGCAGTGACATTTTAAGTTGATTAAATTCATCCATAGTATTAATAATCCTTAGTGAACTCACATTTAACGCCTGCCCTTTTAATGATACTAAAGAAAACACAAAGCCTTGTTGCAAATCAAATTTCACCAAACCTATCAACTATGATCTCAGAAAACACTTTATCAAAGATTTCCTATCAACGTTACAGATTTGACTATAATTTTTTGGATACTTGTACTGATGAGAACCTATCGTACATGAATATGAATGCTTCTTAAAAAAAAAAACACTTTTTAATTTCTGCAGACAGCAGTACATTCACACTGAAATTTGAAAAAAGCAGCAGAAAATAAATCATATAATGAATTCACAACACAAAATACTTTTAGTGAAAGTATGAAAAATGGGTATTGAGGGCACCTGATCCTTGAAACCACGAGAAAGCATTTCATCTGCCTCGTCTAGAACAAACATCTTGATGTAGTCAGGGCGGAGAGACTGCCTTCTTAACATGTCAAATACGCGACCAGGTGTCCCCACTACAACATGAACCCCGCTAGAAAGAATCCGCTGGTCTTCACGGACGCTAGTTCCTCCGACACAAGCATGAACTTTGACGCCAAGATAATCGCCAAGTGCACGCATCACCTTTTCAATCTGCTGTGCTAATTCACGAGTTGGAGCAAGAACCAAAGCCTGACACTGCACCAACCCATAATCAAGCTGCTGCAATATACCAGCACAGAATGTTGCAGTTTTTCCGGTCCCTGATTGTGCCTGTTGAATGACATCAAGTCCCTTGCAGAACGGAACAATACCTCTTTGTTGGATCGCAGAGGGTTTTTCAAAACCTGAAGTTTCACAGAAATAGAAAACACAAATGCTACCAGCTTAAACACCACTTCCGTTGAATAAACTTGTTGAACAAGTAAAAGAAAGGAGGGAGTCTACCATATGCATAAATGCCCCTTAGAAGGTTCTCTTGGAGACCCATAGCATCAAAACTATCAAAAACCTCATCATATGAGGCAAAAAAATCCTGTCCATCTTGTGAAATCCTGCTCTCTCACATATAGCACACCCAACATCAGTAAACCTTTCACGATAACTCATTCGACAAGAATCGCATCATGTACGGATAAGTTACTAGCAAAATATAATAGGGGGAAATAAAAGGTGAGAAACAGTACAGCTCATTCATTTTGGCATCATATTGGCGAGCATCGAATTGAGATCCTTCAGGTGCCGTTCCAGCCATGATTGCTGAAATCAAACCAAAGAAAATGACCAAAAAAGTGACTAGTAACAAAAAGATCAAATGTGTTAATAGGTCACATGGTACAATTGAAGAAGACCCTATGATAATGAAAAAGCAAAATCTTCAACAGATGATAAGCATGAGATTCAAAAGTAAAAATAGTACAACAACAATAAAGCCATAAAGTCTCAACTATTTGGGACCGACTACATGTATCTTCTGCAACCATTGTCAAAAGTAAAAGTAGTGATACAACTAATTCAATGAAAAAATAAAAAAGGTAATTCGCTGTATCCATTTGCATTATTGATTTTACATCCATCATAATGTAAAAGAAGTCGATCAAAATATCTAGATTTTGGAATATAGGTGAGGAAAAGATCGTATCCTGATTCCTGAAGGCAAAATAATGAACTGAAAAAAAGTAGCAATTAAAAGGATTGGTTGAGTTTTTTTGCATAACAGATGGAAGTTGCAATTATCAAGAATTGGACATTAATGATAAAGCATGTAGCAACACAAAGTCTAGGCATAGAGATCTCAAACAATTATGTTGTTTTCTCTCAATCCTAAGCCTATGGATCAAGGAAAGAATAACTAATTATTTCAAGTAAACATATTATAATTACAAAATATTCAATTTATTATCTTGTTATCAAGTTTGTTGAATATACATATATATGTAGAAATTAGAAAAAACAACAACAACAAAACTGTAAGTCTCAACTATTTGGGGTCAACTACATGGATTTTTTGCCTTTATCGAGATATATAAAAAGTCATATATTTAATTAAGCTCAGAATATTTAAATCTTTATTTATAATTTTTATTAAAGTCTTGCTAGGTCTTCCTTTATCTCTTCTCATACTACTAATATTAATTATTTTACCTTTTTTGACTATTGCATTCAGAAGCCTCTTCAGCACATATCCATATCATCTTAAATGATTTTCTTCTTTTGATCCTCTTTGTTAACGAATAAAAGTATTTATTTTCCTACCTTTCCTAGTAACTCCACACATCTATCTCAGCAACACAAATTTTTTGTATTTTTTTTTTTGAACTGCCCAACACTTAGATCCATAAAGTATTGTCGGTCTTATAATTATCTTATAAAATTTTGTTTTTAATCTCAATGATATCCAATGATCACACAAGACTCCTAACGCTCCTTTCCATTTGAACTGTCTTATTTTTACTCTATGATTAATATCTTCCTCGTTTTCTCCATCTTGTTAAATAATTGATCCAAGATACCTAAAGCTTTTGCTTAAAGGAGTTTTTTGTTCATCCAATTTAACTATATTCAATAGTCTACCTCTAGATTTACTAAAATTACATTTTATATATTCAATTTTAGTCCTACTTAATCTAAAACCTTTAGTTTCTAAGGATTGTCACCATAACTCAAGTTTATAATTAATTTCACTTAGGCTCTTATCAACTAAGATAATATCATCAACAAATAACATATACCAGGGAGATGTATCATGTAAGTACTAATAAGTTCATCCATTATCAATATGAAAAGATAGAAACTTAATGCGGATCCTTGGTGTGATTCTATGCTAATAGGAAACTCACCAGACACGTTCTCTATATTTCTAATATTAGTAACTACATTATCATACATAACTTTAATAACATCAATATAATTAGAGAATATACCTTTTTTTTTAAAACCCACTATAACAAATCTTTAGGAACCCTATCATAGGCTTTCTCTATGTCAATAAAAACCATATGCAAATCTTTCTTTTTCTCCCTATACTTTTCCATTAATTGATTAATAAATAAATAGCTTCTATGGTTGATCTTTCAGGTATAAAACTAAATTGATTTTCAGAGATATTTGTTTTCTAATCATAGTATCTACCAATTCTAATACTTTCAAGTGTTTCTATATTCCAAATTGCTAACTTACCCCTTTGTCCTTGAACTAACTTCTTTACTCCCATTGGTCCAAAACAATAAGAGAACCCTTACCTACTTGACATCACATCTGGGTGCCAATGTGATGGGTCACTTCCAAGTAATCTCCTAGCCCACCATTTGTAATTCAGGACACCTAGGTGGTGAAGGTGTCATGCGTCACTTCCATGCGATGACCTAGCTTTATCCTAAAATCGGTAAAGATCCATATTCATAAGATCTGACATAATTTTATACTGGTTAGCAGTGACCTAACGTAACCCTCTACCTTTTTCATACATAGGAAATAGGAATTAGAACAAACCACAAAAATGAATGTAATGTATAGATATAAGGGGTACATATGACCATTTCGAAGACTCGACCAATGTGAAGGTTATGCAAACAAGGGATGCAGTAGACTGGATTAAGAGTTCCTCTAGGACTGAATGATCTCAGACCGTGTTGGATAAAACTGCAAGAATACTGAAACAGCATCAATAATATGAGGATATATGAAAGCATTGTAGGATTACTTTCTTACTGAGAAGATTAGAAATGCCCTCAAGGTGATCACCATGCTGCTGTAACAGAAAGCAAACAGCAAGTCCAACAGCCCTATGTAATGGATCTCAGCAAGTTGTGGAATATAATCTAATGCAGATGAAAATAAAGATTTAAAGAAAAGAGAGAGAAAGATACAAATAGAGAACAGAAGAGGGAGAAGAGAGATCAACCACCACTGCCAATCACTGAATTGCTCCTTGAACCGAGTAACAAAGCCTATACTTATCAGCCGAGTACTGTAGCACATTAATATCGAAAGTGGCCTCGGCTAAAATGCATGTACATCTACATAACTCAGCATCAAGATCATACCATAAAATATGCTCACAATGAAAAAGCACCACTTGTATTTTATACTGCATTTTATCAATTTCCTTATATGTGCATAAATGTCTAAATTTCCAAATATTAGGAAAGTCTAATTTAATCCTAGTTCTCACTATTTTACTACAGAGAAGGCATCATCTGGTATTTTCTGAGAAACCAAATCATAATGCATCACTAGGCACCAGTTTTCATTTTTCCCTGCCACAGATGAATTGATCACTCATAGATCAGGGGGGCAAACAAGATTCTTTGATGTGCAATATATGATACTCGAATCGACATTGAAATGTCTGTACGAACAATAAACATCCATCGACCTTACCACAATGCAGCGTACCAATAGACAATAATATTAAGAGAATATCCAAAAATGAGCCATCATGGACAAGGAACGTTTGCGTATAAGCAATTCATGGAAGTTAGCTAATGGGCAGCAATGTTGTACCAACCAAAAAAAAATTATAAAGAACATAACAAAAGCTTAAGGTCACAAAGTCCCCTAGAAAAGTGTGTTCCAGTGGCAGAGCAAAAGAATCATACAAAAATATCAGATATTACATAAAGTAAAGGCACACAAATCAATAACTTATAATCTTACCATGAAAAAGAGATATCAAAGGACTAAGTTGATGAACTATAAGTAAGAAAAGCAAAATCAATTATCGAAAAGAAAGTAAACATGCACTTGTTTAGTCAGGAATACTTTCAATTGCGATCAAGTATAACCAATAAACTAAATAAGACCTTCCATAAGCACAGCAGATGCACTGTAAAGCATCTCCAGGGGATCACATATAACAATGTTGAATACAAGTCGGATTTACTATGTAAGGAAAAACTTATATACGAAAAGGCAACATCAAAATGGTCAAAGATTATGAGTGAAATTACTTGAGACCAAATGGAGTTATCAGAATACACAAGGTATTTAACGCCATATGTTTTTACATGCTTAATAAAGGAACAATGCACAAATCTGTCACCAGCATGTATTCATCAAATCTAATACATTGATCATCATAATCAATGGTAAGATAAGGATGCATACGTGCCTTGCTGACAATTTAATCAACTAGGCTTATGCTAAATTCTTCTCAGCTGTTGAGAGAAGACATAAAAACTAGCAACAAAATATTCCTGTAGTAAGTTGTATTCCTATTCACCATTATTATGAGCAAGAGAAAATATTAAATACACGTCTATGAAATCTTTCATACATATATAATCCATTCAGGTAAAGTACTCAAGAATATTAAATCTCAGCTAAAGGTTGAACCAAAGGAGAATATTTTGATCCTTTAATCTGATAAACGAAAACCTAACTAAATCTTGTTTATGACAGATATAAAAACTGAACTATCATCTCAGCTATCGCTAGCTTTACTTTGTGTAAAACACAACAACTTGTAGTCCTCAACCCATCAAACCTAATAAAAGATTTCATTCCACAAACATATTCATCAATCACATACGCTTAACACATAGATACAGTGGCTCCACACATATGCACATATTCAATGAGCTCCTAATGGGAGCTGGATACATCAAGGCAGCTCATGACCTTACGTTAATTATCTCGGTTTAACACAATTCCAATAGTTAACATAACAAAATATGTTTTCTTTTAGTTTAAAAACCCATTAACACCAATTAACATGACAAAAACATTGTTTTTTTTTGGTAGTTCAAAAGCCCAGATCTTACTCTTCTCCTATCACTCACTAAAATCTCGAAGGAAAGATAGATATCAGATCGGACCAAAGTTCACAAACCGCATAAACTGTCTCACTATAAAAGAAAGCAAAAGAATCAACCGACAAAACCTGAAACAAATGAAGAAAAATCTAAAACCCTATCCCAGAGGGTCAGATCACGAAAAGCCCTGATGATCGAACGGGAACAGAACTCTACGCGCTCAGTCCGCTCATACATATTACAAAAACAAAAAGGCAAAGCTGAAGTGGATGGAATTGCAAACGATAAGACGGAAACTTTCTTTCCGTTTCAAACCTGAATCGTTCCACCGTCTAATAAACCAGTCCAGTGAAGAAAATTAGCAGACGAATCAGAAAGGATAGAATAGAGATCCGATTGTTACCAAGCTAGCTCCAGAGAAAAATGTAGACGCGAGAGAGGGGGAAGGAGACGAGGCAAAGGCGATCCTTTCCTTCGGAGAGAGAGAAAGGGTTGGCCTTTTCCCCTTTTTCTTAATTGCCCTTCCGCTTCTTTTATTTTGGTGGGCAACGACGTCAATGGCTTTTGGATTCCTCCAATGCTTGTTGTATAGGATGTGATTCGAGTATGTAATAATAACATTTACACGTTTAGTTCTATTAATGTCTGTATTAATTACTTTTTCCTTATTATAATGTTAGTATTTTAATTCAGAAAATACCCAATCAATCTCTCAAAATGTTTCTGCCTGTTATAGTATTTTTGGCTTATTAAAATGTTTTGACCACTATGATATAAACACTATAAAACTTACTTTAAAGTACTATAAAATTTATTTAAAAATATTATAAATGATCAAAATAGACTACTTGCCTAAAATATAATATCATAAAATTATACTAGCAAGAACAAGTAAAGAAACACAACATCACATTAGTTATAATATTTTTAACACATCGATATAAATACTGTAAATGATATAAAAAAATACTATAAACGAGAAATAAAAATATTGTAACTGATAAAAATTAATGAAAAATAAAATAAAATAACTTGATAGAAAATTTTTGAGGCATATCTTAGATTTTTAAAAATTAGAGATAAAAAAATCAAAATGAGATGTATTGATTGAAAAATAACAAAAAATTGTATGTATTTTCTGTAAATACATCCAAAGACAGGGAAATTACACAAGGACGTCATGGATTTTGTTAATGTTAGCTAAATAATTTTACTCCTATAGAACTTGATTATGAAGCCATCTTTTCCTGAATAAGTTGATAGCATAGATTATAAGATTAATTTAATTATAACCAGCCATCATAATATTTTCCATGTGTGACCAGCATATCAATCATTTGACGTAATATATTTTTTAATTTAAAAAATACACATACATATATATATATATACACACATATATATACGCATACATATACATATACACATACATATATACACATACATATATATATATACACATACATATACACATACACATATATATATACACATAGATATACACACATATATATATATACATATATATATACATACATATATATATATATATATATATATATATATATATATATATATGATAGAACAAAATTGCTATATATATACATATACATATGTACATACATATATATATATATATATATATACATGTCATATATATATATATACATATATATATATATATATATATATATACATATACATATATATATATATATACATATATATACACATACATATATATATATATATACACATACATATATATATATATATACACATACATATATACATATATATATATATATATATACATATATATATATATATATATATACATATATATATATATATATATATATATATATATATATATATATATATATATATATATATATATATATATATATATATATATATATATATATATATATATATATATATGACAGAACAAAATTGTAATATTTTCTAGAAATGTTATAAAAATCAGAAAATGAGAAAATAAGATAACTGGCAACTACGGATGTATATCTCTGCAAATTATAGCATCTCTATTTGCATGCCACATTAAAATCAAGCACAATCCATTTGTAAAAGCATGTATGCCAATTAAAAACATACACTAACCGGGACGAAATCTAACCCAAAACGCAAAATTAGTAGCAGAGCAGCCAATACATATATACTAAACTTGGACTTTTGATGTCTGCAAATTTAGAAAACGTCAGTGGAACAGTAGAAACAAACCTGACGAAGATATAGCAAGCACAAGAGCAGTTAGCTTTGTTGTAGAATTCTCATCCTGGGAAAGCAAATGCTAGTAGCATCAAGAATGTTCCAAAAAAAACCATACAAAAGCTACAAGTAGGAGGAGGAGAAGAAAGGTACAGTTACAAATCTAATTTTGGCTAGAAGAAGAACACATACAAACCCAGATCCTACCATGCTATATTTGCCACCAAATATAATTCCTAATCTAAATACCCTCGGAAGTGTCGGGACGAAGCATTCATTCTGAAGCCTCGCCTTCGACTACTTCTCAGCGACTTGTAATTCTACTGCAGCTTGATTACAGCTCCTCCTTCCGCAACACGATCAATCTATTTTCACGGATGAATAGATCTTTCGGACAAACCATAAGCAAGCGTAAAAGCCAATTGTCCCCGTTAACACGAAGAACGCGTATGACGTTATCAGCATGTACCCAAAATACAGAATCCCAGAGACCACCTTGGTTATCTCCAGCTTTGTGAAGAAATAGAACACAGAGTACGCAAAGAGGTACAGGGCAGAGGAGCCCGCAGTCAAATATGCCCTCCACCACCAGTGATAGTCCTCGCTGCACAGCTGGAAGTAGCAAAGCACTACGGTTATCTCGGCGCAGGTAACGATGAGGATGATGAAGACTATGAAGAGAAAACCGAAGATGTAGTAGAACTGGTTCAGCCATATCGATGTCAGGATGAAGAAGAGCTCAATGAAAACAGCACCGAATGGAAGTATGCCCCCGACCAGGACGGAGAAAGCTGGCTGCATGTACCAGGCCAGAGCAGGTATCTGCCTGGGGATTTTGTTGGTCCTCACTGGATCCTCAATCGCCGGCTTCTTGAAGCCCAAATAACTACCAACAAAGACGAGGGGCACGGATATACCAAACCATAGAAAGACCAACGCAAACATGGTGCCGAATGGCACGGCACCAGATGATTTCTCCCCCCAGATTAAAGCATTCAACATGAAGAATATGCCGAAAACGATACCAGGAAACATGAATGCAGTTTTCAAGGTGATCTTTTTCCACTCTGCACCTTTGAACATTTTATAGAGGCGGGCCGATGAATACCCAGCGAATAGGCCCATAAAAACCCACAAGAGAACCATAGCGGTCATCAGACCCCCCCGGTTGGATGGGGAGAGGAAACCTAACGATGCAAATATCATAGTCACCAGGGTCATTCCGAGAAACTGCACACCTGTTCCCACATAAACGCAAAGCAGGCCAGAGTTACTTGGTGGTCTGAAAACGTCGCCGTGGACTAATTTCCATCCAGTTTCTTCCTGGGCCTCGTCCTGGGTCTCTAACTGATTGTAGTTAGCTATATCTCTATAGAGGGTTCTCATCATAATCATGGCTACCATGCCAGACAAAAAAAGAACTATCATTAATGAATTAATGATAGAAAACCAGTGGATTTGGTCATCATTCATGAGAAGATAGGTGTCCCAACGAGAAGCCCATTTGATTTCACTTGGCTGCACGAGACAAACAAAAGGTAAATCTACTAAAAGAAAAAGAGGCTAAGCACAAGTGCATACGCACCTGGAAGGTGACATCATATGAGAATACGATATATGCATCTGCAGCTACTTCTTGGGGCGTATTGCTGCTTGGAGTTATTTTGGTACTTGGCATGCACGTATGCACCTTAGGGTTTTTCTCATCCCAGTCAGTGTATTCGTGCTTTATGCTGTTTGTAAAAGAAAGATGAAAATGGCAACTTAAGCAGTAGGTTTAGGAGCAGGGTGATATGACGAATTAGGAGCACTTGACAATTGTCATGTATTAAGTCGCTTCAGGAGCAGGGTAACAAGTTAAACGGGTGTCAACTCATCAACCAGCAAAATTATTCAATATTAGGTTACGCAAGATGCCAAGATGGCATAGAATTCAATAGGCCCTTTTATCTCTCGTGGAGACAAGCACATTGGCAGCCTCATTCCGAGTATGGGACATAAGACTTAAGGCTTGCAGCCAAAATGCTAGAATCAAGAATCATGAGACATATAATACCAAAATACTATAGACAACTCAAAGACTTTTTCCAGTGTAAAAGATGAAAAAAGAGGAAAGTTCATATATAACATATTTCACACCAACATAATAAGCTCTTCAGCTTTAACTAAAGTTCCAATGTTCTCATTGGATTACCTTCTTTTCTGGTATCGACACAACTTCAACACTGTTATTCACTTGTGTCTCCATTATTGTGCTGGTATTTCTGTAATTTACTATTTTTCAACATTGTAATGGTTTTTCTGTAATTTATCTATTGCCACTGTTGTGCTGACCTTTTCTATGTAGGGTGGGCTTGATGATGAATGTTGAATCACTTTTTGATGAAGAAATTGTAGTACACTAGCATTTGAATTGTACGACAAAGATTCTCCCAAAGCCAATGTCGAAATTTGAAGGCATCTATTACCGATCAAAAGAAAACTTATTGTTTGTAGAACTTCAGAAACAAAGAAGTTTAAATCCTAGAAATTTACATCATGCTTCCCGAGCAATGCTCCCTCCTTTTCACTTAGCTTGATCACGTTATATTTTTGCATTAGTTTTGCGGTTATTCTTTCCCATACACATAACCGAAGATCAACTTATTTTAAATGGCTCACTCTTTCGTGTGCTACTGTTACCTACAGCATGCATGATCATAAACCACAGAGAAATGCAAGAACAGGTTGACACAGAAAAGAACTGAACTAAAACATGATCAAAAACATAATTTCGCACAAAGCATAAATACCTGCTTGGAATCACCTCAAAGCCAACAATACGAGAATCCTCGGACTCTGGATCTTTATGGTACATGACTCTGAAACTTAGGTGGTTGTTTATATAATATTTATCGTCCTTGCTCTGTTTACAAAATCCACAAGGTACTTATCATGGTAAACCAATCTTCTAACAATTGTACAGCTTCTAATGTAAACTAGCTTGCCTTATAACCAACACGAAATCCATGTTCATAAGTTGGTGCCTGACTTCCATCTCTTCTTAGCCTAGGTACTGCAACAGGGAGGTTGTCCAAGATCCTAGAAAGAGCATAAAAAGGGCCAAGTCACTATGCAATCGGCAGGTGAGATTGAATTACAATCAACCAGCTAGCATAAACTTAAAAGATAATAATAATAACTAAAACAAAAATTTTATACAAATAACAGAAACAGGTAAAAAGAAATTAGCACCTCACAGCGAAGAAGCGATACTAAATAATAACTCACATGTTAACTCGATATTCATCATCAATTTTTTCCTTAAAGTTCTTTGCAGATTCTGCGGTAAGTTTTGTGCGGCAGGATACCTTGCAGGTTTCATCCCTTCTCATTTTAAACTGTGTTTCAAATCAGAAAATACCAGGTGAAAAGGAGGTTGAACAGTTATCTTTATGAATTCGGCGAAAACATCAGAGCTAAGTTTGCAGACAGGCCTCCAGATATGAAAATTGCGAAGCATTAGCATGCCATATGAACCTGTACTCACAACGTAAATGGAATTTTCAATGCGATCACCACGAAGAACCTCCCCCAAATTCTCCGCATTGTTCATGATCTTGGAAGGCTTGCAGTAATCCAAGAAATAGAAATCATATGGAAGTTGTGTCTTTGTTGATGAAAGCTTGTTCACTTTGACTTGAAGTTCATCATCCTGTTCAGAAATGGAGAATCGCTGGTGACTCACATCAAGTTATTAAATGAAATCACAAGTCAGGCAGTATGCAGCAGATCCAGAAGACGAAACAGTGGTATTCGATGAGTAAACTTGAGAAAGAAGCTGAAAGAATCAAGGACAAAGATGACGAGTGATTCACCAGAAATAGAAGATTGTCATACGTTGCACAATGATCTCCAAAAGTAGATCAAAATTCAGATAAATCAATCAGACACGATTCTACCAAACGACCGATAGCTATCCTTGCTAAAGGAGACTCAGAACAACACGGTGGATCATACTCTGAACAATCCCACGGCAATTTGCAATCGAGGAAAGACCCCAACAGTTACCAACACTCGGAATCCATGCATCAACACCAACTTTGCCACATCAATCAACCATGACATACTTAGCGGAATCGTTTCGAAAAAGAAACCATCGAAACGATGAAACCGAGGAGATGCACACAGAACACCGAGACCAACAAACTGTTCCCCGCGAGAAGAGTGCCAAACCCTAGGAACTCGATTCCAGATCTGATTTCAAGAAACACACCACACGCCTACGCGTTTCAAGGTCAGATCCGACGGAACACAGATGGAAAAACAGAAGGAAAACCTAGGTATCCGACACGAACATCGGCTGCGGAAAGTACCTTCTGGAAGTCTCGAGGGGCGACGCCGGGGAGGTAGAAGGCGTGGGACGGAGGGGAGACGAGAAGGCAGGAGAGGAGGAGGAGAGCGGCGATCGCCATCGCGAGAAGGCGAGCCGGATCGGGATGGCCTCGGTGCGGGTAAACGAGAAGAACGGAAGGATATCGAGTTAAAAGAGTTGGTGTTATGTATTGGAAGTGTGCGTTTATAATAATAATAATAATAAATTGTCCAATTAGACTATTTTTATCTAATTCATCAGCTTTTTTTATTTCTCAATATTTTTTATTTTTTTTATTTCTCAAGATCAACGTGGGCCTAAGCATCGGTGACTGGACTGAGCCGAGAGCCGAGAGCCGAGAGCCGAGAGCCGACACGTCGACCGGCTCCTAATTTTACGAAACATGTTTCTCTCTCTTCCTAAAGCATGTCATGTCGCAATTGGGCTTCTCCGGCCCAAACAATCGATCACAATTTGGGCCGCCTACTTTTCCCCCCTTCCCAAGTCATCGCAAATTGCCATCATTTACTTTTCTTCCCGGACTGGCTGCGCAAGTCAATGTGCTGTTCGATTTCCTTCTTCTTACGGTCCCCGATTTGCTCGCAAGTCGTACATGAAGCATCGTCGCCATTAAAATATGATTCACGGCGACCAATCTCTTGATCTTGAATCCATGCACTGCTTAACACAGCCTCCTCCTTCCCGTCCCGGCTGCTGCCCGAGACTATAGAGCACCGTCACGCCGACCTTAATCTCTTCCGGATCGAGGAGATACGCTTCGTCCATGGATTCCTTCTTTCTCCTTACCGCAGAGGCCCGAGGTCGGTTCCTGCAAATCGCCGGTCGCCTCCTCGGCTGCACCTACGTCTGCGCATGGTCTCCCGATCTCTACCATCCGGCAGCCAAGTACGTCTTTGTCTCTTCAACCCGCAACCAGCGGCTGAGCTTTTCTAGGATCTAATTTGGCCGCTACGACCAGCCACTTGATCTCCACGGACGGATGGCACCGTGATGAAGACGGCGGTCACGCGAGCTCCTCGTCGGGAACGGGAAGCGTCTCCTCGAGGCTCTTCGACGCCTACCGCCGATGCGTGTGCGGCATCCGGAGAGGGTATGTATGTTTTACTTGACAGCATCCTCTTCTCGATGGGTGGTGTTGATGACTTGGGTGGAGTCTTTCTACTTCCAGTTGCATTCCTGGGTTGGCCTACGAGGGCGGATTGACCTACGCTGAGTTCAGCGGTGATGATTTGATGAACTTGGCCTCGATTCACGTACAAAGGCAGTTCTACCAGGTGATCGATCTAGTTCAGCTATTCTTGTAGCAGTTTAAATGAACTGAAAGAAATGGCTAATTCGGGTGCAATTTGGTTGTTTCAGGAAGCTGGAATAAAGGTTTGTAATCGCTAGACCTCGTTCCTCCTTATCGCCGGAGGATTCCGTTTGACACACTGGTTCTGTGCATGACAGACGGCGGTGTTTGTGGGGTGCAGAAGCGGAGAAATCGAGCTGGGGATGACGACGCCACCGAATGTAATGGATCGTATCAATTCCGTGCTACATCTTCCGTGTAGATCGATTGAGATCGTTGGTCTTGATAGGATGAGGTTGGTTTTTGCAGCTGGAGATGCAGATGGATATCCGGCAGGTGTTCGGTGAAGAGTTCATTCGACAGTGGCAATTACAGTCAGGAGATCACCTGATACCGCCACCCGAACAGAGTTGGCGTTCCTCCTCCTCCCCGTCGCTGCGGTCTCCGTCGGCGGGAAGTCCCGAGAGCTCGTCTCTTCTCCCGGCCAAAGCAGGTGCCGCCGCTTTCATGCCTGACGTGGTTCTGCCGCACCAAATGGCCATGCAAACCTACTGCCTCATGTCTTTGCCGTCCTCTTCTTCTCCGCTCATGTGCCAGCGATTAGTGCTGGAACGACACCATCCGGGTGGCGCATTCCAGGCTTACCATCCGAGCGGTGCGAGGAGAGTCGAGGCCACGCCGAACGTGGCTGGCCAAAGAATGATCAAGAAGGGGATCGACGTGCTGAGAAGAATAAGCGCGGCGAGGATGGAGGCTCCGAGGCAGGAATACCGGCCGACGAGCGACCAGTTGCACCATATGATTTCGGAGCGCAGGCGTCGGGAGAGGCTTAATCAAAACTTTCACGCTCTCAGGCTGCTTCTTCCGCCAGGGTCGAAGGTACAAATTACATCTCCATGATGCGTGGGTTCTCCTAAAGATCCAGGAACTCATTCTCCTTTTCTGGATTCCGTACGTCACAGAAGGACAAGGCATCGGTGCTGGCTGCTACGAAGAACTATGTGAACTCCCTGAAAGCTCGAGTCTCCGAGCTCCAGGAGAGGAACCAAATGCTAGAGCTGCAGCTTCCGCCTACCGACGCCGCCGACGGACTTAGCGATTCGGACGAAAGAGTAGGAGTCGAGGTCAGCCGATCCGGCGGCGCCGACGACTGCAACGCGTCGGAATCCCAACAAATCAGCCTCAGGCTGATCGTAAGGGAAGAATGTGACACGACAGATTTGGTCGTCCGTACGCTCGAATGCCTGAAAGGGATGAGCGGAGACGTGACGTTGGCGTCGGTGGCCGCCGCGAGCACGATGTCGCCACGGAAGTATACATGCGCGAGATTCAATCTCAGGCTACGGCAAAAGGTACGGGCGTCGAGTAAGTCTTCTCCGTTTACCGTTCTTTCTTCTGCGAGGGAAAGAGAGTTCAGCCACGTAGTAGAACATCTTTTCTCCGGCTGCTGCTGCATCGTTGCATGGATGGCTTGATGTAGGAATGCACGAGCTGGAGGCTTCACAGGAAGCTTCCTTGGGAGCCATCACCACCCAACACTTGCTTTTGTCTTACGAGTAGAGAAGTCTAAGTTGGTTGGTGTGACAGCAGGCGGGCGATTGGGACGAGGCGTCGTTCAAGGAAGCTGTGACCAGAGCTGTCGCCGATGTGTTAGGAGGAGGAGCAACCGCGAGCCGATGACGGACTTCGCCGGCCCATCGATCTTGACCGATGGCTCAGGAGACGAAGCAGCAGCAGCAGCAGAATTCTATTATTCTTATGCCATGCATCGAGGCAGTGCTACTGCTGAAGAGAACAAGAGACGGCGGGTTTGACTGGGTGATTCAGCACAAGTTTGCCTCGTGCGATTTCAGCATTTCCACTCGCCTTCTGTAGTCAACATCGTGCATGGTCCCAAGCTCGGCCATTGTTCTCGGAGAGTCTACAGCTACTACCGGATATTAACATTAATTAAGCAAGCGTGACCATTTGATGATATCTTTTTTAAGGCGAATTAATGTACTATTTGATAAATTAGAATGTAATTATAAAATTATACACTGCAATCAGTTAGAACTGTTGTTTATTTATACATGTTGGGAGAGGATTTTTCTCGATCAAGCAGCGAAATTTCCTCATTCAGTTGGAGAAATCTCATCCTCGTATAATTAAGAAAATTTCATCGGTTATCATGTCTGTTTCCACAAGATTGAGCTCCTGTCAAGGATGTTGATCTTGGATTGATGCAACGAAAATAATTTGTGAACGAGAGGCTTTGTGAGTGGGTCTGCTAGTTTGATCAACCGTATGTACGTGAGAGATACGTAGTTGATGTCTGACAACTTGATATTGCACGAAGTGAAAGTTGATGGCAATGTGTTTCATGCGTGGGTGGAACACTGGATTGACATATAAGTAGGTAGCTCCAACATTATCATAATATATTGTAGGAGTAAGAGTAGAGTTGATGATGAGTTCCTTGAGGAGATTTGTAACCCAATTAAGTTCAGTAGCAACGATGGCAATGACACAATATTTCATTTTCTCTTTCTTTCTCTAATCCATTTTCTCTTCATCGGATTCCTTGAGGTTGATCACCGGGATCTCCCTCTCCCTCTCTCTCTCTCTCTCT
Source organism: Musa beccarii (assembly GCA_024322285.1). NCBI lineage: Eukaryota > Viridiplantae > Streptophyta > Magnoliopsida > Zingiberales > Musaceae > Musa > Musa beccarii. The sequence goes on from CM044402.1 coordinate 34,136,471, forward strand.
CTAATCCATTTTCTCTCCATCGGATTACTTGAGGTTGATCATTGGGATCTCCCTCTCCCTCTCTCTCTCTCTCTCTCTATCTAATCCATTTTCTCTACATCGGATTCCTTGAGGTTGATCACCGGGATCTCTCTCTCTCTCTAATCCATTTTCTCTCCATCGGATTCCTTGAGGTTGATCACCGGGATCTCCCTCTCCTCTCTCTCTCTCTAATCCATTTTCTCTCCATCGGATTCCTTGAGGTTGATCACCGGGATCTCCCTCTCCCTCTCTCTCTCTCTCTAATCCATTTTCTCTCCATCGGATTCCTTGAGGTTGATCACCAGGATCTCTCTCTCTCTCTCTCTCTCTCCCTCTCTCTAATCCATTTTCTCTCCATCGGATTCCTTGAGGTTGATCACCGGGATCTCCCTCTCTCTCTCTCTCTTCTCTCTAATCCATTTTCTCTCCATCGAATTCCTTGAGGTTGATCACCGGGATCTCTCTCTCTCTCTCTCTCTCTCTCTCTCTCTCTCTCTCTCTCTCTCTCTCTCTCTCGATATTCTAACTCAATTGCTACGGACACTTCCGAAGGCGATTTGCTGTGCTTGGTTGGTCATTCACCAGCCATATTTATCGTAGCTCATCGAGCATCCGAAGGCCATAAAATTAACTACATCAGAATCGGTAGACTACAAGGCATGCAACTTGGTTTGTTTAACCCAAAAATTGTTCTGCAATTAGTCAACTGCTAATCACCATTGCAATGGTGATATTGCCAGCTCAATGGAAACTTTAAGCTTTATCACAGCAAGACTTCTTGCGATTTGCAACTCACAGCACTAACTCATCTCTTCTAGTTTCGTTTTCTTACTGCAAACAAGGGAAAGGCTGATGATTTCCTTCACTAATCCATGCACAGCCATATCATGTGTAGGTGGATGATGATGAAATAAAAACAACAACAAGAATTTTTTTTTTTTGTATATGAACAAATACTAGCAGATCGTAACACACAGCGGAATTAAACGGAAATCACAATCAAATATGATACTAAGATTTACGTGAAAAATTCCTCGAACGTGAAGGGTAAAATCCAGGGGCAAACCAGAGAAAATTCACTATAGGAATAATGAATGTACAATTCTCAAAGTCTCTTACTCAAAGCCCACGCAGCAATCACAAAAGAATAACCGGGATACAAGGATTACGTCACTGTGCACAATATCCAAAACCTCCCCAAGCAATCACAGTAAAAATTCACTGCAGATCTGATCTAATCTGCGATGAGAATACTGTTTGGATGAATGAGAACAGTCTCTGTGTCTTCTTTCCTTTCTTTTTCTCACCTTGCTACTGCAAAAATCGCTGCCCTTTTGCTACAGTTTTTCTCTAATTTTTATAGCCATCATTAGCTCCCTAATTAAACTTAGGATTTAGAAAAAATAAAAGATAGGTTGTAGGCTAATAAAGCCCATGTGGGTTGAATTAAACTAACTGCCTAACAGATGGATGTTGCTATATACAAAGACTGTGCCTCCATTGTTAGATTATGTTTAGTCAGTGCAAATCTAAGAAATATATGCCTTAGATTTTGAAGCCGAGAGGGGTGTGGGTTTTAGTAAAGATGGATTATGGATTCAGCTTGAAGCAATTCACTCGAAATTTAGATTGGAATTCTTTTGGTCTCGATGGAGTCACTTGAACATGCATCGTCAGTGATATGACATATTTTGGTACCGTCAGCGTGGCAACAGTTAGCGACCACGTCGATGCCAATAAAAAGTTTCATGTTGATGCAACGTAATACCTTAAACTCGAACAAGACAATCGCCTCCCTTGTACCGTTCGGCACCGTACAAGTCAGCATCGAATACCCCAGAGCTGCTTCGGAAAGCTTAGATCGACGTCGCTCAGTATAGGGTCGTATAGCTCAATCGGTGCTCATACAAGCCAGCTGCCCGAGGAGCCGACAACCATTAACAAACTATGTACGACCGACCCTCATCCATAGGTATAAAAGCTTACACCTGGTCGACGCCAAGGGGGGCTCTCTCTAAAAAATACTCATCTTCTCCTCACCAACGTTGACTTAAGTTAAGAATCCCCCGGCACGACTTATATGTAGGAATCGAAGGATGCGTCGCGAGCCGATCACCAGAAGAAGGAACCGTTCCCGAGCAGGCGGATGATTAGCTTCACCCGACCCGACGTCGATTACTTGCCCGAACACCATCGAAGACGAGCCCTGCAAATCCGACCCTGAACCTAACCATGTTAACTGAATATAAAGGTACACTAACAGCCGAAAACCTAAGATGAGTTGTAGTGCTCCATCGTCAGCATGACTATAGAACAGTAAAATGGCTAAAAATATTCTCGATCATAAATAATATAGCAGCGGAAAGAAGCCTTCTCACGAGTCATCATATGCTCGTGGGCCGTCACTCTAATTCATTCTTATCCTTGGACTTTTCCTTGCAATGTTCCAAGTAAAAAAACAAAAAAAAAAAAAACCCTCTTTAAAGTGCATAGTATGAAAGTTGAATTCGCTTCTATTTCACATACTTTATGTCACACTTGCGATTGTGGAAGGAGAATGACGAAAAGGGAGGTCGTTCCCCACTCTATGCTATCCTCCAAGACAATGAACGGTGCAAAGTGGATGAAAGATGGCCTCCTAAAGGTAAATTCTCTCTTGCAGTTGACAAAGCACCCATCACTAACCAAATAAACTATTAAGAAGATGCTTACCAATTAAATTAGTTTGACATCTTCTAATACTCACTAAAGAAAAAAAATAATCTTTTTTTATTACATATATATATATATATATGTATGTATGTATGTATATATGCATAAGGTGTCGAGTGTATATTTTATTTTATTTCTTCTTGAAGATAAAGAAATTTATCTGGATGGATTGTAAGGCATACATGACATCATTAAGGTAAAGAATATGACATAATTAATATTCATTAAGAGATTAAATTTCAGACATATTTTTTGCCATTGTGGTGGGCATCACTAATGTATCATAGTTGTAAAAAAAAATAAAAATGATACTAAAAATTTTATTTATCATAATCATTTATAATATCTTCTAATACTCACTAAAGAAAAAATAATTTCTTTTTTTATTACTTATATATATATATATGTATGTATGTATGTATAAGGTGTGGAATATTGAGTACATATTTTATTCTTATTGAAGATAAAGAAATTTATCTGGATGGATTGTAAGGCATACATGACATCATTAAGGCAAAGAATATGGCATAATTAATGATCATTAAGAGATTAAATTTCAAACAAATTTCGTGCCATTGTGGTGGGCATCACTAATGTATCATAGTTGTAAAAAAAAATAGAAATGATACTAATCAAATAAACTATTAAGAAGATACTTACCAATTAAATTAGTTGACATCTTCTAATACTGAGTGCATATATATATATATATATATATATATATATATATATATATATATATATATATATATATGTATATATGTATGTATAAAGTGTCGATCACTGAGTGTATATTTTATTCTTTCTTAGAGATAGAGAAATTTATTTGCATGGATTGTAAGGCATACATGACATCATTAAGGCAAAGAACATGTCATAATTAATAATCATTAAGAGATTAAAATTTCAGACAAATTTCTTGCCATTGTGGTGGGCATCACTAATGTATCATAGTTAAAAAAAAATAGTAATGATACTAAAAATTTTATTTATCATAATCATATATAATATCTTAATTTCTCAAGTCCTAGATTTTTAGGCTCTCCTTATCTTTTTCCCTTCTTAATTTTGAATATAATTCATCGAACTACACAAGACTTAACTCTAGCTAAAACTAAGATTTCTAATTTAACTAAGACTATTGAATCAGTTTTTATCTAATCATAAATTTTAATTTAATATTCTAATTACTAATTTATGCCAGGATGGTACAATACCAATGTCATGGGTGCAATCATACTAACACTATCACATCGACTTCTATCAGAACTCCAAAGTTAAATATGATTGAGCAGGAGTAGTACTGGGATGGATGACTCGGGAAGTCATCATATTGTGCCCCTTTTATCATTTAGTTGGAATTTACGACTTTATTATTGTTGTCATATAATAATTATTAATTTATAGATTATCAAACTACATGAGAAATCTCATATGAATGTTTAAGTAGAAATTAATATTTAAAATTTTATTTTTGAGATTCAAATATTTCCTTAGTTTAAGGTACACTTCAAAGGTTATATTAAGCATGGTAATTATTGAAAATAAACTTAATTTACTTCGTATAATCATCTTGGACAAAGAGGAGATTTTGATATCTTAAGGACATAGATCTTTTAAAATTAAGAAGAATATATTAGATATTTTGGAAGAAAGTAAAATCCTTTTGAAAGATATTGGAATCTCTTAAAAGTTAATCTTCTCTAGGAAATTGTCAATATATGACATATCTTTTAAGGAAAAAAAATATTATCTATAAAATGAGGAAATCCTTTTTTTTTTTTTTTGGCTACTTATATATTCTCATGTCCTATGGATGAGAGGAGCTCATTGTGGTAACAACCTCAATTCTACTCATATATGCAAGGGAAGGGAAGCCTTAAATAATGAGCTGGTTTCAATCAAAGAAGGGCTCATCCAGGCTAGAATGGAAGGATATATATTTTTTCTTATCTTTATGTGGACAAGTATATCTCTCATCCTTGCCAAGCTGCAACTCTTTGTTGAGGATATTTTTCATATTTTAGCTGATTTCAATCAGGTGACAATTATGCCAATTGGCTGGCAAATTATGTCATAACTAATAAATCATCTTTTGTATGGCACAGTAACTCTCATTCATGTTTGTTTGTTTTTTTTTGTGTTGATATGATGAGTGTTTTTTGAGTTAATAGAATTAGTCTTTTTCTTATTAGATGTTTTTTTTCTTTCTCCACTATTCTTCTTCCACAAACTTTATAAATTTCCTTCTTATCATTTATAACTAGAAAAATAATCGGGGGGACCCGTACATATCGAGATACTAACTTGAGCATTGGAGGGACTGAGTCGAAAAACCTTTTTCAACCTTGATCTTCGCGCAAGTAATACCTAAGGAGCTCGGTGTTTCTATCTCGGAGATGTCTCGAACAACCATATATATATATATATGTATGAGTCTGAATCATGTCATATTAGTCAAGATGTCAATGATATTTTTTTTAAAATTTTGATGCTAAAAGTAATAATCATTGATATAGATTAACTCAAATAGTTAAGATTAGATAAAATATTTTTAGATACATAAAGAGATAAGTTCCTAAAGTTAGCTAAAAAGATTTTTAGATCCATAAAGAGAACTCTTAATTATGGCATCTATTATGAGCAAGTAAAATATTTTCAATTTTATTCTTATATTGATAGTGATTAGGCTGGTTGTGCAGATGATAAAAAAAGTAAAAATATGTTGCTCTCCCAAACTCTAAGGTAGAGTATGAATTGGTTAATAAAGAATCTTATCTTCCACGAGCACATCAAACATATCGAAGTTTATTGATATCTTTACAAAAACTTTGATGAAAGAAAAATTTTATTTTTCCTGACGATAACTTCTAGTTACAATTATTTTGAATTAAGGGGGTGTGATAAGTTTAATTCAAATAGTTATGATTAAATAAAATAAAAAATAAAAATTTAGATTAAAATAAATAGACGACGGTGAAAAGATATATTAGGACATGATAAATTTTTTATTATTTTTTTTAAAAAATATATTATATCTTTTGACTAATATAAATACGTACTCTTTCATCAATCAAAACCACTATATATATATTGTGATTACTCATAATTTTTTTTATTGCTCTTTTCCCCCTTCCCCATCAAGTTCTCCGGAAAGGATAACATAACATAATAATTCCATCCATGACACGCATGCATGCATGCATGTCGACGAGTACAAACACGTCACCAAATGTGGATCCCGTCGTAAGATAACGTTGCCTACATGCACTATCGGATCCACACGTCCAAGATTCGACTCCGCAAAGCAACCATTCACGTATGTTCGTCGACATCGGTCTACCTCCGGCGAACTGTTGGGATGAAGGATGGGAGCAGTGCCACCACCTTTGTTCTTCGCTTATCTTTCTTTACGCACCTCCATCTCAGGTGGCGAGCCGGAGACAAAAGTTGGCCGGCCGCTTTACCAAAGGCATCGACGAGGGAGGAGAGAGATTAGAGTGTGGATGGGGGAGAGAACACGCGTCCACCGAGTGCTGTTCTCTCACTATTTGGATCTCTGTACAGAGAACTTGCCCAATTTTGATGGGAATACCGTGCACAACTTGTCGACCTTTTCCGTTTCCGGTCACGGCCGAGTCACATCATCATGTCATACATGTTGGGCAAATGCAAGATGCGAATATATTATGGCCAAATTATTTTGAAAAATAATTTCTTTTTAAAATTTTATCCAAGCACTTTTTTTTTTTTTTGGTCTATGGTGATTGTCGGGTAAAATATTCTTTTTCTCCCTTAAATAGTTGTAATTTTTTCTTATCCAAATCCATAATTTTTTCTTGTAGTATTTTGTGGGTTCATTTTCATCCATAGAATAATATGTATTATTTTAAAAACACTGTATAGTATTTTTATTTCAAAAAAATAAAAAAAAAACTCGCAAAACATTACAAATAGTTGAAGATTTTATTTTTGGATGGGAAAAGAGTGAACAGCTTTTGAGGGATATTTTTGGAATCTTAAAAATACGAGGGTGATTGTTTGAGAATTTTAAAAATGGGTATCCAAGCACTATTAATTATTATTATTATTATTATTATTATTATTATTATTATTATTATTATTGTTATTGTTATTATTGTTTTTTTGTCTATGGTGAGTGTCGGGGTAAAATATTCTTTTTCTCCCTTAAATAGTTATCATTTTTTCTTATCCAAATCCAAAAATTTTCTTATAGTAGTTTGTGGGTTAATTTTCATCCATAAAATAATGTATATTATTTTTAAAATACTGTATAGTGTTTTCTATCCACAGTGTTTTCTTAAAAGTACTATACAGTATTTTGTGGATAAAAAATAACTCACAAAACATTAAAATTTATCCAAGCACTATTATTTTTTTTTTGTCCATGGCGATTCGGGTAAAATATCCTTTTTCTCCCTTAAATAGTTATCATTTTTTCTTATCCAAATCCAAAAATTTTCTTATAGTAGTTTGTGGGTTAATTTTCATCCATAAAATAACATATATTATTTTAAAAACGCTATATAGTGTTTTCGATGTACAGTGTTTTCTTAAAAAATACTGTATAGTATTTTTGAAATAAAAAAAATACTATATAGTATTTTGTGGATAAAAAATAACTCACAAAACATTACAAATAGTTGAAGTTTTTATTTTTGGAATCTTAAAAATAGGAGGGTGATGGTTTGATAATTTTAAAAATGGGTTCCAAGCACTATTAATTATTATCATTATTATTATTATTATTTGTCTACGGCGATTGTCACATAAAATATCCTTTTTCTCCCCTTAAAAAGTTATCATTTTTTCTTATTCAAATCCAAAAAATTTTCTTATAGTATTTCGTGGGTTAATTTTCATCCATAAAATTATATATATGTATATATATATATAATTTTAAAAATATGTTTTCGATGCACAGTGTTTTCTTAAAAAAAATACAATACAGTATTTTGTGGATAAAAAAATAACTCACAAAACATTACAAATAGTTGAAGTTTATCCTATAAATAAAATTAAAAAATTAATTCAGTCAAAAAAGATTATATTTTACTATAAATACCATTTTGTTTATCCTATAAATCTGTCCAAATTCGATTCAAACAATCTTATAATTAATTCAAAATACAAATACTAATTGGAATCATCATATATTTGACTATTATAAAGAGTTTGAGCTGTGAGTCGATTGTGTTACATTGTTTAGCGAAGTCAACGGTGATGTTCTCACCATCAATCAGCAGCTCAAGTTGTACTACCACAAACATTTGCTGCCTTCATCAACATGTTTTAGATGATCCGATTACTTCCACCTCACAAAGATAGCAAGAACAAACAGTTCCCGAACTGGATTTATGTTATCATATGTACACAACTGCAGCGTTGTTGTTGACGATAGATTCTTATTGTTCCTCACTTGATTCATTCAGCTGCCTTCAAACCCTACGCTTTCTCTTTCTTTCTCCCTTTCATGTGATGTTTTGTAGGCTAATTCTTTAGCCTGTTCTTTCGTTGGTAGCTTCAGCATCTCTCGGGCTATAAAGGCAATGATGCTTTATGTTTGATTACCAATCCGAAACTATAAATTAAAGAACAAATGTTTGATGAGAACTGAGGAAAAGCACAGTAATTGATTTGGAAGAAAGCCTTCGAGGCTGTTGACTTGGTTGTAGCAGAAAGAGAAAGGGATAAGCATCTCCAGAAGGATGCGAAGAGAGCGTGCAAATGAGATCCTCCCATCGTTGCCTTTTGCCCTCTTCTTCTGCTTCTTCGTCGCTGCATTCTTTCTCGTCCTTTTCGCAGTGAATCTGATGGTTTCTTCCTTCCCCATCATTCTCTCGGAGGAGAGTTTATGATCCATGATCTCAGGTTCCATTTTAGCTTTCTTCAAGCCAAGATAGAGAAGATTTCCGCCGAAACAAGACTGTTCGTCGCAGACAAAGAAAACGAATCAGGGAGAAGGAAGGACGTTCCGAGGAATCTGCACCTCGATAACGCAGTAGGGAACTCTTCATCTCAAGAAACAGCCGGATTCATCTTGCAAAAAAGAAGCAAAAGTAAGCACACAGCATGACAAAGGAGCAGAACCAAGTCAAAACGATGACCGCCGAAACGAAAGATCCGACGACGAAGAGACAAAATCTAATCACTGTTATCGCAGTTCTAATTAACGTGCCGTTAATCGAGTTATGTGTGCATGCTACTGTTCCTCGATCGCCATGCACGAGGCCGGAGACGACGAAGAAGAAGGGAAGACAAACACCATGGCCCGGTGATGGCTGACAGATAGAGAAGTGAGCACGCATAGCTTCGAGCATGAACCCTCTTCATGCAGGAAAACACCATGGGTGCTCACTCTCTTCTGTCAACCAAACTCCTTCACCGCTCTACATCCAAATACACAAACAGCTACGACATCATGCGACCTCCTGCGCCCGGCGGCGGTATTAGGCTGCCGGAATTTGTGTGGGGAGCACCGGGAGGGGGTGGTAGGGTTTATATAGAGGGGGGAGGAGGGGCAGTGGGTTGTGGTTTCCCGGTTTGAAAGGAATCGATGGACACGCCACTCCACACAGTACAATAAATGGCCATTTCCTCATCTGTTGCGAGCTATCCTATCTCACCGCATACCGATGCACTGGTGCGATTCGAAGAACTCAAACGACTGTCCGCCTCTCGCTCCGACCAATCGCTTCCCGATACGCGGATAGCCATGAAGGCATCGTATTGGATGTCGTCCAGCGGAGCGGAGAGAGAGAGGCGACGGGAGAGCGTAGAGTGGATTCCAGCATCTGCTGATCTATACGCCATTACACATGCTGCGGCGCAAAAGAGGAATAAAGGATGCGTCTTTCTCTTTTGCTGCAACAAATCAAGCCTCTCTCGAGTGTCCTTGGCGTATAGAAGAAACAAAGCGCAAAGCAAACCGAAGGAGATTAAATAAGCGAGGTCGTCGGAGAGGTGCATCATCTCCGACGTCAAACTGATGCCTCTTCTTCTTCTTCTTCTTCTTCTTCTTGTCAGCATCGTCAACTGCGCTGCTAAGGCTCATTGTTTCCATTACAGGAATACATATGATGGAGTAATATAATAAATCAATTCCCATGTCAGAGATGATGTAATTATTATTTTATTTTATTTTATTTCTGCAGTTAGAGAATAATGAGGTATGTGTTTGGCATCTAATTTGGAGTTAGAAAATTAAGATTTTAGATGACAAAAAAAGATAAAAAAAAATTAGATTAATATAAATAGATAAGAGTGAGAAGATTTATTGGGATAAGATTGGTTTTTTTTATTATTTATATATAAACTTGTACTCTATCTTTTGACTAATATAAATAAGTGTCCTTGGATGAGTCTAAAACACTGCAAATTAAAGTACTAATAGTTTCTTCTACTGTTCTTTTCCTCTTTTTTTTATAATTTTATAGAAAATTAACAAGTGTGATATTAAAAAGATCAGTAGATCTAGAAAGAAAAAAAAAAAGAGCATTAAAGTAAGTATTCTAAGGGTGAAAAGATCAATTTTGGAGCTTATATTGACTACAAAAAGAAATTGGTAGAGAAGATAAGTAGATCTACAAGATCATAATATTGTTGACTAATATATATATATATATATAAATAATATATATATATATATATATATATATATATATATATATATATATATATATATATATATATATAGATCAACAACAAAAAAAAAAAAAAAAGAGATACAAGCATTAAAGTAAGTGTTCATAATCGACTTCTTCATATCTTCAAAGGTGAAAATTATCAATTTAGAACTGTTAAGATGAAAACTTCATTTATTTTACAAGGAATGTAGAAATTGGTAGAGAATGATTTTGTTGAGTATGATCTAGAAGATCATAATATTATTGGAGATAAAAAAGATCAAATGAATGAGAATATATAGAATTATGCAAGAGTTCTCTGTATGCTACAACAAGCAATGGATGAGTTCTTATTTTCTCAAATCATGATGGCATCAACATTAATAAAAACCTGAAAAATATATAAAAAATATATATGCTTAGTGGCATATTTTTTTTTAACTTCATATTCTCGATGTGAATTTGAAACTCTTATGATGAAAGATTTTAAATCTATTGTTAGTTTTTTTTTTCTTTTCAAAAGTTTCTTCTATTATGAACCAAATGAGATCTTATAGTAAAAATCTAAAACATCAAACTGTAATTGTACTACCATAAATCAAAAGTGTTACAAAGTTTATCTCCAAAATTTGATATGATTTGTACTACTATAAAAGAGGCTAAAGATATAAGTATATTATTTGTTAATAAATTAATGGGTTTGCTTTTAGTTCATGAACAAAAAAGTGAATATATCTTCAAACAAAACTTTAGAAATATGTTTATGATGAATGAAGCAAAAAATCATTTAGCATCAAAAGAAAATGTCCCTAAAGCTAGCTAAAAAAATTCTTAGTTGAAAAATATTTATTTTTTGTTGAAAAATAGAGAGAAATTAACAAAATTTGTTTCCATTAAACATATCTTTTTTTAGTTTTGATTAAAAAATAGTTTTTTTATTAATTATTATCAAAATACTTAAAATCCTCCTATAAAACACGTTCCTGGGATCACTCTCTCACGTAATATTCACAAACTTTATAAGAAAGAAAAAAAGATTCACAAAATTTATTTCCAATTTTTTATGGACATATCGTTATTTGTTACGATATTTGAAGCGATCATTAGGAAATAAATACACTTTTATATGAGACTTGTGTATTATTGTCAAATAAATTTTATAAGAAATAAATTGTTAAATAAATTTTAACAACTCTCATATCAATATTAGTTTGGGCTCAGGTTTTAGTGCTGGGGAGATATCCTTGATAAAAATTATTTTAATATGATCTTCAAATTAGTTGAGCACCAAAAAAGTCAAGAGATCATCCAAAAAGATAATACAGATTCATTTGATATATCAATCTAAGAAACAATTTAGAATATTAGACACTTAATTTATGTGTATAGAATTATATGGGCGTTGATGGAAATTAAAAAAAATTAAATATTAATGAAAAAATGGCATTTCTACTTCAACTAAACCCTTTTCGTTTCCAATTTTATTTTATTTTTATGGAATCAGAATTATTATTTTCCATCGTTTCCAGAACTACAATCAAGTCTACCCTCGAGTACAACTTTGTTGATCACTTTTATATTTGTTGAAAAAATTAATAAGATTGAGCAAAATAAAGATCTTAATTTTATAAACATTCTCTATCTAAGGGGCATGATCTAATTTATATTACGAATATTGTAGTGTCAAATCTCGAATTTTGATGATGAAACTAATTGATTATGTTTTGTGGTTTAACTGCGTTTTGAGTTACGCAGGTCCATTATCGATCAGGATTAGATAGTTGACACTGAAAGAATTGACGTTGCGCCGGGTGATCACGTCAGGATATTGGATGTCGAGCCGAAGGTTCGGTCGACAATTGGTAGAAGGTTTCGTACATCGAGCATCGGACCAAGAAAAGCGGGTTGCGCTAAGGATATCGAGGTTGCGGAGGTCAATCGCCGATTGAGCAACAAGCCGCAAGAGAGGATGAAGCACCGACATATAACGTGCTGGGCAACTGAATGTCAATTCACATTGTAATAATTGTCGAGATTGAAGTAGAGTTTTTGTTTATGTGTGTGCAAGATTAACTACGATAACGATGAAGACGTAAGGCGAAACAAAGTGCCGGAAGACAAGTGTGATGGATTGTTGGGAGTTCGAGAGTTCGACGAAAATCCAAAGATTCATTGGGAGTGCTGCCAAAACTGGCCAAGAACGAGTATGGAGCTTGCCGAAGGGTTTTCGAAAGTTCTCGTTGGAACTCGCTAAAATCATCGTGAAGTCCAAGAGTTTGCTGGGAGTCCGCAGAATGGTTTCCGAGGGTTTGTCGAAAACACGCCGAAAGAAGTCTTGACTTGTCGGACTTTATAATAACCTAAGAAACATCTTTAATTTCATAATTAACACGTAATTTGATTTAGGATTAGGTGTTAATCCTATAAACTAAAGAGAGAATAACCCAATCGGATTTAGAACTAACAAAAGTGCAATGCACATTGTCTCGATAAGTCAAGGCTAAATTTATGTAACCTACAAAAGACCGAGAGGTCGAGAGTATTCCTATTTGATTTCTCTGATACTCAAGTCAACAATATTTAAAGTATAAAAAATAAATATTAAAGATCATTTTCTCGGTTTCGAACGCAGCAACAAAACAAATTGAAGTCAGCTCATGAAGAATGCCTACTTGTGACTGTTTAATCCGATGTCCTGTTCTTCACCTTGGATATCAATTGAAATTTAAATACACTACTAGTAATTAAGAGCCATCATCACATAACAAATCTAACCGGATTAAAGCTGTTCCCCGTCGTCGTCATCGTCATCGCCTGCAAATATATATATCTTAGCGTCTGCAAAACAAAACAGACGAGTTGGAAAAAGAAGTAATCTCGTTCGTATTGGCTTTAGCAGCAGGAAATAAATATTTGTTATACAAGCATTAGCGCATTTGCATTGCTCATCATCATCATCATCATCATGTATAAATCTGCCTAAAATTAATGAGGTTTACTCTATCCTTCTCTTGCTTAAGGCCATACTGAGATACTCGAGAGAAAGGAAGACGATGGGCCTCATGCCCTTTTTTTGTCCTCCTTCTTTGTTGTTGTTCCCTGAAGCTTCCTCCACTTGAGGAAGATCTGCAAGGAGAGACCTGAGAAGACCATTACCACGCTCGCCCACTGCTTCGGCGACAAGGGATTGCCGCTTATCACGGAGGACACGACGATGCTGACAAATTTGCGGGTGGTGGTGATGGTTGTGTTTGCAAGAGATCCAAAGCGGCTTATGGTCAGGAAGATGAAGTTCTGTCCCACCGCACCGCAGAGGCAGTACATGAGGATGTCCCATGCGGCCTCCGGGTGCTCCTGGCAGAATCTTACCGCCTCGTAACCGCTTCCATGGGGCCAACCAAACATGTAAATGACGTTATATATGCTGCCCCATAGGTTCATTCCCAACATGATGTCCCAAGCGCTCGTCTTCGGGTTCCTGCAAGAAAAGCAAACAACTCTGTTTAGAAACCGTGAAAATTTATCTTCATACAATTTTCGGCGCAAAAGTATGATTCTAGTGTATGCACTGTTTTTGTTTCCGTTTTGGTGGAAACCAGTGAGCGAGCACCTTGCTTTGATAGAATCCTGAGTGGCGTTTGTAAAACCATCGAAAGCTAAATTTAGAAAGCACAGCCCGTAGCCGAGAGGAGCATTTGGGTGAGCAAGCTTGCTTATAGTCTTCGAGCTAGTCTGTGATGAACCAAAGAAAACATGTTTGTGTTATCACAACAAATCCAGACATGTACAAGCCTAAAATTTATCGACTAACACTATTGTGGTAGTCCACAGGCCTGGGCAAACATTGTTGGTTGCCCATCACCACAACCTAAAGCGAAGCCCAATGCTTTGACAACCGATATATGCAAACCTTGGAGTCTGGTATTTGAAATTACGAGCATGTTATTACTCGTAGAAAGAAAAGTCTGCTAGATAGATGCTTGGTAATTATTAAACATCATATCAGTAAGCAAGCCGGCAGGTTATCTATTTCAGTTACTTGAAGATCTTCAAAACTTTCACTCAGAAAAGAAAAGTACGAATAGTCTAACCTTCAAAAGTGCAAATGATGATACCCCCCCAGCAACAAGGAAGGTGCAAATGTACTCCGGGATAGTGTATTTGATCCCATAAACAAGCGTGCCCATCAGCATAACTGTGAGTAGGCAAAAATTACACTTGTTACGAAGGGTAGTCATTAGAAGAAGAAAAAGTATTTAACTCAACCAGCCATTCAAATATGCTGTGTAATTAGTCTTCAGGTACATTGTGCTACGTGATAGATAAATGACTACGACAAGTATTTCTAAGTTGATTACATTAATGTATAGTTTGTCTTTGCTTGGCTCATTAACATAAAACAGTTGAGGCATATCTCACACAACTGGGAGATATGCTTTCTACTATAAAAATCTGTTTGTCGACATGTTTTCAGCCATCAAAAGGCACACAACTTCTAAATCTGTATGTTGATGCAAATGAGGTCAGCCATTGAACTCACGGCATAGAATTTTGGTATATATTCAATGGGTATTATGCACCAAATATACAAGTTCTTGTCAAGCAGAATCATGTTAGCCTTTTATGAAAATAAAACTAAATACTACACTTACCAGGAATCATCTTGGTAGATTTTGCTAAAACCTGTTTTACACAATGAACAAAATTAGTACAATTTAATCAGCTTAAAGAAAACCACCTGGAATCAACAAGTAATTTTCAGAAAACTAGAAGTGTATCGCACAGATTATGTAGCCAAAAGGAAGATGATAACTGCATGACAAGAGAAATCTATAGAATATAAAACACGTGAGATGATCATGTGTCACATAATACATAAAACCAATAAAAAACAATGTGTTCATGCAATTTATTCTACCTTTGCTGATGCCGCTAAAGTACCAAAATCTAACTTGTTATACAGGGATTGTCAAGCTGCCTAGTCTTAGTTGTCATAAACAAGTACGTGTGGAAGAAATTCTTAATCAAATCCATTTAACAGTTGTAGACAACATAACCTGCCGACCTTGTGACTCAAAGGAGAGGGCATGCCACTGTTGCGGAAAATGCAAGAGGCAGACTCTATCCATAGTCTTGTTTATTGTAATTATGTCTTCAGTTCCAATACTCATCAGAACAGTAAGGTAAGATCCTAAAATTTCTGAATGATCAGGCACAACGAGGGAATCTATCATTATAGATAGAACAAAAAACTCTCCTTCTATCTGTTACAGTGACTGCAGCATGACACACTTGGGAAGCAAGGAATTGCCCAATTTGAAGACCACCAACACGAGCTCTGAAGTTTGGAAGACATTTCATTTAACAACAACTGATCATTGTTCTGTCACAAGTAAGACCGAATTAACAAGCAACATACTATCACAAGGAATATCTTGGTTTACTAGATATTTGCTTTGAAAAGAATTAAGTGTTTTAACACACAAACAGTTGATCACGATTGAACAATCAACCTCTAACAACAATATCCTTAGCTTAATTAGTTGTGAAAAATGCTTAAACCCAGAGTAACAGTAAAATGCAAGAGGCAGACTCTATCCATAGTCTTGTTTATTGCAATTATGTCTTCAGTTCCAACACTCATCACAACAGTAAGGTAAGATCCTAAAATTTCTGAATGATCAGGCACAACGAGGGAATCTATCATTATAGATAGAACAAAAAACTCTCCTTCTATCTGTTACACTGACTATAGCATGACACTTGGAAAGCAAGGAATTGCCCAATTTGAAGACCACCAACACAAGAGCTCTGAAGTTTGGAAGACATTTCATTTAACAACAACTGATCATTGTTCTGTCATAAGTAAGACCGAATTAACAAGCAACATACTATCACAAGGAATATCTTGGTTTACTAGATATTTGCTTTGAAAAGAATTAAGTGTTTAACACACAAACAATTGATCACGATTGAACAATCAACTTCTAACAACAATATCCTTAGCTTAATTAGTTGGAATAACATGTCAAAACCAACAAGTCAACTATCTGAAAATGAAAATATATCCAGAGTCAAGCAAGCAAAAAAAAAAAACTTGCCTGGGCAGGATAACTGATGTACTTCAGTGCTTCAATTCCCATGGAAGGACCGATAGTATTAGTGATGCTTGGGCTCCAGTAACTCCACACTGGAGCTCCCCCGGAAGAGCTCCTAGACCACAGCTTTATCACTGCCCGATCAACGACAGCAAAACAACTCGATTCAACTAACCTTTGATACCATCACCTAACAACAACAACAAGCCTAACCGACAATTTACTTACTGATCAAGGACCACACGAAGCAAACAACGTTCTGCGCCAGGTTCAAGAAGGAGAGGTGCTCGAACCGCTTCCCGTCTGGCCCGAACAGCTTGGTTGATCTAAGAAACAAGAAAAGGTACCTCCATTACGAAGCCCTAGCACAGGGCACAAGATCCAGATCCAGATGCTTGTTCGACTAGGAGAGGACCAATTTGGTGCGGAATTAAGCAACAAAAGAGAAAAGAATACGTCCGGGTAACGAGGGAAAGCTGCTTACACAGTTTCTTGAAGGACGCCCTGGTAGATGTAGGCGGACCAGATGCCGGCGACGCAGAAGGCCAGCAACACGACGCGCTCGACCCCCGCGGCGGCGCCGTGGCCTTCCATTTCCCCGCGGAGGATCTCGCCGCGCGCCCGATCTCACGGTGAGTGCGCGAGGACGAAGACGAGAAGAGGCGGGGAGTCGAACTCGAGAGGAGACTGGCGAGGGAAAGCTCGACGATGCGGAAAAGGTCGATGGATCGATCGCGGACGTAGGGCGGTTCGGTTAAGGCTGGAGAGGCGGGGAAGGGGAGCTACGTCAGATCTTCCACTTGGCGAGTTTTCATTGGTTTTCAGATGAGGGTGCGATCCCATTGGCACGTGAGACGTGGCCAGTGAAACTTGGCTTTGGACTTCGCTCTCCGGACGGACCGAATCGCACCTGCAAGAAACAGGGGTGATGTGGCCACTCAGAGCGGCCCGTACGTTTGGGTCCCTGGTTACGTGGCGTGAAGCGTAGAATGTATTCTTGGTAGGGATGAAGACGGGTGCCACATCATGGATGACGTAGCAAGCTGCGTCTATTCTACGTTAGATTGGTTACATCCAAGGATGTGCTCCAACAAAGATGACGTGGATCCCTTCGGATTTCGTGACATGGTCATCTCACGCGACAACATTGTTACGGATAAATATTTAGCACGTGGAGCATAAACTCGATTAATTACTCATTTTCTTTTTTCTCTTTTTTTTAGGACCTCGGAATGGGTGCAAATCCTGTATCCCGAATCATTTGGTGTAGGTGATCCAAATATGCGCAGGGTAGGCGCGTCGCGGTTCCGACCGATGGCCATTCCGCAGCCGTTGCAGCGTCCGTTCCCCGGCCCGCTTTTGAGGTCGCTTCTCGATTATAAGGGTGAATCGTTGGCGACGTCTCCAACCAACTCAGCGATGGAAGCATTCGTCGCGAGACGATCTCCGGCCTTCCTCCTCTCCTCCTCCTCTTCGCTTCGATCGCCTTCTTCGGTCATCCGACGATGTCGGGTTTCGTTCTCATCATTCCCCTCCCTCTCTCTCCCGCGCTCCAGGAGCCCTTATCCTTTCCATCATCGAACCCTACCCCCCCACCCCTTCTCCTACGGCAACAGGAATCTTTGTATGGCCCTGCAATCCGAGACAAATCCTGTTGCGGGAGCCCCTAGCAAGGTCTCTCTCTCTCTCTCTCTCTCTCTCTCTTCTCTCTCTCTCTCTCTCTCTCTCTCTCTCTTGTTAGAATAATCTCTTTTATCGCTTAGAGTCACGAGCTATCGAGAACAGACCCATGCTGCAGGTTTGTTTTAGAGCTAAGATTTTGAGCCATTAATCTTTGTTGTCTGTGATAGTAGCGGTTTTCGTGACGGCCGAAGTCGGCAACTGTTTTCTTCCCTAATTTTCTTCTTTATTTGGGTTTGCGTTTGTTCTTTGAGTCCATGATTCTTCAAAGGGTCCTATATTTTGTAATTATGGATCGATTCAAGAACGTCATTGTGACGGTAAACCAGATTGAGTTCAGTTTTGGCAATTAGTTTGGGATCTTCGAACGATGGAATCATGAACACGACTTTGTTGGTTCTCTGCCGAGATGTGGTAGAAATATATTTTATTTCTTCTGGCTGTTGTTAAAATATTAAGACTAATCTAGCCTTTTTTTATTTCCCATATCATCCCTGGAGTGAATTTCCTGTGTGGTTACTGGTCATAACCCTTATAAAATTTGGTGTTTTTCTACCGAAACTCTTAGCTAACATTTATTTTTATCATTAAGTTGAAAACTTCAGATAATTGAAAAAACTAAAATTTTATACCATTTTACGCCACAATTCACAAAGGCTATTAGCTTCATTGTTTGATTAGCTCTTTTGCAATGATAAATCTGCAAATTCTGCCCTTTTTTTTTTCTTGTTGAAAGTAACAAACTTAAAAAAGTTTGATCTTGTATTTGCTACAGGATGATGACTTATTCCTTAGGACAATGATCTCAGGCATGGAGAAGGTCTACTTGAGCAGAAATCCTACCGCTAAGGCCATTCTGGAACTTGTTAGGAACGATGATGGGGATCATATCTGCTATGATCATTTTGCTTTTCGAACTTTTGGGGTACATTCTACCATGTGCATTTATTCGCCTGAATTGCTTATCCCATTACTTTAGCGATCAACTGATAACTACTAGGACTGTAGATCATGCTTATTGCTCTTGGCTAATGCTCCATGACTTGTTTTCTCTGTCCTTAAAGGTTGATGGGTATGGCATCGATTCCATGGCTAAGATATTCCTATACTTTGGTTATAAGCCACGTGAAGAACTGAGATTTCCTGCAAAGAAGCTGAAAGCATTGTGGTTTGCTCCTCCAGATACTGGATACAGTGAAAATGGAACTGGTGTTCATGGGCCTTTGCCAAGGATTTTTATATCAGAGCTTCTTGTGGATCAGCTAAGTTATCAAAGTCAAGTTAGGTTTCTATAATCTTTTGTTGGATGTGTAGCCATTTTCGTTATAACAAAAGTGCTGTTCTTCTCATGTGCTTAACTCTTTAAATATTTTAATCAGTGAAATGAGATAGGCAACATTTATGTTGGCAGGCAGTTTTATGAAGATGACTACTATAATGACAATGTTCTAGAAAAAGATTGGAAGGGCCATCAAAGTTTTTTGGGACCTAGGCACACCTAGGCACTAGACATTAGGTGAGGCCCATGCCTCATTGAAGTAAAGCACATTTATAATATCAAAAAATAAAAAATTGATTCAAACAATAAAATCAACCTCTGAATCGAAACTCATCTATGGTATCTAGATAACAGTTGTTTTTTCTTTTGGCTTATTTGCTTAAATAGTGGAACATGTGTTCATTGCAATATGTATGAAAATGAAGATGAGGTTCATGTCTTTGAAGAAGAAGCTTGCTACAATAGCAATGCAGCACTTAAAACAATGCAAGAATAACGAAGTAGAATAAAATATACAATAATATGGACACAACAAAGCAGCAACAGTAAATATAATGAAGTTGCAAGAAAGGCAGGTAAACCAATCAAATATAGCTGCAACACAATAGAGAATAGAATTAGAAGGACCAGTAAAGAAAAAAAAGTGTATTACACTGCTAAAATTGGAAGGAGAATTGTTCCTTTCTTTACTTCCTTCTATTTGCAATGATTGAGAATATTTTAATAGAATAAACATTAAAGCAAAGGGATATAATTTTTATGAAATAATTTAGTATTCTAAGGTCTTCTTTGTGGACCTTTCTTTTTTTGATGAGGTGCACAATAGGCACACGTTGATGAAGCCACTGGGAAACAACATAAAGTTAGAACCTTGGTAGGCTTCATGCCTTTTATAATGTTGAGGGCTATCATGATCTTGGAACCAGTATTTAGTATGGAATTTCATAAAAGTTAACCCCATATGTTCCTAGCTTTCAAGTGACATTTTGGTCAATAGAGTTCCATTGGTAATTCCAAATGCTGTGCTGGAATATTCGTGCATACTGATTTTTTGGGTTAATTGTCTTCCTGTGTCGTCATCAATTTGATTTGTTAGTTTACCAATGGTGTTTTCCTTCTGGTTTGGTTTATCTAATTTCAGTTCTTCTAGCTTTTGTAAATCAAACATTTATTTGAAGATTGAAGCTCATATGACTAATTGTTGCTTATATGTTCAGGAAGTAATAAGGAAATACATCAAAGGTCATGGATATGAACATGCTGCTCTTGCAAGTACCTTGGGATGCCTGACGTGGAAAAGGCCTTCATATTCTGACTATCAATTGCTATCTAGGTATTGCTTTTTAGTGATTATGACAGGTTCAACCTCCTATTATTACATAGAACATTTTCTGTTGATTCCTATTCTCTAATGTCATGATAAGATATACGCTACAATCTCATCCTCTTATGCAATTTTAAAAAAAAAAGAAAACTATCAACCTTCAATTAAGTAGGTGGGACATCAGAAGTTCCCAAAATTACAAAAATCTCCTCCAAGCTTGGAGGAGAGCAAAAAAGCCTTGCCTGATTGGCAAGGTTGTGAGCAATGACAAAGTATGAATATGTACAGATACCACAGCATAGGACTAGTTTTGTTACAAAGTTTCACAGCATCCATGGACTAGTTTTGCTGTCATTCAATTGGACATTTCTTTCTTGAGTTCATTTCATTTAATCTTAATTAAGAACTGAAACCCGAGGAGCATGTAATGCAATTGAGTTGACCCCTTTTCTTGGTTTTTGTTTTCCAGAGAGAGTGAATATGCTGCATGGACACTTGTCAATGGTTATGCATTGAACCATGTCACTATTTCTACTCACCGGCTGAAGTCACATATCAGAAAAATTGACAGCTTTAACCGATATATTGAAGCTAACGGATTTAAGTTGAACTCTGAAGGAGGAATCTTAAAAGGTTTGCTACTGGCTCTACTTGCCTTCAGTTGAAGAATTGTACGATATAATTAGTTACCTTGACTTGATGGATGCCTAAAATATCAAACTGCTCTTTTTGTCTTATGGAATTTGAAATAATTACCAGTAAGAACAGTGTTAAAGAAACTAACAGTGTGCTAGACGTGTGCATTCAAGATACTACTCATCATGTAAACCATGGTATCATTTTAGATAAGTTCGTTGCATATCATGCCTGTAAAGTGTATATATGCTGTATAAAGCAAGCAATTACTTTCAGTTGGAAGCTTGATCTGGATCTCGCATTTTAAAGTGCATGCTCAATTCATTATGCCAATGAAATATGCATCATCCCTCCTCATAGGAAGTAAATGGCTCCTTGAGGACAGCATTATATTGATTTGTGCCTTTTCCTACCAACCAACTAGAAATCCTTCCACTGGAAAAGAAGAGTTGCCTTTACTAATAATTTATTGATGAGGGGGCCCTTCTTGTGTACTTGGTTATATGCGTTCTGAATCAAGTATTGAGCTGATATTTGCTTGATCCACGAATCAGTTGATTTCTTAAGAGATCTATTTCTTGCAAACTGAAGCCGACTTTTGCAAAACCTTACCCCCATGATAGAAATAGCAGACCTGCTAGTAGTTGATTGCTTGTGTGTCGACATTTGTGATTTCTTGGTTATGTATGTCTGCGTTTATAAAGACCACGACACCATTGGAGAAACCAAGATATTGAGTGTTTATTCTGTTTTCTCTTTTCTTAACAGTGAGCCCTGATGGCCTTCTACTGCAAAGTTCAACCGTTGCTGATACCATCTCCTTCGACTTTGCTGATGGTGTAACCGAGTCCGCCCCTTGTTCATACATTGAGTTTGCAGAACGTCTTTTGCTTCCTGAATACAAAAATATACCTGATGAAGAGGTATGGATCTGTTAGTCTTTATTTTTCGCCAATTTTAAGCATAATTTTGGGGATACTGATGGTTAAACTCAAATTTGTATTTTCATTTTCTTAATTATCAATTTATATTAAGATTGCAAGATCACAAAGGAGAAATTATGGATCAATTTCTCTATTTCAAAGATGACTACACGTTGGCAGGCAGTGCAGATTAAAACTTGCTAGCCTAGAAGCTTCCGTATACTATTTGTGCTACTGAGCACTCGTATAAAGCGAAGTTCTAATATTTGAAAGCTTGCTGAGATGGTGTGATTACATCTTTAAGTTTTTCTAATGATTTTTTTAACTTTTTACAAGACAAATTCCAAGTAGAAAAAGAAAGCCACTTGTCTTGATACTACATTCCATCCATATATGGTTAAAGTTCGACCGGCCCAGCGCCATTCGATGTTGACTGTTCTGATCATCTTGGTCAGACCTCAAATGATTCATTGTGATCTTCTTGCAACATCCAGTAAGTGCACTGACATTTTGGCCATGATATGCTACTTAGCTTGTGATAATGTTTGGTAAAAGACTTCCAATAAATGACAATTCACAAGAATCCTACCCACTTCTACAGCTTTACAATTAAAGCTATGCAGTTGGTAACCCACTAACATGGTATAATTAGAACTTTTGGATCCTGTTCTGTGTTCATGATACCATGTTTGTTGGCATTATTGTGGTTCCATTTTAGGTACAACATATGTTTATCTGAAAAATTCAAGGATTCCCTTGCACATAATAATATTTATCTTCCTTTTTTTCTCAAAGTTTTTATCCTATTAATTTCTACGACTCTCTGATTAAGGTATGCTTCTGTGTTCATGATACTGTATCTGTTGGCATTGTTGAGGTCCCATAATAAATACACCACATCATTTATCTTAACACTGGAGGATTCCACATAATAAATGCTGTATTTGTTTGTAGGTTAAAGAATTCCATAGGCGTGATGGTTTTGAGGTAGGAAATGCTGACAAGATCTTTGAAAGCACATCAAGAGATCAAGTAACAAGGAAATCTGCTTGACAAATGAAATCTGGTTATCTAATGGGGACGATGCCATGACTACATGGACTTTCTAATGTGAGTATCATCTTTGCATATACAGATTCAATGAATTTACAGATGCAATGGTTTAAGCATATTCGATTTCTTTATATCCAACTTGTACCAAAAGATATATTTCATGTTCAAACAAATGAACTATAAACAGATGGGAAGAATAGTATAATTTGGCTTTCTTGCGATTTTTTATGATGGCTATCTCATGTCCTATAAGGTACAATACTATTAGGATCTTAATGACATTAAGAGAAGAGATGAATTAGTGTAATAGTATTTTTAATTGATCTTGAAACTTGAATGATCAAGTTAAAGCTACAAGCAAGGAGAATAAAACTAGATTACAAGTAAAAGTAAAAGGTAAGTAAAAAGAGGCAAACGAATTTATAATGATTCAATTCGGATCTCCTAACCAATGCCCATTCCTGATTCATTTTTTTTCAAGATCATCGGTTTTTACTATTGATCTTCTTTCTAATAGGCGAAGATCAATTATTTTTGTTATAACTTTTTCCTTTTTCAGCTAAAAAAATAATCTTCATACTCTCCTTTTATGTTAGATTTTTTACCTCCTATAACTTAAAATTATAACCAAACTCAAGAGGAGGATAAGACTCAAACTATGCTTAAAATGAGAGTTTATAATATTTTTTTAGCTCAGCAATAGATGCTTCATCAACCAGGTTTAAGTGGGGTATTTATAGGCCCCAAAAGAATGGAGCTAAAATTTTAATTCTTCAAAATTTTAGGGTACGGATGATACTACCGTCGGCACTAGACAATACTATGACCATAACCATGCTTTAAATATGGACTCTGGTGGTACTATCGCTAGCTTAGGTTATATTACCACCGAACAAGGTGGTATTACCGCCAACATAAGTGGTATCATTGTTGGAAAGGTTGATAAAGGACAAACAATGCTTGTCGACTTACTCATATGGTACTACTGCTTGGGCTTGACAGTACCACCGCATAGACCTAGTTTAGGCCATTCGTTTGGCCTTCTAACATGCCCAATTCAACTTTGGTTCAAACCCATTGACTCTTTTGATAAGTTACATGATTTCGACTTGATACGAACTCAAATTAATTCTATAATGATCTCGATCAAGACTTTGACAAATCAATTACACATACAATACATTTATAAAGCTTTCAGCACATTGTATGCTATTATGTTATGTTGTTCAATCTTCTAGCACACATCACCCTTTCCTTCAATATATTGCCCATTACACTGGTATGTCGACTTTCCCACATTGCCCATTACACTGGTATGTCGACTTTCCCACGACATTCAATATTTCAATGTAATATCAGATTCTTCCAATACGATGCTCGAACCTTTAACACGAAATCCGATTTTTGACACATCGATCAATCCTCTAGCTCGACGTCTAATTTTGACACGATAATTTCTCAACATAATGTTCGACTCTCGTGCTTAATAGTTGACGCTTTAGTGATCCGAGTAAAGTATTTTTAGCATCATTAATCTCAAAGGAATATTAATTTAATAAATTTATTAATTAGTTTCATCATCAAAATTTAGGATTCAACAAATATTACCTTGTGTCGGAACCCACTTGTCTCATCAACATGAGCTAATGCATGGTAAGTAATAATGTATGATGATTCGACGAACACTCCCACAAGCCAATAATGATCAATGATTTTGCTTAACTTCCATGCAAATCAATACTGTAAACTCCAACGATTAATCGAACTCCGTTAAAGAAAAAAAAAAAGGCTACTACATAAAGACCCACTAAAGTTTAATCATTACAATTTCTTAGGAAAACCCTAGTAACTTAAATATTGGATGACGTTTGTTGGGCTCCACTTGTACATTGTTTTTACAAAAATACTCTCTGAATCTCCTTATTTTTCTCACACCAAACTTGCAGTAAGTTGTATGAATCTCTAGCATATCACACAAGAAATGTATGCAACATTTATATTAAAATTTAATATTTCAGCTAGACCTCTTTAGTATTTCAGTTTCTAAACTTTAAAATTTATATTAAATTTCATATAGTTATGAGTGTGAAATATTTAACTCTATTTATCGTAATGTCATCGAATTTATCGATGAAAAGATATAGCATATGACATCACATGCATGAATGATATAAAAACGATGAGCAAAAAGATAATTTCAATGATGGTGACGGATGATAGTACTATGGGTGATTGTTATGGTGGCAAACGATGACACCGTGAGTAGCTGTTACGCTAGTGGTCGGTGTGAGAAGGAATAGGAGATAGAGTGGTGAGGCATCTACGTTGGTGTTAGAGGAGAAAGAGGAGGTAGAGCGGTGCTACGTCACTCTACGTCTACATCGACGTCGGAAGAGGAAGAGGAGGGAGGTGAGCGCCGCACTACTCTGCCTCTTCTTCCTCCGACACCGCTCTACATCTGTGTCAACGCCGGAGGCGGAAGAGGAGGGAGGTGAGCACCGCACCATGCTGCCTCCTCTTCCTCCCACGATGTCATTTTGCATCTGTATCGGCACCGCATCGCTCTGCCTCCTCTTTCTCCTCGTGATGTTCGGATCGATATCGACATGTCATTCATATATGATACCATCATATATCACCATCGTTGAAATTACCTTTTTTAACTATCATTTTCATGTCGTTCATTCATCACCCATCGTACCATCATCCTCGTGCTTTCACGTGTTACATTTTTCTTTGATAACATTGACGATATTATGATAAATGAACAAATCTTATAAATGAGATTAAATATTTTATCTTCATAATTATAAAGATTTTAATATAATTTTTTAAAAACTAAGAATATAAGTTCCGCCTATATAATTAGCCCCCAACTTAACTTACATATTAATATTGAGACGTTGACCGGCGACCATTCTCCCTCGGCGAATAAAAACCAAAAAACACAAATTTCGTGCACCAGCCGGGAATCGAACACGGGTCTGTACCGTGGCAGGGTACTATTCTACCACTAGACCACTGGTGCTGTTGAATACTTTCGTGATTATAAATTTATATATTATATATTGATCGTGTTTGCCGCTGCTGCTACTATTATCTCACTACTGCTCCTTCTCGGCACGTACTCACAAAATAAGAGTATGAGCTGCATAGTTCATCGTTTGGGTCCAAACTGTTAGATAATGTGGCCATATTTAATTAGATAAGATATATTAAAGATATGATTGGATTCTGATTATGGTTATTGGCTAATAGAAAGGAAGTCCAATCAAAGTGGGATTCTTTAGAAGAGGCCCTTGATGGGAGGAAATCTTCTAATATCTTATCCTAGACCTCTCGCTCTCGCTTATAAATGACGGGACCTCGGGGACTTAGTGTGTCGATGTCGTGTCATGTGTTAGAAGCAACACGAAGCATCTAAGAGTTGCGAAAGATTAGCAACACAGATGCATCTAAGAGTTGCGTAAAAGAAATATTTCATTGACACCGATTGGGAGAGATTACGCTTTTCCTCTCAATCTCCCCGAGCCATCAATTACAAAGTGGTCCCGTGAAAGGATAGGAAGAGAGGAGAAGGAGCTCTAGTTCTCCTGCAGTCGACGAGGCGTTGGATCTAATAAAGGTGAGATCTTTTCTCCTTTCTTTGCATGATGGCATAAAGGCACATGATCGTAAAACACAGATCTATTCATGTTTTGATTTCGATCCTAGCATTAAAGTTTTTCCGCAATTATAGAAGCATGATTAAAGTTATTTTATGCTTACAATTGGTATCAGAGCCTAGGTTCTTGAAATCAAAATTTTAGATCTGTTGTTTTCTGATTTACGATGTTTGATCCGAATTCTGTCAAATCTGTATTCCTATCGATTTTGGTTTATTGCAATGGTTTATCGTCTGCTTGTCGGCGATATTAAGGAAACAACGACGATCTGTCGACCTCGCTGCGTACGGCCGTAAGGGCCGCCGGCGATCGTACCGCAGATTGGCCGCACGAGGGTGGCAACCCCGTGCGGGACGCGGTCGCACCGGCGGCAGCCGCGCGAGCACTGGCCGCGCGAGAACAGGCCGCACAGGCGGCAATCGCGCGAGCACAGGTCGCGCGAGCGCAGGCCGCACCGGCGGCAGCCGTGCGAGCGCAGGCCGCACCGGCGGCAGCCGTGCGAGCGCAGGCGGCCGCACCGGTGGCAGCCGGCAGCCTCGCACAGGCAGGCCGCGCCGGCAGCAGCCTCGCTCGGGCAGCGAGGGCAGCCGCAACCGCCGCAGCCTCGCGCGGGCAGCGGGGGCAGCCGCAACCGCCGCCGGCTATTTCGGCGGCAGCCGCGCACGCGCGCGGGTGGCCGTTTCGGCAACCGCTGCGCATGCGCAGGCGGCCGGTTCGGCGGCAGCTGCGTAGGCAGCGGCGGCGCAGAGGGAAGAAGGGTTTGGTTAGGGTTTTGCCAAATTACAGTTTTACCCTTCTGTATTTTATTAATACTTTTAGTATTTTGACAGTTTTGCCCTTCATGAAAATGAAAAATTACAGTTTAACCTGTTAATATATTTACAGTTTTGTCCTTATGAATTGAGAATTTTTTATTTATATCCTTAATTATTAAAATTGATCAAAAATAATTAAATTTGATCATGATTGTATTTTGAATTTGATTTTGATCAAATTTAGAAAGGATTAAAATTTTTGATCAATATTTGATTTTGATCGACTAGTTTAATTGGGCTAATAGTTAACCCAATTATGGGCTTACCCAATTAAACTAGATTGATTGGCATAATAGTTCTTTTATAATTTTCTCATATGAATTATTGATTGTATTTTATAAATAAAATCCAATTATTGTTTTTGGATATTTATTTAGTTATTCATATGTATTTATTTGAAATTGTGAAATGATAGTTATCTTTCACATAAAAGTTTTCATGATTTATGTGTTATCATGATTATGGTTTTTTTTCTTAATCAATATATATGAATTATTGATTATAAGTTATAAATAATATCCAATTATTGTTCTTGGATATTTGTTTGATTATTCATATGTATATATTTAAAATTGTGAAATGATAGTTAATTTTCACATAAAAATTTTTCATGATTTATGTGTTATCATGATTATAGTTGTCATATGAATTTTATTTATGCTCATTAATATTCAATAATCATTATGGTTGTTGTATTATTGAATTGTTTAGCATAAATTGAATTAAAGAAATTTAGTGAATATTATTTGTAATTCATCTTCCTAAGTTTTATCTGACCGGAAGCTGCCAAAGTGGCCTGGGATGATAAACTTATGGGATATGAATTACAATAAAAGTCTTGTCATTTATAGGATATTTTAGATTGTATTTTATATTT
Organism: Musa beccarii; assembly: GCA_024322285.1. Lineage (NCBI taxonomy): Eukaryota > Viridiplantae > Streptophyta > Magnoliopsida > Zingiberales > Musaceae > Musa > Musa beccarii. Next base: position 34,165,200 of record CM044402.1, read on the forward strand.
TGGTATTGGTCTGTGCGACCACCAAAGTGACCTAGACCAATAATTTATAAAATACATTATGGAATTGATCCTAAATGATATTAAAGAAATTTGATAAGTATTTGTAATTTATTTTCTTAAGTTTTATCGATCGATCAATTTTGCTAAAGTATCTGGGATGATAGACTTATGGGATATAAATTACATTAAAGTCTTATCATCCATAGGATATTTTTGTATTTTATATTTTTGTATTGGTCTTGTAGTCACCAAAGTGACCTAGACCAATAATCTATAAAATACATTATGGATGGTCCTAAATGACATTAAAGAAAAATAATATTCAAGAGCACACATAATTAGGAGATTTAGATAATCCCAAAGGAGAATCTATTTTGAATAATTATGTGATGGGGTTGGATGATCTTGTTTTGGATATTCTTAACGTTTAGTGTTTTTATACCCAAAGGTATTAACACTATTCCACAAGGATGGTATCGTCCTCCATAATGATTATATGTGTGAACAATAGATATGTCAATATTAAAAGTAAAATATTGATGATATCAATAGTTCAACATAAAACTCAAAGCATTGATGTTATATTATTACAACTGGTACTTCCTTCATTGTATTTTTATAAATGTCCCTATATTTTATAGAATAAATGGCTTGAGCATATATAAGTTATATTGAATGAGTGAGACCTTGATCGATTATTTGAAGGAACACCATGAAAGTTCGTGGAATAAATAATTAAGGTATCTTGATCGGAAAGGTCCGAAAAAACTCAAATTAATGATACTTAGACTTCAAAGACTCTGAGCACACTGCATTTGAGAATATTTAAGGATCGATATAAATTTTGACGATAAGTCATGAGTTGACACATCAATGAAAGAATTGACTAAAAATGAAAGTATTTGAGGAATTAAAGATTATCTCCTCATATAATTGACAAAGTTGTAAGCTCAAGACTTAAAATATTTGAGTTCTACTCGGAGTGGGTAACAATAAAATAAGGATGAAGTATAAGCCACCCTGAGTTTATAATTATTATATAAACTCATAAAAGAATTTCTTCATAATAAAGCGTTACTTATGTAACAATGAAAGTTATATGAAGAAGAATTATAAGATTTGATTTGAAATGAAAAGTTATGTGATTCAAATCAAATATTATAGAAATTATTGGTGATTAATTTGATGCTTCAATGTATGTTACCAATAATAGAGATTTATTTTAATATTTAAAAGGAAAAGGAATAATCAAAGGAGATTGAAATATTCATCATTACAGGAATCATCTTAAAGTAAAGCGATAGTAATTTGTATTTATCGCTTATACCCAAAGATGATTTATTTGATGAATCTTGAGGATTTATGTTATATTCTTATAATTTCGAGAATCTGGATTCTTTACTTAGAATTATTAGAATATTGTTTCTCCTTTGATAGTTGTGAACTCAATATGATTCAATAAAAGTTAACATTTGGATTACTGTAATGGTCTCATACTAATTAATATGAATCTTGAGTTTACAATGATCTTGTAAGTAAATATTAAAATAAAATAAAAGTTTATAAACTCCTTGAGATTATGCTTACATCTACGAGTCATTCTATATTTTTGTCTCATTAAAGAGAGATATTTTATCATCATATAGATAACCTTTTGAGATATGATTCTATATATCTAATTCATGTAAAGTCTCGCCATTGACACTTTTAAAGTGTGCATAAAAGAGGTCGAGAGACAATTAGATAGAAAAGTTAAAATCATCATATCGATAGGGGTGATGGATTTTATGGTATTCATGATTTATCGGATGTGTCGTAGCAAAACATAATTCTTTGAAAGGTATAATCGTACATTTATAAATATGATTAGGAGCATGATGTATTATTCTTTTATACCCAAATTTATGTGAGAAGAAGTTTAAGGACAAATATGTATATCTTAAATGAGGTTTCTAGGAATCTAACTTAAGATATTTACATATTTCGGATTGTTTCAGTAGAGATAAGGATCTTCAACTCACATAAAAGAAAATTAAAGTTAATAACTATTTTGAATATTTTGTTATTTATTCAGAAAAGTTTAAAAAAGGGTATATGTCTTATTGCTCTAATCATAGTGCGAGGATGGTTAAATCTGCAGTAATACAAGGTTCTATAAAATAATAACAGGGTGGGAGTAAAAATCTCAAAATTTAATTTTGATATAGAGGAGATACATGTTGATACTCCTTTATTATTTGAGAGATTGTTGTTACTCAAATTATTAAATAATTTGATAAAGGTGAACAACAAAATAATATTACCAAACTCTCACATTATATTGATATCGCTGATAATGGTCTTATAGAATAACCACATTTGATAGCATTGAAAATTTTTCAATGGGAAAGGAATCCTGTCATTTATGATTATGTGGTATATCTATAATTGCGTCTGGAGGCTCACCGGAAAAATTATATTTTGATATAGGAATCGAGAATAGATCCTTATTGTTTTTCATTGGTCATGAAAGGTAACGATTCGAAAAGTAATATGATACAATGTAAGAAGAGTTAAAATCAATAACCAGAATGGTGTCTGATGAATTCGTTGAATTGTCCTATAATTGTAAAAGAGTCTATTATATAAATATGACTCAAAGGACAATGTCGAACGATATAATAGTCAGACTTTTAGTTTTTATATGGTTATCGATTTTAACTCATAAAGAATGTATCAATTATAATGAGACATTTAATTTTTAAATGAGCTCGTTAAGAATCATGACATTAGTGATTCATTCGAATTTGAGTTATATCATAATGATATGAAAACAAATTTTTGATTAAGGATCTAGTTTTATATGGGTTACTCGAATGACTCGCAGAGTAAATAAAAGAAATATATAATTGGATATGCAAATTCAGGAATCTATTTATGATCTTAAACAAGCTTCTAGACAATGATATATAAAGTTTCTTAATATCATTGATTTCTTCAGATTTAAGAAAAATACTATTAATCAGTATTTATATCTGAGGATCAGTGGGAGCAAGTTTATTATATTGATCATATATATGGATAATATTTTGCATTGCCAATAGTGACTTGGTTTATTATACTAAATCAAGAAATTATCACTAAGAATTTAAGATGGTTGATATGAATGAGACATCTTATATTATTAGTATTGAGATACTGAGGATATATCTCAATGATTATTAAGCTGTCTCGTAAAGGATATATTAAAAGAGTCTTGAGATTATATACAACTTTGTTCAACAAATCATAAAAGTAAAATTTTAGTCAAAATTGAGTGCTTTAAAATGACTTGAAAAGAATCGATAAAGGAAATATTCTTTATATGAGTGATTGAAAGTCTACGTCAAGCCTATGTAAACAGATATCGTAGTTTTGCTTTAAAAAATCTTGGATAGATATTTGAGTTATCTAGAAGTGAAAAATATTAAAGGACTCTGCAAAGAAAAGTTATAAGATATGGAAGGGACGAAGGATTATATGCTCACATGTATGAAATTATATCACTTGAAATGATGGTGTTTTTCAAATTTGATTTTATAAATTGCCTCAATAATAGGAAGTTCACCTTATGGTTAAGATCTATATCAATTAGAGAGGCAATTTATTATAAAAGTTGATTTTGTGGTATGCTTTGAGGCCACTAATCAAACTTTATAACTGCGAAATTTTATCTCATGACTTGGTGTGGTCGGACTCAATTGTCAAGTTGAAGATATTTTGTGATATCGCAGATAGTTTTCTTCTCTAAGAATGACAAGTACTATTGCATTTTTATGCATTATGGTAGAAAGTACTTGATGGTTAGAGAAGACGAGTCCAGAAACATCTAATGCCAATTAATTACTTGAGTTCCATTGTGTCTCATTCTTTGATCCATTTACTTAGGACTTACACCTAAGGTGTTTTGAAAGAACATGTTCTTATGATCATCTATTGGGTTTGTGAGCAACCCATAAAGGATATGGTGATGCATATTTGAGTGGACATGGTAATTGACATTTTTACTTATACTTAAAGTTATTTTTTTCGCTTATCCTGCTCACAATTATGTATGTATATTATGGTTGAATGTGATAATGAGATTGTCTTGACAAGACAAATTATAGTATGGACTACATTTGAAAGGCTAATAGTGTTGTAGTACATAGAAGGAAGTGTCACATCATGATGACATACAACCGCTTATGACTCGCATTACTAAGGACTTAATGTAGTATTATTATATTCATTGGACTTATTAGCTTATTTTTTAAATTGTGCGCGTATAAATAGTTTTCAAAAAGAATCAATTATGCAAAATTGTTTTCAAATAAATTTTGTTTATTTATTTGATTTTGAATATCTTTTGTATCTTATCAATTAATGGGCCAAGTGGGAGAATGTTAGATAATGTGGCCATATTTAATTAGATAAGATATATTAAAGATATGATTGGATTTCGATTATGGTTATTGGCTAATAGAAAGAAGTCCAATCAAAGTGGGATTCTTTAGAAGAGGCCCTTGATGGGAGGAAATCTTCTAATATCTTATCCTAGACCCTCGCTCTCGCTTATAAATAGACAGGACCTCGGGGACTTAGTGTGTCGTGGTCGTGTCATGTGTTAGAAGCAACACGAAGCATCTAAGAGTTGCGTAAAGATTGCAACACAGATGCATCTAAGAGTTGCGTAAAAGAAATATTTGTGGACACGATTGGGAGAGATTACGCTTTTCCCTCTCAATCTCCCTGAGCCATCAATTACAGTGGTCTGTGAAAGGATAGGAAGAGAGGAGAAGGAGTCTAGTTTCCTATGCATTGACTGAGGCGTTGGATCTAATAAAGGTATTGAGATATTTTCTCCTTTCTTTGCGGATGGCATAAAGGTACGCATCGTAAACACAGATCTATTCATGTTTTGATTTCGATCCTAGCATTAAAGTTTTTCCGCAATTATAGAAGCATGATTAAAGTTATTTTATGCTTACACAAACCTGATGCTAATGTTTGGGAGAGAACTGCAGATTTGCCTCATCCCATGATTGCAGATCGAATACGTGCCAATGATGGATCTTCAAATCGAAGATGGGAGTCAGATTTGATCTTCCAACCTCTATTTTCTTACGTTTGTACGAAGAATTCATTGCCCCCGGCAATCGACCACCGGCCATCCGATGGCCATTTATGATATCGGCATCCGATGCTCGCCTTGCGGTCGCTCCCTCTATAAATGAGCTCACGTCTCCACGCCACACACGCACCGAGGCCATGGATTGCTGTGCTGAGCTCCGGAAGCGGAGATCCTGCTCGTGCCCACCGCTCCACATCGGCAACTGGTGCAACGGCCGCCGCGGAACCGCCGGCTTCGCCCGGGCGACGGCCGACGGCTGCGACGAAGAGTTCGACTCGCCGCTCAGTTGCCGGCCAACCCAGTCGAGATGGCGCGGGCTGTGGCGGAGGATCGTGAAGGAGAAGCGGCGGACGCTGAGCTCCGCCAACCCCGCCCACCTTCCCTACGATCCGTACACCTACGCGCAGAATTTCGATGAAGGGTCGGCGTCGGTGGAACCGGACAATCTTTCGCGGTCCTTCTCCGCGAGGTTCGCCGTCCCATCCACGACGACGACGACGACGATGCAGAGAGTGGGTTGATCTCCGCGGCTCGGATGTTGTGCCCGCGACGACAAGGGAGATGTCTCGAGTCGATCGCTCTGCGTATTTCCCGAGATCTGTGAACGATTTCAGGAGTCGATGTGTATCCGTCCGTGTTATGGACGATCGATTGCCGTATATGAGTTAGTGATCTTGAATATGACAAGAATCTACCACTAAGCACGTAGAATACGTAAAGAACAGCAGATTTCGCTTCGCCTCTTCCCCGCACACTTCGATTTCAAAGGGAGAAACCAAAGCTGACGCTGCCGAGCTCTTCAGAGTGGAGGAACCTCGGCCGGCCCTCCGCTTTATTCTTCCTTTGACGAAACCTGCGGTCCAGGTCTTGAAAGCGCGGCGTTTGGATGCATCCACGGAGAGCGTGATTCCGACAAGATGCGGGGGGGACGACGACCTCTGAATCACCGACGCCGTCGGCATTTACGCCGCCGCTTCGAACGCTTCACGCAGGAGAAGAAACAGTCGAAAGCCTTCGAGGACGGCGAGTGACGTTTGATGTGGACTTACCGCGGAGGACAAAACGACGAGTGGAAGCCACGTTGCCGAGCCAGTCGAGTTCAGGCGCACATGGATAGATCCCGTGCGCACGTGATCCACGTGGGATTTACCGTCGCCACGTTCGACAGCTCGTATTGTAGAGTTCCCGTACGTCGACGTGCAGGGGAAGGACGTGGCAGGCACGTGAGTGAGATGCTCCTTCTGTGCCTCGACGATGAGAAAATATTTATATAATGTTTTCTCTATCAATAATTTAAAGTAAACAACTATGGGCCATGTTAAATGGGCTCGGACGGCCCACTATCCCAATAATGGGCCGACTCGTCACAACCCTACAGATTTCCAGTGCAGAGCCGAGTCAACGTAATCCTAATACGTTATATGCATGTTGACTTCCACGTTCTAGAGAGACGCATTGAGACTTCATCAGATTTCTGCTGCTGCAAATGGTAGGGCTGCATCTTCGATTGCATGACAATATATTTCCACTAATCAAAGCCAACAGTAACATAACCTACCAAGTTATGCCGTATCCAATAAGTCTTTGATTCAAAGCAACTCGAAGCTTCAAGATTGTGTTCAAAACTGCACCACTTCCAATGTTATTGGTGTCGAGAGAGAGAGAGAGAGAGAGAGAGAGAGAGAGAGAGAGAGAGAGAGAGAGAGTTTAACGTGCACCATGGTTCGCCGTATGGGCCACTCTATGTTTGACGGTCAGGCCACAGCTTACCAACTTTGTTCCACTACAGCACACTGCGCATGAACAGGTCCGGTCGACAAACATTGACTTCAACGTCGACGTCGTCTTCTTCAACCTGGGCGGTCTGTAAACTAGTCAAAGAATCATCTATAAGTACCGACTTCGTCTTGATCTCTCCCCCACCTTACACTAGACTTACGGCTCTCGGCTTTGGAGGAAAAAGATGAGTTCCATGAGAGCGTGCGCCGCCCTGGGTCTCGCTGCATTCTTCTTGTCAGGACTCATGCAAATAGCTCATGGGGAAGCAACTGCACCGGCGAGGAAGATCGATGGCAAGGCCATCGACCAAGGCATAGCTTATGTTCTGATGCTTCTGGCTCTCCTCGTTACCTACATCCTTCACTGAGCACAGTCCAAAACCCAACTTTTTCTTCTGTATCAGTAGACGTGCTTACACTCTACTATGTTGCTGAGTCTGTACTGCTATGGTGTGTATTCATAGACTAAAGCCCAGCTTCTTCTTCCCTTGCGCACTCTCATCTGCACTTCAAAATGATTCCACATGAAACATTGGTCTTACTATGAATGGCCTCGTGATTCGGATCGCCGTCGGTCGACGCGAGAAACCATGAAAAGCTAATGCTGGCAACAGAAAGGCCGGCGCCGGAGAAGCAAAAAGCTAAAGCGACGGTGAGATAGAGAGAGGGGGTTGGATGTTAAAACCTTAGAAATCGGAGCAGGTAGCCGACCGTCGTACGCTACGACAGGCTTCGCCATGGCCCCGTTGTTCTCTCCAGTCGAAGTGCAGGTAGCCGAGAGCGAGTCGCGTTGCCGGGGCGCCGTCGGGAGCTTCGGGTAGGTGGGAGGAAGTAAGAGAGTGAGACGAAGGGCAAAAAGCTGGGGAGTTGTTTTCTTTCGCTGAGATTCGTGCGTGTGATGATGCATTCGCACGTCACGGGGAGACTTGTTGAGTATAATCTATTTTATTAGGAACTTTATCAAAATTTTCTATGAATTATTATAATGAGTTATTATAAATCAATAATTCAAGTGATAAGATTATTAATTAAGGCATTTCATGAATGTACCACTCTAAAGCACACTTGATCATCAAGAAATATAATCTTTCACTGTTATCTTCATTTAAAGTTAAATTAGATAAATATAAGTTTAATTCATTGCAAAATAGTAGTCGTATGAATTATCATATTCATAATATATTTTGTAAAGCATGTTTTGAATGATATGATTGTCATGAGGTAGGCATAATCTAAATATAAATGTATTTATTTTGTATGTATAAAAATATATAAATTATAATGAAAATATCTTGTATACCTGTATATATGATGACGTGCGATGTGGGAGTATAAGTACTTTTTATGACATGTGGTATGAGTGGTATGAGTGCACGAATATGCTACAACGTATAATATACTTAAATGTCATAACGTGCAACGTGGGCAAACACGTATGTATTATAACGTACAATATGAAAGTGCACATATATGTTTTAATGTATAGTATGGGAGTACATGTTTATATTATGATGTGTGGTGTGAGAGTGCATGTATGCATTATGACATATGATATGAGAGTATACATATACGTTATAATATTAGGTGTAGAAGTCTATGAATTTATTATGTTTCTTATATGTGTATATAAATATTTTAAATTATTTTAATATATAATTTTACATTTTTTATTTTGCATAAACTATGCCATATGGTTATGCTTACTTTTTAAAATATTATATATATTTATGATATAATACATGCTTATATAAAGTTATGTTTATGGAGTGATTACTCACTATGAATCCTATTTTATAAGTAAAGATATTATCCCACGTATAAGCCTTTGCTGGTATAGATATGGATGATGATCTATGGACATTTATATGTATGTAATTTTGGAACATGTTATGTGGATATTTTTTTTAATTAAAAATTATAATTATATACATGTGTCAAAATCACATTATAAAGTGAAACCTAATCATTTTGTTTAACAAATTAGCATGTTTTACTTTTAAGATTGTCTTTTTTTTTTTACTATACTCCTATTAATAACAGTAAAATAACTGAAAAGTAATATCCTAATTTAATCATGCAAATAGGGTTTGGATGAAACTAGGAGTATAGTGTTATGTTGTATCAAGTAGATGCATGAAGCACATAGATTTGAAAAATATTTATACAAGTATATTTTATTTTTAAAATATTAATTATCTTTATAAAGGATAATTAGTTGAGATATTATTTTTAATGAAAAATATTTGAAGTGGATTGTAGATGTATGAAAATTAGTTTAAGTTGACTTGACATATGCCAATAATAAAGTTGCAATGACCATAAACCTGAGGAGCCAAGTACAAATGCAAGATTTTTCATATCTACATCTCCTCCAAGGTATTGTTGATGTATGAAAATTTGTTTAAATTGACTTGACATATGCCAATAATAAAGATGAATTGAACATAAACCTGAGGAGCTAAGTACATGCATAAGAATTTTTCCTAACTAAATCTTCTCCAAGGGAACCCACTTTAAGTGAATATTGCATGAAAAATTATATATATAAAAAAATTGAGCAATCATTTGATTTTATGAAAAAAAAGCTTTGAAAAAAAAAATCATCTGGTTTAAACCAAGCACCTAAAGCTTGATACAGTCACATACATGCATATCTTGAAGCACACAGATTTGAAAAATATATATATATATATATTATTTTAAAACATGGAGAGACAAAAAGGATATTAATTATATTTATTGAAGATAATCAGTAAAGACATTATTCTTTCTGAGAAATATTTTAAATGCATTGTAGATTCATAAAAATTTGTTCTAGTTGACTTTGACATATGAGGACAATAAAAATGCAGATGAATAATATCCTGAGAAGGAGAAGGAACCCACTTTTAAGTGAATCTTGCATGAAATATTACAAGAAAAAAGTTTAAATTGAACATTCATTTGAGTTTATGAAAAAAGGCATTGAAAAAGAATATATGGTTTAAAACTTTGATATAGTCAGGTGGATGCACATCTCCAGGAACACAGATTTTAAAACATGGACAGACAAAGAGGATATTAATTATATATTTATGTATAAATGACTTAATTTTGCCTAGTATGATACATGAGTTCTAACTTTTCATGAATAATTCGAAATGATTCATTTCAATTTGTTGAGATATTACCAAGTCAAGTTGAACAACAAGATGCATAAATTTTTATTCTACAGCAAAGCATATATAGAGTTAGCTTGGTAAGCAGATGCATAAAGAATTCAATAGAAATTTATCTTCAGACAACAAGAATTTTATGTCATTTGAACAGAACTTGGGATTTTGATATATTTTATAGCATGAGATGTTACTTGTGGAAGGAGATTATATATATATATATATATATATATATATATATATATATATATATATATATATATATATATATATATATATATATATATATATATATATATATATATATATACACACACACACACACACACTTTCTTCTTAAAAAGATGGAGCAACATAACAATATATGTTGAATTTATGGTAGCATGAACTTGTGTGTCAAAAGGGTATTCATGTGATAAATCTTTAGCACTAGACTTATCCAAGAATTCACTAAAATTAAGTGTATTCATGTGAGATATCCTCCTCTAAACATCAAATAAATTAGAAAAAAAAGGGGATGAGCATTATAGAAATAGAGATCATAAAGAACTTGGTGCAAAAAGCTTCAAAGAACCATTGAAGGCGAAAGCATTTGGACATGGATGAACTCGGCTTAGGATCCCAAAGATTTGGAGTAAGGGAGAATGTTCGGAAATAACAACAACTGTAAGATTGAATGTGTGTTAGGAAAGCATTTGGTGAGGAGATATTGTAAATAAGACTTCTCCTTTTTCTCCATGCTTGCCATTCAATTCTTCTCTCTTTCTAAAACCCGGTGCGTTGTTGCAGGCAAAACACAGATCCATTCAATGCTTCTCTTTCTAAAACCAGGTGCGTTGTTGTAGGCAAAAGGCTACATAGCATTTTTTGGAGAGTTATTCTTTCATATATATATATATTTATATATATATGTATATGTATATATATATATAGAGAGAGAGTGAGTCATTCTCGCTCCACTGAACCATCTCTAGCACCAAGCCATGTCGTCTCTCACCGCGCAACCCCTGCACCAGTTCGAGTTGAACACCCTCTCTCATGTCCCGGACGATTACACATGGTCGGCCCTGAACGACCTTCCTCACGGCGACGACGTCGTGCCCGTGGTCGACCTCGCGAGCCCCGACGCCGTCGGCCACATCGGCCGGGCATGCGAGGAGTGGGGCGCGTTCCAGGTCACCGGGCACGGCATCCCAATCCATCTGCTGGACCGCGTCGAGGCGCAGACGCGCCTCCTCTTCTCCCTCCCCGCCGCCCGGAAGCTCAAGGCTGCTCGCGGCCCCGGCAGCCTCAGCGGCTACGGCCTCGCCAACACCTCCTCCTTCTACTCCAACATCTTCTGGTCCGAGGGCTTCACCATCATCGGATCTCCCCGCGACGACGCCCGCAAGCTCTGGCCCGAGGACCACGACGAGTACTGGTACGTGCATGCATGCAGGCTTTCCAATTCATGCACACGCGGACGGCTGATCAGGTCTCGTTTTTCGTGCAGTTGCGTGATGGAAGAATACAACCGGCGGATACGCGATCTCAGCGGGAGGCTGCTGCGGGCGATGATGGTTTCGTTGGGCCTCCGCGAGGACGACATGGACTGGGCCGGCCTGCTTGGCGAGGCCGATCCGGTGCTGCAGCTGAACTACTACCCGGTCTGCCCGGAGCCCGACAGGGCCATCGGCATCGCCCACCACACCGACTCCAGCTTCATCACCGTCCTCCACCAGAGCGGCGGCGAGAGCGGGCTTCAGCTCGTGCACCGGGAGGACGCGGCCGGCCCCGCTCGGTGGGTGACGGTGCCGCCGCGTCGTGGCGCGCTCGTCGTGAACGTCGGCGACCTGTGTGAGATCGTATTCAACGGCCGGATCCGAAGCGTGATGCACCGGGCCATCGTCAACCGCGCCCGGACTCGCGTGTCGGTGGCGTTCTTTTGTGGGCCTCCGCCCCGGTTCAACGTCGCGCCCATCGAGAAGCTGATCGGCCCCGGCGAGCCCCCGGCGTACCGGGCCATGTCGTGGCCGGAGTTCCTGAGCTTGAAGCGGAAACTCTACAACAAGACGCTGGAGTACTTGAGATCGCCGGAGGAGGAAGCGGCGGATCACGAGAACAGCGCCTAGATGACCAATCAGCGGTGATCGAGGACGAAGGGAGAAGCAAAGGTGGCGGCTTCGTCTTGTGAACGAGGGTGTTTTCGTGTCGAGTCCTCGGGTGTTCCCCGGAAAGCCTGCAAATAAAGCTCTCCTTGTCGCCCGAGATAGAAACTATGAAGGCGGGTTTGGATCGATGCCAGGTTGAAATGAAAATTAAAGGCAAACATGGAAGGACGGCCATGATCGCCGAGTGGGTCGCACGTCGAAGGCGATGGCACTGCCGCGGTCGGTGGCGCGGGGCTCGTTTGTCGTCGAGTCGCGTGACAGCCGCTGCTGCATGCAGCCAATCGAGTCGAATTGGTGTCGCCTTCCTCGCCGGACGTGCAACCAGTGCACCGCTCGTATCCAAGCCTCCCCCATCTCACCTGGCCGCCAGAGGGCGTGTGCGACCGTGAAGCTTCGTCTGCCCGATGGGCGTCGAACAGCCGTTCACTGTCGGGACGACAAGGGTGCCCATGAACCACCAACCAGTCCGCCAACGACCGCCACGGGGCCCCAACCATCGGTTCGGATCGTGTCGATTAGCCCTACATGACACGGTGATGAGCTTACCGTCCCAGATGTCGTCGTCGTCGTCGCCTCCTCGATCGGGCCATTTATGGTCCCTTCCTCCGCTGTTAAGAGATGCGATGCATCGAATCGACAAGAACATTTCTTGGCCCCTCGTGTTCAGATCACATGCGATACGAGCAACGGGGAGAAAGGGGAGAAAGATAACAAATGAAATCGAATCAAATCAAATATTTGTTATGCAATCAAAAATTCATTCAAAGAACATAAAAAGCCAACACTTGGATCTGATGAGTGTAATAAACTAATTAACCCATCAAACCGCGTCGTGACATTTGATATCAAAACTAACTTAATATTCGATCATAGTGAGGTAGGCTCGAGTAGGAAAGAACTACCTCTGGATGAGTTCAAAGAACTCATCACCATCACGAGTACGCCTTACATGCACCATGAGGATCTAATCTTGATCAAGACTTGACGAGAATATCAAGTCGTTTAAATAGGAGAGATTATAACACCCTTAGTTAGTTCAATAGCCTCACATTAGAAATGAACGAGACTAAAATTAACTTGTATGAATAGTAAACCACTAGCAACTTTGATAAACAAAAAACAAAGTTGATAGACTAGTTAGCCTATCAAGCCGGGTCGTGACACCAAACCCTTGAAAGATCTCTCCAAAGAGTGATTAAAATTATAGTACATCGCATGCCTCCCTCACCACGACCTAAAAGTCCACCTAATTACCGCAATTAAACAATAAATCACATCCTACACCTGGAAAATACACAAATGAACATGACGAAGCATTCAGGAAGGCAACACGAGACAAGATTCTCTATTGTCGTCGTGACGGGTTTCCTTTATGTGAAAATTAACTGGATGGGGAATATTTGTAATACACGTCCGTCCGTCAACCGGATGATGCCTCGGGCAATTTACGACTTAATCATGCGACAGGACCACAAAACTCACTCTTATGCTCTCCAAAAACACACCAAATGATACTATTGATTGATTGCCGGTTGGTCTGCCTGGAAAACAAATTGCACCTACCTGCAATCTGTTCGGAGGACACCAGAAACTTTCCTTTGAACAAACCTCAGACAGATTCTGAGACTAGTGCAGTTCCATCTTTATCACATGCAGTCATGGAGTCAGAAACATATCCTGGCCCCGGTTCAACAATTTCTGCAAATCTACATGTCGGAAACAGAGAAATCACCTTGATTAGACCGTGGGCATGAAGCATTAGATGCTGCAGTGCAGAAAGAATGGAGGAAAAAGAAGAATCTAATTGAAAAAAGTACCAGAGGGATGCACTTGATGACATGCGATTTTGAACCAACTGGCTGAGCCTTTCATTTTTTGTGCACTCATCCTGGGACACCACATATTTCAGGAAATCTTTATGGTCAGAAACATGGAATCCTGTCCATTTGTAAGTCTAGGATACAAGAAGGCTGCACCAGGCAGAGGAACAACATACCGGAAAGAATTTGCAAGGTTATTACTGAATGTGGTGCTTACCTGGAAAGCCTTTAGAAGCGACGAAAAATGCCGCTGGTCTGCTATAGCTGCTGTGTACTTCTCCCTGAGAGAGTCGGAATGTTTCTTTTCAGCCAGTAGGCTAAGCTGTACCTTTTCCAGTTTCTGAAAGAAAAAAATTAGTAAAAATGTGTAATTGTGTATGACCTAAAAGACTCCGGCAAATTCTCCTGACTAAGAACAAGCAAAACTCGAGAAAAGAGAACACTTGATTAATCGGATAATAAAGTGATGTTTCTAAGGCATTATGCTGTATGACAACTCAACGGACACAAGGAGCTCTACCATTCCAAGAATCCAACCGGCTGAAAAAGCCACTTGAAAATAAGCATCTCTTGCCAACTTATGAGTTTTGTAATGACAACCCTTATGCTGCAAATAGCATACATACCATGCATAGGTTTTCAGTTTCATGGCTCAAGGTGTGATGGTCATCTGTCTGCATGTATCAGGATCAACACTAGGGTAAATAGTACATCAGCTTACCCCTAGCATTGCATGGACCCACTTGTCAGGAGTGGCATAGCTGGCATGTACAGGCCGTGATATTAAGAGAGATAAAACAGGTACCATCATTCTGCTCTCACCTACAACAAAAATTGCAGTGATTTAGATCACCCCAAGTAAGAGACACTAGCGCTCTTGATCCTGTGGTATCCTTTTTTATTCTCCAATGCAGCACATGATATTGATGACTTTTTTCCTTAGAAAAACTACCTCTAGATGATTTAGCGTAGTTTGAACTATTTGAAAAAAAAAAAGTTTTGCCCTTTTGTCCATCCACATCTCCCATCAAACTCAAACTCTAAGCACCAAATGCCCCCACCTTTTCACTCTCTTCTTGGACAGTAGATCTTTGACCAAAAGTCTTCTCCACCAATGGAGACTGTATGAAAGTAAGGTCCACTCACAATCGACTTCAACAACAACCAAACCATAAAGCAAGGTTTGCCATACCGACCTATACCGCTTGGTACGAGTGGTATGTACCGGTCTGATTGGGGTGGGGAGGATGCAGACCACCCTCTACCAGGCGATACCATAACATGATCCTGTATCGGGCAATATGGGGTTTGTAACAAACGGTGACGGTTGAAATCCAACAGTTAGCGACCTGTACTGGGAGATAATGGTTAGATTTCGACCGTTACCGATCAAGAGCTTAGATCACCCTATTTCAAATAGTCAAATTGATCGTTTGAACCAGAGGAAAAGGTTTTAAACCCTTTTTTCTCCCTCTTTCAACTCTATTTTACATCAGCTACATAAATCTCTTGCCACCATCGATCTATGTAAAAAGGCATATCCATTAGTTAGAGAAACAAAGTTAAGAGTATCACTTGAAATTATGGTAGATATTCCTTTAATATTTGATCTCATGTCACCCTTTGGTCATTCTGACCACACCTTCCTAGTAGTTGTTTTCTCCAACAGGATGAACCACCTCAAATAAAAACTTGATTGGTTATCATAAAAGAATAACCTTGAACTTCGTTGTGTGTTTATTTATATGCTTCTCATCAAATTCCTACAATGTAGTTTCTATAGACAAGGAGAATGATACGAAATCAAGTCTGAATATTGAAAAATGGTAGTTATTAGCAAAACTTCTTTTGGAACTGGTACTGCAGTGGGACATCAGTTGGATTCCTTGCTAAGTTTAATATCATTCCATATTGGTGGCCTTTAATTTTCTTTTGCATCTAGACCATTTTTCTCCTCGATCATGATGGAATATTTGTTTAAAGTAAAAACGATCTCAGAACCATTTTTATGCTAGCTTGAGGTTCTGGATTGTGTGTAAAAGAATCAATATATGCAATTATTTACACCCAAAAAGTAGGTGAACATAGCATAGACAGCACATATATATGTCTATGACCCATGGCCTAATGACTCCAAAATAATGGAGGACTTGAATCAACAGTCAGAGTGAAGATCTGAGCTCTCCAGCTCCAGATTTGGTGTGAAGTCTATGGGTGCATCACAAGGCCCTTAAGCAAAAGTTTGTTTCACTAATATCCAGCTATTCTACTAAATGACTTCAAAATGCTATCATGTTTTTCTGTTATTATTCTTTCACATACCTTTTCCTCAGTGTTAAATACTTTAGCATCACTGAAAGAGCTCCTTTTTTTTCATTTCCTCCTAACTAGAAGTCTAGAACAATTATTAATATCTTGCTATTCTATAATAATGACTTCCAAATGCTGTCATATTTCATCCTTCCACATAACTTTATTTCTTGTCAAATGTTCTTTAGCATCATTGAAAGAAAATCTATTTTTTCTTGACTTTATTTTGCTAAGCATGGTTCTATTTATTTCTCTACTTTATTTTGTAAGCATGGTTTTTATTTATTTCTAAATTGGTGGAAGTAGAGCAACCCTTACAATATATATGTGAAACATAAGCTTCACCTTAATTCCTATTGGTACTGACCAAAGAAGAAATCATGTATGATTGTTGAGGTAAAAGGCCTTAGTAGATGAGAAGCAGCATATTTTGTCTCTCATTTTCCTGCCATGGTAAATTATGAGAGAAGATAATTTTCAATGTAAATCAGCAGTGTCCAAGTTAACTTCAGGAATCTTAAAGTCATCAGTTTCCACTCAAATGATAAGTTTAGTGGGGCCATCAAAACTTCATAAATGTTGTTACCACCTGCTTATAGAACATGTATATTATGTCGTCTACGAAGAGAGAGGTAATAATGCTTACTTGTTGAGCTCCCTTCACTATAACCTCCATGGAGTCCACAAGTTTAGAAGAACCAAAGCTGCTAGTCAAGGCATCTTGAAGCTAATGAAGTGAAATAAAAAAGCTGAAGATTATTGTAATAGATCAAAAACAATACTAATACTATACAGAAATGTATCATAGAACTCCACAATATATGAACCCACGCAGATATGGTAACATTTTAAAAGCAAAAAAAGAAGGAAAAAAAAGAAGATAAAGAGTAATATGGCTGACTGGAAATCAACAAAATAAATTGAGGCTATCTAAACTCTAATGCAGCATCTTACACTAACTCCATCACTCATCATCATTTAACATCTTATATACATGTGTATGTGTGTGTGTATATATATACATATATATATGCAAAATCTTTCTTTTTATGTCATTTTACTGTTCACAAGGCATCATAAAATTGGGTATAATGGGCAAAACACATCATTAACCACCGCAAAGAGTCTAGACTATTGATTGTGCTACTTATCCCATATGAGAACTAATAATTTGGTTCATTAATGAAGATCAAGAATAACTTTTTCAATAGGCAAAGTTATCTGCATGATCAATTGATGCATTTGTGTATATGCACCAAAAGTTTATTGTACAATATATGTCTAAACTTTTGATATTTCAATCACTTTTCTCGGTATGAACAACAAATTTACTTGTTCTATGATCAATGTTTTGACCTGCGAAATAATATTTTAAGGCTAAATTGTAAAATTAGATTTTAAGCTCGCATATACAAACCAACAAAAATACTTGTCTGTATTCATCTACATAAAAAGATTGGTCCCTTGTAATCAAATAAAAATTTTGCCGAGAAACTAGTTTGACAAAACAATTCTATAAGAATTTATAGCACAAATAAATTTAATGTAAACCAATTAGTAATTTGACAGATATCCAAAAGGCTGGCTGATAAAAGCATGATTTTAAACCGACCTGAGAATTTATTGAGTTCAACAGGGATGTTTCTTTTAGCATCAGTTCCTTTATCTCCAATAGTGCATTATAAGTATCATAGTACTTAGAAGTTTGCCTATGCTTTTCCTGCAAACAATCAATCCAAGTCACATTCAGACCATTTAAAGTATCTCATCCAAAAACTTCATATTTCACAACTCACTGCGAATAATTTCATACCTGAATCTGGGAATAAAGTTCAGAAAACCGCCGTTCATATCTAATGAATTCAAAATAAACTGAGTCTTTTAATAGCACTCTTAGACACAATTAACAATATTGAAGAAAAAGCAAATTTCTCCATTTACAACTGTACATAATCTTGGTGTATCTACCAAAAAACATACAATATTTGTAAAAGCAAAAGAATGTGCAACCTAGTCTATGTCAAATTTACACTAATTGTTTCAATAACATTTTCAAAATCACGTCTTCAAGTCAAATTAGATGATCTGATCTGGTTAGAGCATTTCTGTTTCTTTCTCATTCTCCTTTGTTTCCCATTCCACCCTACAAAAACTAAGTAATTATTCCATCCTCAATTCCATGAACAAAATGTTTCCAGAAAATTGCTAAAAACCTCGAAAAATATGCTTGTGCCCCTATCTTATATGCAACTTACGCAGATGCTTGTCAGACATTTCTTGGACAGATACTGGATACTTTAAAATATCCTTCTCCTAATCTATTGAATAATGAAATTTCACGTGTAAGCAAACCTAAGGTCTTTTTTCATGATAACTGTTAACTTAATAAGAAGGAGAAGGTAGAAATCAAGCTAAGAATCATGATCTCATATCATCTTATGAGCATCATAGACAATAAATCAACTTAAAAAATGTTTTCTTTGCAGACTCCAATTTCATTTATAAATGCTTACATACTTTCTTGTATAGTATGCTTCCTTTATAGAATGATTCAGTTATGCTTGTCTTCCATGTTGACTGATCACAGTAAAGACACCCTAAAAGTAAAACAAAATACTATTTGCCACCGTATATAAATGTGTATATTACAATATTTTTACCACTGTTTCGTAGCTGTATCATACTTTTTCTGTAAATATCTGATGTACTATTAGTAGCAAAGTTTTGTGGCTGCTGCAATCACCTAGTCTCAAGTTATCCATGGAAAACAATTGCAGAAATTAGGATCAAAGTTTCTGATTGCACACTTAAGATCCTTAGTTCACTTTTCTATTTGGCTAAAGGTTTTGAGACACATACTTGGAACAGCTGCCCATATCCGTGTCATATATCTGTCAGTATAATACTTGTGGGCCACTTCTTTGAAACATGTATCCTTCTCAGCAGAAACTTTTATCCTTGAATGTTAGTTTTTCTTTCTTTTCATTTTAAACAGGACAGAAATGTAATAAGATAAATTGTTTTATGCTGTTTGTATCAAACAATAAATTTTAGTAAATGAAACTAAAACTTATTATCTTACCTTAGAAATGAAAAATTCATGCTATCGTACCTACAGCCTTAATGTAACATTAAAACAACCTTCATGATGAACAAGTAGAAGCTAGCTGATGCTAGCTAAGTACTTTATTATTATTTATCAAAATATGTGATGACATATTCATTATTGTAATTAGAATTAATTTTTGTTGTGTGTGTGTGTATACATACATACATACATACATACATATATATATATATAATTAGTTACATAATTACTACCATATATTATCCTAACTTTTTGTTTAAGGTTTCATGTATCAATAATATAGATATCCTGTATCAGTATCCTTTAGCCAATAAAAGTGAAGTGCCAAATCAAGCTTGGACCCAATAGGAGTGTTAATTTCCCTTTAGATATCTATCAAAGTAATACTTCAGGATAGCTAACAAGAACATCACATTGTATCTGTCACCAATTTAATAACATTACTACTGTCATTTGAAGTTGACAGGAAAGAAGACTAGATAGTTATGAAACAACATATAGTAGTAGTCTACAGAATAAAGAAACATACTGAATCAGCTCGACTTGTGTGGGCACATCACCAATCTTTCGTTTTACTGACAAAATTGCCCTTAATTTAGCAGCAAGTTCCTAAACATGTCACATACAAAGAGTATCAATGTTCTTCTCGACAAAACCAAGTATAACATATAAAGTAGAGATCCACCAAAATAAAAGTAGTTTTATCTTTTATGGAACATGGAAAAAAAGATTTCAACATCTTTTTAATGTCTCTAGGCTGTCTTCAGCTTTTGAACTATGCTGATACCAACTATAAACTCAAGAAAGTATGTGAGGTACAATAAGTGCTAAATAAGTTAAAGGTATGACTCAAATTATTGCATGGATAACTTGATCAAATATTCCATTTGAAGAAAGAACAACATTGATAAATTGAGCATACCCTTTTAGCTGAAGTAAGTTTCTCCATTGATTGGTTCAGTGCTTGATCAAATTCAGCAAACTCCACTTGTCCTCCATGGGTAAATGATTCTTCCACATCCGCATGTATTAGTTTACATGAAGACAACAGATCAGATTCTTTCCTTTCAAGATCCTACAGAGTTCATTCACTTTAAAATCAAATTCGACTTCTCTGTTGTATGTTATGAAACCTTCTATGGATCTAAGTCTAGTGGTAACAAATAAATCAATTAACATAAAAATTTCCATAAACTCAAAATACACAGGAAATAAATATACACGGATCATACATTCTAAATTAAGTTATTAAAAACTGCAGAATCTTATCGATGATGTTTTTATGCCATTCTCCCAGGAGTCAGCATAGGAAGTTGGTTTGATTTCTTCCAATTCAGTACTACTAACACAGAAAATATGATATTCAAGAGAGTGCAAATTTCTCCATCCAAGGATTGTTTACTGTGTTTAACATAACCACCTAGAGACTAGTATTCACAAGTGTGATGACTCACTCGGGGATGGAACTGGCAGGATGGGTTTTTTGTTCCATGATTATTTTAGTCTCCCTAATTATCAGTTGCAAGGGGTCTGAATCTGAACTAATGACTCTCCTATGCAAGCTGCAAGTAAAGCTAAGAAGCCTAATTAAAGTGAAGAATAGAGCATGAACATATTGTTTGATATAATTTTAAATTCGCCAGACTACAAATAGAAGTGCATAAGCCCATTCATTACCTTGCTGATTTTTACTAGCTGAAGTTAAACAAATTGACTCAAAATAACTGAATTTCAGATTTGCAATCATAACAGAGGCACTTGTTCATACATGCAATGATCATTTAAGTATGTCTTACTACAATTGATCTTCCACACGGGTTGGTACATGTAGATGATGATGAAAAAGAACATATTAGATATAGAAAGTAACTATGTAGTTTTATTAAAGAGCTTGCCATGAGTTATGAGAATATTATCTGCGTTCCAACTTTCCAATATTCTATTCGATGCTTGCTCAAGCTATTACCAATTTCTGCTTTTCCTGACAAGATCCTTTTTCCCCTCAATCACTGCTCTATCTAGATAGAAACTTCCCTCGAGAAGGGTTTTCTTTAGTTCAGTTAGGACTACTGGTTTCCTTGATGCACCCTGAACATATTTCAATGAAATGTAAGACAATAATGAACATTCATTCTTATCAATTTATAGATGGCATACTACTGTAACCATGTCAAGATAAAATTACCAAAAGATGGAGCTATCTTCCTAAAATTATCCTGAAAAATCATATACCTTAACTAATTTCAACATTCTGATCATATCCTGGACAGCATCACCCCAGTTTCTTTCATCAATCCTCTGATGCAGCAGTTTTATTTCATTTAGAACATCTGTCTTTCTCTTGTCCTGGAGAAGTGACATGAAAACAGTAAGAAACCACATATTCAAGCAAGGCACAAAGAACAGCAAAACATAAATCCATAACGAAGCAAGGCAAACAAAAACTAACTCAAAATTTCTAGGACTTTGGGCATTATATATAATGGTTATTAGTAAGCATATCAGAGATTTACTAACCAACTCACTCATTTGACAGGACAGCATCTTAATAGAATTTTCCACCTTGCCATGTTCAGTCTGAAGCTGTTGAACATTATTCTTAGACTCTTTAGTCTCAAGAAGAAGATAAGCAACCTATTCAGGATGTCAATTTAAGAGAAACATAAATCAGGAAAGTGACCACAAACATATATGCATGCAATAATCAAGTGATGTTTCCATTAATATATAGGACCATTTTTGTGAAAGTAACATTACAAGCTTAGAGAATGTTAATCAATATAAATACAAAAAATTCTGCCACAACTTTCTCGAGAATCAAAACACAAAACAGTTCAACTGACACCAAGAAAGAATTCCAGAACATATGGTGTGATGCTATTTCAAAATGAGAATTAAGATTAAGGGTCACTTACAAAGATAGAAAAAAAGATGTTTGCATCCATAAACAAATAGGAGCAGTATCAGATTCAGAATAAAATAATGAGAAGTTTAAGATTGTTCAGATCAAGGTTTGTCATATCACAGCATACTGCCGGTATGGGCGGTATGTACTGGTTCAACAGGGGACTAGTATGGGTGGTACATACCGGTGCATCGGTACGTTCCACCATACCATGTGTTGGTATGTCAGTACATTGGTACGGATTTATACATACTATACTGATGGCTGGTCGGTTCACCAATACGGACCGGTAAGGCGAATCATAGTTTAGATACCTCTAAAAGCAACATATAAATACAGTGGTCAGATATGTTAATTTAATTTAGACTAATGGTCAGACGAAAGATAAAGCACAAGTTAAAGGATGTTGCCAGGAAAATTAAAAGTACTTTGATGTTCCTTAAGATGAACACTGATATTGTCCTCAACACAGTCCAGGCCTGCAAAGTTACCATGTAACTAATCCAAAATGGTATAAAACTACAAGTTGTCAATGTTGTATTTGAAATTCATATAGGAACTAGCTTGTCTTTCTTTACAACCCTGAGATAAAAGAAAAACATGAGTCAACCAATAAACATAAACTGCCTCCAACAGCTGTTGCTAGTGCATAATATTCCATGTGATTGGACCTGAGATAAAAGAAATAACAGATGAATCAACAAACAAATATCAACTGCCTACAACAGCTGATGCAAGCACATCATCTTCTGTGTGATTGGACTCAAAACTATTCTAGACAAAGGACCTAATGTAGTATGAAAAATGAACTTTTAGAATTCATCATCTGGTTCTTATCTAAGATACACTGTGCCCTCTTTTGTTCTTGATACTTATAGTCAAAACAACTAAGTTTGAAACTTCAGACCACCCTGATCCATGAACAAAGGGCTAAGATTTCTTATCAAGGAATTGTTTGAAACATCAGATGTACCACTCTGATCTATAAGGCTACAATTTCTTATGGAGGAATTGTTTCTCATTAAACAGGTTGGAGATTGATCTCCACTTGTAATGTTTCTGGCTTTGCAATAGTTGTGAAGATGCAGTCCAGATAAATGTTTTTCTTTGATAAAAGGGTGAATCTAGTGCATGAGACTCCCGACAGGGTTTAGAGAGGGTCAATGTATGCAACCTTATCTCTCTATTTAAAGAACTGTTTTTGAAACACGAACTGTAATCTCTCATGTTATTAAGAAGAAACCTCATCATTTTACTGAGGTCCACCCACTACTTTCTTTGATCCTCAAATATATCAACATAAAAGAAAAACAGGATATTTAGTTTATGACAAGGTCTATTTGCACTTGGTAATACCTTATTGAAAAGTTTGCATGCCATCAATATAAGCCCCTTAACTTGAGAAAAAATATATAGTTTTGCTTTTAATCCCCATGATGGAACAATTTAATAAATCAACTTTAACTCGTCTCAGCATTACTGTATTACTTAACTAGCCGTCAGAAATACACCCTTGGTTTTATGATAACTATAGGCAAGAAGTAGATGATTTTTCTGATACCACCACCAGAAACAGTATGATGTCATAAAATTGCAAGATGCTAAAAGATAAATGCTCGAGTGATGATTATAAAACACCAAAGTAATCAAAATTGCAGCATGCATACATCTGTAAATGAAAACAGATAGTTATATAATATAGCATTTAGTTCAATAAAAAAATCAAACACTAATGTATTCTAGGAAGAAAATTGCAAATATCTTAGATGAGCACCTTCTTTTGCAACTGATTTTCTTCCTCGAGATTTAGAGGAAGAAGCTTATCAGCTAATTCAGATGCTGATTCAACAACCAATTTGTCCATATGCTTTGTCACTGTTTATCCAATTCCAGAAACCTAAGAGGGAAAAAAGGTACAGCAGGAAAATAATACATGAAAATTGACTACATTATAAATAACTGAAGAGAGTGTAAACTTCTTAAATATAACTAAAAGCTTATGGAACTTGAAAAAAATAACAGACGAAAAAAAAAGACAACTCCATTCTCAATGTCTAGAAGCACTTCAACAATCTTGCTTGAACTTCTGATGACATCAAGAATGGTTTACCGGTAAAATGTTACGACGATATGTCATCAAGAATGGGCAACCTACAACCAGTTTCCATATTATGGGTCCTCACCATGCATCTTTGTTCATCCTGTCTAATCTTTGTTCAAGAAGTTTAATCAATTATAGGGATGCAATCTCTATAAATTATAACCTACAAGAACCAACTCAAAACAGGCATGGTGTAGTGGTCAGTGCAAGAAGGCAACTGTCACCAAAAGCCAGAGGCTTCATTCAAAATCACGCCATTACATCACCCAAATGATACATAGAGATTTAACAATTTCGTTAGACATAAAAGAGGACAGCTTTCGTTGCTTTGAACACACCAGATCTTCAAGAGTCAAATCAAGCTCACAACCAACGCATGCAAAGCAAGGCACCTGAATCGAAGTCTAAGCATCGCAGGGCGTTAATTTGAATAAATTGAAACACTGGATGATCATAATACATACCAAAGACCGAAGTCCCTGATAAATGGAGGAACGGGTATCATATCTTCTGTGGCCATTACTGGATTTGCCTATTGCAAGATGTTGAGACAATAAGTTCATACTTTGGAATCTGTTCATCAGAAACCCTAAACTCGTATAAAATAAGAATCGAAAGCCAGATTCATCTGACGAACCGCTCGATCGGTGTTCTAAAGGATATACAAGCATCGATCGATTGGTAATAACCTACTTGCGTAATTCGATTCCGCGGTCTAAGTGAAATTTGCTAAAGAAAGATAGCTACAATCGACGAAAAGAACAGGCAGCAGCAGCAGCAGAGAAGACGAGGGAGGGAGAGACGCCAAGAAATTTACCGAAACGGCGACGATTTAGGAGAAACGCATGCCGTAAGCATTGGCCTGAAATGACACCGCCATGGGCGAGGGATTCCGTTGGGACGACGACTTATATAGGCATACACTTATATAGGCATTAAAATAAACAACAAAAGATAAAATATATAGAAATAATTAGTATATTATAATTGATAAAATATATGGGTTGATTGCAACCATAAATAAACACATATTAATGTGTGAATGGTCCATGATAATATCAGAAAACATTTATTTACATGATTTAACTTGATCAAACATCTTTTAAATCATGTATTTTATGTAACATGGCCATACACTTATATAGGCATTAAAATAAACAATAAAAGATAAAATATATAGAAATAACAGTATATTGTAATTGATAAAATATATGGGTTGATTACAACCATAAATAATCACATATTAATGTGTGAATGGTCGATGATAATATCAGAAAACATTTATTTACATGATTTAACTTGATCAAACATCTTTTTAATCTCTAACCAATATTTGGTTATTTAAAGGTATATATTGTTCTTCAGCAACTGCGAGGCTCTGGAATCAGAGTATTGGACGGTCGATGATCGCACGAGCACCGATCTGAGCTCACTCCAATCATGAGATCAACGGATGTGATGCATTTAAGTTGGAAAGTTGTGCAGACAACAGAGATTACAGGACATCAATCTCGCGTCGAGGCCACGACGATGGCATCCTCAAGACAAGGAGTTGCGCCACTTGGCCGGCGCCGACCTCCCCTTCTTGGTGTGCACGGGCGTCGGCCGCTCGGCGCCCAGCTCGTACTCCTCCACCACCTTCTCCACGACGTCAGAAGTAGTCCTAAACAAGAAGAAAGAAGGCCACCGGAAGAACCCCCCCCTCTTTTTCTTCACACAAGTGAGCTTATCGATTTGAGCTTGCAAGGCGTGGCAGTGCGCTTGGAGCCTGGCAACGTCATCTCGAAGCCGACGCATCTCCTGCTGCTGGGCCAAGACCTCCCTCTTGGACGGGCACCGCCCCGGCGGCTCGAGCGCCGCGGGGTTGGGGCTCCTGGGTCCGCTGAACGACCCGCTCCAGTCGGCCAAGCGATTGAGCTTGGTGTGCTCGGAGAAGAGGACTTGAATCACCGACCGGACGGGCAGGCGCTCGTTCTGTGCGGCATGGAGGGAGGCCTCCGCTGTTAGCTTCCGAGCGTCGATGAGCCGGCACAGCGTCTTCCTCTCTTGCTTGCTGGTGCTCGGATGGGCCTGGGTGTGCAAATGTAGACGTTGGAACCAACATATGTGATTAGCCTCTTCTCACCAAATGTTTGAAATCTGAACTGGCAACATATATATATATATATATATATATATATATATATATATATATATATATATATATATATATATATATATATATATATATGACCAAGTGAAATGTAAAAACAAAAACACACATCGATTAGTTCTATTCAATATCTATTTATACATGTTTAGAGATGAGAGGATTTTCCTCAACTGAACAATGAGATTTTCTTATAAAGTTGAAAAATTAAGCTTCTGTCAAGGATATCGATCTTACGAGAGTATGATAGCAGATGATATTTTTCCAACTGTTTGAGGAAATCTCGCTTTTTCAGTTGAGAAAAATCCTCTCATCTAAACATGTATAGATGGACATTGGATGGAACTATTCGATGTGTGTTTTTGCTTAATGTAATGATCGTGATATCATGTAAGATTGAGCTTCTGTCAAGGATGTCGATTTTGCAGGGGCATGATAGCATACGAGATTTTTCCAACTGTACAAGGAAATCTCGCTGCTCAATTGAGAAAAATCCTCTCATCTAAATATGTATAAATGAACATTGAATGAAACTACTCGATGCGTGCTTTTGTTTAACGCAATGGCTCTGATATCATAATAGAGTGAAGTATAAAAGCAAAATCACACATCGATTAGTTTCATCCAATGTCCATTTATACAAGTTAAGAAAGAGATTTTCCCGTATAGTTGGGGAAATCTCATCTGCTATCATGCCTCCGCAAGATTGAGCTTCTATCAAGGATGTCGATCTTGCGAGGGTATGATAGCAGATGAGATTTCTCTAATTGTTTGAGGAAATCTTATTTTTTAGTTGAGAAAAATCATCTTATCTAAACATGTATAAATGGACATTGGATTAAACCACTCAATGCATGCTTCTGCTTAACGCAATGGCTCTGATACCAAGATAAAATGAAGTGTAAAAGCAAAAGCACACATCGATTAGTTTTATCTAATGTTCATTTATACATGTTTAGATGAGAGAATTTTTCTCAACCGAACAACAAGATTTTTTCGTACAGTTAGAGAAATCTCATATGCTATTATGTCTCTGAAAGATTGAACTTCTGTCAAAGATGTCGATCTTGCAGGGGCATGATAGCAAACGAGATTTTTCCAATTGTATGAGGAAATCTTGCTACTCAATTGAGAAAAATCCTCTCATCTAAATATGTATAAATGAACAATGAATGAAACTACTCGATGCGTGTTTTTGCTTAACGCAATGGCTCTGATACCATAATAGAGTGAAGTATAAAAGCAAAATCACACATCGATTAGTTTCATCCAATGTCCATTTATACAAGTTAAGAAAGAGATTTTCCCGTATAGTTGGAGAAATCTCATTTGCTATCATGCCTCCGCAAGATTGAGCTTCTATCAAGGATGTCGATCTTGCGAGGGCATGATAACAGACGAGATTTCTCTAACTGCACGAAGAAATCTCACTGTTAAGTTGAAAAAAATCCTCTCATTGGATGAAATAGTAAGATTTCTTCATACAGTTGGAGAAATCTCATATGCTATATCATACTCCCGCAAAATTGAGCTTCTGTCAAGAATATCGATCTTACGAGGATACGATAGTAATTGAGAAAAATTTTCTCATCTAAACATGTATAAATAGACATCGGATGAAACTACTCGATGTATGCTTTTGCTTAACATAATGATTCTAATACCATGATAGAGTGAAGTGTAAAAATAAAAATACACATCGATTAGTTTCATTCAGTATCTATTTATACATATTTAGATGAGAAAATTTTTCTCAACTCGGCTACGAGATTTCTTCGTACCAAATCTAATCTCAGCTGCTATCAATGTATGCATAGCTTTGATGGGATGGGATTGTAGTGTGGTCCGCTGTCAAATGATGAAGTCGTCGGTTGAGATTGTAGTGCGGTCGGCTATTAAATGAAGTCAACCGTGTGCAAGCTCGCTGGTCCCTTCCCTCCCCAGTTTTCACCTCTACCAGCTCACGAGCTCACAGTAATTGTTAGGTCGAGGCCATGAGCAGGCTTCTCTACATTCGTGCACTACAATCTCTCCTCGCGATGTAAAGGACAGAAGATAAACGACACTCGTTCCGGTGGTCGTCACGGAGCGAAACGTTCCGAACACGGACGACCGGTCAAGGGTTATCGCTTCGAGGAGTACGGACGACAGCAGGCGGAGATGGGGAGCGGAGTCCGTCCTCTCCTCTCCATGGTTGACATCACCCTAAACACCACGAAGATGGGCCCAAAAAGGATGAGCTAATGCAAACACGAAAGCTCCACGCGGTGAGAATATCCATGGAGATGAAACCCGGAAGCCTTCTGGCTTCGCTTGTCGGGGGCGTCGTCACGGGAGGGAGGGGGGGACACGGCCGAAGCCTCTCGGTCTAGCGCAGGTTGGTGGGTGGGAATGTAGAGAAAAGGATGGCTCTGTACATGCCTCTTGTCATGGTTCTGCAGAATTAATGGCTACCTCAACACGTAAACATCGTCCTAATCCAAGATGTTAGCACCACCGCCGGAGATGAGAGATGAGACCAAGCACCCGACCCAAGGAAGATGCCGGCTGCAGAGAGAGCCTGATCCGTTAAATTGCTCCTCTGTGCAAAGCAGGAACACATCACATGCGCCGGTGGCCCGCCTCTGCCTAAAAGCCGAAATAGAAAGGTCAACAGAGGAGTACCTCCTCTGCCACTGCATGCATGAGCATGGCGGAGAGGGAGGTACCAACGGAGGCGATGGTTTCGGAGTGACAACAGTTGGGAAGCTCACAGCATTTCTCGACTCCATCCTTTTCCTTTTTTTGGACTTCCTTGCAAGAATTTTCTAGCTAATTTTGAGAGAACGAATCATATGGAAGACGTGATGATCCAGCGCACCCGACCGGCTTTTTCCGATGAGGGTACGGCGAACATATGGCCCGGCCGCCACGGGTGGGAACAGAGACGCACACCAAGCCGTGTGGTCGACCAAGCTACTCGCATTTCGATCGTCAGGTCGGTGAGATGAGGGACGAAGGTGAAGACGCAGGTTTGGTGTGATGTATCCTAAAGTGGCGTCGACGGCTTAGCTCGTCGTCGCTAGCATGCGAAGTTGGAGGGGAGGCACTGACCTTGATGTATGTGTCGATGGCGCGATAGAGCCCATCGTCCATGGCGCGGGCGTGGGCTGGCAGCGAGCTTGCGAGCTCCTCGAACTCGGCGACGGTGAGGCCGGCGTCGAGCGCGACCTCTGCGAGGTACGAGTCCACCAGCTTCGCCACCCTCGCAAGGGCGGCGCCACTCTTCGCGGCCGCCGCACCGCCGTCGTCGGTCCCCGCGAACCTCTGCACCAGCCTCAGCACCAGGCCGACGTCCAGAAGCGTACCGCAGGTGTGGCTGAAGGCGGGAATCATCAGCTCCTTGAGCGAGGCCTCGTCCAGCTGCGCGGCGGCGCGCGCCTCGAGCTCCCGCGCGCACGACGGCTCCGCGCCGACCATGCTCGCCGTGCGCAGCAGCTTCAGCAAAAAGTCGCACGGGATGGAGCCCTTCTCGGCCGGGAGGACGGAGGCCAGGGTCTCGATGAAGAAGCGCTTCTTCAGCCAGGCGGCGGTGGGGCTCTCCGGCGTGGGGCCGGCGGATGCGCGGCCAAAGAGCTCCGGGAGCCAGCGGGAGGCGTAGTGGGAGAGAATGGAGCCGAGAAGCTCGGGGCGGACGCCTTTGGCTTTGATGCCGGTGAGGGTCCTGGCGAAGTGGTCCAGGTCTTGGACGCAGGCGTTGTCGAGCCAGCTCAGTTCGTGAGACGGCGGCGGAGGCAGCGGCGACGGAAGCTTCTCCTTCCTGCTGCTGCAGTTGGGAGACGCAGAAGCCATTGTTGTCGTTTTGGCTTGGAGGGGGAGAAGGGGGCGGTGCTGGTGGTGGAACTGGAACGCTACCAGCTTCTTGTATATATATATCGAAGAAGGTGGAGAGGAGTGCGACCTTCGAGGCTTCGCCTGGCTAAATGATAAGCTGGTTCTGTAAAGGTGAAAGACTACCTTCACAGTTCGTGATTTCTCGACATCTTTGGCTGCAGTGTGTTTTTGTTTTGTTTCTGCTCGTTGCCATTTCCAAAACGTTACTTTATCTTCATCCGATGGCCCCTCCGCCGCTCGTACACGTAGCTAAGCAACGGTACTGCTCGAGATGAATTCATAGGCTAACTGTATGCTTTTGTGTTCTAACTTAAGGTAAGAAATCCATCGGCCAAACTCGGTTTGATTGGCTAACTAATCTATCAACTTTGTTATTTGAACTTTAAAATGTTTAAACTTAAGTTGTTAGTAATACAATTATCAGACCTATATAAATGATTTGACGTTCCTGTCAAGACCCGTCATGACACAGATCAGACCCTAATATGACGTAACCCAGTGGTGGCTCCACGTCGTGATGAGTTCTTTAACTTCATCCACGGGTAGCTCTTTTTTACTCGAGTTGTCTCATCATGTCTGAATACTAAGTCGATTCTGATACCAAATGTCACAATCCGACTTGATGGGCTAACTAGCTTATCAACTTCGTTATTTGCATTCCAAAATGTTTAAACTAAAGTTGTTAATAGTACACTTATCAAACTTATATAAACGACTTGATGTCCCTGTCAAGACCCATCACCCAGATCATACCTTAACATGGCGTAACCTAGTGGTGGCTCCACGTCGAAGTCGACTCTGATACCAAATGTCATAACTCGACTTATAGGCTAACGAGTCCACGATCAGGGTAGACTCGACCTAATAGGCTAACTAGCCTATTTATTTGGACTCCAAAATGCTTAAGCCGAAGTTGTTAGTAGTACACTTATCAGACCTATATAAATGACTTGACGTCCCTGTCAAGACCCGTCACCCAGATCAAGCCCTAACATGACATAACCCAACAGTGGCTTCATGCCGTGATGAGTTCTTAGACTTCATCAACGGGCAGCCCTTTCCTACTCGAGCTTATCCCCGAATACTAAGTCGACTATGATACCAAATGTCACAACCCGACTTGATGGGCTAACTAGCCTATCAACTTCGTTATTTGGATTACAAAATGTTTAAGCTAAAGTTGTTAGCAGTACACTTAACAGACCTATATAATCGACTTGACGTCCCTATCAAGACTCATCACCCAAATCAGACCCTAGAATGACATAACCCAATGATGGCTTCACATCAAAGTCGATTCTGATACCAAATGTCACAACCTGACCTCAATCATTAGTCAAAATACTTAAGTTAAAATTATTAATAATACACTCATCGTACTCATATAAGTCAATTTTAATAGTCTCTTGCCCACCTACGATATGGGATTATTGTACTAAACAGGGGTGTTATAATTTTTCAATGGAGCCTGAGAAACTGATACTTTTCTTACGGAGCTTGGAATCTTAAAAATGGCTCACAAAGTCCATGACCAAAACGTGACTTGCAGAGTCTCCACAAGCCAACCGAGTCTCTTATACTGTAGGAAATATAACATGCAAATAAAGATCAGCTCGAGATGAATTCATAGGCTAATTGTGTTCTAACTGGTGGAAGGTAAGAAATCCATCGGGGAAGGCAGAAGTCAAGCTGTCGACTATTTTGGCACGGATCCAACAGGAACAAGCTGATGGTAGTTTGGCAGAGAACGCTTACAATTCATGTGCCAAGCAAGAATAATTTTGTCACGGTACAGCTTGGAGCTTCTCCCATCTGTGCCGATGAGGAATCTTAAAAATGGCTCACCAATTCCATGGCCGATACGTGAGTTGCAGAGTCTACCGATTCTTTTATGCTGTTGGAAATATAACATGCAAATAGAGATCAGCATACGAACAGACGGGGACCGAAAAGGTTTGTCTGCAGGTGGGACGAGATGATCGAAGAAGACAAACGAGGACCAATTTATGCAGTGTTACCTTTTACAAGGTTAACAATGGCCACTCTCCTCCTAGGCTAAAAGAAAGGCATCACTCGTTCAAGGGGCGTCTTCTATTATTTCTCGCCTTCAAGTGGACGGACAAGGGCACCGGTAACTCTCCAAACCAAGCAAAGGATTGTTAGTCGGATCATTATTTAACCCGATGTCTCAAAAATACTGTCATGACAAGCATTAGAGTGGATAGGTATGATGAATTCTCAAGAATGTCACATTGATCATCTTAGAGGAGGTATCACACCGAGTGCCCCAAGAGGGGATAAACAAGGTGTATTTAGTCCCACATTGGTAAAGAAAGAGAAAATCTTGAGCCTTATAAGCGTTGACGTTACACGCCTCAATAAATCGATTTATTGCGGGGAGAGGATAATGACCACATGACAAGTGGTATCAGAACAACCCCTGGCCTTCATCGATCACCCTAGGGAGGGTGTTCACACCAAGCACCCTAGAGGGGTAGATAAGGTGGCCAGTCAGTGACGAGGGCATCACATGATTGGGTGGGGGAGAATGTCACGTTAAGCGCCCTAGAATGAGTAGGTAAGGTGAATTCTCAAGAATGTCACGTTGATCACCCCAGAAGGAGTATCACACCGAGCGCCCCAAGAGGGGATAGGCAAGGTGCATTTGGTCCCACGTTGATCACCCCAATGCTGCACACCCCAATAAATCGATTTTGCGATGAGACGATAATAGCCATATGATAAGTGGTATCAGAGCAACCACTGGTCTTCACCGATCACCCCAGAGGGGGTGTCCATGAGTAGGTAAGGTGAATTCTCAAGAATGTCACGTTGATCACCCCAGAAGGAGTATCACACCGAGCGCCCCAAGAGGGGATAGGCAAGGTGCATTTGGTCCCACGTTGATCACCCCAATGTTGCACACCCCAATAAATCGATTTTGCGATGAGACGATAATGGCCATATGACAAGTGGTATCAGAGCAACCACTGGTCTTCACCAATCACCCCAGAGGGGGTGTCCACGCCAAGCCCTCTAGAGGGGACAGGCAGGGTGATCAGTCAATGACGAGAGCATCACATGATTAGGTGGGAGAGAATGTCACGCCAAGCGTCCTAGTGTAAGTAGGCAAGATGAATTCTCAAGGATGTCATGTTGATCACCCCAGAGGGGGTATCACATCGAGTGCCCCAAGAGGAGATAGACAAGGTGCATTTAGTCCTACATTGATAAAAAAAAGAAAAGATCTTGAGCCTTATAAGCATTGATACTGTACCTATAGAAGGCATGTTAGTTGATTCCCTTCGTAATTAGATAAAGAAGACCAAACAGCGAGTGAAATTTTGGAAATCGTTGACCTCATCATGCATCATGAAATGCCGATGTCTCTGCGAGACCGAGTGGACTCAATGTATCAGCTCACAGTGCAGCCGGAGTAATTTGATACAGAAATGCACCACCTCGAGAGAAATCTACTGAATTATTGTGTAGCTTGTCAAACTCTTCTCTTCGCCATCTAAGTTTCTATGGAAACGCATGCCCGATGTAGATAATTTCCAGCTGCACATCCTCTATATTTACCTGCAGAAGAAGAAGAAGATAGGCTGTGAAAGAAAAATCTATTTGCATGCATGCTTGTTCCAGCACCACATCAAAATATGCTTTCGCAATATATGTGCTTTCAGGGACCATGGAAACCCCAAGAAGCCCCACAATCATTTTGAAAAGGAAGGGAAAATTCATGCTCACCTAAACGAACATATTGTTTGTATGCCAAAGACAACTAAACTGTGAAAAAAATACTACAAGTTCTAACGAATGGAGTTCACGCTTGTTACAAGTTCTCCTCCTTGACGTTAAGCTAATACTAGAAGATAAAGGAAACTAGATCTTGTCAGCGAACTGGACTGATGAATATAAGCTTTGTAACAACTTTCCTGAACTAATGAAAGCATATGCATGAAAGGACAACAAAATGGTTTGGAATTAACCTAGTTTTATCATGGCGCAGATAAGGCATCCAATAAAGATTTCAATGTTGGCCAGCATCCAACACCCAGCTGCATAATCCACTGGCGGGAAGATTATTATGTAGAACAACTGAACAAGTTGCTGTGGCTTGTTCTCCATTTAATAGTTCAACAGGTACCTACAGCACATCCGATCTGATCTCATCCGTCACCAAACTAAGCTGATAGTATTATCTTCAAAAATGACAAGTCCAAAGTTTGCTTCCATGATTACCTGGTTGTCAGGGACTTGGTTCTTTGACAGCCTCCCTGAAATGAGCAAGAAATACCACAGATGCCTTTCCATAGGAATATTCGATCAGGAGTCCGCAAAATGGTTGGGAATTAACCTAGTTTTATCATGGCGCAGATAAGGCGTCCAATAAAGTTTTCAATGTTGGCCGGCATCCAACACCCAGCTGCATAATCCACTTGCAGGAAGATTATTATGTAGAACAACTGAACAAGTCGCTGTGGCTTGTTCTCCATTTAATAGTTCAACAGGTACCTACAGCACATCCGATCTGATCTCATCCGTCACCAAACTGAGCTGATAGTATTATCTTCAAAAATGACAAGGCCAAAGTTTGCTTCCATGATTACCTGGTTGTCAGGGACTTGGTTCTTTGACAGCCTCCCTGAAATGAGCAAGAAATACCACAGATGCCTTTCCATAGGAATATTCGATCAGGAGTCCACAAAATGGTTGGGAATTAACCTAGTTTTATCATGGCGCAGATAAAGCGTCCAATAAAGTTTTCAATGTTGGCCGGCATCCAACACCCAGCTGCATAATCCACTGGCAGGAAGATTATTATGTAGAACAACTGAACAAGTTGCCGTGGCTTGTTCTCCATTTAATAGTTCAACAGGTACAGATGGAACTGACATGGTCTTACTAACTTGCCTACAGCACATCCGATCTGATCTCATCCGTCACCAAACTAAGCTGATAATATTGTCTTCAAAAATGACAAGGCCAAAGTTTGCTTCCATGATTACTTGGTTGTCAGCGACTCAGTTCTTTGACAGCCTCCCTGAAATACCAATAGATGCCTTTCCATAGGAATATTCGATCAGGAGTCCACTAAATTTCTCATCGTTCCTATGAAATGTATCCATCAAATGGTCAATCATGAGTTACGTAGGACAATCAGCATATGAGATCAAGTTATCTATCTCAACTTTTTTTTCCAGATCCATCGATCTGCTTATACCGTGCAATGCCAAGTAAATCTCCCCAGTTTCAGGGAGCGAAGAATCACCAACAAGAAACTCATGTATAGCACCATTCACCTCAACTGAGCTGCACCCTGGTGTCTTCTTGACGCCCCAATCCTTCATCTTCCTTCTTATCTTTGTCACATCCTCCCACCTTCCTGCAGCCGCATATATATTCGCAATTAATGCATGTACACCAGAGTTGCCAGATTCCAGTTCAAGCATCTGTTTGGCTAGCCGATCTCCCATCTCAACATTGCCATGGATTCTACAAGCCCCTAGCAAAGAACCCCACAAGGGTAGGACATCTTTAACAGTGCCTTTAGGTATATTTCTTATTAACGCCTCTGCTTCATCCAACAAACCAGCTCGACCAAGAAGGTCAATAAAACAACCATAGTGTTCCAAGTTAGGTTCCATTCGATACATCTCTTTCATGGCACGGAAGAATCGACGACCCTCGTTCACCAATCCTCCATGACTGCAAGCGCCCAAAACACCAATGAATGTGATGCCATCTGGTTTTGCTCCAGCAATCCTCATCTCCGAGAATAACTCAAGTGCTTTGCCACTTTCACCATTCATAGCTAAACCGTAGATAATCGAAGTCCATATCGTCGTGTCTCGTCCTTCCACAATGCTAAATACTTCCAAGGACTTATCTACGCATCCGCATTTCGCATACATGTCGATCAGCGCTGTGCCAACCACCGCATCCAGTTGTATCTTTGTATCTTGAATATACCCATGGATCCATCTCCCTTGCTCCAATGCTCCCAATCTAGCACAGGCAGTCAGAAGAGACACAACCGTGAACTTATCAGGCTTGATTCCTTTCGATTGCATCTCTCTGAACATAGCCAGAGCTTCGTCGAAACGATTACACTGCACATATCCATTAATCAAAGCAGTCCAGAGAATCACATCCCTCCCAGGGCTTCGATCAAACAGCTGCCGAGCTTTATCCAATTCACCACATTTCATGTAGCCTGAGACCATGCTAGTCCAAGAAACCACATTCTTAGCGGGCATGCTGTCGAAGAACCTCCGAGCAACGTCTACAGCTCCACATTTGGTGTACATGTCCAGCAAAGCATTCCCAAGAGTAACGCTGAACCAAAGTTCCTTGTGCATGCGAACGTGAAGCTTCGTCCCCAACTCCAAATTCCCCAATGCGCTGCAAGCAGAAACAGTGCTTACGAGGGTAGCTTCGTCGGGCTTGACGCCCTCCCGCACCATTCTCTGGTAAACGGAAATGGCATCTTCAAACTTGCGGCACTTGACATACGCACCGATCATAACATTCCAAGAAATCACGTCCATCTCTGGCATTTCGTCGAACAAAGCCCGTGACATCTCGACGTGGCCCATCTCGGAGTACACGTCCATGAGGGAACTTCTCGTGAAGGGATCAAGCTCGAATCCGGATTTGACGATGAGCACGTGAGTCTTTCGCACATCAGAGGCCATGCCCAGGCCAGCCATGGACTTGAGAACGAGCGGGTAGGTGAAGTTGTCCGGGGACACGTCTTGGCTCCGCATTCTGTAGAACAACATTAGGGCATAATCGAAACGGTTCTTCTTGGTAGATGCCTTGATCATCAGGTTGTATAGGAAAAGAGACGGGTCGTGCTCGAGGGTTTCGAAGACCGTCGCGGCGTAGCTGAGGTCGCCGGAATCGGGGTGGGTGCAAAAGACGAGAAGGTCCTCCACGACGTCTCTGCTTCGGTGGAGGGATGCGGCCAGCATTTGGCAGTGAATTTGTTTCAGCTGTTTCATGGAGCTGCAGCGTTGGAGGAGAGAGATGCATGATCTCTTGGTCAGTCTTCTCGCATCAGTCGAGGCGGAGGTGAAGGAGGTCAAGGAACGGCCGGCGAGCTTTGAGAGGACGAGAGTAGCCACCATCCGTTCGGAGTCTTGGGCAGCATTCGGAGCGGGGGAGACTCCCACTGGATCACGGCCCAGGAGTCCGGCTCGGGTCTGGTAGGTCTTTTAAAAGGCCTTCCTACGAAGAAAGCATATTAGAGAAGAGAGGAGAGTCGGCTGGCAAATGAAAGAGACAAGGCAATAATGGGGGCAAAGAAGCCGGTGGCTGTGGTGGTAGGCGGGAGCATAGCGGGGCTATCGTGCGCTCACGCCCTCATCTCTGCCGGCTGGCGAGCCACCGTCATCGAGAAGACCGCTGGTCCGCCATCCGGGAGCCCCACCGGCGCTGGCCTCGGCCTCGATCCGCAGTCCCTTCGCCTCGTCTGCCGCTGGACCTCCGACCCTAACTTCCTCCACGCCGCCACCGTCCCCCTGTCCATCGACATCGTATGCGCACTCCTCTCTTCCTTTCCTCTCACGCCCTCCTTCCCGCCCTCTCTCTAATTTACTTTGTTCGATGCAGAATCGCGTAACGGATAGCAAGAGGAAGGTCAGCCGGACGCTGACGAGGGACGAGGGTTTCAACTTCCGAGCAGCCCATTGGGCGGATCTCCACTGCATTTTACTCCGGGCGTTGCCGCCGGGGACCGTCGTCTGGGGTCACCAATTCCTGTCCTTCGATGTGTCAAACGACAAATCGTTTGTCGTTACCAAATCCAGAGTGCTTCTGACGGATGAGGTCGTCGAGATTGCCGGCGATCTGCTTGTCGCCGCCGATGGATGCCTGTCCTCAATCCGTCGCCATTTCCTTCCCAACTTCAAATTAAGGTATGTGAACCAAAATTTGATTTGGTATTTGCTTCTACCTACGAGTTGCAATTACCTGTTAACAATTAAATGACTGCTTGATGAATCAAATCTTTCTGTTATATGTAGTGGTTTTGCAGTTCTTGAATGCATGATACAAAATGAACTTGTGTAGTAACAAAGTGAGAGGGGAAATATGACACTGCCAACATATCATGCCTATGTACCGAAACCAAGCCCACACACCATCTCTGCTAGGCCGACATGCCGAACCATTCGGCTGACACATCATGTAGGGCTTGATTCTATGAGTCAGATAGAGTGATGCCAGTAAGGATTTTGGTTCAGACATAGAGATGTAAGGGCTTGATTGTATATCACGTTTCGCTATCTTATCTACGACATAGAGATGTCACCGGTAACCTGAGAACATGGTATGCTTGGTCGAGTCCCTCGAGAGTATATCATCGAATCAGACTCATCTTGTAATGATGGTGATGACTTAACCGAACATCATGGTTGGTCGAGTCCCTCGAGGCCATGGTGGTTCGGAGGCCGAACAGGACGAGAATCACAAGGAGTTGTGATTGGCAAGAGTTGCCTACTTTTACGGGCTTAATGTGATTGGTTGAGTCCCTCGAGGTTACGTTAAGATGTCGATTGGATCCCGATCCCCACTAGAGATCCGTCGGGGGTCTTCGATTCACATACCGGAGGGTGTTGTGTGTCTCGTGAAAAATTAGTGGGAATACATTAAGATAGAATTACTTATCTTAATTGTTTAATTTTTGCAAAGTTTGCATGTTCATGGTCGGCCACGTAGATCGACGGAAAGCTGAGTTGTGCAGCCATTATTCCATATCCTAAAGTTCGACACAACCTAACTCCATGACCCCATTTAGGGCTCGACGGTGCGCATAACCACGTTCTCGGCATGAACCATGACCTCGACCTCAATGTCGCACATCACACTATAGGAAGGCCCCAGATATATTGACAGTGTCTTTGGCTTTCTCTGACTCATAGACACGGTACTTGGTTGAATCTCCAAATTCAAACTAACTTAGGGGGAGACACCGCAACTTGCGACGGATTCGAAAGTGGACTTCGGCTGGCTTCAATCCAAAATATGTCATAACACAAGGGCCCTTGACTTGTTTGCAAGTCTAAGTATGAAAATAAAAATCATGGAGTAACATCTTACTGCAAGAGTGTCAATTTGTTTCTATGGTTTCAATCAAATATAAGCTAGCTGGGTATATCATTTCTTAAAAATAGTAGCCTGAGTTTTTTTAATATTAAAAGATGCAAAATTGCAAATTGGTTCACATACAAACATTTTGAAAGATGAGCGCAAAATTTCTTACCTGCTAAAGATTATTGGAATATTCTTATGATTTTTTCCCCATAATTTGAATTCCTGCTTTCTCTTACTCGAATGAGAAAAAAAAAAAAACTATATTGTTGTTGTATCTGATACATGTTGTGTCTCAACATGCTGTGTCCAAATGTGTTGTCAAGCTATTCCTTCTCTTTTGATAACAGAACAAACATTACAAATAACTGGCAGAACTACTTAGAGTTTAGGCTTTTGGAAGGTTGAAATTTTAGATTCCTACATCTCTTGTTTTCACTGAACAATCCATTCGGATTGGATTTCTGATTTTGATTCTGCGATAAGCTGTAGGAGACGATGCTTAATCTCTTTTGATTTAGCAATCCACATTGAGTTTGCAATTTACTTTCTCTGCTCCATCGGACTATTCATTCTGAACACACACAGAATTCTCCGGCACTTCATTGCTTCTACGATCAAAACTAGTTATGCACAATTTTCTCATGCAATTGCTTCGAACAGAGCTATGAACAAGCAGACACATGATATTCTACCGTACTGTCCGTACTAACATACACGTTTGTGTTCTTCAAACATGGCAGGTATTCAGGCTACTCCGCATGGAGAGGGATTTTAGATTTTACAGGCAAAGAAAGTTCTGACGTCATCGTTGGTGTTCGTCGTGCGTATCCGGAATTGGGAGATTGTTTGTATTTTGATCTAGCCACCGGAACACATTGCGTTCTTTACGAACTGAAAGGCAAGAGGTTGAACTGGCTTTGGTACGTCAATGGCCCAGAACCCGAACACAAGGTAACACACCCTTGTCCGAGGAAAAAATTACTAAATTGTTGATGTCGATAACCTGATCGAGTATCCTCCACATTGTAAAAAGTCATCTGCAGCCCATGCTTCATGCAATTCTGCTAAGCATCAAAGCTTTCTTCTGTTGATCTGCTATATCTTTCATGAATTGTTTTTCCTTTGTTATGAGATCTTTTCAGGGAAGCTCGGTAACGATTAAAGCTAGCAACGACATGATTCGGAAGATGCATGAAGAAGCAGAGAAGGTTTGGGTTCCTGAACTCTCCAGGATCATGAAAGAAACAGAGGAACCCTTCGTCAATGTAATCTACGACGGTGATCCACTACCACGGCTCTTCTGGGACAACGCTGTATTAATCGGAGACGCAGCCCACCCAACCACTCCTCATGGTTTGAGAAGTACTAACATGTCAATTCAAGACGCAGGAATCCTGGGTTACTGCCTTGAGAAATGGGGGCTGGAGCACTTGAGCATGGCTTTAGAGGAGTTCCAGACCATCCGACTTCCGGTGGTTTCGAAGCAAGTACTGCATTCACGCGAGTTGGGACGACGAAAGCAAGGGTTGGTGGTCAACGACGAGGAGACCTTCGACCCCATGACGGCCACCACAGAAGACTGTCTCCAGCTCCAGCAAAGAAGGATGCCTTTCTTTGAGGGTAAGCCCTGCACCATTCGATGATAATTTTACCGTTGGATTGTTAATTCAATGCATTTGTATTATGCTTCTAATTTTTCTATACTGGAAATAACACCAGTAGGCACCAGAAAGCATGAAAGAAAATAATACTACGTTGTTCATAGTTTACCTTTATGTCGTGGTCGCTAAGTCAACACGGTTAGGCTCGGGTCCGGATGCGCTTGGGTTGCCTCGGTTGGTGTTCGGACAAGAAGTCGACGTCGGGTCGGTAGAAGCGATTCGTCTGCCTGCTCAGGGATGATCGGCTCGTCGTGCGTTTTTCGGTTCCTACATATAGGTCGGGTCGAGTTTCTCGACTCGACCCCTCCGAAACTTAAGTTAGCGTTGTGAGAGGGAGATGAGTGTTCGAAAAGAAGTCTCCTCGAAAGGCATCGGCTTGGGGCTTTTATACAGAATAGGATCCGGATCCATAAAATGCTGTGGGAGTGTGGTCTCGGTTGT
Organism: Musa beccarii; assembly: GCA_024322285.1. Lineage (NCBI taxonomy): Eukaryota > Viridiplantae > Streptophyta > Magnoliopsida > Zingiberales > Musaceae > Musa > Musa beccarii. The sequence goes on from CM044402.1 coordinate 34,206,864, forward strand.
CCGGGGCGGTGCTGTGGAGGCACCGTCCCAGGCTTTCTAGGATGGTGCCATGCCTCGGACGACGCTGGTGCTAGTACGGGTACTAGCTATGAGTTGGAAAGTATGAAATATACTTCTTCGAAAAACCTGACGGTGGTACTACCTAGTGTCAGGCGGTACTACAACCTAGACTAGTAGTAGTACCACCCAGACAGCCTTCTAGGCTGTGTTAGGTGATGGTACTACCCAAGCAGATGGTGGTATTACTAAAGCTCAGTCTCCTAGGCTCTGTCAAGCGATGTCAAGCGATAGTGTTATAGTACGTCGAAAACTCAGGGATGAGACTTTTTTGTTTTATTTTTGAAGCCATTTAGGGCCTATAAATATTTCATTCATTTCTGCTTAGTAAAGTGAGAATTGTGAATGAAAAAGCTTGTGATTCTAACTTGTAAACTCTTAAAACGTGTTGAGTGTTCTCCTCATCTTTAAAGTTTAGAGTTCATTCTAGAGTGTTCGGTGGTGCTATCGAGGTGTCGCCCTGAGCTTTCCGGAACGATGTTGGCTGCCTTGGTCGATGTCTGTTTTGGTACGATCGAGGGTTGTCGAGTTGTGCCGACGAGACTTACCACCTTGGCTCTAATGTCAATATGACGGTGGGGCGCTACCTGTATGCGCTCCCAAAGAAGGATGCCTTACTTTGAGGGTACGCCCTGCTTCATTTGATGATAATTTTAGCGTTAGATGGTTAATTCAATGCATTTGTATTATCCTTCTAACATTACTATATTGTTCATCAGACTAATAAGATCATCATCGCAGTTTGACATAGTGGCCGGTGAATGGCTCTTTGAATGTTTAGAACAGTCATTCATCCAGGACTGCCAAAAAAACAACAGAGAGAGAGAGAGAGAGAGAGAGAGAGAGAGAGAGAGAGAGATGTGCTCACGCCATGGCAGCCTGCGGGATGTTGTTAATACACGCTTGTGGCGTTGGAAGGGACGAGACCCGGCGAGCGGGTTACGATATGCGGATAGCTGGCACTGACGTGGTGTCAGCTAAGGAGTTAATGTGGTGGATCCCCCAGGAATCGACAGCTTGTCATTTGACAGTTGGCAGATCTCCATAATTCAATCCAGGCTGGCAAATTACCTGATCTCGAGACACACGTGGCCACGTTATCCCACGTTGAACCAGCCTCTGCTCGACCACCTTTATCCCATCAGCACATGTTTAGCTTTGCGATGGTTGACTAAGCGACAAACAACCCTTGTGAGCTGTCTCCCTTTTTTTTTTTTTTTTTTTTTTGCTTCGTTGTATTTCTTTTTGTTTTTCTTCTTAATCCCAACTCGATTGTTTGAAGGAATCTCAATTCGAGATTTTTCCAAAATTGCACGAGGAGGAAATCTCACTGTCCGGTTGATGAAAATTCTCTCTCTCAACATGTATAAATAGATATTGTATTCATTTAATTAAAGTGTGTTTTTTATTTTCAATCAGGTGAATGTCACGCCAAGCACCCCAGAGGACGTAGGCAAGATGGTTAGTCCTGATGAGGGCGTCACGTGATTGGGTGGAGAAGAATGTCACGCCAAACGCTCTAGAGGGGATAGACAGTGAATTCTCAATATCACACTAAGCGTCCTAGAGGGGATATGCAAGGTGATCAATCGTGACAAGTGGTATCAGAGCCATCCTTGGTCTTTATTGACTCGCGCCAAGCGCCCCAAAAGGGGTAGGTAGAGTGAATTCTAATATCACGTCGATCACCTTAGATGAGATAGACAGGATGTATTTAGTCTCACATCGATAAGAAAAAGGGAGGTCTTGGGTTTTATAAGCGTTAACGCTTCATATCTTCTTTTACGAGAAGAGAAAATTTTCTTCTTATACGGATGTTTGAGGTCGTGCTCCTATCATTTCTTTTGACAAATTTAAATTTTATGTCATTTTTATAAATTATTTTAATAAGTACATATGGTGTATCCTCTTCATCATAAATTTGAAGTTTCTACGATCTTTATTAACTTTAAAAAGTTGGTGGGAACTACTTTCAATCTATCATAAAAACAATCAAACGAATTTTACGATATCTTAAAGGAATCCTCAATCATGGTCTCTTTCTTTTTTTTATTAAATTCAAATTTTATGTCATTTTTAAAGATTATTTTAGTAAGTACATATGGTTGTATCCTCTTCATCATAAATATGAAGTTTTCATGATCTTTACTAATATTAAAAAGTTGGTTGAGAACTACTTTCAATCTATCATTAAAAACAGTCAAACGAATCTTGTGATATAAAGTGATCCTCAATCATGATCTCTTTCTTCGTAAATACTTTCCACTTCATCTCCGTTACTTTGGTGCGTAACTTTCCAAATATAGAGCTGGGAACTCATGCATTAAACGCTCGATTTGTGTCCGTGAGGCATGCACATGATTCCTCTTTCGCCGTGACGGATATCGCTGCCAAACAAAGGCACAGTCATTGCCAGCTACGTACGTACAGCCACCGGCGTTTCTCGCTGGATCATGTCTCGCTCGGGCCCAACCATGGAAAGGTTGCGCGGCCGGTGGTCCAAGCCGAGCCTCGTCCTTCTTCCTCTTATCATAGCAAATGGCTGGGTCGATAATGGCATGGCGAACACCTGAAACCAATTCCGGGCGTAGGGTTAAATTCGAGCTCGACGAGGTAAGGGATGACTCAGGCGAACGGGGGCCAAGGTTTGCGTCTGCGTCTTGACTTCCTGAGTCGCGTCGTCTCCGGCGAGACCACGTGAGCTGTTTTGTCGACGTGATCTAACGTTGCACACGTCGTACTGGACGATACCCACTTACTCCGGCTTCGTCTCTTCGTATTCGACAAGGAGACTCTGTCTCCGGTTCGGTGGACTCTTTCTTCTCCGACGAGAACGGATTTCAACGTTTTCTACTATTCCTCCGGCTGATGACGACCGTGATGTGACCGAGAAAACCTGATCCTCCTCATGTGCACCCGGACTGGCCTCACCTGCGTCTGCTGCCGGAAGGAGGAGCGAAAGGCGCTCTCTGAAGTGTGGGAATCTGCGCACGCATTGAAAGCCCCCGCTTCACTCCCGACATCCCTCCTTGTCCGATCCGATCGGGAGCGTACTTTTCCTTCCCCTCGGTGGCTCATCGCGTGCCGCCAAGGACGGTACACAAGCGGGTGTGCGGAAAAGAGTTGCAAATTTTGATTCTTGATCATTCAAAAGAGAGAGAGAGAGAGAGAGAGAGAGAGAGAGAGAGCTCCTCTTTCTCGTGTGTCGCTTCTCCTGCTCCTCGGTGCCCACCTCCTGTCTTGCAGAAACCAGGGGGGGGAGCGGTCCGGATTAGGCTTCTTCCGGCTATTCCTCCTTGAGCGGAGTCGGCGGTCGAGGTCAGTTCAGATTTCTTCCCTCTTCCGATCTGGATTATCAAACATGTCGTCTCTGTTTTGCCGTGAAATGAACGAAGAAAACCGTGAAAACTTTGGGACTTCCCCTCGTTTTGATCTTTGGTCGGCGCATTCCTGTTGTTCGCGCTTCTCGAGAAGAACTTTTTGCAAGAATTTTTAGAAATTTATGGTCGAGATCCGATTGTTCTCACATGAATTTTCCGCAACACGCGAAATTTCCGCTAAAGACTCCTCCTTTCGTCGGAGAAATCGAGTTTTCGCGTCGATTTTGAGGTGCGAAGAAGGAACTTTGGTTCCTCGGGGGAGGAACTCTTTTGAGTTTGGGTTTGAATCTTGTTAGATTTGTGTGGCCTCCTCGGTTTTCGTCTTCCTTTCGATTTGTCATGATGTTTCTCCTTTTTTGTTTCGCGCAGGTTGTCCGATCGCCGATCGCCGGAATGCTTGTTGTGTCTGAGGTTTAGGGGAAAAGGTCGAACCTTGAGAATCCCTGTCCTTCTTCATCCTCCATCACTTCCGGATCAGAATTTTGGTTGGGTGGTCGGAATATGGCGGAGCAAAGGTCGGACGCCCCATCGCTCCGATCGCCTTCCGGCCGACTCCCTGATTTCAAGCAGTCCGTCAAGCTCAAGTACGTCAAACTTGGCTACCACTACCTCATCACCCATGGGATGTACCTCTTCCTCACGCCGCTCGTCTTCCTCGTCGCCGCCCAGCTGTCCACCTTCTCCCTCGACGACCTCCATGACCTCTGGGACCATCTCCGCTTCAACCTCGTCTCCGTCATCCTCTGCTCCACCCTCCTCGTGTTCCTCTCCACCGTCTACTTCCTCACCCGTCCCCGCCCCGTTTATCTCCTCGACTTCGCCTGCTACAAACCCGAAGACGCCCGGAAATGCACCAGGCAGCTCTTCATGGAGCGTTCCGCGACGACGGGCTCGTTCACGGAGGAGAACCTCGTCTTCCAGCGGAGGATCCTGGAGAGATCCGGGCTCGGCGAAGACACCTACCTCCCGGAGGCCGTCCTCCGCGTCCCGCCCGACCCCTGCATGGCAGAGGCAAGGAGGGAAGCCCGGGATGTCATGTTCGGCGCCATCGACGAGCTGCTGGCCAAGACCGTCGTGAAGCCCAAGGACATCGGGATCTTGATCGTGAACTGTAGCTTGTTCAATCCGACGCCCTCCCTCTCCGCCATGGTCGTGAACCACTACAAGCTCCGGGGAAACGTCGTCAGCTACAATCTCGGCGGGATGGGGTGCAGCGCCGGGCTCATCTCCATGGATCTGGCCAAGAACCTTCTCCAGGTCTACCCCGGTTCCTATGCCCTGGTGATCAGCATGGAGAACATCACCCTGAACTGGTACTTCGGCAACGACCGCTCCATGCTCGTTTCCAACTGCTTGTTCCGGATGGGCGGAGCCGCCATTCTTCTCTCCAACAGGAGGTCCGATCGTGGGCGGTCCAAGTACCAACTGGTGCACGCCGTTCGGACCCACAAAGGCGCCGACGACAAGTGCTTCGGCTGCGTGACCCAAGAGGAGGACGGGAACGGGGAAATCGGCGTCTCTCTCTCGAAAGATCTGATGGGAGTCGCCGGCGATGCGCTGAAGACCAACATAACGACGCTGGGTCCTCTCGTCTTGCCCATGTCCGAGCAATTGATCTTCCTGGCCACCTTGGTGGCGAAGAAGGTTTTCAAGATGAAGATAAAGCCTTACATTCCGGACTTCAAGCTGGCCTTCGAGCATTTCTGCATTCACGCCGGCGGAAGGGCGGTCTTGGATGAGCTGGAGAAGAACCTGCAGCTTTCCGAGTGGCACATGGAGCCTTCGAGGATGACGCTCTACAGGTTCGGCAACACCTCCAGCAGCTCCCTCTGGTACGAACTGGCATACGCGGAGGCGAAGGGGAGGATCAAGAAGAGGGACCGAGTCTGGCAAATCGCATTTGGTTCCGGGTTCAAGTGCAACAGCGCCGTGTGGAGAGCTTTGAGGACGGTGAATCCTGGCAAGGAGAAGAATCCCTGGATGGATGAGATCGACGCGTTCCCAGTCCCGGTGCCCAAGGTGGCGGCCCTTTGAAGCCGCGTCCCAGGTCGACGGTGGTGGTCCGGGACCGGGAAGGCGCTTCTCGTCGGAGAAGACGCCCGCTCGCGTGCGTCGTGATTAGTGTTGTCGGTGTTTGCCATTGTTTTATGTTGATCATGTAGGCTTTTGGTACTCAATCTTGTCAAATCACAAATTGGTCCGGCGAGCACCTCCGGTTGACCAATTTATTCTCTGTGCTACTTTCTCTTTCACCATGATCCACAATGTGATGTTGATACTTTTCTTCTTTCTTATCAAAATATTAATTTTTATTAAAAATAAATATTAATTAAAGCATTGATAATGTAAAAAAATTCATAGTTCGCTTCAAACTTTATAATAAGTTTACGATATATCATTTCAAAATAACTAAAAAGTTATAATAGCGTTCTTAGCTCAATAATAATATATTATCATCACCATTGATGAATTTTATTAAAAAAAATATCTAGATCTCACCGAGTGATTATATCAAAAAAGTATCTTAGATAGGACAAATCACATATCAACACTATTAGGATTATAGAGCTCATTACAAAGATTCTTCATATAAAATTTGGATTGAAATCGATGAAGTTTAACCGCTTGATCATTTGACAAAAATCTTAACACTCTAGCTTTCTCTCTCCCTTTTCTCTCTATTCTTTTTCTGTGCGACCCAATAATTCTCCCTCTCTAGCTTATACGGTAGGTTATACTAAGCCCGTTCTTCGCCTATATGCATCAAGCTTCTCCTTAGGTAAAGATTTTATCAACATGTTTGATCCATTCTGATTGGTATGCAATTTTTCTAAGTGTAATTATTTCATCTCAAGCACATCACAAATCCGATGATATCTCATGTCAATATGCTTGGATCTAGAATGATATGTTGAATTCTTAGAGAGGTAAATGACACTTTAGCTATTACAATAAATAGTATATTTTTCATATTTCAAGCTAAATTCTTGTAGAAACTTTTTCATCCATAAAGCTTCCTTGTAGGCTTTAGTAATTGCCATATATTTTGCTTCTATTTTTGATAGAACAACACAATTCTATAACTTAGACTGTCAAGAGACTACTCCCCCTACAAACGTCATCAAAAATCCTGAAATGAACTTTTCTGGAATTAGTATCACATATCATATCTACATCTATTTTACCGAATTCATTGGGTCTATTCAGTTATATGTTTGGGTTCAATCTTAGTATCAAAAGAAAGATCCATGAGTTTATTTTCAGATGAGATAGGTTCTTCCTAAATCAGAGTTCAATGAAAAATATTATGGCTAGAACAATGCAGAAAGATCAAAATCTAAGAAAATTTTAAATTCACTGTTTAATGCCTAAACAGTAGATATCGTGTATAAATCTAGAATCTTTCAAAATTTTTAGAATTAAGATAAAATCAAAGATCAAAATTAGAATATTTACTTTTGAGAATTTTTGATCCCGAATAAAAAGTTTTGAGCAAAAACACCCTAAGCCCTTAATTTTCTCTTCTTCTCTTTTTTTCTTCTTCTTTCTCTCTTCCTCTCTTCTCCAATGTAAGCTGCCTTCTCAGGTTCTTTAGGAACTAAGGCATAGATATTTAGACAGTGAAATTTGTTATTTTGTATATTTTATACTTTAGTCCTTGTATTATTTACTTTTACAATTAGGTCCTCAGATTTTATAAATAAATCCTCAGATTTTATAAATATGTTCTCAGGTTTATATTTAGGCTCTTCTATGAAATTTAAAATAGATACTAACATTACAATTAGATTCTTATATGAAAATTTAGAAAGAAATGATGCAAGGGATGTTACACTCTCCCCCCTCCCCCCCCCCCAAAAGAAAATTTTAGTTATCTAAATTTATCATACCTCTATCGATAAAAAAAATAAGAATCTCATAGTTATGCTTCTTTAATTTATTGAATAAGATCATATTGCACTTGGATAGAGGCCATCAACATCATTGAATCTTGCCCTTTCCTTGTAAGAATCGTAATCTCATTTGCACGTTTATATGAGAAAAAAATTAGTAAGGAGAATTGTCAAAACAGAAGTAACAACAAACAAATGATCAATAAGCTACTAGCCTTATCTATTCCAAATTAAAACCTTAACACCCGAAGACTAACTCAAGAAGAGCTCAAGAAAAAATCAATTAAAGGTTTGTGCTAGCACTGTGATAAAAAGTAGAGCAAGGAGCACTGATGTAAACAAGGGCAACTTTTGATAATTAAACCAATTGGGGAGGAACAGGAAACTAACAATGTGGACTTCGATCATGAAGGTAATCTATCATAGATATAGTGTATGCATTAGTCGGTTACTCTAACATACAAACTATGAGAATTAGAGAAACTTTAGAACATCGGCCTATTACAGTATTGATCAATACTAATAGCACCAATAATTTTATTGACAGTAAAATTACTGATCGATTGGCTTACCACATTAAAAGCTATGATAAATTTGAAGTAAAAATCACACAGAGATAGATTTTAACTTGTCTTCTTCTACCAATGTCACTCGATATCAAAGTATAGGAGCATTACAATCTCTATCTCTTACATGATCAAATATTTTATTTATTATTTATAAATTTATGTAGTTTATGCACAATCCTATAGAGATACTGTTGGCTGTTTTAAATCACTTGCAATGATATTTATAGAATACTTTACATTATGGATTATATATTCGTCCATGCAAATTAGAATGGTAACCAAGATGATTTCACTTCAACTGTAGCCTACATTATATAACTTGGTGGTAATCCTATTTTTTAGTATTCCAAGAAGCAAAGAATTGTAACACGATCCCTCAACTGCAGAGGAATATTCAGTAGTGGTTTTCACTATAGTTAAACTTTTATCATATCTCTTTTGTCTGAAATGCACATATTGTAAGAATTTTCACTAGTAGTAATCTATTATGACAATATGTGACATCTATTTATATGCAAATCTAGTTTTTTTATTCTTACATAGCTATTGACTATCATTTTATTGGAGTCAAGTGGAAATCAATATATGTCTAAGATCAATATTACTATATTTAGCAAGGTTTGTAATTTCGTATCGTATCAGAGTTTCGATACGTCTTCAGTACGATATGATACTGTATACCAAACTATCATGAACTTAGCTGATTTTTCCTAAGCTATGCGACACCATTGCGTGTCAGTCCGCAAAGGTCGGTCTCCTTAAAATCTCCTACGATTCCTTAGGATCTACAAAAGAGAAGATGAGATAGAGAAAGTGCTTACACGGGATCCACAAGCAACCCTTTCAGCAAACACTTTATAACTAATGCAAATTCTAACCATGAATATCACAAGCTCAGAACGATTGCATAACAAAAGTATAAAATTGGTCTACTACAGATCGAATCTATTACAAGTATTCACATGACACATACTTTATGTACAAGCCTACATGGTCACCAAACTCACTCAAATGAGGCTGTTAAGCCTTTGGTCAACCCTTTACATACTTGGTAACTCATGAACAATCCGAAAAGACACAGACATGCATAAGCATTACATTTGACAAGCCTTCTAAAATTTGTTCATGACAGAACGATACGTTTCAGTGTACCATTCGATATATATATATAATTATAAATATTATATATAATATAATTATATTTATATTCCTTCTTCTCGGGCGACGTCGTATATTAAAAAAAAAGTGATGTCGCCTGAGGCGATGTCGTTGTCGTATATTAAAAAAGAAGAAGAAAAAAATGCAATGTTACCTCGGGAGACGTCGCCCAAGAAGTCACCTCGATGATGTCGCCTGAGCCTCGGCGACATCGCATATTAAAAAAATAAAAAATAATTTTTTTATTAAAAAAATAAAAAATAATTTTTTTATTAAAAAAATAAAAAATGATACCGAATGGTAGCGAACGATCCGCGTATCGATATCCTATCGGACTGGTACGTAGCGTTAGTACCGGACGGTATCATTTAGTATTGCATATCATGATTTTTAGTATTATTGAGAATTCATATAAAATCTCTATTAAAATCTTAATTTCTCTTACTTAGATTCAAGATTGCTATCTTCAATAAGAGTATCACCTTGCAAAGATAGTCCGCTCGTTTCGTGATCTGGTTGTCTTCGAAACCAGCAAATGACTGTTGGTCTTATTAAAATAAAATAAATATTGTAATGAGACGTTTGTGCAGGATCAACGACCACGTTTCATGTGAATTCACGGTGATATCATAGATGTGGTGTGGCCGAGCATCATGATCAATCGAGCACCGACATCATCGGTGACCAGTTGATCGTAACAGTACCTACAGTTCATTTTGTTAGCATAAAATCTATAATCATATTATCTGTAATATGAAAAAAATTTCGTGTCAGAATCTAAAATCAAACAACAATGAATCTAAACAATATTACGATGTGTACTTTTCATTGCTATTCGAAAAAATAAACTTTATCTAATCTACAAGCACATTATCTGAAATATCAATATATAAGGAGAACTAGACTCATATTCTCCTCTCTTCCTGTCATTTCATAGGACCACTTAGATCGATGATTAGAGAGATTGAGAGAGAAACTATAATTTTCAAACTATTTCCTTTATCTGAGATACTACTATCTTATCTCTTCTTCTCTAATGCATTCCTAGAGATCCTATCTATTTATAGGCGAGAGCAAATGGTTTACGATAAGTTATTAGGAGAGTTCCTCTCATCAAGGGCATCCCCTAAGGAATCCTATTTTAATTGAACTTTCTTTCTATTAGCCAATAACCATAATTAGAATCCAATCATATCTTTAATATATCTTACCTAATTAAATAAGACTACATAATCTAATATTTTTTCTAGTTATCCTTATCGAGCTCATCATCTTATGCCATGGCACTCACTTGGTCACCAGGTAAGTCGTGATGGATGGCTTTTATCATTGTTTGGTTTTGATGGGAACTTATAATTTGAGGGTTATTATAGGAAGAATCTATGCACAGGATAGATCGATTTTACCATGTGTATCTTTTAATATCATCTAAAAAATAAAGAGAAAAGATCTCTATATGATCTGGGTTCATTTTTAGATCTAATGTTGACGCAATCTGTAAGAGGAACTAGACTCTTTCTCTTTTCCTATCCTTTCATAGGATCACTTAGATTGATGACTTAGGGAGGTTGAGAGAGAAACTGTAATATCTCAACTGATACCCGTGAGATGTGTTTTTTAGATGTAACTTTTAGTTCTCAATTGTCTTATCTATTTATAGGTGAAAACAGAGGATTTATAATAAGTTATTAGGGGAGTTCCTTCCATCGATGATATATCATAAGAAATCATAATATAATATGACCTTCTTTTCTATTCATCAATACTATTATCAGAATCTAATTAATTTTATTATATATTTTATCGAGTGTTGATTCTTTATAGAGTGGATATGAATGCACACACCGAATATTTTTGCTATGTTGATTCTTCTAGCGTCAAGAACATCGGAATTGTCACTGTAGATTTATGAAAACGATGAATCACCATCATGTCATTCGAATGGGTTAAATGAAGTAGATAGTTGCCATAGATTTTTCGGAGGAACGTGCTTCAAGCGTCCCACTCTGCTCTAATTAAAGTGTGGAACGTGAAATGCATGTCATTATTTGTGTTTGAAAAGATATATTCGCTACGTTAAAATGATTTATAGAAATTAATAAAAAAAGACTTCTCCATCAAGAGCACGTTGATTTTTTTTTTTGGGTTCGTTTTATAAAAACTCACTCTAAAAATATTTATGGCCTAAAGGTATAATCCTACGTAAACACATATTTATTTTTTGACAACTAAAAGGAAGAGAAAAATGTATTGTACGCATACACAGTATAAACTCCAACGAATATATTCCTTCCTCAAACCCCAAAAAGCGGAATGAGAAATTATTTTAATATATAAAAATATATAGTTGCTTATCTCTTTTTCTTCTCCACTGCGTCTCCTTTCCGTTCTGCTGTTCCTCGCCTCCGCCAGTCCCCGTCCGGCGCTGCACCGTCTGTCCGAGTCCAGACTGATTCAACTATCGTACTGACGCCGGGGAGAGGGGGGAGAGCACCGCTGCTGTTCGTTACCAACAGGCAATAGGTAGGAGAGAGCCTCGCTTTCCTTCTCTTCCTCTGTGTTCCATCCCCCGATCCGATCTCCTCACCTCGTCTTCCGCTTCTGCCGATCGATCGCCGGCTTCTCTTACGGATTACCCTGCCTTTCCGATCCTTGCTTGCCGATTTGTCCTCCTCTCGAATCCTTCTCCGAGCACGAATAGAATTTGGGCGTGCATTCTGATTCGAACGTATGAGCTCCCGTTCGTCAATTCCTTAGATGGGCATCCTGTTTTGCAAGTAAAATTGAGGATGTGCATCTGATTCCGACGTGCTTCCGTTCGTTCATCATTTAGTGTTTGTTAGTTAATAGCTTCTCCATCCGCCTCCTCCCTCCTCCCCGAATTGAGTTTGGGGATGCGGTCCACCACCCCTCCCCGGATCGACCTCATCTACTGATTCCCCAAACTAGTGGCGGCAGATGTCCGGCGCGGCCAAGGCGGTGGAGCACCGAATTGGCTTCCCCACAAAGATGGAGGCGACAGCGCCAGCGGCCGATGGAGAGCAGCAGCGGCGCCCGGGCGGTTGTAATCCCGTGAAGAAGCCGGGGCCGGTGTCCATGGACCACGTTCTCCTGGCTCTGCGCGAGACCAAGGAGGAGAGAGAAGTCCGGATCCGGAGCCTTTTCAACTTTTTCGATGCTGCCGGCGTCGGCCACCTCGACTACGCTCAGATCGAGGCCGGCCTCTCCGCCCTTCGAATCCCTACCGAGTACAAGTACGCCAGGGATCTCCTTAAGGTGTGCGATGCCAATCGGGACGGCCGTGTCGACTACCAGGAGTTCCGGCGCTACATGGACGACAAGGAGCTCGAGCTCTACCGCATCTTCCAGGCCATTGACGTCGAGCATAACGGTTGCATCTTGCCGGAGGAGCTCTGGGATGCGCTTATCAAGGCAGGTAAAATTAATTATCCACTCTGTTGTTCTGCTACATTCTTTTCATGCCCCCAAATAAGACGGGAGTCTGCAACGCATGTCGAATGAGCACTATGGGAAGCATATTATCTGTGCGGTACCAAGATTTCTAGATTCTCGGTTAGTTCACACAACACTGGTGTCAAATATTTTCTTCATAAATAGACCAAATTTAGCCACAAGATGTTTGATGACTTTGGCATCCTAAATCTGATCATCATCTTTTCGATGTCTGTGGTTCATCATCTTTTTTCTAGACATCATCTTTTTTCATTGTCAACAGTGATAATGACATTTTTTCACTTCCCATTTTCTTTCTGTTCCGATTCTTGAACTGTTGATTTTGACCTCGATTTTTGTTACTTTTCAGTTCGCATTTTTTTCACATTGAATCGATGTAGAATAAGGACTGAGGTTTAGCAAACAGATTTTATGTGATATGCATGGTCCCTGTGTCTTTTGTTTAACTTCGACAGATTAATATTGCTATACTTGTTTGTGAATCATTGTTCCTAGTGGTTGTCATTGCACCTGAAGAAATGCTCATTACACTATTATGATCGATGGTTCTTCTAGGGCAATACGTGTTGGGATGGAAGATCATTCAAATTGTGGTGTTATATTTTAGTCTCTGTGCATGCTAGTGAGTGAAGACATAGATGTCTGGCCTAAATATTCAGGGCTCATGGCTTATTTATTTGAAACTTGTTCTCAGCTGGGGATTTTATGATCATATTTGGATTAGATTTGCATTAAACCACTTACATATGTCATTTGCATGCTATCATGACTTCACTAGCAGTTGTGAGTGGGCTGCATTGCATGTAATTTGTTGTAGGCTTTCTGTATTGAAACAGGTTTGTAAAAAGCGGCAAAACTTTAAAAACCTGTAGAAAGTCGATAAAGTTGAATGAAAGCAACGATATGGAATGAATTGGAGGAAGAAGAGCTTCTTGTAGGTTGTCACGCCCCCCGAATTATCACATTCAGGAGGTGTGACCCTGTCTTAAATCCATAATATTATAATTTAACAACAATCCAATCTCAGAATCCAAACTAACATTTGAGGACACTGAGAAACATTTAGACATCAAAATTCACATCCATAAAACCTGTGCAGTTTATAATCATACATCACATCACTCAAACATTTATAAAAACCCAAGCTAACTTAACTAAACAATAATCATATCTTAAATCCATAAGTGTGGGAATCTATATGATACGGGGGCGATACGGAATGGATTTTGAGAGAAAAGTCGAGAGTATAATGGTATTTGCTAGAGTAAGTTCTTTCGGACAGAAAAAGAACAATCTCACGAAAATACTTTAACACAATCGTAAAACAGTTCACCACTAGGTTTAAGATGACATAGGGATACAGAAAATTTCACCACCCCAGGGAAATTAAATGAGGATACAGAACGGTACAAAAGGACTCATCACTCAAGGAAGAATCCAAGAGATACAGAGTTTTGAGAGAGCTAAAAGAGTGCTTCTGCCAATATCTTCAGTATCTAAAAACCTTCTCTAACCCTAAAACACCAAAATAAATAGTTGTGCATGAAACAACCCTTCATTCCTATAGAATTTCGAGATTAAATGTTTTACAGCTATTAACCAACTCCATTAATGTGTTTCTTAGTCATGAAGAAAAGTGCTTTGAAACAACTTTAACTTAGTGTAGAGAATATGCTCATGAATTATCATATTTGAATGGGCTGAGTTGAAGACTTTGAGGCAACATTGTGGGCTAAAAATATATTATAGCATCAGCAAGGTTAACATGAGCAGATTGTAGCAAATTAGGCACTCCCGTGTCACTATACAATCACAACACCAATATTTACCACAAGTTCGTATCGTTATACAAATTAAACTTAATATTCCAAAATTCCAAACGTAAGAGGTCTTTTTAAAACTTTTACACGATATATCAATTCAAATCCGTCGATAACATTTCATTACAATGCAAAATGCACTTATACAACAATAATATAACAACTCACAAAGACCTGCCCACAATCTGAATAGCTTTCCATTGCCTCGGCCCAATTCTAACATTTCAGTGAGTGACAAGCTAACCTAAAAAAGGGTTATATAGCAACGGAGTGAACATAACAAAGCTCAGTAAATGACTAACATATCTATAGTGAAAGAGAATAGTTTTTAATAAACTTAATGTCAAAATGCAAAACAGGATACAAGAAAACATATATATCATTTTATCAGATATTGAATTGCAAATATCATCTTATTCAAAACCTATTTGGTTCATAATAAATGGAGTAAAGAGTAATTGGAGCATATGAAATGACATAAATAGTATTTCAAAGAATATCAAATGACACATAGGACATTTCGGAGCATATCAATGGCGCATAGGACATTTCGGAGCATATCAATGGCGCGTAGGACATTTTAGAGCATATCAATGGCACATAGAATATTTCGGAGCATATCAATGACACATAAGATATTTCGGAGCATATCAATGACGTATGAAATGTGTCGGAGCATATCAACGGCATATGAAACATTTCGGAACATATTAATAACGTATGAAATGTTTTGAAGCATATCGAGGGTAAATGAAATATTTCGGAACATATCAATGACGTATGAAATGTTTCGGAGCATATCAAGGGCAAATGAAACATTTCGGAACATATCAATGATGTATGAAATGTTTCGGAATATATCAACGATATATGAAATATTTTGAAGCATAACAATGGCATATTAGATATCTCAGAGTATATTAGTATAACAAATAAGAAATAGAAACTCAAATGTCATATTTGACGTTACATTCATTTCATTCTCATCCAAAGCGCACATATAAACACATAAGCAATGCTTTGGATATCATAGCAAAAACACAGAGGGTGCAGTGAGATTTCAAACAGAATCTCCCACGTTTGGGAGCGTCATCCACCCACGTCTTGGTGAAGTCAAAAGAGGGCCGACAGAGCATCGCGGGCTCTAAGCATATACCCTTTACTATTTCTGGCAAAGGTCTAGATAATCCCTTTACCATTTTTGGCAAAGGTCCAAACAATCCCACTATCACCAGAGTATAAAAAGACAGTGTGAACAACAAAACTGGCACATATCGGTAAGCACATGCAAAACAATGGAACAGACATATGCCTAGATAAAACAATACAATATAAATATAAGCTTTACATGATAGGTTCAGATATACAAGTAATTGAAGGACAAGAGCATACAGGAATTCAAAGCATTAATGTAAAGCTCAATTGAAGTAAGGATTTTAGTTGAAATCAATTTTCAAAAGGATGAATCATGAATAGGTCAAATCGACAAGAACGCAATTCTGGTAGAATTTGAGAGGCATATTATAGGAATTATTTGGATAACCAATTATGCTCCAATTTGCTCAAAATTGGTGTCATTCAAAAGATATAACAATCTAGTTTTAGATAAATTAAGTTTTATATGAATTGGAGGTTTTAACAAGGAGTTACAAATAATTTAGTGGCAACAGGTCAGAAAACATCATATCTATTTTACCGAATCCATAGGGTTGACTAAAACAGATGTTTCAGTTGGCATCAGTACTCCAAATCTTTAAAATCAGATATACACAAAAAGATCTATGAGTCTAGTTTCTAGTAAATAAAGTTTTGCACGAATCAGAGTTTCCAACAGAGTGTTATAAGCAATTCAGTAACAGAAGGTCAGAAGTTTAGGTATCTGTTTTACCGAATTCAAAGGGTGTATTCAACTATATGTTTGGGTAGGCAAATTAACTCCAAATCTGTCAATCTTATTATCAAAAGAAAGATCTCTGAGTCTATTTTCAGATGAGCTAAGTTTTTCCTAAATCGGAGTTCGGAGCAGAATGTTATGGCTAGAGCAGTGCAGAAGGGTCAGAATCTAAGAAAATTCTAGATTCATTGTTTGATGCCTAAACGATAGTGATATCATGTATGAAGCCAAAATATTTCAAAACGTTCAAGATTAAGATGAAAACAAAGATCAAAATTACTGTAGGATGGGGTTAGAACACTTGCCTTTCAAAGATTTTGATCCCAATGAGAAGATTTGCGCAAAAAGACCCTAAGCCCTAAATTTCTCCACTTCTTTTTTTTTTTATTTTCTTCTTCTTTCTCTCTTCCTCTCTTCCCCAACGCAAGCTGCCTTCTCAAGTTCCTTAGGAACGAAGGCAGAGAGACTTAGGCAGTGGAACTTGTTATTTTGTGCATTTTACAGTTTAGTCCTTGTATTATTTACTTTTACGATTATATCATCAGACTTTACAAATAGGTCCTCAAAATTTTACAAACAGATCATTAGATTTTATAAGTAGGTTCTCAAGTTTATTTGGGTTCTTTTACAGAATTTAAAACGGGTAGTAACATTACAATTAAATTCTTATGCGAAAATTTAGAAACGAGGGATGCGAGGGATGTTATATAGGTAAGTATAAGAAGAAATTATTATCATTAGAAGATTTGGTAACCATGCTTGGAATGTATAAATTCATGAAGTTTTAGAGTTATTTGGAGGAGAAAAATCTGAATTGAGATAAATACAGAGTTCAAGAATCAAGAGTACCAAGCTGAGAATGAAGGCAGGGTTTAACCATAAGTTTACATGCATTTTTCATTTTCTTTTCTCCAATATCGAAATTTTGTTCTTCTGAAGCAAGACTTATTATTGTGGGTGCATGGCTTGGGGAGGTAAAAGAGATCTGTGTAGCTTGTTTACCCACTCCATGTTCAAGCGAATGAGGTTTCTGTTTATTTTTTTTTAGGGAAGGGGATTGGCAGATTTAATATTGTAAGAGCGAGTGAGGTCAAGATAGTTTGCTCTGATATTCCATTAGCAATGTCAATTCTAAGAGAGAAGTTCAGACAGTTTCCTTTGATTTTCATAAACAGAGTTCATTAGTTATCTGATCATGGCTGTCACAGTTTTTCGAATCAGCTGACATAAGCATTTTGATGATTAGAAGCATATAAGATCATCTAGGCATATTTTTCATCTTTCCATTATACTGTGAATGCTTCTTTTGTAATCACTTTTCTATAATGCGTTCAGCATTTTCTTTTACTATATAAGGCCCGTTCGTTTCTCTTTCTCAGGGATTGAGATTGATGATGAGGAACTTGCCCGTTTTGTGGAGCATGTGGATAAGGATAATAATGGGATTATAACTTTTGAGGAATGGAGAGATTTTCTGCTGCTCTACCCGCATGAAGCAACAATTGAGAACATCTATCAGTACTGGGAAAGAGTTTGTCTTGTGGATATCGGTGAACAAGCTGCTATCCCAGCAGGGATAAGTAAACATGTAAATGCAAGCAAATACTTGATTGCAGGAGGGGTAGCTGGAGCAGCTTCTCGTACGGCTACTGCTCCTCTTGATCGTCTTAAGGTACTTTTGCAAGTACAGACAACACAAGCACGTATTGTGCCTGCGATAAAAGACATATGGAGAGAGGGGCATTTCCTGGGTTTTTTCAGAGGGAATGGTTTAAATGTGATGAAGGTTGCACCTGAAAGTGCAATTAGATTTTATACATTTGAAATGCTAAAAGATTTCATTGTCAAAACCAAAGGTGCGGAGAAGAGTGATATTGGTGCTTCTGGGCGTCTGACTGCTGGTGGTTTAGCAGGTGCGGTAGCACAAACTGCTATTTATCCACTAGATCTTGTGAAAACACGACTGCAGACTTATGCCTGTGAAGGTGGTAAAGTTCCCAATCTTGCTTCTTTGACAAAAGATATATGGGTTCATGAAGGGCCTCGAGCTTTCTATAGAGGGCTTGTCCCGTCGCTTCTTGGAATTATTCCGTATGCTGGTATAGATCTTACTGCATATGAGACATTGAAAGATATGTCTAGGACATACATTCTGAAGGATAGTGGTAAGCTCTTTTTTAATATTTGGTCTTTTTCGCATTTCTCTATAATTTACTTTCTGCAATCTGACCTAGTAGTCTCAAATGCTATCTTGTAGAACCTGGCCCGCTTGTGCAACTTGGTTGTGGAACTATCTCAGGGGCTCTTGGAGCAACATGTGTTTACCCTTTGCAGGTTATCAGAACAAGGTAGTTGATGATTATATTGTCGTAGTCTTCTATAGTCAACGCACATCTGTTTATAACTTTAAATAATGTTAAATCTACTATTTACTTGCAGAATGCAAGCCCAGTGCACCAATTCATCTACCGCTTATAATGGAATGTCTGATGTGTTCTGGAAAACTCTTCGAAAAGAAGGATTTTTGGGATTCTACAAAGGGATTTTTCCGAATCTGCTCAAAGTAGTACCATCTGCTAGTATTACTTATCTAGTTTATGAGACTATGAAGAAGAGTCTAACTCTTGATTAGGCAATTGTTTAGTTTTGCTTAATTTCCGTGATCATTGACATGACTGACTATAAAGTTTATGATGATGATGAAGAGGAGAAGATTACAGATTGAGTAGGTCAAATAATTGTTTCAACTGTGTCATGGTATTTTTTCCTTCACATGGTGAAGATTGTCTGAACAACTCTTTTTAAAATGCTTTTTGGAGTTAATAAGAATGAGCTTCATGAGCTAGCCTGTTCAGGTACAGTTCCTTTCTTTTGTAGCTTACATTATTTTTTTGACAAAAGTTATTATCAGTACATGCCACTCGATCTTACTTACCTGAAGTGTTATCTTATCACTGACTTTTAGATGCAGGCCTCTGACCGTGTAGAGAGATTAAATTTTTGAACCATCTCTTATCAGTAATATGCTTGGACATTCTAAATGTCGCTAGCAGGATGGAAAAGTGACAGATTCTGAGGGAAACTATTGCCCATTTCATGTGCTTGCAAGTCATACAAGAATTTTATTGTGTAGTAACCTGACGATAGGTCGTGCGGCAAATAGATTCGAATTGGTGCTTTGATATCTTTGGTATTTCAAAAATTATGACACTAGCCTATGCTTCTTTCACATATTACAGCATAATGCTCATGTAAAACAGACAACATAGCATTAGAATGTGGATTTCATTTTCCCTAAGTTTATGATGAAACTCTGTACCTTGACTTTGTTTTCCATTTAATTGCTGTCTTTGATTTTACTAAAGTTTAGAAAGGAAACATATCTTTTATTTTTGGATAAATAAAACTACATGTTTACAGTGAACCCTTTCACTCTTGATGTATTTAATCTTCAATCTTTCTTCAGTTGGTCAGATCATGATATCAGGATATCTTTTGGTGTTCTTCAGCTTATATCACTTTGACGAAAAATAACAAGCTCTGAACTTTGTGTTTGCTCAATCAATTTGCATCTGAGTGTGTCATGTAGTTTTAATTTAACAATCACCATTTGGAAGACCTCATGGAAGATTGCCTTGCTATAATGCAATAGCATCATCATCTAGTGGTTACATTATTTTGATGGAGTTCAGCTCTTAAGGAACTTGTTGACTGACTTCTGATTGAAATTTCTATGGAAAACTATGGCTGGATCATTGTCTAATAGTTTTAGACAAAAAGTGATAATTTCATAGGAACAGAAAAAAAGGGAGGAGAGAGAAGAAAGGAAGGCTTGTTGCTGAGAAAATATTTTTTACATCAGAAAAATAACCTTACATTCATCTGGTATTCATAAGTCTAATAGCTACTATAGATGACTATAACATAGTCATTCTATATTTTAATCAAGAGCAACTATTAGAATCTTGGATCCCCTTAATTAGGACAAGTGGGATAGAATGGAATGTTCATTAAGCATAGCATAGCCATCTGCTTGCTTCCAGTCTTCTGTTTGTGCAGCATATATCATCACTCCAGTGTTTTGTTCCACTGAGAGGCTTATGCATCACTGTGTTTGTCTTTAATGCTTAAAGAAATTTGTTCGATTGATGCTGGTGGTGAAATTTTTACTGTTGAGAGAACTTTTTTTGTGTTTTTTTTGGTACACAATAACCTAAATCCTTGCAACTCCAGTTTCCTTTCTTGTTTATGCCTTTGCTAGTCTCCTCAAGCAACAAGAAGACCAGTTTCAGATGGACTTCCAAAAGGTCTCAATCATGATTCAAGAAAGGTTTTATGGTAATGATGCCATCCAGTGTAGATTCATATACAAAGGAGGCTGGTTGCTACCATGAAGTAAGATGCAATGCTCGCTGACATTTATGATTTAAACCATGGAACCTTTACAATAGTCTTTAAACTCTTTTTTTTTTGTTTTTGCCTAAATGATGCCTATGAAATTATGTATTTTATTTAGTTGTTGGTGATACGGGAGAGCGATACGAAATGAATTTTGAGAGAAAAGTCAAGAATATAATGGTACTTGTTGGAATAAGTTCTTTCGGACATAAAAAGAACAATCTCACGCAAAATACTTTAACACAATCATAAAATAGTTCACCACCAAGTTTAAAATCATATAGGAATACAGAAAAATTCACCATCCTAGAGAAATTAAACGAGGATATAGAACAATACAAAAGGATTCATCACTCAAGGAATAATCTAAGAGATACAAAGTTTTGAGAGAACTTCAAGAGCGCTTCTGTCAATATCTTTAGTTTCTAAAATATTTTCTAATCCTAAAACACAAAAATAAATAATTGTGCATGAAACAACTCTTCATGCATAGGAAATTTTGAGATTAAATGTTTTATAACTGTTAACTAACTCCATTAATGTGTTTCTTAGTCATGAAGAAAAGTGTATTGAAACAGCTTTAACAGTGTAGAAAATAAACTCATGAGCTATCATATTTGAATGGGCTGAGTTGAAGACTTTGAGACAATATTGTGAGCTGAAAATATACCATAGCATTAGCAAGGTCAACATGAGCAGATTATAGTAAATTAGGCACTCCTGTGTTAATTGATCAATTTTTTTATATTATTACAGTGTAGAGTCACTAGCTGAAAAAGCATATCCAAGAAGAAAACTGGTTGTCCTTGATGTTGTCGAATTGATGCGGCCATCGATCAGTGTGGCAGATTGGCCTGGTCCGATCGTCGATGCTTCGGAATGTGCTCCTGCTTGATCCACGGTTGACGCGACTCCTTGGGTGTTGGACACCTGCAAGAAGGCTTGAGTCGGGAATGGTTTGGTTTTCTGTCCCTCCCCCCCCCCTTTCCTGAAGCTAGGTGGGGGGTTTTATGTTCATGCCCGGGTCGACCGTATGCACTCAGCCGGTGACAGCTTGTCCCTCGGGTGGCGAGTGCGTACCTTGGTCCGGATGACGATCGGCTCGTACGGGACGACGTTGTGCAAGATGGCATCGTGCGGTGTCGTTCCGGGTTTTCAGGGATGCGTTGCTCCGTGTGGCGCCGTCCCAAACTTTCGGGGATGGGCTACTCCGTGTGGCGCTGTCCCAGGCTTTCAGAGACGGGCTACTATGTGCGATGTCGTCTCGAGCTTTTGGGGACGAGCTACTTCATGCGGCTCCGGGTGACATGGAGCAACTGTCGCTTCCGACCCAAGGTGGCAGGTCAGGTTGTGGGTCATGCTCCCGTGCTGACGTGTCCACTGATTGTCTCCACGTGTGTGGTGCCAGAGTATCCCCCGTCACCGTCACCTGACAATTTAGCTTCCAAGAGATTATTTAACGCTGTTGAGTAGACCGTGTAAGTTGGATCCTAACTAGCTATACGGAGTTAAACAACGTTAACAGTAATGAAAGAATCATACATTCAATTTGCAAATGCAATTTCCAACTTTTCTTTTACATCTTTGCCCTGAACAACAATTTTGACGGATTTAGTCATCTAGACGCAAAAAAAAAAAAAAAAAAAAAAAAAAAAATTCCAATACGACTGTACTTTGTGTTTGACATCTTGTAACGTCAACTTTGTGTTTGACAAAATCCCCCGCTCGAGGGCTGGTGGCTATTTGAAGATGGCGTGGCCCCGACGGTCAGTGGCGCATCCCCGCCTCCCTTGATCTGAAGTGGGAATCAAAGGAAGAGAGAGATGCGGAGAGATTGGTTAGGCCCAAGGAATCGATTCCTTTGGTCGGATTGCTTCGGTCGCGATCCCTCTCCTTCTGCCTTGCACTTCTCTCCATCCATCCATCCCTGCTGCTTTTGGTTCCTTGCTTTCCCTTCGACGGCGTATCCTGGTGCGGGCGGCGGCTGGAGGCCAAGAATCTGATCTATGGCGTGCCCCCGGACAAAGCAAGCATCCCATCGTTGCTACACATGGCGGCCTCCTCCCAAACGTCTGCAGTTCTCATCGCCGTCTCCTCCTCGTCCTCGCGCGGCTGCGACGCCCTCCGCTGCCTCTCGCCAAGAAAAGCATGCGGGATCCCCGATCGCCACTCTTCTTCTGGTGCCTCGTCTTCTTCTCCCTTTCTCATCATGGTATGCTTTTGGACCTCCCGTCGGTCGGTTAAAGCCGATTCCATCCCCCACTTTTGATCCATTAGGGCTTTTAATTTGCTATAAACAATGACTTTTAATTTTTCCTTGCGCTAGCCAATCACAAAAGCTTCCGTTCTTTCTTCTCCTGCTCCTCCTCCTCTGTATCACTCTCACCATGCCAAAGCTATTGCCGGTTTGCTGCCGGCGACATTTTTAATGCTGATTGCTTTTTGATCATATTTAATCTTCTCTCATGACATGAAGGGCCACTGAAGGTTGAGGCATTCACCGGAACCTACGGGATAAACTACGGCAGGATCGCCGACAATCTTCCTCCGCCCGAAAGCGTCGTCACGCTTTTGAAACTAGCAAAGATAAGGAATGTGAGGATCTACGATGCGGATCACAGCGTGCTCAATGCATTCAAGGGATCCGGGCTCGAGCTGATCGTCGCAATCGGCAACCAGTATCTAAAAGACATCAGCGTATACGAAGACCACGCCATGAGTTGGATCAAGGAGAATGTGCAGCCATTTCTGCCGGACACCCACATCACGGGAATCGCGATCGGGAACGAGGTCTTGGGAGGCACGGATGAAGAACTGGCCGGAGCTCTTCTGGGTGCCGCGGAAAACGTGTACAACGCCCTCGACCGGCTTAAACTGGCAGATGACATCGAGGTGTCGACGCCACATTCCGCGGCCGTGTTTGCTAATTCCTTCCCTCCCTCATCCTGCACTTTCAGAGAAGATGTCCTCGTTTACATGAGGCCCATCTTGGATTTCTTTTCGCGCATCGACAGTCCCTTCTACATCAATGCGTATCCATTTTTAGCTTACAAAAGTGATCCCGACCACATCGACATCAATTACGCTCTTTTCCGGTCGAATGCCGGAATCCATGATGCGAAGGCTGGCCTGCACTATGACAACATGTTTGACGCTCAAATAGACGCTGCTTACGCTGCTCTCGAAGCCGCCGGTTATGGTAAGATGGAAGTCCGGGTTTCGGAGACTGGTTGGGCTTCCGGTGGGGATGAGAACGAAGCCGGAGCCACCGTTCAGAACGCAAGGACTTACAATTTTAATCTTCGGAAACGACTCTTCAAGAAAAAAGGGACTCCGCGGCGGCCAAAGATGGTGGTCAAGGCTTATGTGTTTGCTTTGTTTAACGAGGATTTAAAGCCGGGACCGAGTTCCGAGAAGCACTACGGGCTGTTCAAGGCCGACGGGAGCATATCCTACAACATCGGCCTTGCTGGCCTGAAGCCTTCCAGTGCATATCCATCTCTTTCGTCACTCACGGTATCAGTTTCTTGGATTCTTGGCAATATGCTTCTGCTTCTGCTTCTGCTAACATTCTACTTTGGGTGGTGCAATCGCAGGGAATTCCTACACAAAGTTGCCTTGTACCATCTGCCACGGTTCTCGCTTGTTACCTAATGGTTGTTCTAGCTCTGACAATTTAGTTTACAGAGAGAAATCCTGCGCCGAGATCCGTCGACCGGACCTGGACAGTGTTTGTTGGATCCTCTTACCTCTTCTCCGATCTACCAGGTGCATATCCTCCTGCTCATCAGAATTGTGCAGGTACAACAAGCCTCTAAATGATTTAGGACGTGAAGAAGCTGGTTTCCAGTGACATTCTAATCCCGTTCATTAGTTGGATCTTTAGTTCTATACGGGTAGACACAAGTTTTTTATAAACATTGTAAGATGAGAACTATGTAATTGTTTCAATGTTTTCAATGCCGGCAATCATATACGGAGGCCATTGTTAATTGATCTAATGCCGCAACCTGACTCAATTTTGTTTCATGGTTGATGGTTAATTTAGTGTTTTAGTCGAAGCTCTTCACTCTTGGGTTTTTTTTCTTACGAGTTGCGTTTATGTTGCTTATGGTAACGAACCTGGGCCCAGCAGAAGGTGGGATGGGCCGGCTTAATTTTGAGATTTTGATCACCGCAGGTGATAGCAACAAACAAAAGTTTTAAGGGTTTGAAGGCAAAAAGTTTTTTTTCCCCAATTTATCATCGGTTCCGCACATGATGAGTCCATCGAAGCCTTGGACTAAGGGGCCCATCAACGAGACTAGGCATGCGGCAGGTTGTATGGGCCTGTTATAGCTCTGGGATCCGATCACCACAGGTGAAACTAACAACGTCGGATTTCAAGGGTTTGAGAACCTCAAAATATTTTTTAGACCTCTTTGTCGTCTGTCCTGCTAGCGGTAAGCTCACTGGGCGGTCACCGTAAGCATGGACCTATTAATGGGTATACGATCCGGCTTGGGCTTCATTTTCCCTACTTCCGGATGAGGAGCTACTCGAGGCTCGACCCGTTCTTCTCCACTTATCATCTTCTTCTTCGATGAAGTGAAGCTGCTGGTCGCTCCTTGCACCACCGCTCTCAGTGCGAGGGCCCATGGCGCCGCCCAAGAACAAGGGCGACGAGAAGATCCTGAGCTACCTCGACGTGGTTATGAGGCGATCCAACCTCGACATCCTCCGCGGCCCCCATTACCTCAATGACCGCATCATCGAGTTCTACTTCGCTCACCTCGCCTCCCTCTCCCCCTCCCCGCACGCCCTCCTCCTCCCGCCCTCCATCTCCTTCTGGCTCACCAACTGCCCCGATCCCCAATCCCTCCGCCAGTCCACCGACCCCCTCCGCCTCCCCGATCGGGACCTCGTCCTCTTCCCCGTCAACAGCAACCTCGACGTCACCGTCGCCGGGGGTGGTTCCCACTAGAGCCTCCTCGTCTACTGCCGGGAGGCCGGCGAGTTCTTGCACCACGACAGCTGCCGCAGCGCCAATCGGTGTCATGCAGAGCGGCTTTTCCATGCCGTCAGCGGGTTCGTCGATGATGGCGGCGAGCCCCTGCAGTTCATCCATCTTAGATAAAAGAAAACAACAAACAACAACAGAAAAACTTGAAGGAAATGAAACCTGATTGCAATATGGATGTAATTCCAATGACATCAAATATGACCAATGATAATGATCCCTTGAATAGCTTGACATTTTAACTTTTAAGCACCAACAGGTGACCACCAGAAATGTATATTGTGTTATTATGAGTTGTGTGGTGTATGTTATGTGTTACTCACAACACATATATCACACACAATATATGCGTATGTGATGTGTGTGTGTTATATGTTGTATTTGAGTATAGGTGTGTTATGAGTATTGTGTGTATGTGAGTGTTGTGTGTTATATATGTATATGTGTATTGTGAGTTGTGTGTGTATTATATGTTGTACGTGTGTGTGTTATATGTGTGTGTGGGTGTATTGTGTGTACGATATGTGTTTGTGTGTGTATTGTGTGTACGATACGTATGTATATATTATTTGTGTTATGTGTGTGTGTTTTTGTGTGTAGTATGTGTGTTGTGTTTGTGTAATGTGTGTATGTTTATTGTGTGTGCTGTGTGTGCGTTGTATATGTTATGTATGTATGTATGTATTATATATAGTGTGTGTGTTGTGTATATATGTTTATTATGTGTTTTGTGAGTAGTATGTGTTTTGTGTGTATTGTGTATGTTATGTATTGTTATGAATTGTGTATATATGTTATGTGTTTTGTGTATATTATGTGTTGTGTGTAGTGTGTGTTTTATGTGTATAGTTATGAGATGTATGTGTATGTGTGTGTTGTTATAAATTGTGTATAGTGTGTTGTAAATGTTGTGTTTGTTGTGTATGTTATGTGTGTATAGTGTTGTTATGAATTATGTGTGTGCAATGTGTGTGTTGTTATGAGTTGTATGTTGTGTATGTGTTATGTGTAATGAATGTTATGTATATGTATTGTGTATAGTAGGTGTTTTATGTGTGTTGTGTTGTGTATATTATGTATTGTGTTATATACAATATACACAACACAACATACACAACATATATACACATAATACATACAATATAAACATAACATATACACACACAATACACATACAACTTATACACATAACACACACTATACACATAAATATACACTACACACACATAACATACACAACACACACATACACATATAATTCATAACACACACACACATACAATACACACATAATACACACTACAACTCATAAAAATATACACTACACACATACAACTCATAACACACACAAACAACACACAATACAATACATATTACACATAATTCATAACACATACACTCACTACACACACAACACACAAACAACACATAACATACACAATAAACAACACACACATAAACAACATACAAAGACACACATAATACATAAATATATACACAACTCATAACACACACAAACAACACACACAACTCATAACACAAATAAAACAACAATACATACACAACTCATAACACACAAAACACATACACTGCACACAACAACACATACATAACACACTACACAACTCATAATACATACAACTCATAATACACACAAACAACATACACACTATACATGTCATAACAACACACACAACATACACAACTCATAATACACACAAACAACATACACACACTACACAACTCATAACACGTACAACACACAACTCATAATACACACAAACAACATACATACACTACACAACTCATAACAACATACACAACTCATAATACACAAACAACATATACACACTACACAACTCATAACAACATACACAACTCATAATACACAAACAAAAACATACAACATCATACACACACTACACAACTCATAACAACACACACAACATAAACACACAAACAACATAATACACACAAACAACATACACACAATACACAACTCATAACACACACTACACAACTCATAATACACACAAACAACATACACACTATACAAGTCATAACAACACACACAACACACATAACTCATAATACACACAAACAACACACACACACAATACACATACACATGCAAACACACAACATACACATAACATATACAACACACACACACACTACACAACTCATAACACACACTACACAACTCATAACACACACAATATACACAACTCATAATACACACAAATAACATACACACACTACACAACTCATAACACACACAACACACAACTCATAATACACACAAACAACATACATTACATAACTCATAACACCACACATAACATACACAATACACAACTCATAATATACACAAACAACACACACACAATACATATACACATGCAAACACACAATAAACACATAACATACACAACACACACACGCACACACAACACACACTACAACTCATAACAATACATACTACACACACAAACAACACACAATACAATACATACTACACAACTCATAACATATACACTACACACATATAGCACACACTACATATACATAACACTCACAACACACAAACAAATAACACATACTGCACACACAATGCACACGCATAACATACACACATAACATACACAATACAATTTATAACAACAAACACTATACACACATATAACATACACAATAAACAACACACAGAAAAATAACATACAACACAAACAATGCACAACATACAACTTGTCAGACAACACCTCGACCTGGCCTAAGTCGGGGACACACACACACACAAAATACACAAATATATACATAACTCATAATACACGCAAACAATACACATAACTCATAACACAAATAAAATAATAATACATACTATACACACACACACATAACACACACTACACAACAACATACACATAACACACACTACACAACTCATAACAATACACACTATACAACTCATAACAATACACACTATACACGCATAACATATACAACACACACAACTCATAATACACACAAACAACACACACTACACAACACAACACACACATAACATACACCACACACACATGCACACACTACACATACACTTAACACACACAAACAATACACACCACACACATATATAGCATACACAACACACACAACTCATAACATAAATAAAAACAACACACACTACAACACACACATACACACACAACTCATAACATAAATAAAAACAACACACATATACTACACAACACACGTATTATACACACAACATACATAATATATATATACACACAACTCATAACACACACACAATGCACATGCACACCATATATAATATACACACAACTCATAATACACATACACAATATAATACACACTACACACACATAATATACACACTACACACACAACTCATAACAGACAATACGTACTACACACACACAATAAACACAACTTATAATAGATAATACATAATATACACACATAATATACACAACATATATACATACACATACAAACACAACACACACATACATAACATACATAACACACACAGATACATACAACACATAACGATCAAGGAAATATTCATCCATCTTAGATAAAAGAAAACAACAAACAACAACAGAAAAACTTGAAGGAAAAGAAACCTGATTGCAATATGGATGTAATTTCAATGACATCAAATATGACCAATGATAATGATCCCCTCAAATAGCCCGACATTTTAACTTTTAAGCACCAACAGGTGATGGCCAGAAATGTATATTATGTTTGTTATTATGAGTTGTGTGGTGTATGTTATGTATTACTCAGAACACATATATCACACACAATATATGTGTATGTGATGTGTGTGTGTTATATGTTGTATTTGAGTATAAGTGTTTATGTGGGCAATAAATGGAATGTGACATCTTCCATCTTACATGCACATGGGATATATATCCAGTGGGTGTAGCCCTTGTTGATCGACAGGGGTGACGCCACCCATTCCGCACAGGACGTGCGCCTATCGAGGCACGTTACCATCTCGTAGGGGTTAGGTCCTCGGCATGTATTCAGACGCAATCAGGGACGTAGCATCACACAACTGGGAGCATCGCCACAAAACCTGTAGATAAACGTGAAGGGGAGAAGGGAAAGGAGCACAAAGAAAAGAGGGGGAGAAGGGAAAGGAGCACTAAGAAAAGAGGGGAGAGCTCTTCAAGGTAACCTGAGCTAACTTGATCGTCGGAGGGGTCAAGCGGAGCTCCCCCCGACCCGACCTTTTCTTGCAGGAACGAAGACGGGGCGCCCGGCATCGAACACAGTCTGAAGTCTTCCTCCTCGACTGGTGTACGCTACCCCTTTGTCGCCCCCAACCGGCTTGAAGCCCGGACCGACGGATCCCTGCACATCCGGACCCGAACCAGGCTGCTTTGGTCCCGAGGCCACGGCGTAAAGTTGAACACAACCATCAGTTTGATGCTAGAAGGAGGACTAAATGGCAGGGGATCACCAGACTAATCAAGTCATAGAGCGGCGGAATCAGGGTTTTACCCACGGGGTCCCCCTCGAACGCTCCCACCCCGGGCGAGCCTAGGGCGGACGCACCCCACCACAATCTCGAACGTTATTGGCGGTTGTTCAACGACTGAGCAGCTTTAACACGCCTCGCCATAAAATTCGCCGTGACCGCCAAGCCTTCCAAGACACGACACCAGTGTCCGAAATTGACAGCAGAGATGGTGCAGACTCGACCCCGCTCCTTTTCGACCGGCGAACCCGCCAGAGGTCCAAAGAAGCACCAACCGCCGAGCCCCCACTCAATGCTTACATAATGCCTCGGTCTCGCACATCCACCATAACTGCTGAGAACAAGCCGCGGGAATCCCCGACTTTCCACGACTCAACCCGAGGTGGTATCCTCGGAAGGCCGACTCTTTCGAGCCCAGCTCCCCTTCTTCGGCCGATGAATAAACAAAGGAAGGTTCAAATCGAAGAGGAATAGAGGAGGACCCCACCGGGGTCCCCGTTCATGACGAAAATACAAGAGCAACCGGTGCCATCAAATTTTTGACTTCCTTCTATCGATGTGTATGACGGCGCCACTGATCCGATGGACCACGTTGCTGCCTTTAGAGCCCAGATGGCGTTGTATGGGAACGCTGACGCCCTGATGTGCCGGGCGTTCCCCACGACTTTAAGGGGCTAGCACGCGCTGTTGTATAGCGCTCAAAGGCGGGACAATCGCTCTTTCGATCATATGGCCGAGAGTTTGAGCTCCACTTGGGCGACGTGTGCCCAAGCCCTCTCGTCGCCTCCTCCTGATGAACCAAAGGGAGGGCGAATCTCTCGCCCACTTTGTGAATCATTTCACTACTAAAATTGGACTGTCGGACGCTCATCCTTCGTTGCTAATGCAGGCATTCATGGTGGGACTGCACCCCTCCAGGTTTTTCTGGTCTCTCGTCGAGTGCCCCCCCAACGCGGTGCCAAAAATGCTTCAGCGGGCCTACCAGTACATCTCGGTGGAAGCCTGGATGTCCGGGAGGAAGGAGGAGTTCAAGAGGGGCCGACCGGAGCCTCCTCGAGGACACCAACCCGCATAACCGAGACGCAGGATGGACCGTCCTGAACTGCTCATCTCGGCCCCTCCGCTCCCTGCCTTGGGTATGTCCCAAACGTAGGTATTTCTCCAGATAAAAGAAAAGGGATGCTGCACACCCCGATGACAAGTCCGTGGTTTGTGGGTTGTGTATGGACCCGATGTATTGTTATCGAATTTTGTATATCGACAGTATGGACATGATACCAAGGACTGTCGTGAGCTGAAGTGATAGACCGAGGAACTGATTCGCAGGGGACACTTGGACCGGTACCTCCGGCGAAATGAGGAGTCATCCCCCCACCCTGAGGGGACCGTCGAGTGACACATAGATGTGATCACCGGCGGCCCGGCGTCTGAAGGGGTCAGCACATCCGGGCAAAAGGCATATGCCCGTGCCGCTGCGACCGAGGAACTCAAATCCGCTCCCGAGCCGGAAATCATGTTCCCAGCCGAACGTCCTGAGTAACCCGAGCATGACGACGCGTTGGTGATTTCTGCTAGGATGGCCAATGCGTAAGTGAAGAGGATTATGATCGACACGGGAAGCTCCGCCGACATACTCTACTTGGATGCCTTCCAGAAGCTTGGGTTATCCAGGGACACCATGGAGCCCATGCACTCGGCGCTCACTGGGTTTACTGGAGATTCGGTTTCGCTGTTAGGGGCAATCACACTGCCCTTGACCCTCGAGGATGCCCCGAAGATGAAGACGGTGATGATGACTTTCCTGGTGGTCGACCTACCTACTGCCTACAATGCAATTTTGGGGCGACCTACCCTCAATAAATTCAGGGCAGTCGTCTCAACTTACCACCAAACCATAAAGTTCCCGACTCGCGCTGGAGTCGGTGAAGTCCGGGGAATCCCCCGCGACTCCAGACAATGCTATTTGACGACGGTCTCCCTGCACAAAAGGGGGAGGTTCGACCATCCGCTGGCAGACCCCCGGGAGACGAAGAGGACAACCTAGCATCCCGAGCTGACAAAGCCCACCATCGACATGCCCCTATTAGGGAGTCGTTCCGACCGGACGATCAAAGTCGGCTCAGAACTTCCAGAGTCGGAGTAGACTCAGCTCATCAACCTCCTCCGGGAGAATGTCGACGTCTTCGCCTAGTCGCCAGCCGATATGTTGGGCATCGACCCAAAGGTATCCCAGCACCACCTGTGCATCTCTCCTAATACCCGACCAGTGAAGCAGAAGCCTCGGTGACTCGCTCTCAAGCGACAGCTGGCTATTCAAGAGGAGGTGGAACGATTCCTTGCTGCAGACTTCATTGAGGAGGCCAAATACCCCCGATGGTTGTTAAATGTAGTCCTCGTTAAGAAATCCAATGGGAGCTAGTGGATGTGCATTAACTACAGTGATCTCAACTATGCATGTCCAAAGGATTGCTACCCCCTTCCGAGGATCGACTAGTTGGTCAACACCACCGTCGGACACGCTCGTTTTTCATTTATGGATGCCTTCTCCGGCTACAACCAGATTCGGATGGCACCCGAGGATTGGGAACACACGACTTTCCTCACCAGCCAGGGGATATTTTTCTATAAGGTTATGCCATTTGGATTGAAGAACACTGGAGCCACCTACCAGAGGACCGTGAATAAGATGTTCGCCTCTCAGATAGGGAGAAATCTGGAAATCTATGTCGATGACATGATCGTAAAGAGCCGCACGGGCCTGACTCATCCGACGGATCTGGCCGATACGTATGCCACACTGAGGAAGTACGGCATGCGCCTCAACCCTGCCAAATGCGCCTTCGGCGTCAGCTTGGGCAAGTTTCTCGAGTTCATCGTGCATGAAAGAGGAATCAATGTGAACCCCGAGAAGGTCCGAGCCATCGTTGACATGCAAGCACCCCGAACGGTTAAGAGTCTTCAGAGCCTCAATGGGAGGCTTGCTGCATTGTCATGGTTCTTGTCCCGGTCGGGCGATCGATGCCTCCCCTTTTTCCGAGCTCTGAAGAATCCGAACGACTTCCAATGGACGACGGAATGCGAGGAAGCCTTTGTGTGTTTAAAACAAGATCTGGCCGCTCTTCCCCGCCTCGCCTCGGTCTCCCCACGAGAGAGACTCAGCATCTACCTAGCTGCCTCCCAGCATGCGGTGAGCTCCGTACTAGTCAAGGAAGACTCCGGAGAATAGCTACCAGTCTATTATCTAAGTCACATCCTGAAAGGGCCCGAAGAGCGGTATCCACCCATCGAGAAGCTGGCGCTAGTGCTCGTGTTAGTAGCTCAGAAGTTGCGTATGTATTTTCAGACCCACCCGATCGAGGTAATCACTGACCAACCTCTTCGGCAAGTTTTATCGAAGTTTGACGTAGCAGGTCGCCTCCTCAAATGGTCGGTGGAACTGGTGGAGTTCGACTTACGGTACAAGTTGAGAATCGCCATCAAAGCACAGGCTGTGGTCGACTTCATATCGGAGCCGACTACACCGAGGATGGGGATTCAACAGCATCGGCGGAATGGGTCTTGCAAGTAGCGGGTCATCCACTACGACGGGGGGGGGGGCTAGTATTGCAAGCCCCTAACGGGTGCACGTTCAAGCGCTCCTTTCGCTTTGGCTTCGCGGCCACCAACAATGAGGTGAAATACGAAGCGCTGCTGGCGGGTCTCAGACTAGCCGCCAAGATGCAAGTGGGCGCAGTGCGCATTCTCACTGACTCACAGCTAGTCGCCGAGTAGCTTGGCGGCGGATACGAAGCCCGGGACTCGACCATGGCAAAATACCTAGTGGAGGTAAGAGCCCTTGCCGCCAGCTTCGTTCGTTTTACATTATCCAGAGTGCCTAGAGGTCAGAACGAGCGAGCGGATAAACTCGCAAAGTTGGCTTCAAGATCGACCCCCGAAGAGAGGGCTGAGGTCGAGGACCTTCCCTTCCGCACTGTTACCATAGTCGCGGTGGCCGAGCCCGGTGTCCCGACAATGTAGGTTCAGGAAATGCTGCGATATAAGCGCGACGACACGCTCCCTCCTGACGAGGCCGCAGCCCGACGACTACGCCGTACCCAAGCATGGTACTACGAGATCGACAGTCGACTATACAGGAGGTCGTTCTCACGCCCTCTCCTGCGTTGTTTGGACCCTGATGAAGCTAAATCAGTTCTAGCCGAGGTCCATGAGGGAATTTGCAGAGAGCATATAGGCGGTCATACCTTGGTGTTCAAGGTGCTCCGTCAGGGCTATTATTGGCCCACCCTGTACCAGGACGCGAGGGCCTACGCGAGACGGTGTGATGCGTGTCAGTGACACGCTCGAGCTCCTCAGCACCCGATGGTCCCGCTCACTCGGATTGCGCGTGGCCCTTCGCTCAGTAGGGGATGGACCTCCTCGGGCCTTTCCCCCCGGCCTCGGGGCAGCGAGATATATCAAAGTCGGCGTAGACTACTTCACCAAATGGGTCGAGGCTGAGCCACTGGCGGCGATCATGGAGCCCCAGGTGGAGCGATTTATGTGGAAAAACATTGTGACCCGGTTCGGATTGCTCAGGGTCATTGTTACTGATAACGGAACTCAGTTCACCAGCGCTCGATTCAGGAAGTTTTGCGCAAGCCACCAGATACAACTAAGGTTCAGCTCGGTGGCTCATCCCCAAACTAACGGCCTGGCGGAGGTAACTAATTGGTCAATCTTGGACGGACTCAGGAGGAGGACCCTCGCGACCAGATCTAGTTAGGTCGATGAGCTACCGAGTATTCTATGGTCCTTACGAACAACACCCAAGACGGCGACCGGAGAGTCTCCATACAGTATGTTGTTTGGCACTGAGGTCATCCTACCAGCCGAGGTGATCGTCCTCACTCCCCGAGTAGAAGCCTTTGAGGAAGCAGCGTCGACCGAGGGGCTACGAGCCAGGTTGGACTTGCTCGAAGAGCGCAGAGCCGACGCACACCTGAAAGCCCTCTCTTATAGAAGGGCCATCGCCAGAAGTTACAATAGGAAAGTCCGCACCCGACCGATCAGATTAGGCGACTTGGTCCTACGCAAGTTTGTGGTGAGCGATTCGACCCGGGCACGCGGCAAACTCGCTCCCCGGTGGGAAGGACCCTACCGCATCATTGAGGTCGTCCGAGCGGGAACATTCCGACTCGAGACGATGTCTGGTCACATATTACCGAGGCCTTGGAACATCCAGAACCTCAGAAAATATTTTGTGTAAATGTCATGATGATGAAGTTAAGACAAAAGAGAATTGGGAGAAAATTCTTTGTTTATTTCAGTAGGAACGAGGTTACAAGACCCGACTGACTTACAGACTGACCGACCCCTTAGAAAAGACTACAAAATCTACAAGATTACTTTAGGTCTTCGGGGCCTCCAAGCTATCGTCGAAGGGGACCTCCTCGGGCATGCTCACCTCCAGGTCTTCGGGATAGGAGGTAAAGGGATCCTCCTCCACCTCGAGACCTGAATGGCATGCTCGGAAGCGGGCCAGAGCTATCCGGTATCCATATTCGTAGGATACCTGCCCCGTCCGAGTCAGCCTGAGTTGGAACCCCTCAGACCTCTTATAAGCCTCGAGGAGCTCCTTGTCCTTCTCCGGACGAAGACGCCTCTCTTCAGCAAGGGCCTCGCAGGCTGTCGTCACCACGGCCTCCTTCTCCTCCAGCTTTTTGCTTAGGGTGGACGCCTTCATTTTCAACAGACGAATTTCGGTCCGATCCACCCCCAGTGACTTCTGTAGTCCTTTATTGGCCTCTCCTACCACATGGAGCTCGGACATGAGGTGAGCCACTTCCGCTTCCAGATCGGATGCCCACTTCTTGGCAGCTGCGACCGCCTCAGGTCTCATCCTCGCCTGGAGTTCTTCAAACTGCTAGCGTAGTTTGGCATTACGGTCAGTCAACCCACCGATGATTTGACCGGCGTCTCGTACCTGGTCCATCAGGGTTGTTACGTAGTGGAAGCCCTACAGAAGCGGGGTCAGGGTTGACGATATTTAGAAATAATCGTAAGTAAGAAGGGTGATACTTACCCACATCAGGGACTTGGCTGATTTGCCAAGCAGAACCTCCGAGGGCAGGGTGTACAGATCCCGAGCCATGTCAGGATGAAGCGCACCTCGGAGGAATGCAGCAGGGGATTCTCCTTCGGCCCATACTATGTCCCCTCGGGATAGACCACCCCATCGGGCGACCAGCGAATCCCCCGCTTCCCCCGCCGGAAGCTCACCCATCGCCCGAGCCAGTAGGAGCTCGTCCTTGCCCGGGGAAAGGCGGCACAAATCTTGCACCACCGGAAGTCGGAGATCCTTCCCCCTCGCCTCCAAACTGGGACCGGACTCCTCTCGCTGTAGTCCCGCCCCGCCCGGGTCCGCGCTCGCCACGCTGCCCCTCCTCGAGCGCCTAAGGTCGCTCTCGACCCTTAGAGGCGAGGGTCTTCAGCCTCTTGCGCGGACGGGTGGCTTCGACCTCCAGGGGGTGTCCTTGGTGCCAGGTCTCGCATCAGCCGCCGGGCATCGGGGGGAAACCATCGAGGATCGCCCACCGCGGAGAGATTGGAGGTTCACCATTTCTGCAAAAACCCAGATGATGGTTAGCGCTGGTAACGATCCATAATACCCTAACACCCAGGACGTACCCTGAGACGACGGACTCAGACCCGCTTCGACCAGCCATCGTTCGGTCATACTCCGAATAGTTCGTGAAGAGGGAAGAATCCCCTTAAGCCTCCCTAGGTCCTTGTGCTCTTGGTCACTAAGGTCCGGGGCTATGTTATCGATTGCCCTCGCGGACCATCGGACTCCAAAACCCCAGTCCTTCTGGCAGGTCATGAAAAAGAAGCACCCCTTCCACCCTTTGTTGTTGGAAGGAGTCCCGCCGACCCGGAAGCCCGCTTAGGCAAAAAAGAAATAGCTCCTCGACCCTTTGGAGAGGCAAAAACAGGACAAAAAAAGGTTTTGGGGCGGGGTGATGTTGGCGTAGTGGCATTCCCCTAGGAAAGCCGCCAGGTAGCGCTAGGAGTTCGGAGCCACCTGTGACGGTGAGATGCGCCACCAGGAGATGCAGGCTACGATGACAGGGTGGAGAGAAAGACGCAGCCCCACCTGAAGGTCGTCTAGGGTCAATGCGAAACCCTTAGGAATTGGGTCGTAAGCCCGCTGCCCCGGTTCAGGGGCTAAGAGGACATAATCCTCCGGGATGCTGTAGCGCTCCCGGAGGTTTCTTAAGGATGACCCGCTCACAGTGGAGTCGAGGTCGTGCGGCCACATCAAGGCCTCGAGAGCCATAGCCGCCTCCGCATCAGTGGCCAGGAGACGCCGGAGGCACCCCCTTGTTGGCATTGCCGGAGGACGGAGAGGCAGAAGAAGGAGAAGAGGAGGCCATTCTCACTGACCTTGGGAAGGAATGGAGAAAGGGCCGACTCATAGGAAGGAGAGGACGCTAGAGTCAAGGGAGGGGAGGCGAGACCCAGGATGGAAGACCCACGCAGCGAGAAATGAGAAGAAAGCCAGACATGCGCTATTTAAGGGAAAACTCCCGCCAGAAGCGGCGACCTTTCATCTCCCCAAGGTTGGCAACAGCCCTACTTCTGCACCTGCCTGCAACCCGCGTCATGTCAAGAAGGCCAAAGGATGTCCCTCCATTAATGAAGGCCACACGTGGCAACTTAGGAGGGGGCGAGCTGGACGACAGAATGCAGATGCCTCGACTTCGACGTTTACAGGACCCGATGAGTCAACCCACTAGCTCTTGCATCAAGCAAAGGAATTTCTCAATTGTTCGCACCAGGTGAGTTGGAACAGGTGGCCCACATCTTGCTAAGTAGCCACTCGGCCGTCAACCGCCCGAGTACTTCTCTGCGCGGCCCACCTGCCTGAGCACGTACCTCGATCGTCGACGCCGAGTACTTTTCTCTGCGCCCACCTACCGAAAGACGCACGTACCTCGACCATCGACCGCCCAAGTACTTCTCTGCGCAGCCCACCTGCCTGAGCACGTACCTCAGCCATCGACCGCTCGAGTACTTCTCTACGTGGCCCACCTGCCTGAGCATGCGCCTCAGTCGCCGACCGACCGAGTTCTTCTCTGCGCAGTCCGCCCGCCTGAGCATGTACCTCGGCCCCGACCGCCCGAGTACTCCTTTACGAGTTCGCTCTGAGCATGTACCTCGGCCCCGACCGCCGAGTACTACTCTCTACGCGTGATTCGCCGCTGAGCATGTACCTCGGCCCCCGACTACCCAAGTACTTCTCTGCGCAGTCCGCCCGCCTGAGCATGTACCTCGGCCCCCGACTGCCTGAGTACTTCTCCGCGCAGTCCGCCTGCCTAAGCTACACCTCGGTCGCAAAGCCCGAGCAATGCTTTGGCCGCAAAGCCCGAGCAACGCTTTGACCGCAAAGCTCGAGCAATGCCTCGGCAATAAAGCCCGAGCAACGCCTCGGTCGCAAAGCCCGAGCAACGCCTCGGCAATGAAGCCCGAGCAACGCCTCGGTCGCAAAACCCGAGCTTTTACCTTGGCCACAGCCTCTCTGTGCTTGTTTCACAACCTGACCCCCAGAGCTGAACACCCCAGTCTCGCTGCGCCACTGGACAACGAGCCAACGGATCTCCACCACGACCTCCCGGAAAGCATCCTCCACGCCCACCAGAAGTTCATCCGGCAGTCCCAGCAGACTAAAGCCAGCCTCGGACCTCGGAGCAAGCCCCAAGGCAGGGCTTCCTTCAGGGGAGGGGGGGGGGGGGGGGAGAGTGATGTGGGCAATAAATGGAATGTGACGTCAGCCCATACCGCGTGCACCCGGATGATGCCTTCTGCCTCCATCGGCCGGTCAGAGCCTCGTGTTGATCGATAAGGGTGACGCCACCCGTTCCGCACAGGACGCACGCCCGTCGAGGCATGTCACCATCCCGCAGGGGTCAGGTCCTTGGCATGCTGTCAGATGCAATCAGGGACGTAGCATCATAATTACAACCGGGGGGAGCAGTCTGGCCCATAAAAACCCAGGTAGATGAACGTGAAGGGGAGAAGGGAAAGGAGCACTAAGAAAAGAGGGGGAGAAGGGAAAGGAGCACTAAGAAAAGAGGGGGAGAAGGGAAAGTAGCACTAAGAAAAGAGGGGAGACCCCTTCAAGGTAAACTGAGCTAACTTGATCATCGGAGAGGTCGGGCGGAGCTCCCCTCGACTCGACCTTTTCTTGCAGGAATGAAGACGGGGTGCTCGGCATCGAACAAAGTCCGAAGTCTTCCTCCTCGACTGGTGGACGCTACCCCTTCGTTGCCCCCAATCGGCTTGAAGCCCGGACCGATGGATCCCTGCACATCCGGACCCGAACTAGGCCGCTTTGGTCCCGAGGCCACGGTGTAAAGTTGAACACCACCGTCAGGTGTGTTATGAGTATTATGTATGTGAGTGTTGTGTGTTATATATGTATATGTGTATTGTGAGTTGTGTGTGTATTATATGTTGTACGTGTGTGTTATATATGTGTGTGGGCGTATGTGTGTACGATATGTGTTTGTGTGTGTGTGTGTGTGTGTGTGTGTTATATGTGTGTGTGAATGTGTTGTGTATACGATACGTGTGTATATATTATTTGTGTTATGTGTGTGTGTTTGTGTGTAATACGTGTGTTGTGTTTATGTAGTGTGTGTATGTTTATTGTGTGTGTTGTGTGTGCATTGTATATGTATGTATGTATTATGTGTAGTGTGTGTTGTGTATATATGTTTATTATATGTTTTGTGAGTAGTATGTGTTTTGTGTGTGTTGTGTATGTTATGTATTGTTATGAATTGTGTATATATGTTATGTGTGTTGTGTATATTATGTGTTGTGTGTAGTGTGTGTATAGTTATGAGATGTACGTATATGTGTGTGTTATTATAAATTATGTATAGTGTGTTGTAAATGTTATATGTTTGTTGTGTATATTATGTGTATATAGTGTTATGAATTATGTGTGTGCAGTGTGTGTTGTTATGAGTTGTGTGTGTTATGTGTATTGTGTGTAATGAATGTTATGTGTATGTATTATGTATAGTGGGTGTTTTATGTGTGTTGTGTTGTGTATATTATGTATTGTGTTATACACAATATACACAACACAACATACACAACATATATACTTATAACACATACAATATAAACATAACATACACACACACAACACACACATACAACTTATACACAACATATACTACAACTTATAACAACACACACACTATACACACATAACATAACATACACATACACACATAACTCATAACACACACATACAATACACACACATAACACACACTACAACTCATAAAAATACACACTACACACATACAACTCATAACACACACAAACAACACACAATACAATATATACTACACACAACTCATAACACATACACTACACACACACAACACACACACAAACAACACATACTACACACAAACATATGCAACACAATTTATAACAACAAACACTACACACACATAACATACACAATAAACAACACACACATAAACAACATACAAAGACACACACATAATACATAAATATATACACAACTCATAACACACACAAACAACACACACAACTCATAACACAAATAAAACAACCACACATACACAACTCATAACACACACAACACACAAACAACATACACACATACTACACAACTCATAACAACACATATTATACACACAACTCATAATACACACACTACACAACTCATAACAACACACACAACACACACAACACACACAACTCATAATACACACAAACAACATACACACACTATACAACTCATAACAACACACACAACTCATAATACACAAACAACATACACACACTACACAACTCATAACAACACATACTACACACACATAACATACACAATACACAACTCATAATACACACAAACAACACACACTCACAATACACATACATAACACACACTATAACTCATAACAATACACACTACACACACAAACAACACAATACAATACATACTACACAACTCATAACACATACACTACACACATATAGCACACACTACACACATATAACACACAACACAAACAAACAACACATACTACACACAATACACACACAACACACACACATAACATACACAATACAATTTATAACAACAAACATTATACACACATATAACATACACAATAAACAATACACACAAAAACAACATACAACACAAACAATGCACAACATATAAAGACCACACAAAATACACAAATATATACACAACTCATAATACATGCAAACAATACACACAACTCATAACACAAATAAAACAACAATACATACTATACACACACACATAACACACACATTACACGATAACACACACTACACAACTCATAACAATACACACTACATAACTCATAACAATACACACTATACACACATTACATATACAACACACACAACTCATAATACACACAAACAACACACACTACACAACACAACACACACATAACATACACCACACACACATGCACACACTACACATACACTCAACACACACAAACAATACACACCACACACATATATAGCATACACAACACACACAACTCATAACATAAACAAAAATAACACACACATACTATAGCATACACAACACACATACACATACAACTCATAACATAAATAAAAACAACACACATATACTACACAACACACGTATTATACATAGCTCATAACAATACATACTACGCACACATAACATACACAATATATATATATACACACAACTCATAACACACACAATACACATGCACACACACAATACAATACACACACAAACAATATACACCACACACATACATAGCATACACAATACACACATACACACACAATTCATAACATACGTAATATATATATATATATATATATATATATATATATATATATATATATATATATATATATATATACACACACACACACAACTCATAACACACACACAATACACATACACACAACTTACAACACACAAACACAATACTATACACACACATACTACACAACACTCACGTATTATATACAACTCATAACAATACATACTACGCACACATAATATACACAATATATATATACACACAACTCATAACACACACACAATACACATACACACCATATATAATAATATACACACAACTCATAACATATACACAATACACAAACATAACACAATACACACTACACATACATAACACACACTACACACATAATCTACACACTACACACACACAACTCATAACAAATAATATACACTACACACACATAATATACATAATATATATATACACACAACTCATAACACAAACACAATGCACATACACACCATATATAATATACACACAACTCATAATACACATACACAACATAATACACACTACACACACATAACACATACTACACATACATAATATACCCACTACACACACAACTCATAACAGACAATACATACTACACATACACAATAAACACACAACTTATAATAGACAATACACACTATATACACATAATATACACAACATATATACATACACATACAAACACACAACACACACACATACATAACATACACAACACACATACACAGATACATACAACACATAACACACACAAACAACACACTATACATAAAGAACACACAAAACATAACATAATACTACACACATAACACGCTACACACATAACACACTACACACACAAAAAATACATACTACACACAACACAACATACAAAGAATGCACACACAACTCATAACAACACACACTATACTACATACATAACATGCTACACACACAAAGAACACACACTACACACAACACAACATACAAATGCACTCACAACAACACACACTACATATACACATAACATACACATATACATACATACAATACACATACACACACAATATCTGAAATTCAGGAGGATTAGGATATGACTAATCTAGATCAAAACAAACTGTCCTATGCTTGCTGCAGCAAGTGGTTCATAATCAAAGCTTATCAGATTAGATGACCAATCAGGACCCCCCAGTTCAACATCCAAAACATCATTCAATTGTTTCCTTGGCATCACA
Source organism: Musa beccarii (assembly GCA_024322285.1). Taxonomy (NCBI): domain Eukaryota; kingdom Viridiplantae; phylum Streptophyta; class Magnoliopsida; order Zingiberales; family Musaceae; genus Musa; species Musa beccarii. The sequence continues at coordinate 34,250,160 of CM044402.1, forward strand.
TTAGCTCCTTGACGAACAACATCCAGAGCTGCCAATATCTGCATCAGGGAAGGAGGCAAGACATGCATCAAAAGCCATGCTAGTTGTTCATGTTTATGTATGAATTTTACATTTGGCTCAAACTAGGTAATCAGATTTAAGCAATAATATACACGAATTGAATTGGGGTTATCATATACATAATTCAAGCCAAATATTAAAAACTAAAGTTTGGATTACCATATGATTTGATCTTATTTGCCTTAACTAGCATGTAAACACTTCGGCATTTGAATAAACATATCGAAAGTATTTGAGAATAAAATTAGATGAATAGTAATGGTTAATAGAACTAGAGTTTCTTCAATATCCATTTTTTTCACAAGCCTTGATTACCATCAACTCCATTCTGGTTTCTTTTTCTTCTTCCTATCACCTCCCACTCTTAATTATTATTAGCATTGTATAGAATAATTAGTTGTCATATACAAAAATCATGATGTACACAGGTTGAGCATTCCTAATTAGGCTACTAAAAATAAACACCCACTAATTGTCTTCCCTAGGTTCTGATATCCTTGTCAACAAAAAAATGCTCATCAAATAAAATTTTTGCATAGCCTTTTAAAATGAAACAAATAGTTAAAATAGTCAAATGCCGCACATTTCTGTAAAACAAGTGTTCATTTGTAACTACAAACCAGTAACTATGAATGGAAAAAGGAATATTCAGATTTTGTAACTGAGGCTAAAAGACATCAGCGTATACGAAGACCATGCCATGAGTTGGATCAAGGAGAATGTGTAGCCATTTCTGTCGGACACCCACATCACGGGAATTGCGATCGGGAACGAGGTTATGGGAGGCACGGATGAAGAACTGGCCGGAGCTCTTCTGGGTGCCGCGGAAAATGTGTACAATGCCCTCGACAGGCTTAAACTGGCAGATGACATCGAGGTGTCGACGCCACATTCCGCGGCCGTGTTTGCTAATTCCTTCCCTCCCTCATCCTGCACTTTCAGAGAAGATGTCCTCGTTTACATGAGGCCCATCTTGGATTTCTTTTCGCGGATCGGCAGTCCCTTCTACATCAATGCGTATCCATTTTTAGCTTACAAAAGTGATCCCGACCACATCGACATCAATTACGCTCTTTTCCGGTCGAATGCCGGAATCCATGATGCGAAGGCTGGCCTGCACTATGACAACATGTTTGATGCTCAAATAGACACAGCTTACACTACTCTCGAAGCCGTCGGTTATGGTAAGATGGAAGTCTGGGTTTCGGAGACTAGTTGGGCTTCCGGTTGGGATGAGAACGAAGCCAGAGCCACCGTTCAAAATGCAAGGACTTATAATTTTAATCTTTGAAAATGACTCTTCAAGAAAAAAGGGACTCCGCGGCGGCCAAAGATGGTGGTCAAGGCTTATGTGTTTGCTTTGTTTAACGAGGATTTAAAGCCGGGACCGAGTTCTGAGAAGCACTACGGGCTGTTCAAGGCCGACGGGAGCATATCCTACAACATCGGCCTTGCTGGCCTCAAGCCTTCCAGTGCATCTCCATCTCTCTCGCCACTCACGGTATTAGTTTCTTGGATTCTTAGCAATATGCTTCTGCTTTTGAAATGATTCAGCTTTTTGGAACTACTGCTAATTAGTATAAACAATAACTGAGGCATGATTAATTTAGAAGCTGCAGGATTGAATCGACTAACATTCTACTTTGGGTGGTGCAATTGCCGGGAATTCCTAAACAAAGTTGCCTCGTACCGTCTGCCACGGTTCTCGCTTGTTACCTGATGGTTGTTCTAGCTCTGACAATTTAGTTTGAAATCCTGCGCCGAGATCCGTTGATCGGACCTGGACAGTGTTTGTTGGATCCTCTTACCTCTTCTCCGATCTACCAGGTGCATATCCTCCTGCTCATCAGAATTATGCAGGTACAACAAGGCTCTAAATGATTTAGGACGTGAAGAAGCTGGTTTCCAGTGACATTCCAATCCCGTTCATTAGTTGGATCTTTAGTTCTATACGGGTAGACACAAGTTTTTTTATAAATATTGTAAGATGAGAATTATGTAATTGTTTCAATGTTTTCAATGCCGGCAATCATATACGGAGGCCATTGATAATTGATCTAGTGCTGCAACTTGATTCAATTTAATTTTGTTTTATGATTGATAGTTGATTTAGTGTTTTAGCTGAAGCTCTTCACTCTTGGGTTTTTTTTAATTACAAGTTCCATTAACGTTGCTTATGGTAACGAACCTGGGCCCAGCAGAAGGTGGGATGGGCCGGCTTAATTTTGAGATTTTGATCACCGCAGGTGAGAGCAGCAAACGAAAGTTTTAAGGGTTTGAAGGCAAAAAGTTTTTTTTTTCGCGATTTATCGTCGGTTCCGCACGCGATGAGTCCATCGAAGCCTTAGACTAAGGTATAGCTCTGGGGTCCGGCCACCACAGGTGAAATTAACAACGTCAAATTTCAGGGGTTTGAGAACCAAAAATTTTTTTTGGGCCTCTTTGTCGTCTATCCTGCTAGCGGTAAGCTCACTGGGCGGTCACCGTAAGCATGGACCTGTTAATGGTTATACGATCCGGCTTGGGCTTCGTGATCCCTACTTCTTTCGGATGAGGAGTGACTCGAGGCTCCATCCGTTCTTCTGCACTTATCATCTCCTTCTCCGACGAAGTGAAGCCGCTGGTCGCTCCTTGCACCACCGCTCTCGGTGCGAGGGCCCATGGCGTCGCCCAAGAACAAGGGCGATGAGAAGATCCTGAGCTACCTCGACGTGGTTATGAGGCAATTAGACTATTGTTTGAAAGATCCAAACTTTTCACATGTTGCAAGCTACATTGTAAATAAGAAAGATCTTGTCCCTTTGTTAAGACATCTGATTCATAAGAACAAAATGCTAAATATTGTGATGTCGATCTCATGGTACTTAAATTACCAATGTTGTGAGGTATTGAACCAGAGAAGTTGTTATTCGCAAGATCCAATATTTGAAGCTGTTGAAATCGAGCAAGTTGCCAGGGAATAACTCCAGAAAGCATATTTGAACGTAGACGAAGCACTACCAATTGTCGTAGATTTTCTCCTATCCATTGCGTTATACTTCCGACAAGATTATTTTGAGCCAAATCAAGAAACCGTAACTTTGTACAATTTTTCAATGACAAAGGAACCTCGCCCGAGAAATTGTTATTATTTAGTTGCAATAGCAAAAGCCCACTTAAAAACCCGATCGTGTGTGGAATTTCATCCGACAAGTGATTGTTGCTCAAATTTAAGGAATTTAGATTTTGTAATGACTCTCCTAGACAATAAGGGATCTCACCAAATAATTTATTGTTGAAAGATCAAGATATTGGAGATATGTCCAGCGACAAATTGATGAAGATAAGCCACCATCAAGCATGTTATCCGAGATCAACACATCTCTAACATGGGGCCATATCGGCAATTGCCCTATAAAGAAATTATTGGAGAGAGATAGAGTATAAAGTGTAGATGGTAGCATCGTTGGCAATGGACCTTCAAATCTATTAGAGTCCAAAAATAATGCTTCCAACTTGGTAAACTTCAAAGAAGATGGTAGCTTGCCTCTTATTTGGTTGTTGGAAAGGTCTAAATATGTGATGGTAGAAGATGAAATATTCCAAAACCAAGCGGGCATTGTCCCTACAATTTCACAATCTGCCAAATGTAATTCTTCCATCTGTGTTTGAAACTGCAACCATTCTGGAAATTGGGGTCCCAGCTGACAATTGGTTAAATCTACTGATCTGAGTTGGAAAGGGGGGACCCAACTCTGACCAATTGACATGGTGATGGAGTTGCCACTTAAGTCCAACACTTGCAATCTCGTAAGATTCTCAAATTGAACTTCTGAAATGACACCTCCAATAGGATTTCCACCGAGAAACAAGTCAGTGAGATTAGACAACTTACCGATGGAGGAAGGCAGGGAACCGTTGAATGAATTAAATCTGAGATTCAAAATGATGAGATTCGTCATTTGCTCCAGCCAACCACTCAAATTTCCTGTCAATTGGTTGCTCGGCATATGTAATTCTTCCAATCTACGGAGATCAACCATGGATCTCGGTACGGTACCCTCGAGTTGGTTTTCTCCTAGAACAAGAAAAGTAAGAGAGCCCAAGTCTCCAATCGCATCCGGAATAACGCCATGCAACCCACAATTATTGAGATCAAGATGGGTAAGACTGCTAATATTCCACAACCATTTGGGTAAGGTGGAGTTGAAATTATTGGAGGAGAGATCAAGGACGGTCAGAGAGGAGGTGAATTGAGGTGGACAACAGAAGCTGGGATGCTTTTGAGACCAGCGGAATGCATACTTAACGCTTGGAGGGAAGGCAGCATGTTCACCGACGAGAACCAATCTGGGACATCGGTTAGGTTCAACCCGGTCAAGTCCAGGTGCTTCAGGAGGTAAGATGGGAGAGCCAGTCGAGGTTGCCAACATGGGATGCAAAATCGAAAGCATCGCTTAGATCAAGAACGTAGAGGCTCGAAAGGTTCCCCAGCCGAGCAGGTATTCCTCCCATAAAATTTGTAGAAGATAGATTGAGGTATCGCAGTTTCTTGAAGGAGCCGATGAATTCCGGCATGCGGATCCCGCTGAAATCATTGAAGCTAAGATCCAAGTGCTTCAGATGAGATAAAGCAAGCAATGGCGAGTTCATCCTCTCACCGCGTAATGCCCAATCATCTGTAGAATTCGTGTTTCGGAGGTCCAGCATGACGACATGGCCGGTGGTGGTGTCGCAGGCCACTCCCTTCCATGTGCAACAGTGGTGGCCTGTCCAAGAAGATAGCCGGTTGCGGGGGTCTCCGACACCAGCTTTGAAGTCCAGCAGCGCCTCCCTCTCCATGCTGAAACACCCGCCTGTTGACGCTGCCCCGTGGAGGAGGAGGATGCCCAAAAGGCAGAATAATGATGATGAGAAGGATCGGGTGAAAGCCATGGGCGCCACAGTCAGAAGAAGAGGGCGAAGGTGGAGGTGCATGCTACGCTATGCACACAATTTATAAGCCGGCTGATGCGCACAATTTCTTCCACTCCATGGTCAAATTTCCATCATGCATGGAATTTAATTGTACCGACCGGCTCTCCAAAGAAGACTTTGACTTATCAGCCCAATCCAAGTTTCGATTCAAATTTCTTGCTTTCCAATACCTCAGCATGAGACATTGGGTTGTCTTTGAATCCAAGCCATATATTAGGTAATCAAATACAGATTTAACAAAGAACAATAATCGTATAACAAATCAAGATTGTGTCCGGCAACAAACTTGCTTGAACATGCATATGTAAGAGCAACAAATCAAGGTAGTTGAGGCAACACAAATAATATATATGTACTTGGGCTAATAAGATATGAGTCCAACACATGAAAATTGAATAATCAAAAGATTTAGACACTATAGAACTCGATAAGGAAGAATAATCAACTAGCTAAATTGGAGCAGCATTGAAGGGGTTGGGATGTCACCGTCTTACCAGTGAATTATTGTACACTCCAAGTTGGCCAAATGGATCCCTAAGTAAGTTCCATTAGTTTAACAAAGGAGGCAGAAAATGTGCTTCATTTTACCAATGCTAAAACAAAATAAAGGAAAGAAACAATGTATTCACCTTCAACTTAATATGTAAACTTCAACTCAGCAATCAGCTAAATAAGCAGCATTGAGGAAGGGGGGAACCGGCCACCCTTGTCAGATTAAAATAACCAGGCAAACCTGGGTACGCCAGCCGATGGACGAAATGGACATGCGTTGCCGGTAGATACGCAGGACTGATGTTATCACCATCGGCTTCCCCGTCTGTTCTCACCTGAAAAATTCTACTTCCGTTCCCACTTAAATAGTCGAAATCGGCAAAGTGCAAATAGATATAGAATGTTGTTTGAGTGAACACTCGAATCGAGGCCATAGCCCAAGGACTAATGCAATGTAAAATTATCTGCAGCAACAGTTGCAGTCCCCATGACCACGCCTGGGACCTCGTAAGCATCACCACGAGTGGTCTTGACTCCCAAAGTACTGCTTGTAAAATTCCATGTTTCGCAACCAATAATATACCTGTTGCAAGGATCCCATGTTCTATCATATTTATCTTCTGGATACCTGTACAGCCATAGGTTCAGGAAAGCAAGATCATATATCAAGCAAGAGAAGCTCAAAATGGTTTGCAAGAATGACAAGAGGAATGATTTCCCAGATAAAAGATTACGAGTTTGCTGTCCTCTCCCAAATTGTGGTAATCATCTCCTGGGATCTCCTATCTTTTTGTTGCATTACTGGAGTCTATAGCAAATTGGTGTAATCAAATACTAACACTATGCTGAGTTCATTTAGCTTGTGCTTCGTGTCTAACTAACTTGTGTAATTAAAGAACCATAACTACGGCATTGTTCATTGTAATTTCGCTTCTATAGAAAATTAAACTTGGATCTCGACTGGGTTTGATTTAGTGTAATAGTCCTGTCTAGCGATGAACACTTTGATCAAAATTGTAATTGAACAGCATGCAGAGTCAATTACTTCTAGTGCAAATGATTCGGCCTCAAAAGAACTACCCCAAGCAATTACTGCAGAGTCAATACGATTCTCGGTGTACGTTTCGGCGATTCTGACGTTTCTTCCCGTGTCGACGTATCCGTCATCGACTTCGTACAGTATTCCGGTATCGGAGTCGGTATAGCTGCGAGAGGCGCCACAGTCGATGCTCACGAATCCTGCACAGATACATATAAATTTTTTTTATTAATTATTATTATCAACTTTTATAAAGGATAAAAGGATGAAGACGAATTTGGATCTTATATTTGTATATTTTTAATTATACTTTTAAATTCTTTTTTAAGAATAAAAAATTATATATATATATATATATATATATATATATATATATATGTATATATATACATCACACATGCAACGTCGTCGACACCTCATCAGGTTGCTATATCATCATACTCCGGATGATCAATTCAGTCTTAAAAAAAAATTATTATTATTTTTTATCGATTACAATGATCGAAGACTTCACTACATAAAGACTTCTCAAGTATATGTTTCGAGATCTGAATTCTCTTAGATCATTAGTTCTCTAATAGACTTGGCGTTTAGTGGAATCCTGGATTAGAGTTTAGTTTGATACCGTCGCTGTCAAAAATAGATATTGATTAATATCATGATTGGTTAGGAATGATTATTGCATGTAGAACAATCAAAATCTAAATTAATAATATATAATCTGGCAATATATTGTTGAGAGAAAAAAAAAAAAGGAAACAAATGGGAGAGAAGAGAAAGAGGAGCAGCAGCGTGGGAGACAAAAGAGTATAAGAATAAACAAAGAACGGAAGAAAAGAGAAGGAATAGAGAATAAAAGAATCAAATATAAGTGGAAATCTGTGGTCATCATCAATTGATGCAATTCAAATGGAGTCATCATGAGAACGCAACCACCGGAGAGAGAGAGAGAGAGAGAGAGAGAGAGATGCATGGTGACGAGCATGCTCTTGCAATGGGTGCTGCTCGAGAACAAGGAAAGCTGTGCACAGCGCAAGCAAAGTACCTGGCTGAGCATTCACCAGAATCGCTGCTGCCAAGAATCCTAAGCAGACTCCGACGATGAAGTTTCTCATCGTCTCCCTGCAACTCAACTCCTCGATGTCATCTCTAGATTTTTGCTTCAGCAGGCAGCATACATATATGTACATATAACAAAGGGCATATATTAAAACTGAAGTCAAAGTATATTGTATCCTCATGATAAGGATCAAAATTATATTTAATCTCCATGGTATATGTGACACATTTATCTCTGTGTCAAACCTAGAAGAAATTAGTTTATGAACTTGTGACCAATGTATAATCCCAATTGATAAAGTCTAAATCAATACCAACTAATTAAGAACAATTAACCATCATTTAAAATAACATATTGACATATCCTTCCAATGCATAACTCCTTACCTATCATTTGAAATATGTCCAATAATGTAACATTCAAAAATATAATAATTAATTGTTTTAAACAAATGCAATATCAAAAAGCTTATTTTCAAAAGCCAATTTAACAGTTGTAAATCACATAACATCATTATTAACAAATATATATATTATTAAATTGGAAAATAAGTTAGACAAAATCATTTGATACTTATGTTAATCCTAGATTATTATAACTGATATTTTGATCTAACACTCTCCTTCTTTTCCTAAATTATTCAAATAATATAAACCAATCCAATAAACAATCATAATTTTTTTTTCTTTTCTAAGAATGACTATTTTTTTCTCTATGATCACAACATACTCAATGATTTTAGAATAATTAATCTATAGTCCTATTTACTCTTTGGTTGGTAGGGAATGAATAGGAATTCAAAATCATCCATATATATAATCTTTCAAATTTTAAACTTACTCTCTTGATATAAAAACATCATCCTTATTGAATCTCACACCTCTTTTTTTTTTTTTCCTCCTTCTCCCTTTGCCAAAGCCATCCCTCACTTCCTCTGTATCCAATACACACACGCTAGTCAGATTATAATGTCTATTCTATCATTTCGAAAGTAATATCTTTGTTCCTTTAAAATCAATATAGCATATTTTTAAACTATATCTTCATAAGGAAGAGTTGGTTGTATGTTCTCTACTTTTTCTAATATTTCTCTGCTTTAAAACTATGAGCCAACTCTTACATGATGTTATGATAATGCAAGCCTCAAATAGAAGAAGCCTGTAAGCAAGAACATTGCAAAGAAATTGATCAATACCTATCTTCAAACACCATAAATATAGCAGCCCATTTTTTCTCATATAAACAACACAAATTCTTTTTTCATTAATCAAAGTCAGCATCTACAAATTCAAAATATCATATAAATAAAAAAAATAGAGTGAGGACATACCTTCTCCCCATCTACCGTAAAGCCTTTGATCATTCGCAATAGAAATTTTAGGATTAAAATCTAAACAATCTTCAAAAGATTAAATGCCATTGCACCCAGAATCGATCATACATATCATCAATCATATGGAAATAAGCATGCCTCCATGCGTCTTTGAGGAAGAGAATACCACAAAAGGTCCAAAATCCCATCACATATCATAGTACCATGCTGATATAGAACCATAGCCACTCGGGAATCTCCTTCTTGTACTCTTGTATAATATTTTGAGCTGTTTTATTGTTAGAACAACTTTTGGAAATTGGCGGTCCACATAAGTCGGCATTGCCCATGTAGATGGATGGATCAATAAAGGTTTGGAGTTGATGACCAGATGGTATCATTCCCAAAAGATTATTATACGATAAATTTAAGTAGCTCAAGGAATATAAAGCCGATAAGTTTTCAGAAATACTACCAGAAAGGTCATTTATCAATAGATCAAGGGATTCTAACGATTCCATTCCTCCTATCTCCCAAGGGATTTTTCCTTGTAAATAATTTCTTGACAAATTTAAGTTCTTGAGTCCTGCAAGGTCTCCAATTCCTTTTGGGATCTCTCCATTTAGACTATTGTTTGAAAGATCCAAACTTTTCATATGATTTATGCTACATTTTGAATAATAAAGATCTTGTCCCTTTGTAAAGACATCATAATCATAATCACAAAATTTATAATATTGTGATGTCAATCTCATGGTACTTAAATTACCAATATTGTGAGGTATTGAACCAGAGAAGTTGTTATTCGCAAGATCCAATATTTGAAGCCGTTGAAATCAAGCAAGTTGCCAAGGAATAACTCCCGAAAACATATTTGAATGCAGATGAAGCACTACCAGTTGTTGTAGATTTTCTCCTATCCATAGCGTTATACTTCCGACAAGATTATTTTGAGCGGATCAAGAAAGCGTAACTCTATACAATTTTTCAATGACAAAGGAACCTCGCCCGAGAAACTGTTATTATTCAATTGCAATAGCAAAAGCCCACTTAAAAAGCCGATCGTGTGTGGAATTTCACCCGACAAATGATTGTTGCCCAAATTTATGGAAAAAAGATTTTGTAATGACTCTCCCAGACAATAAGGGATCTCACCAAATAATTTGTTGTTCGAAAGGTCAAGGTCTTCGAGATATGTCCATTGGCAGATTGATGAAGATAAGGCACCATCAAACATGTTATTTGAGAGTAATACTGATTGAACATAGGCCCATATCGGCAATTGCCCTGTAAAGGAATTATTGAAGAGATAAAGAGTATGAAGTGTAGACGATAGCATCGTTGGTAATGGACCTTCAAATCTGTTAGAATCCAAATATAATTGGTCCAACTTGGTGAACTTTAAAGAAGATGGCAGCTTGCCTCCTATTTGGTTGTTGGAAAGGTATAAATATTTGATGGTAGAAGATGAAATATTCCAAAACCAAGGAGGCATTGTCCCTGTAATTTTACAATCTTCCAAATGTAATTCTTCCATCTGTGTTTGAAACTGCAACCATTCTGGAAATTGAGGTCCCAACTGACAATTACTTAAATCTACATATCTGAGTTGGAAAGGGGAAACCCAACTCTGGCCAATTGATATGGTGATAGGAGTGTAAGATAAATCCAACACTTGCAATCTTGTAAGATTCTCAAAATGAACTTCTGAAATGACACCTCCGAGAGACTGTCCACCGAGATATAATTCAGTAAGATTAGATAATTTATTAGCCCAATCCAAGTTTCGTGGCCATGCGGAGAGCACACAAGTCACCTTCATCATTAAGAGTAAGGGCCAAGTTTTTGTTGCATCATCGTAGGGGTAAAATGATAGATACCTACGGATGAAAGCCGCCATGATTAATACAGCTTTTTGGAAACTGTTAGCATCGGCCGAGCGACTCGCAGGAAATGTCCAAGAAGACTTTGACTTGTGGTGATTGATGCAGAGAAGATGAGCGGCGAGAAGCCTCACATCCTAAGCTGCATTCCATGGATTCTTTTTCTACACGTCGCTGGCCAAGAAGACTTTGACTTGTGGTAAATTAGAACTTAGTTTAGAGATCTAAATAGAAAAATTAATTTTTAATAAATTAGAATTTATTTCGGTACATACACCATAAATCTAAGATATCCATGAGAGAGATACATAGGAAAACATTTGGGTGTTCGCGTCTTCAGGTTAATCGCTATTGAGAGAGATTGATTAAAAGCAAAATAAGCGATTCTTACTGCTTCAACCCAAAATTGAATAATCAAAAGATGTTAGTCGAATATCTAATTCATGACTTTGGCATAATGTGGAGATGATATGGAGTGACAGAGTCAATGTTTATGTCTAACATGCTTTGTTTGTTGCTAGAGTATCTTAATATTTGTTATACTAGGAAGATACAATATAGAGTAGACGGATGACTTGGATCAGTCTTACCGCTAAATTGGAGTAGCATTGAAGGGGTTGCGATGTCACCATCTTACCACTAAATTAAAGCCGTATTGAAAGAGTTTGTTTCTTTTATAAATATCATATATATCTCTCGATTTTAAGAGAGAGAGAGAAAGAGAGATGTGAAGAATATATATACATACATGAAAGCTGCCTTCAAGAGAATATATATATATATATATATATATATATATATATATATATATAGAGAGAGAGAGAGAGAGAGAGAGATTTAGGAAAAGGTTTGGATGTTTTGTAAGTTGTTTTGGGGTGAATCTAGAAAGAATTGAGAGAAAAACTTTTTCAAACTTATGCAAAAGAGTATAGAATGGTTTTGTCATGTCGAGTCTACGAGAGTGTAGTTAGTAAAAATTTGGACTTTCAACTTAGATTGGGATTCGTCGAATGAACAATCAGAACAACATACGCTTCCGCTTCAAAATTGGCTACATTGCTTGCATCCTCTTCCTCTCATCAGACTTGCAAAGACTTTGCAAGTCCAAGTCGTTTCATCAGACTTCCTCTTCCTCTCGAGGACAAAAGCAGTAATAATAATAATAATAATAATAATAATAATAATAATAATAATAATAATAATAATAATAATAATAATAATCATTATCATCATCATCATTAAAAAACACTTAAGCTTATACATTTTGGATGAGCATACATGATTTAAATCGAAAGATAAACTCATGTGGGACATGCAACACCATAGTTAGCAAGATGGAATCAAGACAACTAATAATAATAATAATAATAATAATAATAATAATAATAAGAAATCGATTTGAGCCTAAATTATTGGGGAGTTGGATCAACGAATCAATTGGTCAGATCACATATTCAATTTAAAAAATATTTTAAAATTTTATATAATTTTAAAAATTATTTTTTAATCTAATAAAAATATCAAAATTAATATGAAATTAAACAATCTTAAGTATACATAAAACCATACATGTGTACACACCCTCATTTTTATATGTAATATTAAAAATTTTATCGATCTCATGACTCATCGATGATCGAACAACATACGTAATCATCTCGATATTTTATTGAATGTCAACAAAAGATCATCCACTCTCGACATCACGAGAAGAATATCCTATGCATGCTTACTTATATAATATTCCTAACCAGGGTTGTTTGGATTGAAAGAGAATGAGTTCTTTAGAAGAATCCGATTAGGGCAAGACTCGGACAAGATTCCATATGGGTCTAACGTTACCATGCCCAATAAATGGTCTCTGGGATATTAGATAGATAAAAAACTATAGATACATGGTAAATATGGATAGATATATCCGATGGATTAGATCCCTTGTATCGTTTGGGGACTATAGTGTAGTAGCCTAGTACGTCCATAGTTAATGAGTCGAGTGAATTGCTATGAAGAAAATAATTCACTATGTTAGAAGGAGTTTTGACAGGAGCGACTCACGGCCAACTCAATATTAGGCCTAGAGGGCCACACACATATGATAGGTATTGCGACAAGTAGATATTCGGATATGAGATATCCGTTGGAGCCCTTATCTTATTGGATATCCAGTAAGCCCTTGAATTATTCGATCTTATGAATAAGATCCAATAAGAGCGAATGAGAGATTATTGGGTAACGATCTACTAATCCAAGAGGCTTGGGTGGTTAGAATCTAATACATAATAGGAAAGGATCCATTAAGGTTACGTTGATATGGACCTCTATAAATAGGAAGGAACCAAAGGGGTATAAGCTAGACTCTTTTTAATTACCAACTCCTATTCTACTTCCTTCCTCTCCTTCTTAGCCGACAGCCTCAGTTTGGGACGTGTGGACCCTTCTTGATCATATAATGCACATGAAGAGAAAGATCGTGCAGTGATTTGGGCAACATCTTCGCTGCATCTATCATGTGGATAACTGCTAGAGAGGAGAATAGTTAATCTCTTTCAGCCACTCTTGTAGATATGGGATTGTATAAGGATATACAATCTCCCTAGGTAACAAATTTACCTTGACACAGTTTTTGCTTTGCGTTTTCATTTTTGTATACCAATCTTTGTATGATGATAAAACCTTGTTCTATGAAAGATATATGAATTTTATTTTTTATTCTTTCGATATACATATGATGCTCTGTCTAGATTTTTCAACATCATCCACCCCTCTTCTCTCTCTCTCTCTCATTCTATTAACCTAACATAAAAAATTTTACAAATTATATCCAAATTCTAAGATTCACAATTAGGTTCTTAGCACTAAAACTTCTAATATAAAATTATTTTATATAAAAAATTATTAAATAAAATTTTATATTAAAATAATAAAAAAATGAATATCATAAATATCTTTAAAATAAAATATATTACACTCCCCCTAAAATAAAACTAGGTCCTCTAAATGATCATAACTCAATCAATAAAAATTTCTCTATCGTCACAGAAATTTGTCATCCGATGCAATGAACTTAGAAAGTGAATAGATACCAACAAAAAACACCTGTTAAAGAGCTTTTACCCAAATATTGCAGAGGCTCCTTTTTGAGTTCCATCACCTCCAATTACATAGACCTGGCAAGCACGATAAGAAAAGAAAAAAGAAGAAGAAGATCAACATATGTAATTAAGATTAAAAATTTTGAGATCATCGGCTTTCGATGACAAATCATAAAAGAAACAACATTAAGCCACCGAGGAATGAAATGGGAATCCCATGGATCAATTTCCAGAAGCAAAAGAGATCGCTTCAAAAAGGAGAGCAGGGATTTAGCCTATATGTCGATCATGAAGGACTCACCTTCTCCTGCTATGGTAGATTGGTTAAGGCTTAACCGATAGAGTTGTGTTAGGTTATCGTTTCTCTTATTCCATAAAGCTAAAGACGATAGAAAACAAGAGTTTTTAAGGTGATGGCAGAGTTGTTGTCAACAACTTCTCTCTCTCTTAATAATTCATCATCACAACACGTCATAATATTATAACCACAGACAGTTCCATAAGTTTTCATATGAGAATTGCAAAGTCTAAACTTGCACACAACTTAAATCCAAATCCATGCACTCGACACAATACAAAACAGATACATCTATAATGTCCAGCAGCGACATATTAAGCTCTCAAACACAAATAAGTTCACCAAAGACATCCCACTAATGGATTATTACATCTCAAGTTTTAAGAGTTTGAACCAGAAACGATTTAATTTGTCGCCTCGATACATAACCAAATTCAATCTACTCACCGGCATCTGAAAAATTTTAACAAGGATATGAGCCACCACAACTTAGTAAACATCAAAACTCATATATTAGCAAAACTTCTCATGGATGCATTTTATAAAACTATACACTTGCATAAAGAGCAAGCATAACTTTACATTCTTTTCAAATCACAACTTTTTAGCTTAATAAGCACATAAGTCATCATAATTTTTTAATACATTTGCATAACAAAACATAAGTGCATAGATTTCATTTTAATGCCATGATTATTATTAATTAATTATGAATCAGTACAAGTATAACTAAGCCTTCATATCTAAATTCATCAAAAGCCATAACTATAACAAAGGGCATATATTAAAACAGAAGTCAAAGTATATTGTATCCTCGTGATAAGGATCAAAATTATATTTAATATCCATGGTATATGTAACACATTTATCTTTGTGTCAAACCTAGAAGAAACTAGTTTATGAACTTATGACTAATGTATAACCACAATTGATAAAGTCTATATAAAAACCAACTAATTGAAAACAATTAATCATCATCCAAAATAACATATTGACATATCTTTCCAATGCATAACTCTTTAAGTATCATCTAAAATATGTCCAACAATATAGCATTCAAAAATATAATAATCAAATATTTTAATTATTTTAAACAAATGCAATGTCAAAAAGCTTAGTTTCAAAAGCCAATTTAACATTTGTAAATCACTTAACTTCATTATTAACAAATATATATTATTAAATTGGAAAACAAGTTAGATAAAATCATTCGATACTTACCTTAATCATAGATTATTGTAACTGATATTGTGATCAACACTCTCCTTCTTTCCCTAAATTATTCCAATAATATAAACCAATCTAATAAACAATCATAATATTTTCTTTCTTATCGGAGAATGACTATTTTTTTTTCTCTAAGATCACAACATACTCAATGATTTTAGAGTAATTAATCTTTAGTCCTATTTACGCTATGATTGGTAGGTAATGAATAGGAATTCAAAATTATCTATATATATAATCTTTCAAATTTTAAACTTACTATCTTGATATAAAAACATCATCCTTATTAAATCTCACACCTCTTTATTTTTCTTTCCTCTTTTCTCCCTTTGCCAAAGCCATCCCTCACTTCTTCTAAATCCAATACACAAACGCTAGTCAAATTATAATGTTTATTCTATCATTTCGAAAGCAATATCTTTGTTCCTTTAAAATCAATATAGCATATTTTTAAACTATATCTTCATGAGGAAGATTTGGTTGTATGTTCTCTTCTTTTTCTAATATTTCTCTGCTTTAAAACTATGAGTCAACTCTTGCATGATGTTATGGTTATGCAAACCTCAAATAGAAGAAGACTATAAGCAACTACATTACAAAGAAATTGATCAATACCTGTCTTCAAACACCATAAATATTATAGCCCATCTATTCTCATATCAATAACACAAATTCTTTTTTCATTAATCACAGCCAGCACCAACAAATCTAAAATACCATATAAATAAAAAAAGTAGAGTGATAATATACCTTCTTTCCATCTACGGTAAAGCCATAGAACCCAGAATTATAAAGATCAAGATGGGTAAGACTACTAATATTCCATAACCATTTGGGTAAGGTGGAGTTGAAATTATTAAAGGAGAGATCAAGGACAGTAAGAGAGGTGGTGAAGTTGAGGTGGACAACACAAGCTGGGATGCTTTTGCGACCAATGGAAGACATACTTAACGCTTGGAGGGAAGGCAGCATGTTCACCGATGAGAACCAATCTGGGACATCAATTAGGTTCAACCAGCCCAAGTCCAGGTGCTTCAAGGAGGTAAGATGGGAGAGCCAGTCGAGGCTGTCAACATGGGATGCAAAATGTAAAGCAACTCTTAGATCAAGAATGTAGAGGCTTGAAAGGTTCCCCAGTTGAGCAGGTATTCCTCCCATGAATTGTGTAGAAGCTAGATTGAGGTATCTCAGTTTCTTGAAGGAGCCGATGAATTCCTGATGCGATCGGAGACCTGAGCTCTTTGACCTTTCTTAATCTAGGAAATAATTTTCTGCTCAAGGGGATCGTGCCGAGATCCATGGGCTTAAAGAATTAGATTTATCGATCAATCAATTATCAGGAACCTTGATCGGTTGGCTCGAGCAACTCACAAACCTCATCGTTTTGAACCTCAGCTATAATTTGTTCAATGGCTCGAGCACTGCATTCGTCGGAAAGTTCTTTGATCTCACGGACTGTATCTCGATGGGAATTCTCTTGGAGGTATCATTTGAAGCTCATTTTGAGAATCTTACAAGATTGCGAGTGTTGGACTTGTTCGACAACTCCATCACCGTATCTATTGGCGAGTTGGGTCCCATATTTCCAACTCAGAATTATATATCTAAGCAATTGTCATCTCGGTCCCGATTCCCGAGTGGCTACGGTCCAAAACACAGAGCCAATAATTGACGATGCATGATTGTAAAATTGCAGCAACAATCCCTAATTGGTTTTGGAACTTTTCAACTTCCACCGTGACACTCGTGAGACCTTTCCGACAACCGAATAGAAGGAAGGCTGCCATCTTCTTTGTTGTTCGCCAGTTGGAAGAATTATATTTGGACTCCAACATGTTTGAAGGTCCATTGCCGCGGTGCTGTCCCGATTCTCAATTGCAATCGACACTTTATATCTCTCCAATTATTCATTTACGGGGCAATTCTTTGGTATGGCTGCATGTTATTTTGGCGTTGCTCTTGGACAACATGCTTGATGGTGACATATCTTCGTCGATCTGTCAATGGACATATCTGTAATATCTTGTCCTCTCAAGCAATAATTTATTTGGTGAGATCCCTCATTGTTTGGGGGAGTCGCCACAAAATCTTTCTATATTGAGTTTGGCCAACAATCATTTTTTGGTGAAATTCCAAACATGATTGGTTTCTTTAACAGAGCTCTAACTATTACAAGTGAAAATAATAGTTTCTCTGGTGAGCTTCCTTTGTCATTGCAAAATTATGCAGATCTACAATTTCTTGGTCTCGCTCAAAATAATTTTGTCGGAAGTATACCGCTATGGATGGGAGAAAATTTATCATAGTTGGCGAGTCCTGTGCCTACGTTCAAATATGCTTTCTGGTGGCATTCCTTGGCAACTAGCACAACTCGGACGACGTCAAATATTGGATCTTGCGAATAACACTTTCTCAGGATCCATACCCCACAACTTTGGTAATTTTAGTGCCATGGCATCAACATCAGACAATGGTACATTTATTTATGATTTGTTCGATATATCTACGAAGGGACAAGATCTTTTTTATATAAAGGATTTAGATCTTTTGAAATTGTAATTAAAATTGAGAGTCAGTTTAATCAAAATTGTAATTGAAGAGTATACAGAGTCAATTGTAGTTGACTTTGGTATAATATAGAGATGACTTTATTTTTTTTTCTAATCCCTTAATATTTGTTTTACTAGTAAGATTTGATACATAATAGAAAAGATTTATCACTAAATTGGAATAATATAGAATAGACAGATGACTCAGATCAATCTTATCACTAAATTAGAATAATATTGAAAGGGTTTATTTTTTTTATAAATATCATATATATATATATATATATCTAGATTTTAAGATAGAGAACAAAACAAAGAATATATATATGTATATATATGCTGCCTGCTAAGAATATATATATAGAGAGAGAGAGAGGGAGGAGTCTTTGCTACTTGGATGTCCAATTTATGACTTTGTCATAATATATGTAGACGACTTGAAGTGATAGAGTCAACGTTTGTATCTAATATGATTTTGTTTTCTGCTAAAAGTCTATTAATGGTTGTTTTGACTAGGAAGACCTGAAATAGAATGGATTGATGACTTGGGTTGGTCTTACCCTTAAATTAGAATAATATTAAAGGAGTTGGGATATCATTATCTTAGGAGCCGTATTTAAGGGGTTTATTTCTTCTATAGATATTCTATGTATCTCTAGATTTTAAGAGGGAGAACAAGATGTAAAGAATATTTTGATTTCTCCCGATAGAAAGATATAAGTTATTTGATGTTTAAGATATACAATGAGAGTTGTGCTTGAATAGAGATGACCCAAGTCTTTAATTGATCTTATATAATGAATTTTCTCGAGATAGATGAATGTTATCAAATCATTTTAAATAGAAAAAAATGATAATAACAGGTTTATTAGAAAAAAAATGAATTACCAGATAATAATTCTAAAACGATTAAGAATTATTTTAGTTCCACCACCTCCAATTACATAGACCTGTTAAATCCAAATCTATGCACTTTACGCAATACAAAACAGAAACATCCATAATGTTCACATACAATAGCAGCGACATATTAAGCTCTCAATTACAAATAAGCTCATGATTATTACATCACAAGTCTCAAGAGTTTGAACCATAAACGATGTAATTTATTGTCTCGATGCATAACCAAATTCAATCTACTCGCAAGCATCTGAAAAATTTTAACAACAAGACTTAGTTGCATGTTCTCTTCTTCTTTTCTTCTTCTAATATTTCTCTGCTTTTAAAACTATGAGTCAACTCTTGCATGATGTTATGGTTATGCAAACCTCAAATAGAAGAAGACTGTAAGCAACCAAATTACATAGAAATTGATCAATACCCATCTTTTCTCATATCAATAACACAAATTCTTTTTTTATTAATCATAGCCAGCACCAACAAATTTAAAATACCATATAAATAAAAAAAGTAGAATGATGATAAACCTTCTTTCCATCTACGGTAAAGTCTTGGATCATCCACACTAGAAATTTTAGTATTAAAGTCCAAACAATCATCAAAAGATTAAATGTCATTGCACCCAGAATCGATCATATATATCATCAATCATATTGAAATAAGCATGCCTCCATGCGTCTTTTAGGAAAAGAATACCACAAAAGGTCCAAAATCCCATCACATATCCTAGTACCATGCTGATATAGAACCATAGCCACTCAGGAATCTCCTTTCTATACTCTTCTATAATATTTCGAGCTGTTTTATTATTAGAACAACTTATGGAAATTGGCGGTCCACATAAGTCTGCATTGCCCATGTAGATGGATGGATCAATAAAGGTTTGGAGTTGGCGACCGGATGGTATCATTCTGAAAGATTATTATATGATAAATTTAAGTAGCTCAAGGAATATAAAACCGATAAGCTTTGGGAATGCTACGAAAGGTCATTTATCGATAGATCAAGGATTCTAATGATTTCATTCCTCCAATCTCCCAAGGGATTTTTCCTTGCAAATAATTTCTTGACAAATTTAAGTTCTTGAGTCCTGCAAGGTCTCCGATTCCTTTTGGGATCTCTCCATTTAGACTATTGTTTGAAAGATCTAAACTTTTCATATGTTGCAAGCTACATTGTAAATAAGAAAGATCTTGTCCCTTTGTTAAGACATCTGATTCATAAGAACAAAATGCTAAATATTGCGATGTCGATCTCATGGTACTTAAATTACCAATGTTGTGAGGTATTGAACCAGAGAAGTTGTTATTCGCAAGATCCAATATTTGAAGCTGTTGAAATTGAGCAAGTTGCCAGGGAATAACTCAGAAAATATATTTGAACTTGACGAAGCACTACCATTGTTGCTGATTTTCTCCTATCCATAGCGTTATACTTCCGACAAGATTATTTTGAGCGGATCAAGAAACCATAAATTTGTACAATTTTTCAATGTCGAGAACCTCACCGAA
This sequence comes from Musa beccarii, assembly GCA_024322285.1. Lineage (NCBI taxonomy): Eukaryota > Viridiplantae > Streptophyta > Magnoliopsida > Zingiberales > Musaceae > Musa > Musa beccarii. The sequence continues at coordinate 34,270,539 of CM044402.1, forward strand.
AATTTGTTATTTTTCAGATTGCAATAGAAGAAGCCTACTTAAAAAGCCGATCGTGTGTGGAATTTCACCTGACAAATGATTGTTGCCCAAATCTAAGAACTGAAGATATTGTAATGACTCACCTAGACAATGAGGGATCTCACCAAATAATTTGTTGTTCGAAAGATCAAGATATCTAAGATATGTCCATTTACAGATTGATGAAGATAAGTCACCATCAAGCATGTTATTTGAGAGTGATACTGATTGAATGTAAGGCCATGTCGACAATTGCCCTATAAAGAAATTATTGGAGAGAGATAGTATATCAAGTGTAGACGGTAACATTATAGGTAATGGACCTTCAAATCTGTTGGAGTCCAAATTTAATATTTCCAACTTGATGAACTTAAAAATGGATGGCAGGTTGCCTTCTATTTGGTTGTTGGAAAGGTCTAAATCTGTGATGGTAGAAGATGAAATATTCCAAAACCAAGCGGGCATTGTCCTGCAATTTCTGATCTGCCAAATATAAAGCTTCTATCGTGTTTGGAAGCGCAACCATTCTGAAAATTGAGGTCCCAACTGACAATTGTTTAAATCTACATATCTGAGTTGGAAAGGGGGGACCCAACTCTGGCCAATTGACATGGTGATGGAGTTGCCATACAAGTCCCGCACTTGCAATCTCGTAAGATTCTCAAAATGAACTTCTGAAATGACACCTCCAATATAATTGCCACCGAGATACAATTCAGTGAGATTAGACAACTTACCGATGGAGGAAGGCAGGGAACCGTTGAATAAATTAGATCCGAGATCCAAAACGATGAGAGTCGTCATTTGGTCCAGCCAACCTCTCAAATTTCCTGTCAATTGGTTCCTCGACATATGTAATTCTTCCAGTCTACGGAGATCAACCATGGATCTCGGTACGGTACCCTCGAGTTGATTGCCTCCTAGATCAAGAAAAGTAAGAGAGCCCAAGTCTCCAATTGCATCCGGAATAACGCCATGGAACCCAGATCTATAGAGATGAAGATGGGTAAGACTGCTAATATTCCCCAACCATTTGGGTAAGGTGGAGCTGAAACTATTGGAGGAGAGATCGAGGATGGTAAGAGAGGAGGTGAAGTTGACGTGGACAACAGAATCTGGGATGGTTTGGAGACCAACGGAAGACATCCTTAACGCTCGGAGGGAAGGCAGCATGTTCACGGATGAGAACCAATCTGGGACATCGGTTAGGTTCAACCAGCTCAAGTCCAGGTGCTTCAAGGAGGTGAGATGGGAGAGCCAGTCGAGGTTGTCGACGGGATATCCGTCGCCATAATAATCGACGTATAAAGCAGCTCTTAGATCAAGAACGTCGAGGCTCGAAAGGTTCCCCAGCCGAGCAGGTATTCCTCCCATGAAATTTGTAGAAGATAGATTGAGGTATCTCAGTTTCTTGAAGGAGCCGATGAATTCCGGCATGCGGATCCCGCTGAAATCATTGAAGCTAAGATCCAAGTGCTTCAGATGAGATAAAGCAAGCAATGACGAGTTCATCCTCTCACCGCGTAATGCCCAATCATCTATAGAATTCGTGTTTCGGAGGTCCAGCATGACGACGTGGCCGGTGGTGGTGTCGCAGGCCACTCCCTTCCATGTGCAACAGTCTTGGCCAGTCCAAGAAGAAAGCCGGCCACTGGTGTCTCCGACACCAGCTTTGAAGTCCAGCAGCGCCTCCCTCTCCATGCTAAAACACCCGCCTGTCACCGCTGCCCCGTGGAGGAGGAGGAGGATGCCCAAAACGCAGAACAATGATGATGAGAAGGATAGGGTGAAAGCCATGGCCGCCACAATCAGAAGAAGAGGGCGAAGGTGGAGGTGCATGCTACGCTATGCACAAATTTATAAGCCGGCTGATGCACACAATTTCTTCCACTCCATGGTCAAATTTCCATCATGCATGGAATTAATTGTACCGACCGGCTCTCCAAAGAAGACTCTGATTTATTCAGCCCAGTCCAAGTTTCGATTCATATTTCTTGCTTTCCAATACCTCAGCATGAGACGATTTCGGAAATGGACATTGGTTGTCTTTGAATCCAAGCCATATATTAGGTAATCAAATTCTGATTTAACAAAGAACAATAATCGTATAACAAATCAAGATTGTGTTGGGCAACAAACTTGCTTGAACATACATATGTAAGAGCAACAAATCAAGATAGTTGAGCCAACACAAATAATATATATGTACTTAGCCTAATAAGATATGAGTCCAACACATGAAAATTGAATAATCAAACGATTTAAACACTATGGGACCCGATAAGGAAGAATAATCAACTAACTTATCAACTAGCAAAATTGGAACAGCATTGAAGGGGTTGGGATGTCACCGTCTTACCACTAAATTATTGTACACTCCAAGTTGGCCAAATGGATCCCTAAACAAGTTCCATTATTTTAACAAAGGTGGCAGAAAATGTGCTTCATTTTACCGATGCTAAAACAAAATAAAGGAAAGAAACAATGTACTCACCTTCAACTTAACATGTAAACTTCAACTCAGCAATCAGCTAAATAAGCAGCATTGAGGATGGGGGGAAGGGTGGAACCGGCCACCCTTGTCAGATTAAAATAACCAGGCAAACCTGGGTACGCCAGCCGATGGACGAAATGGACATGCGTTGCCGATAGATACGCAGGACTGATGTTATCACTATCGGGTTCCCTGTCTGCTCTCACCTGAAAAATTCTACTTCCATTCCCACTTAAATAGTCGAAATCAGCAAAGTGCAAATAGATATAGAATGTTGTTTCAACACTCGAATTGAGGCCATAGTGCAAGAAATGATGCAATGTAAAATTATCTGCAGCAACAGTTGCAGTCCCCATGACCACGGCTGGCACGTCATATGTTCAGAAAAAGAATCCATGGAATGCAGCTTAGGGATGTGAGGCTTCTCACCCCTCATCTTCTCTTCATCAATCAAATTTAATGAACACGACCCCACATTTTTTTGGTTTTATTTCCTGCGACTCGCTCGTCCGTCAAACAGTGCTCATCCCACCGATTGAGACCGATGCTATCAGATTCCAAAACGCTGTATTAATCGTGGTAGCTTTCATCCTTAAGAATCTATCAGTATACCCCGACGATGATGTAACAAAAACTTGGCCCTTACTCTTACGGCACACGATGCTACGTTGAAAATTATGTAATTTAATATAAATTTAATGTAATTTACGTTCTAAATATATTCTTTGTTATCGATCACATAGTGTCTATATCTTTTGATTATTCAATTTTCATGTGTTGAACTCATATCTTATTAGGCCAAGTACATATATATATATATATATATATATATATATATATATATATATATATATATATATATATATATATAATTTATTCCTAAAGTTTTAGTATAAACTCAACTACCTTGATTTGTTGCTCTTACATATGCATGTCCTAAAGTTTTAACCAATATAATCTTGATTTGTTTTACGATTATTGTTCTTTGTCAAATCTGTATTTGATTATCTAATATATGGATTGGATTCAAAGATAACCAATGTCGATTTCTAAGATCGTCTCATGTTGAGGTATTGGAAAGCAAGAAATTTGACTCGAAACTTTGCAAAAACTACATTGGATGAACATGCAACTCACTTCTTATGCTAAGTTTGAAAGGAGTTCAGAAGATGGTTGAGAATGCATATGTGAGGCCTTTTATATTATGATGGATGATCGACATATTGAGGTTATAATACATGTATGCTCATTATATTCGATTTTTTTTTCCATCTTGCCTATCTACTGGTGCTTGGCCCACTCGGACTCGGGGTTCTTCCGGTGGAAACACGAGTTTGTCTTTCGATTTAAATCATGTATGCTCATTAAAAAAAAATGTACAAGCTTAAGTGTTTTCTTATGATTGTAATTATTATTTTTTTGCTTTTGTCCTCGAGAAGAGGAACTTTGATGACCGTGACTTGCAAATATTCTGCAAGTCTGATGAGAGGAAGAGGACGCAGCCAATCTTATGTTGTTACACATGCGATTGTGCAGCTGGAAATTAAAATTTTTATTATATGAAAAATATCAGTGTAAAAATTATTATCTTAATCCTGAAATTTCACATATGTCCGAAAGAATTTTTATCTTAATCCTTTTTAAATCTAACAATGTTTTCCTAATTTATCATCGAGATCTTAGATTTATTAAAAAGCAATATGTTCAGAAAAGCAAGATCATATATCAAGCAAGAGAAGCTCAAAATGGTTTGCAAGAATGACAAGAGGAATGATTTCTCAGATAAAAGATTGCGAGTTTGCTGTCCTCTCCCAAATTGTGGTAATCATCTCCTGGGATCTCCTATTTCTGCTCACTTATGTGTATCAGATATATGTGATTATTTTTGAAGTGTTGGTCCGCTTATCTTTTTGTTGCATTACTGGAGTCTATAGAAAATTGGTGCAATCAAATAATAACATTGTGCTAAGTTCATTTAGCTTGTGCTTCGTGTCTAACTTGTGTAATCAAAGAACCATAATTACGGCATTGTTCATTGTAATTTCTCTTCTATAGATAATTAAACTTGGATCTTGATTGGGTTTGATTTAGTCTAATGGTCTTTTCTACCGGTGATCACTTTTGCTGGACATCTGTGGTTAAAATTGAGAATCAGTTTAATCGAAATTGTAATTATGGTTCTTTAATTACATATGTTTAGTGACAATTATATATATATATATATATATATATATATAGAGAGAGAGAGAGAGAGAGAGAGAGAGAGGAGGGAGAGAGAGAAGTCTTTATTAGTTCAATATCCAACTCATAACTTTGGCATAATATAGAGATGACTTGGAGTGACAGTCAACGTTGCATCTGGCATGATTTTATTTTCTGCTCAGAGTCTCTTAATATTTATTTTGACTAAGAAGACCTAACATAGAGGGATTGACGACTTGGACAATCTTACCCTTAAATTGGAACAATATTAAAAGGACTGAAGGGGTTTATTTCTATCTATCATATGGAAATAAGCATGTCTTCGAAGGAAGAGAATACCACAAAAGGTCTCAAATCCCATCACATATTCTAGTACCATACTGATATAGAACCATAGTCACTCAAGAATCTCCTTCTTATACTCTTGTATAATATTTTAAATTATTTTATTATTAAAATAACTTTTAAAAATTGATGGTCCACATAAGTTAGCATTGCCCATATAGATGGATGGATCCATAAATGTTTGGAGTTGATGATCAGATGGTATCATTCCTGAAAGATTATTATATGATAAATTCAAATAGCTCAAGGAATATAAAGCTGATAAGCTCTCAGGAATGCTACCAAAAATTTATCCATATATTAAGAGATTCTAATGATTTCAGTTCTCCTATCTCCCAAGGGATTTTTCCTTGTAAATGATTTCTTGACAAATTTTAGTTCTTGAGTCCTGCAAGATCTCCAATTCCTTTTGGTATATCTCTCCAGTTAGATTATTTTTTGAAAGATCCAAACTTTTTATAAGTGACATGTTGCATTTTAAATAATAAAGGTCTTGCCCCTTCGTAAAGACATCTAATTCATAATCACAATATTCATAATAATATGATGTCAATCTCATGGTATTTAAATTACCAATGTTGTGAGGTATTGAACCAGAGAAATTATTATTTGCAAAATCCAATATTTGAAGCTGTTCAAATTAAGCAAGTTGCCAAGGAATAACTCCTAAAAACATATTTGAATGTAAATGAAATACAACCAGTTGTTGCTGATTTTCTCCTATCCATTTTGTTATACTTCCGACAAGATTATTTTAAGCCAGATCAAGAAACTGTAACTCTATATAATTTTTCAATGACAAAGGAACCTCATCTGAAAAACTGTTATTTTTTAGTTGCAATAGCGAAAGCCCACTTAAAAACCCGATTGTGTGTGGAATTTCACCCGACAGGTGATTGTTGCTCAAATTTAAGAAATACAGATTTTCTAATGACTCTCCCAGACAATAAGAGATCTCACTAAGTAAGTTGTTGTTCGAAAGATCAAGGTATTAAAGATGTGTCCTCTGACAAATTGATGAAGATAAGCGACCATCAAGCATGTTATCTAATATTGACACAAATCTAACATGAGGCCATAACAACAATTGCCCTGTAAAGGAATTATTGGAGAGATGGAGCATCAAGTGTAGATGATAGCATCGTTGGTAATGGGCCTTCAAATCTATTGGAATCCAAACGTAATCTTTCCAACTTGGTCAACTTTAAAGATGGCAGCTTGCCTCCTATTTGGTTGTTGGAAAGGTCTAAAACTATGATGGTAGAAGATAAAATATTCCAAAACCAAGCGAGCATTGTCCCAACAATTTTATAGTCTACCAAATATAATTTTTCTTTCTGTGTTTGAAACTGCAACCATTCTGGAAATTGAGGTCCCAACTGACAATTGGTTAAATATAGTAATCTGAGTTGGAAAGGGGAGACCCAACTCTGTCTAATTGATATAGTGATGGGATTGTAAGACAAGTCCAACATTTGTAATCTCGTAAAATTCTCAAAATGAACTTTTGAAATAATACCTCCAAGAGAATTTCCTCCGAGATACAATTCAGTGAGATTAGATAACTTACCAATGGAGGAAGGTATTGAACCATTAAATAAATTAAATCCAAGATCCAAAATGATGAGATTCGTCATTTGCTCCTACCAACCACAAAAATTTCCTGCCAATTGATTGACTCCAAGATGAAGAAAAGTAAAAGAGCCCAAGTCTCTAATTGCATCAGGAATAATGCCATAGAACCCAGAATTATAAAGTTCAAGATGGGTAAGACTACTAATATTCCACAACCATTTGGGTAAGGTGGAGTTGAAATTATTAAAGGAGAGATGACCAAACTCAGAATAAGTTTGATTATTGTGGGTTTAATAACAGGACTAAATGTCTCCGTGAAGTCAACACCACGACATTGATGAAATTCTTTAGCCATTAGACATGCTTTATATCTGGCAATGGATCCATTTGAGCTCTGCTTAATTCGAAAGACCCACTTACATCCGATGATAATTTGTGTGGAATGAGAGGGTACAAGGGTCCATGTAGAATTATGGAGGAGGGCATCATATTCTTCACACATGACTTTATACTAGTGTGGAGATTTTTGGGCTTGAGTAATTGTGGTAGGTTCAATGGTCTCTAATGTGGATTTTTTTAATAGCATGTAGATCAAGGACTTGTCGTGGCTTAAAGATATTACTTTTGGATCATATTGTTATTGTATATCCAGAAGCTATAGGTTGTGATGTAGGCATAGGCAATGAAGATGTACTGACACAGGTTAAAGGTATATCAATATCACTGGTACCAGAAGAGGATAAAGGTAGTGATTGTATTTCCAAGGGCATTACTTCAGCAATTGGGGAACTTTGTGAAGAAGGGAGAGAAGCAATGGAGGGGGTGAGGAGCTGCTAAACCAGGAGAAGAAGAGAGTGTAGATCCTGAGGAGAAGAACTAAATGGTGTTGTGGGAGACTTAGTTAACAAGATCGACGGTGTACTCCAATGATGTATATTTGTTGCAGTAGAGCGCATAGTAAGAAACTCAGGATTTTGAAATGAAAAAATGGACTCTACAAAAATAATATGATATGATATAAAGATTTTTTGAGTATGGGGTTCGTAGCATCGAAAGGCATTATGTTCAAGAGAATATCCAATGAAAAATGAAAGGCTTAGATCGTGATGTTATCTTATGTAAGGCATAGAGACGTAGCCATAGATAATATAAATAGCTAAATATTTTGAGTTTTTAAAGGTTTGGAGATTCATGAAATAATTTTTCAAATGATGACTGATACCAATGGACTGGAGTGAGTATACGATTGATGAAGTAGACAACAGTTTGAAAGGCTACAGACCAAAAGATTATTGGGATGGAGGCTTGATGGAGGAGTGTGAGACCAGTTTCAACCATATGTCGATGTTTATGTTTAGCAAAACCAACTAGTTGAGGAGTATGTGAGGGTGATTTAAGGTATTGTATACCACAAGCTGAGAGACAAGATGTGAGGGCTTGTTATTCACTGCCATCATCAAAGTAAACTATTTTGATTGAAGACTGAAAGAAGTTCTCGACCAATCTTCTAAAGTTAAAAAATATTATTGAAACTTCATATTTATGGTGGAGAGGGTATAACCTTGTATACTTAGTAAAATAGTCTACAAAAATGACATAAAATTGAAACTTGTCAAAGGAAGTAATTGGGGCATGGCCCTAAATATCAGTATAAATAATTTTAAATGATTTGGAGCAAGATATGGAGGATGTTCCAAAAGGTTGTTTATGACTTTTATTGCTTAGACAAGCATCACAATGCATGTTAATACTACTAGTTTTAAAAGCGAGAAGAAAATAACGAGAAAGTAATTTTTTCTAAATAGAGGATGAGGGATGATCAAGACAATGATACCACACATCAATTGGAGTTGCGATAGAAGAATAGGCAGTGGGCTGGGTGATTTGTGGAACTAATGACTACTCATAAATGTTATCCTTATTCTGGCCTCGGACCAAGGATGCCCCCGTGCTCAAATCCTTAAAAAGAAATGAGTTAGGAAAGAATTCAATGGAGGTATTATTTTATTTGCAGACCTAAGAAATGAAAATGAGATTTCGTTTGATATGAGGTGCACACAAAACATCATCGAGTGTAAAAGTTCTATTGTTTGAATTAAGGTTTGTAGAACCAGCATGAGTAGTGATAATTCATTTATCGTCATCGATGATGATATCTTCATTTTCGCCATAGTTGTTGTAGATAGACAAGTTTTATAAATTAGATGTAATGTGATGGGATGCGCTAGAGTCCACAATCCAATTATGTTAACTGGGATTCGAAGTAGTCGTGAGATTTGATTGTAGTATGAGACGATCTTGACATAACCAAAGTTTGTGGTCCGGATTTGGTACTAGACTGGGTGCTCCTGGGATATTGAGCATCATTGGTGGACAACGGAGAAAGCCGTCTACGTAGCCAAGTAGATCATAGCTAAAAAGAAGATTAGAAAATTGAGTACGCCAAGATGCGTAGTTATCACCTTTGGATAACTTGAAGAGGATGAGCGTAACAGCATTGATGGAAATAAAGCCTGTAGAGGGAAGAGTACTATGATTCCCAGTAGGGACAATAATTGAAACGTCACATGTAGAACCGAGAAAAGGAAAAAAGAACATGAGGCAAAGGAGAACCCTGGGAGGGCTCTCCCGCAACCGCCGGAGATGGCACTACCAACACCGACTTCCAGCTACATGAGGAAACTTAATATTTTGATTTTAACTCTTATGTTATTTTGAGGATTTCTTTCAGTGTCTTCTTCTCCAACGAAATCAGATCCCGAAGCAATTTAATTCTAATTAAAAAAATAAAAAAGAAATAATTACTATTTTGCACTGTTGTTATTTCAGTCAGTCGACTGTTTCCGAGTCAAATGGTGTGTCTCGATCTATTCACCTTCATGATCCACATGATGCTCCGCATAATAGCCATGAAACATGGAGTGGGCTGTTGAGTCAAAGTCTTCTTTCGAGAGCCGGTCGGTACAATTAATTCCATGCATGATGGAAATTTGACCATGGAGTGGAAGAAATTGTGTGCATCAGTTGGCTTACAAATTTGTGACTTGGCATAGCGTAGCATGCACCTCCAGCTTCGCCCTCTTCTGCTGATTGTGGCGGCCATGGCTTTCACCCGATCCTTCTCATCATCATTATTCTGCCTTTTGGGCATCCTCCTCCTCCGCGGGGCAGCGTCGACAGGCGTGTGTTTTTGCATGGAGAGGGAGGCGCTTCTGGACTTCAAAGTTGGTGTCAGAGACACCAGTGGCCGGCTTTCTTCTTGGACTGGCCACCACTGTTGCACATGGAAGGGAGTGGCCTGCGACACCACCACCGGCCACGTCGTCACGCTGGACCTCCGGAACACAAATTTTACATATGGCTGGGAATTACGCGGTGAGAGGATGAACTCGTCATTGCTTGCTTTATCTCATCTGGAGCACTTGGATCTTAGCTTCAACAATTTCAGCGGGATCCGCATGCCGGAATTCATCGGCTCCTTCAAGAAACTGAGATAGCTCAATCTATCTTCTACACGATTCATGGGAGGAATACCTGCTCGGCTGGGGAACCATTCGATCCTCTACGTTCTTGATCTAAGCGATGCTCTATGCGTCGATGATTATGGAGACGGATATCCGTCGACAACCTCGACTGGCTCTCCCATCTTACCTCCTTAAGCACCTGGACTTGAGCGGGTTGAACCTAACCGATGTCCCATCTACCTTCGCTAAAGCCACCCGTTACTTCCTCTGTATCCAATCCACACGCTAGTCAAATTATAATGTCTATCCTATCATTTCGAAACTAATATGTTTTTTCTTTTAAAATCAATATAACATATTTTTAAGTTATATCTTCGTATGGAAGACTTGGGTGTATGTTCTTTTTATTTTTTTTCTTATATTTCTTTGCTTTAAAATCGTGAGCCAACTCTTGCATTAACATGCTAGCCTCAAATAGAAGAATACCATAAACAACCACATTACATTGAAATCGATTGATACCTGTCTTCAAACACCGTAAATATAACAGCCCATCTTTTCTTACATCAACAATACAAATTCTTTTTTCATTAATCATAGCCAGCATCTACAAATCCAAAATACCATATAAATAAAAAAAGTAGAGTGACAAAGTACCTTTTCCCCATCTACCGTAAAGCCTGGGATCATCCACACTAGAAATTTTAGGATTAAATCTTAAATAATCATCGAAAAATTAAATGCCATTGCACCCAAACCCAATCATATATATCATCAATCATATGGAAGTAAGCATGTCTCCATGTGTCTTTGAGGAAGAGAATACCACAAAAGGTCCAAAATCCCATCACATATCCTAGTTGCATGCTGATATAGAACCATAACCACTCGGGAATCTCCTTCTTGTACTCTTCTATAATATTTTGAGTTGTTTTATTGTTAGGACAACTTTTGGAAGTTGGTGGTCCACATAAGTCAGTATTGCCCATGTAAATGGATGAATCATCGAAGGTTTGGAGTTGATTACCAGTTGGTATCCTTCCTGAAAGATTATTATATGACAAATTTAAGTAGCTCAAGAAATATAAAGCCGATAAGCTCTCAGGAATACTACCAGAAAGGTCATTTATCGATAGATCAAGGGACTCTAACGATTTCATTCCTCCAATCTCCAAAGGGATTTTCCCTTGTAAATGATTTCTTGACAAATTTAAGTTCTTGAGTCCTACAAGGTCTCCAATTTCTTTTGGTATCTCTCTGGTTAAACTATTGTTTGAAAGATCCAAACGTTTCATAACTTGCAAGCTGCATTTTAAATAATAAAGATCTTGTCCCTTTGTAAAGACATCTAATTCATAAGAACAAAATGCATAATATTGTGATATCGATCTCATGGTACTTAAATTACCAATATTGTGAGGTATTGAACCAGAGAAGTTGTTATTCGCAAGATCCAATATTTGAAGTTGTTGAAATCGAGCAAGTTGCCAGGGAATAACTCCAGAAAACATATTTGAACGCAGACGAAGCACTACCAATTGTTGCAGATTTTCTCCTATCCATAGTGTTATACTTCCGACAAGATTATTTTGAGCCAGATCAAGAAACTTTAACTCTGTATAATTTTTGAATGACAAAGGAACCTCGCCTGAGAAACTGTTATTATTCAATTGCAATAGCGAAAGCCCACTTAAAAACCCGATCGCATGTGGAATTTCTCCTGACAAATGATTTTTGCCCAAATCTAAGAGCTGAAGATATTGTAATGACTCACCTAGACAATAAGGGATCTCACCAAATAATTTATTGTTTGAAAGATTAAGGTATCTGAGATATGTCCATTGACAGATTGATGAAGATAATTCACCATCAAGCATGTTGTTTGAGAGTAACACTGATTGAACGTTGGGCCATGTCGGCAATTGCCCTATAAAGAAATTATTGGAGAGAGATAGTGTATCAAGTGTAGACGGTAACATTGTAGGCAATGGACCTTCAAATCTGTTGGAGTTCAAAACTAATGTTTCCAACTTGATGAACTTAAAAAAGGATGGCAGCTTGCCTTCTATTTGGTTGTTGGAAAGATCTAAAACTGTGATGGTAGAAGATGAAATATTCCAAAACCAAGCAGGCATTGTACCTGCAATTTTACAGTCTTCCAAATATAAAGTTTCTATTTGCGTTTGGAACTGCAACCATTCTGGAAATTGAGGTCCCAACTGACTATTGTTTAAATCTATAAATCTGAGTTGGAAAGGGGGGACCCAACTCTGGCCAATTGACATGGTGATGGAGTTGCCATTCAAGTCGAGCTCTTGTAATCTTGTAAGATTCTTAAAATGAACCTCTGAAATGACACCTCTAATATGATTGCCAGCGAGATACAATTCAGTGAGATTAGACAACTTACCGATGGAGGAAGGCATGGAACCATTGAATAAATTATAGCTGAGATCCAAAACGATGAGATTCGTCATTTGCTCCAGCCAACCGCTCAAATTTCCTGTCAATTGGTTCCTCGGCATATGTAATTCTTCCAGTCTACGGAGATCAACCATGGATCTCGGTACGGTACCCTCGAGTTGATTGTCTCCTAGATCAAGAAAAGTAAGAGAGCCCAAGCCTCCAATTGCATCCGGAATAACGCCATAGAAACCAGAATAACGGAGATCAAGATGGACAAGACTGCTAATATTCCCCAACCATTTTGGTAAGGAGGAGTTGAAATTATTAAAAGAGAGATCAAGGATGGTAAGAGAGGCGGTGAAGTTGACGTGGACAACAGAAGCTGGGATGGTATCGAGACCAACGGAATGCATACTTAACGCTCGGAGGGATGGCAGCATGTTCACCGATGAGAACCAATCTGGGACATCGGTTAGGTTCAACCCGCTCAAGTCCAAGTACTTCAGGGAGGTAAGATGGGAGAGCCAGTCGAGGTTGTCGACGGGATATCCGTCGCCAGAAGCATCGACGTATAAAGCATCGCTTAGATCAAGAACGTAGAGGCTCGAAAGGTTCCCCAGCCGAGCAGGTATTCCTCCCATTAATTGTGTAGAAGATAGATTGAGGTATCTCAGTTTCTTGAAGGAGCCGATGAATTCCGGCATGCGGATCCCGCTGAAATCATTGAAGCTAAGATCCAAGTAATCCAGATGAAATAAAGCAAGCAATGACGAGTTCATCCTCTCGCCGCGTAATGCCCAATCATATGTATTGGTGTTCCGGAGGTCCAACATGACGACGTGGCCAGTGGTGGTGTCGCAGGCCACTCCCTTCCATGTGCAACAGTGGTGGCCTGTCCAAGAAGATAGCCGGTTGCGGGGGTCTCCGACACCAGCTTTGAAGTCCAGCAGCGCCTCCCTCTCCATGCTGAAACACCCGCCTGTCGACGCTGCCCCGTGGAGGAGGAGGATGCCCAAAAGGCAGAGTAATGATGATGAGAAGGATCGGGTGAAAGCCATGGCCGCCACAATCAGAAGAAGAGGGCGAAGGTGGAGGTGCATGCTACGCTACGCCAAATCACAAATTTATAAGCCAACTGATGCACACAATTTCTTCCATTTCATGCTCTAACTTTCTCCACTCCATTACATCATGCGTGGAATTAATTGCACCGACCCGCTCTCTGAAGAAGACTTTGACTTATCGGAGAGCACACAAGTCACCTCCTCCATTACCTAATATAATGAGCATACATGTATTATAACCTCAATATGTCGATCATCCATCATAATATAAAAGGCCTCACATATGCATTCTCAACCATCTTTTGAACTCCTTTCAAACTTTAGCATAAGAAGTGAGTTGCATGTTCACCCAATGTAGTTTTTGCAAAGTTTAGAGTCAAATTTCTTGCTTTCCAATACCTCAACATGAGACGATCTTAGAAATCGACATTGGTTGCCTTTGAATCCAATCCATATATTAGGTAATCACAAAGAACAATAATCGTAAAACAAATCAAGATTATGTTGGTTAACAAACTTGCTTGAACATGCATATGTAAGAGCAACAAATCAAGGTAGTTGAGTTTGTGCTAAAACTTTAGGAATAAATTATATATATATATATATATATATATATATATATATATATATGTACTTGGCCTAATAAGATATGAGTTCAACACATGAAAATTGAATAATCAAAAGATATAGACACTATGTGATCGATAACAAAGAATATATTTAGAACGTAAATTACATTAAATTTATATTAAATTACATAATTTTCAACGTAGCATCGTGTGCCGTAAGAGTAAGGGCCAAGTTTTTGTTCCATCATCGTCGGGGTAAACTGATAGATACTTAAGGATGAAAGCTGCCATGATTAATGCAGCTTTTTGGAATCTGATAGCATCGGTCTCAATCAGTGGGATGAGCACTGTTTGACGGACGAGCGACTTGAAGGAAATAAAACCAAAAATGTGGGGTCGTCTTCATTAAATTTGATTGATGCAGAGAAGATGAGGGGCGAGAAGCTGCATTCCATGGATTCTTTTTCTACACGTCGCTGGCCACCAAGACTTTGACTTGAGGTTAAATTAGAATTTAGATTAGAGTTCTAAATAGAAAAAAAAACATAATTTTTCATAAATTAGAATTTTTTTCTGTACCATAAATCTAAGATCTTGACGTGAGAGATACATGTTTTCGGTGTTCTTAAATTTCTCTTTTTAGATTTAAAAAGGATTAAGATAAAAATTCTTTCGGACATATGTGAAAAGGATTAACTAATAAAAATAATTTTTGTACTGATATTTTCCAGATAATAAAAATTTTAATTTCCAGCCGGACAGGAAGTAATCGAATCGCAAGTGTAACAACATAAGATTGGATTAAAAATGACTACATTGGTTGTTGCGTCCTCTTCCTCTCGTCAGACTTGCAGCGACTTTGCAGGTCCAAGTCATGGTCGTCAAAGTTCCCTTCTTCTCGAGGACACTAGCAATAATAATAATAGCAATCATAAAAAAAAAACACTTAAGCTTGTACATGTTTGATGGGCATACATGATTTAAATCGAAAGATAAACTCATGTTTCCACCCGAGGAATCCCCGAGTCCACATGGTCCATGCACCATTGGATATGCAGGACCACTCTTAGCAAGATGGAACCCAAAAAAACAAAAAAAAAAAAATCGAACCTTTAAATCATCGGGTCACCCTCATTTTTATATGTAAAATTAAAATTTTCATCGATCTTATGGTTCATTGACGATCCAATAATACACATAACCTCAATCTATTGGTCATCCATCACAATATAAAAGGTCCCCACACATATGCATTCTCAATTGGCTCTCTTTTCTTCACTTCTTTACTAAATCTTTTAAACTCCTTTCTAACTTTAGCGAGTTGCATGTTCACCCCAATGTAGGTTTTGCAAAGTTTCGACTCAAATTTCTTGCTTTCCAATACCTCAGCATGAGACGATCTTGGAAATGGACATTGGTTGCCTTTGAATCCAAGCCATATATTAGGTAATCAAATACAGATTTAACAAAGAACAATAATCGTAAAACAAATCAAGATTATGTTGGTTAACAAACTTGCATGAACAAGCATATGTAAGAGCGACAAATCAAGGTAGTTGAATCTATGTTGAAGCTTTAGGAATAAATAATATATATGTACTTGGCCTAATAAGATATGAGTCAAACACATGAAAATTGAATAATAAAAATATATAGTCACTATGTGACCGATAACGAAGAATAATCAACTAGCTTATCAATTCACATCTTCAAAGGCATCTTTAGGTTAATTGCTATTAAGAGAGATTGATTAATAATATAACATGTGATTCTTACTACTTCAACCCAAAATTAAATAATCAAAAGATATTAGTCGAATATCCAATTCATGGCTTTGGCATATTGTGGAGATGATATGGAGTGACAGAGTTAATGATTGCATCTAACATGCTTTGTTTGTAGAGTAGATGAATGACTTGGATCAGTTTTACCGCTAAATTGGAGCAGCATTGAAGGGGTTAGGATGTCACCGTCTTACCGCTAAATTAGAACCATATTGAAGGGGTTTGTTTCTTTTATAAATATCATATATATATATATATATATATATATATATATATATATCTCTTCTCTCTCTCTCTCTCTCGAGAGAGAGAGAGAGAGAGAGAGAGAGAGAGATGTGAACATATACCAACAAAAACACCTTTTAAAAGGCTTTTATTTTATAATTACCCCAAATATTGCAGAGGCTCTCTTTTGAGTTCCATCACCTCTAATTAGACCTAGCAGGCATGATAAGAAAAGAAAAAAAAATCAACATATGTGATTAAGATTAAAAATTTTAAGATCATCGGCTGCTTTCGATAACAAATCATAAATGAAACAACATTAAGCCACCGAGTAATGAAATGGAAATCCCATCGATCAATTTCCAGAAGCAAAAGAGAGCTTCAAAAAGGAGAGCAGGGATTTAGCCTATATGTCGATCATGAAGGACTCACCTTCTCCTGCTATGATAGTTTGGTTAAGACTTAACCGATAGAGCTGTGTTAGGTTATCATTTCTATTATTCTATAAAGCTAAATACGATAGAAAATAAGGGTTTTTAAGGCGATGACAGAGTTGTTGTCAACATCTTCTCCCTCTCTTAATCGTTCGTCGTCACAACATATGTCATAATATTATAACCACAGTTCCATAAGTTTTCATATGAGAATTGTAAGGCCTAAACTTGTACACAACTTGAATCCAAATCCATGCACTCAACATAATACAAATCAGATACATCCATAAGTTTTCATATGAGAATTGCAAGGCCTAAACTTGCACACAACTTCAATCCAAATCCATGCACTCGACACAATACAAAACTGATACGTCCACAATGTCCAGCAGTGACATATCGAGCTCTCAAACATAAATAAGTTAACCAAAGACATCCCACTAATGGATTATTACATCACAAGTCTCATGTGTTTGAACCAAAAATGATTTAATTTGTTGCCTCGATATATAACCAAATTCAATCTACTCGTAGGCATCTGAAAAATTTTAACAACAAGGATATGAGCAACCACAACTTAGTAAACACCAAGACTAATATATTAGCAAAACTTCTCATGGATGCATTTTATAAAACTATACACTTGTATAAAGAGCAAGCATAACTTCACATTCTTTTCAAATCACAACTTTTCAGCTTAATAAGTACATAAGTCATCATAATTTTTTAATACATTTTCATAACAAAACATAAGTGCATAGATTTCATTTTAATGCCAACATTAATCATGAATCAATATACGTATAACTAAGCTTTCATATCTAAATTCATCGATAGTCATAACTATAACAAAGGGCATATATGAAAATAGAATTCGAAGTATGTTGTATCCTCGTGATAAGGATCAAAATCATATTTAATCTCCATGGTATATGTAACACATTTATCTCTGTGTCAAACCTAGAAGAAACTAGTTTATGAACTTATGATTAATGTATAACTGCAATTGATAAAGTCTATATAAAAACCAACTAATTGAGAACAATCAACCATCATCTAAAATAACATATTGACATATCTTTCCAATGCATAACTCTTTACGTATCACCTGAAATATGTCCAATAATATAGCATTCAAAAATATAATAATCACATAACTTCATTATTAACAAATATATTGTTAAATTGGAAAACAAGTTAGACATTCATTCGATACTTACGTTAATCACATATTATTATAACTGATATTGTGATCAACACTCTCCTTCTTTTCCTAAATTATTCTAATAATATAAACCAATCCAATAAACAATCATAATATTTTCTTTCTTATTGGAGAATGACTATTTTTTCTCTAAGATCACAACATTTTCAATGATTTTAGATTAATTAATCTATAGTCCTATATACTCTCTGATTGGTATGGGATGGATAGGAATTCAAAATCATACATATATATATATATATATATAATCTTTCAAATTTTAAACTTACTCCCTTGATATAAAAACAACATCCTTATTAAATCTCACACCTCTTTTTTTTCTTTCCTCTTTTCTCCCTATGCCAAAGCCACCCCTCTCTTCCTGTGTCCAATCTATACACACTAGTCAAATTATAATGTTTATTCTATCATTTGGAAAGTAATGTGTTTGTTCCTTTAAAATCCATATGGCATATTTTTAGACTATATCTTCGTACGGAAGACTTGGGTGTCTGTTCTCTTCTTTTTCTAATATTTCTTTACTTTAAAACTATGAGCCAACTCCTACATTAATGTTATGATCATGCAAGCCTCAAATAGAAGAAAAATGTAAGCAACCACATTACATAGAAATTGATCAATACCTATCTTCAAACACAATAAATATAGCAGCCCATCTTTTCTTACATCAACAACACAAATTCTTCTTTCATTAATCACAGCAAGCATCTACAAATCCAAAATATCATATAAATAAAAAGTAGAGTGACGACATACCTTCTCCTCATCTATGGTAAAGCCTTGGGTCACCCACACTAGAAATTTTAGGATTAAAGTCTAAACAATCGTCAAAAGATTAAATGCCATTGCACCCAGAATCGATCATACATATCATCAATCATATGGAAATAAGCATGCCTCCATGCGTCTTTGAGGAAGAGAATACTACAAAACGTCCAAAATCCCATCACATATCCTAGTACCATGCTGATATAGAACCATAACCACTCGGGAATCTTCTTCTTGTACTCTTGTATAATATTTTGAGCTGTTTTATTATTAGAACAACTTTTGGAAATTGGCGGTCCACATAAGTCGGCATTGCCCATATAGATGGATGGATCAATAAAGGTTTGGAGTTGATGACCGGATGGTATCATTCCCGAAAGATTATTATATGACAAATTCAAATAGCCCAAGAAATATAAAGCCGATAAGCTCTGAGGAATGCTACCAGAAAGGTTATTTATCGATAGATCAAGAGATTCTAATGATTTCAATCCTCCTATCTCCCATGGGATTTTCCCTTGTAAATGATTTCTTGACAAATCTAAGTTCTTGAGTCCTGCTAGGTCTCCAATTCCTTTTGGGATCTCTCCAGTTAGACTATTGTTCGAAAGATCCAAACTTTTCATAAGTTTCATGCTGCATTCTAAATAATAAAGATCTTGTCCCTTTGTAAAGACATCTAATTCATCAAAACAATAGTTATTATATTGTGATGTCGATCTCATAGTACTTAAATTACCAATGTTATGAGGTATTGAACCGGAGAAGTTGTTATTCGCAAGATCCAATATTTGAAGCTGTTGAAATCGAGCAAGTTGCCAGGGAATAACTCCAGAAAACATATTTGAACGTAGGCGAAGCACCACCAGTTGTTGCAGATTTTCTACCATCCATAGCATTATACTTCCAACAAGGTTATTTTGAGCCAGATCAAGAAACCTTAAATTTGTACAATGTTTCAATGACAGAGGAACCTCACCCGAAAAATTGTTATTTTTCAGTTGCAATAGCCAAAGCCCACTTAAAAAGCCAATCGTGTGTGGAATTTCACCCAACAAATGATTGTTGCCCAAATTTAAGGAAGAAAGATATTGTAATGACTCTCCCAGACAATAAGGGATCTCACCAAATAATTTGTTGTTCGAAAGGTCAAGGGAATTGAGATATGTCCATTGGCAGATTGATGAAGATAAGTCACCATCAAGCATGTTATCTGAGAGTGTCACGAATATAACATGGGGCCATATCGGTAATTGCCCAGTAAAGGAATTATTGGAGAGATATAGAATATCAAGCATAGACGGTAGCATTGTAAGCAATGGACCTTCAAATCTGTTGGAGTCCAAAAATAATCTTTCCAACTGGGTGAACTTTAAAGAAGATGGCAGCTTGCCTCCTATTTGGTTGTTGGAAAGGTCTAAAACTGTGATGGTAGAAGATGAAATATTCCAAAACCAAGGAGGCATTGTCCCTGTAATTTTGCAGTCTTCCAAATGTAATTCTTCCATCTGTGTTTGAAACTGCAACCATTCTGGAAATTGATGTCCCAACTGACACTTGCTTAAATCAACATATCTGAGTTGGAAAGGGGGAACCCAACTCTGGCCAATTGATATGGTGACGGGAGTGTCAGATAAATCCAACACTTGCAATCTCGTAAGATTCTCAAAATGAACTTCTGAAATTACACCTCCCAAAGAATTTCCACCGAGATATAATTTAGTGAGATTAGATAATTTACCAATGAAGGAAGGCATGGAACCGTTGAATAAATTATCGCGGAGATCCAAACCGATGAGAGTCGTCATGTGCTCCAACAAACTGCTCAAATTTCCTGTCAATCGATTGACTCCAAGATCAACAAAAGTAAGAGAGCCCAAGTCTCCAATTGCATCCGGAATAACGCCATAGAACCAAGAATTATGGAGATAAAGATGGGTAAGACTACTAATATTCCACAACCATTTGGGTAAGGTGGAGTGGAAATTATTATAGGAGAGATGAAGGACGGTAAGAGAGGAGGTGAAGTTGACGTGGACAACAGATGCTGGGATGGTATTGAGACCAGCGGAATACATACTTAACACTTGGAGGGATGGCAGCATGTTCACCGACGAGAACCAATCTGGGACGTCGGTTAGGTTCAACCTGCTCAAGTCCAGGTGCTTCAAGGAGGTGAGATGGGAGAGCCAGTCGAGGCTGTCAACATGGGATGCAAAATGTAAAGCATCGCTTAGATCAAGAACATAGAGGCTCGAAAGGTTCCCAAGCCAAGCAGGTATTCCTCCCATGAATCGTGTAGAAGCTAGATTGAGGTATCTCAGTTTCTTGAAGGAGCCGATGAATTCCGGCATGCGGATCCCGTTGAAATCATTGAAGCTAAGATCCAAGTGCTTCAAGGAGGTAAGATGGGATAGCCAATCGAGGTTGTCAACATGGGATGTATAATATAAAGCAACTCTTAGATCAAGAACGTCGAGGCTCGAAAGGTTCCCCAGCCGAGCAGGTATTCCTTGTTGAAAATCTAGATAGGAAGAAGGGATAGAGAGTTTTGAAACAGATGAAGAGTAGGAGAAGAGTAACTTTCTATTTTTCTCTCAAAAACTCTTTACAATTTCACAAAATCTATATTCCTTTCATGAACACATATGGGGTTTATATAGTCCCCAAAGATACATCATATTTATTGTATTCAGAATGAATACAATACCAAAGATGGTCATTTTGACTTGTCCTTCCATAGACATCTAATCTATCTTTTCTTCTTCTTGAGAGAATGAATCTCCTTCATGCATGAACCTTTTCTTGAATTAATTAGTCTCTATTGGAATAAGTTTATTTCCAACATTATCCCCCCTTAAACTTGTTCCATCTGTCATCCCAAGTTTCCTTCGAAGTTGTTGAAATATATACCTCTTCTTCAAGAACTCCATTAAGAAATGCTGATTTGACATCCATTTGTAAAATTTTCCATTTCATTTGAGCTGGTGCAAATACTTCTTCATAGTCGATCCCATATTGTTGTTTGTATCCCTTTGCAACCAATCGTGCTTTGTATTTCTCTATCTTCCCTTGTGCATTTCTTTTTGTTTTGAAGATCCACTTAACACCGATCGCTTGGTGGTCTTCTGGAAGTGTAGTAAGCTCCCATGTATCATTTTTGTTAATTGCACGAATCTCTTCATTCATTGCTTGTCGCCATTTTTCTTCATTATAAGCTTCTTCGAAGGTTAATGGATCATATCCTGCAAAAAGACAAAATAAAGAAAGTTCGTCATTGTTAGTATCAATCCTTCGAGTCACATCATAGAGCTCCTGAACTGGTCTTGTCCTTCTTATAATCGGACTTCTTGAATCAAGTGACCTAGCTGATCTAGGTGATGATTCCGGTAAAGCCTCTTCGGTGTTTCCTTGTATTATATCATCATCTTCTGAAGCTATGACTTTCTTATGCTGCTCATCACTTTTCCAGTTCCAAATCTGTTGTTCATCAAACTCAACATCTCTTGTTAGTATCAATCCTTCGAGTCACATCATAGAGCTCCTGAACTGGTCTTGTCCTTCTTATAATCGGACTTCTTGAATCAAGTGACCTAGCTGATCTAGGTGATGATTCCGGTAAAGCCTCTTCGGTGTTTCCTTGTATTATATCATCATCTTCAAGCTATGACTTTCTTATCGCTCATCACTTTTCCAGTTCCAAATCATTTGTTCATCAAACTCAACATCTCTTGACATCACAACTTTATTTGTGATAGGATTGTAGAGTTTATAACCACTAGAATTTTCAAGCATAACCTAACAAAATGCATTTCGACCTTTATCCTGAAAGGGGCTTTTGTTCTCTTTTCCTCCGGTATCTTAGCAAATGCAATGCTTCCGAAAATCCTCAAATGATCAACTCTTGGTTTTCAAAGCTCCATGCTTCTTTCGGTGTAACATTTCCAATTCGCTTTGTTGGAAACTCGTTAAGCAAATAAACTGCAGAGGCAACAAAGATCTCCCAAAATTCTTTAGAATTCTTCTTTCCTTTAACATGCATCGGACCATATTAAGTATAGTCCTATTTTTCCTTTTCGAAACACCATTTTGTTGAGGTGTGTATGGCATAGTGAATTGATGAAAATTCCATTGTTTCTACAAAAGCTTTCAAATTCATTTGATGTATATTCACCACCTCTATCTGTTCTTAAACATTTAATCCTACAACCACTTTGTCTTTCAACCAACTCCTTAAATTCTTTGAATTTATGAAAACTTCTTTCTTTTCTTTTAATATATAAACCCAAGTTTTTTCACTATGATCATCAAGTGAAAGTAAGAAAATACCTGCTTCCTCCAAGTGATACTTTGGTGATAGGACCACAAACATCTGAGTGTATCAAATCAAGCCGATGCCATGCTCTTCTTGTTCTTCTGACTTTGAAAGGCTTTCTTTCTTGCTTACCCATAACACATACTTCACATAGTTTTGATGGGTGATCAATTCTTGGCATTCCTGTCACCATATTATACTTCTCTAGAAGTTTCAAAGCCTCAAAATTTAAATGAGCATATCTAAGATGCCATAATGTAGAAATGTCCTCAATATCGTCTTTAAAACAGTTTGATCGATCAAAAATACATAAATGCAGAGGAAACATTCTGTTCTTTGCCATTTTCACATGTGATATCAATATTCTATCCTTGTCACGAATTGAAAGAGTCATATCTTTCATCTCAATATTATAACCTTTTTCAAGTAATTGTCCCAAACTCAAAATATTATTTTTCATATCAGAACATAATAAACATCCGAAATGCATAACTCTTTACCATTATTGAGTTCAAGGAGAATTTGACCTTTGCCTCTTCTTGGTCTCTCGAGACATATCACCTAATGTAATATTTCCGAATAACTTGTATCTATTTCTGAAAATAAATCTTTAATACCACACATATGATTTGAAGCTCCAGATATCTAAATACCATGTCATAGATTGATCTTCTTTCAATTTATCATATGTCATCAAAGAATACTTGATTTTCATTCTTTTCTTTCGAACAAAATTTGCCTGATCACCTTGGTTGTTAGGATTGTAATAGCATTCAAAAGAGTAATGTCCGTACCTTTTGCAAATATAGCATTGTATTTTTGACCTTTTAAAATTTTCGCCACGCCCACGGCCTCGCCACGTCCTCGACTATAACCTTGGCCTCTTTGGCTAGAATTTTCTCCACCACCTTCATTGTTTGGAGATTCTGATTGGTCCGAT
The DNA here is from genome assembly GCA_024322285.1 of Musa beccarii. Taxonomy (NCBI): domain Eukaryota; kingdom Viridiplantae; phylum Streptophyta; class Magnoliopsida; order Zingiberales; family Musaceae; genus Musa; species Musa beccarii. Next base: position 34,294,367 of record CM044402.1, read on the forward strand.
TCGCCTCCTCTTCCTCTTTGTCCATGACCTCTTCCTCTTTGAAATTTTGATTCACCTCTGTTTTCAAGAGTAAGCTTGGTTTGTAGTGCTTGCTCCAAAGTTCTCATCTTCTCCTCTTTTGGTAATCCTTTGTTCATGAACTTGAAGAGAACCCATAAGTTGTTCTAAAGACATTGTTTCCAAATCTTTAGATTCTTCAATCGCAAACAAAGAATAAAATCAAATTTTGGATCTAAAGATCTCAATATTTTTTCTATTACTCTTTGATCACTTATTTGTTCACCATTTCGTCTCATTTGATGAACAATAGAAATGACCTTTGAGAAGTAATCAGAAATAGTTTCAGAAGTACCTTGTTGTAATTTTTCAAAGTCGGCTCGTAAAACTTGCAAACGAAGTTTCTTTACCTTATCAACACCACCAAATGCTTTTGAAGCATTTCCCAAGCCTCCTTTGAAGTATTTTTGGAGCGATGATCTCGAACATTGTATCGTCAAGTCCTTGGTAGATCGTGAACAAAGCCTTTTTCTCCTTCTTCCTTCTATCTTTGAGTTGTTTTCTTGCTTCTGCATTCATTGCTCCTTCTTCTGTTGGATTTGGCTCAACAAATCCATCTTCTACAAACTCCCATACATCTTGGGAGCCCAGAAGAACCTTCATTTGGATGCACCATATATCATAATTTTCTTTTGTCAATCTAGGGATCTGAATTTGGATGGTACTTGGGGAAGAGGCCATTGCTCAACCTATGCTCTGATACCAAATGTTGAAAATCTAGATAGGAAGAAGGGATAGAGAGTTTTGAAACAGAGGAAGAGTAGGAGAAGAGTAACTTTCTATTTTTCTCTCAAAAACTCTTTACAATTTCACAAAATCTATATTCCTTTCATGAACACATATGGGGTTTATATAGTCCCCAAAGATACATCATATTTATTGTATTCAGAATGAATACAATAACCAGTGGTCATTTTGACTTGTCCTTCCATAGACATCTAATCTATCTTTTCTTCTTCTTGAGAGAATGAATCTCCTTCATGCATGAACCTTTTCTTGAATTAATTAGTCTCTATTGGAATAAGTTTATTTCCAACATTCCTCCCATGAATTGTGTAGAAGATAGATTGAGGTATCTCAGTTTCTTGAAGGAGCCGATGAATTTCGGCATGCGGATCCCGCTGAAATCATTGAAGCTAAGATCCAAGTGCTCCAGATGAGATAAAGCAAGCAATGACGAGTTCATCCTCTCACCGCGTAACGCCCACTCATCTGTAGAATTTGTGTTTCGGAGGTCCAGCATGACGACGTGGCCGGTGGTGGTGTCGCAGGCCACTCCCTTCCATGTGCAACAGTGGTGGCCAGTCCAAGAAGAAAGCCGGTTGCGGGTGTCTCCGACACCAGCTTTGAAGTCCAGCAGCGCCTCCCTCTCCATGCTAAAACACCCGCCTGTCACCGCTGTCCCGTGGAGGAGGAGGATGCCCAAAAGGCAGAGTAATGATGATGAGAAGGATAGGGCGAAAGCCATGACGCGCAGGTTGATTTCCCTCCCTCGCTCCTCCTTAGCCGCCACAATCAGAAGAAGAGGGCGGAGGTGGAGGTGCATGCTACGCTATGCCAAATCACAAATTTGTAAGCCAACTGATGCACACAATTTCTTCCATTTCATGCTCTAACTTTCTCCACTCCGTTATCTCATGCATGGAATTTAATTGTACCGACCCGCTCTCCAAAGAAGACTTTGAATTATCAGCCCGATCCAAGTTTCGTGGCCATGCGGAGAGCACACAAGTCACCTTCATCATTAAGAGTAAGGGCCAAGTTTTTGTTGCATCATCGTAGGGGTAAAATGATAGATACCTACGGATGAAACCCGCCATGATTAATACAGCTTTTTGGAAACTGTTAGCATCGGCCTCAATCAGTGGGATGAGCACCGTTTGACAGACGAGCGACTCGCCGGAAATGTCCAAGAAGACTATGACTTGTGGTGATTGATGCAGAGAAGATGAGCGGTGAGAAGCCTCACATCCTAAGCTGCATTCCACGGATTCTTTTTTCGACACGTCGCTGGCCAAGAAGACTTTGACTTGTGGTAAATTAGAACTTAGTTTAGAGATCTAAATAGAAAATTTTATTTTTAATAAATTAGAATTTATTTCGGTGCATATACCATAAATCTAAGATCTCCATGAGAGAGATACACAGGAAAACATTTGGGTGTTCGCAGTTAATCACTATTGTGAGAGATTGATTAATAACAAAACAGGCGATTCTTACTGCCTCAACCCAAAATTGAATAATCAAAAGATGTTAGTCGGATGTCCAATTCATGGATTTGACATAATATGGGGATGATTTGGAGTGACAAAATCAACGTTTACGTCTGACATGCTTTGTTTTCTGCTAGAGTCTCTTAATATTTGTTTTACTAGGAAGACCTAATGTAGAATAGATGGATGACTTGGATTAGTCTTACCACTAAATTGGAGTAGCATTGAAGGGGTTGGGATGTCACCGTCTTACCACTAAATTAGAGCCGTATTGAAAGGGTTTGTTTCTTTTATAAATATCATATATATATATATCTCTTGATTTTAAGAGAGAGAGAGAGCAAGATGTGAAGAATATATATATACATACATGAAAGCTGCCTTCTAACAAATATATATATATATATATATATATATAGAGAGAGAGAGAGAGAGAGAGACAAAGAGAGAGTAGTCGTTGTTAGTTGGATGTCAAATCATGACTTTGGCATAATGTGGAGATGATTTGGAGTGACAGAATCAACGTTTACGTCTGACACGCTTTGTGTTTTGCTAGAGTCTCTTAATATTTGTTTTACTAGGAAGACCTGATATAGAGTAAACGGATGACTTGGATCAGTCTTACCACTAAATTGAAGCAACATTGAAGGAGTTGGGATGTCACCGTCTTACCACTAAATTAGAGTCGTATTGAAGGGGTTTGTTTCTTTTATAAATATCATATATATCTCTCGATTTTAAGAGAGAGAGAGATGTGAAGAATATATATATATATACATATATATATATATACATATATATATATATATACATATACATATATATATATATATATATATATATACATATATATATATATATATACATATATATATATACATATATATATATATACACACACACACACACATATATATATATATATATATATATATATATATATATATATATATATATATATATATACACATGTATGCTGCTTGCAAAGAATATTTATACATATATATACATAGAGAGAGAGAGAGAGAAAAAGGAGTCATTGTTAGTTGGATGTCTAATTCATGGCTTTGGCATAATGTAGAGATGACTTGGAATGACAGAGTCAATGGTGCATCTAATATGACTTTGTTTTCTACTCAGAGTCTCTTAATATTTGTTTTGACTAGGAAGACTTGATATTAAGTGGATGGATGACTTGGGTTAATCTTATCATTAAATTGGAACTGCATTAAAGGGGCTGGAATGTCACTATCTTACGAGTCGTATTGAAGATATTTATTTCTTTTATAGATATTTTATGTATCCTTAAGAGAGAGAACAAGATGTGAAAAATATTTTGATTCCTCTCGAGAGAAAGATATAAATTATTTGATGTTAATAAGAGAAGATATTCAAAGAGAATTATGCTTGAGCGGGGATGATCCAAATCCTTAATTGATCTCACATAATGAAAATTTTAATTTTTTTTTCGGATAAATGAAAGTTATCAAATCATTTTAAATAAAAAAATGATGATGAGAGGTTTATTCAAAAAAGATAATGATTCAAAAACGTTATTATCTATAATCTTTTGGAATACCAGCAATAGAAACTTTTAGCCCACACCTTTAGATTTCCTGAAACACATCAGATAATTCAAGGAGGAGGAACTAATCATCAAGAGAGGAAGCACAGAAATTTGTCGTCCGATGCAATGAACTTAGAAAGTGAACATATACCAACAAAAACACTTGTTAAAAGGCTTTTATTTTATAATTACCCCAAATATTGCAGGGGCTCCTTTTTGAGTTCCATCACCTCCAATTACATGCACCTGCAGCCATGATAAGAAAAATAAAAAAGAAAGGAAGATCAACATATGTGATCAAGATTAAAAATTTTAAGATCATCGGCTTTCGATGACAAATCATAAAAGAAACAACATTAAGCCATCGAGTAATGAAATGGGAATCCCATGGATCAATTTCCAGAAGCAAAAGAGACCGCTTCAAAAAGAAGAGCAGGGATTTAGCCTATATGTCGATCATGAAGGACTCACCCTCTTTTGGCTATCGATTCGTGTCCATGCTATTGGCTGCTAATTCGGTCAAACTTCTCCTGCTATGGTAGTAGATCTGTTTTGGAGTATACAACTCTCATTGTTAGGTTATCGTTTCTATTATTCCATAAAGCTAAAGACGATAGAAAACAAGGGTTTTTAAGGTGATGGCAGAGTTGTTGTCAACTTCTTCTCCCTCTCTTACCCATTCATCGTCACAACATATGCCATAAGTTCTCATATGAGAATTGCAAGGCCTAAACTTGTACACAACTTGAATCCAAATCCATGCACTTAACACCATACAAAACAGATACATCCATAACATCCAGCAGCGACATAATCGAACTCTCAAACACAAGATATCGCACTAATAGATTATTACATCGCAAGTCTAAAGAGTTCCAACCATAAACGATTTAACTTGTTGCCTCAATACATAACCAAATTCAATCTACTCAGGCATCTGAAAAATTTTAACAACAAGGATATGAGCAACCACAACTTAGTAAACACCAAAACTCATATATTAGCAAAACTTCTCATGGATGCATTTTATAAAACTGTACACTTATATAAAGTGCAAACGTAACTTTACATGCTTTTCAAATCACAACTTTTTAGCTTAATAAGCACATAAGACACCATAATTTTTTTAATACATTTGCAGAACAAGATTATTATTAATCAATCATGAATCAGTATAAGCATAGCTAAGCCTTCATGTCTAAATTCATCAATAGTTATAACTATAAAAAAGGGCATACAAGAAAATAGAAGTCGAAGTATATTGTATCCTCGTGATAAGGATCAAAATTATATTTAATCTCCATGGTATAGGCAACACATTTATCTCTATGTCAAACCTAGAAGAAACTAGTTTATGAACTTGTGACTAATGTATAACCGTAATTGATAAAGTCTATATGAAAACCATCTAATTGAGAACAATTAATCATCATCCAAAATAACATATTGACATATCCTTCCAATGCATAACACTTTATGTATCATTTGAAATATATCCAACAATATAGCATTCAAAAATATAATAATCACATAACTTCATTATCAACAAATATATTGTTAAATTGGAAAACAAGTTAGACATTCATTTGATACTTAAGTTAATCACACATTATTATAACTGATATTGTGATCAAAACTCTCCTTCTTTCCCTAAATTATTCCAATAATATAAACCAATCTAACAAACAATCATAATATTTTCTTTCTTATTGGAGAATGACTATTTTTTTTTCTCTAAGATCACAACATACTCAATGATTTTAGAATAATTAATCTATAGTCCTATTTACGCTATGATTGGTAGGGAATGAATAGGAATTCAAAATTATCTATATATATATAATCTTTCAAATTTTAAACTTACTATCTTGATATAAAAACTTACTATCTTGATATAAACTTACTATATATAATCTTCTATTTTGAAAGCAATATCTTTGTTCCTTTAAAATCAATATAGCATATTTTTAAACTATAACTTCATGAGGAAGATTTGGTTGTATGTTCTCTTCTTTTTCTAATATTTCTCTGCTTTAAAACTATGAGCCAACTCATGCATGATCTTATGATAAAGCAAGCCATAAATAGAAGAAGACCGTAGGCAAGCACATTGCATAGAAATTGATAAATACCTATCTTCAAACACCATAAATATAGCAGCCCATCTTTTCTCATATCACTAACACAAATTCTTCTTTCATTAATCACAACAAGCATCTACAAATTCAAAATATCATATAAATAAAAAGTAGAGTGATGACGTACCTTCTCCCCATCTATGGTAAAGCCTTGGATCACCCACACTAGAAATTTTAGGATTAAAGTCAAAACAACCATCAAAAGATTAAATGCCACTGCACCCAGAATCGATCATACATATCATCGATCATATGGAAATAAGCATGCCTCCATGCGTCTTTGAGGAAGAGAATACCACAAAAGGTCCAAAATCCCATCACATATCCTAGTACCATGCTGATATAGAACCATAGCCACTCGGGAATCTCCTTCTTGTACTCTTGTATAATATTTTGAGTTGTTTTATTGTTAGAACAACTTTTGAAAATTGGCGGTCCACATAAGTCGGCATTGCCCATGTAGATGGATGGATCAATAAAGGTTTGGAGTTGACGACCAGATGGTATCATTCCCGAAAGATTATTATACGATAAATTCAAATAGCTCAAGGAATATAAAGTCGATAAGCTCTCAGGAATGCTACCAGAAAGGCCATTTGTCGATAGATCAAGGGATTCTAACGATTTCAGTCCTCCAATCTCCCAAGGGATTTTCCCTTGTAAATGATTTCTTGACAAATTTAAGTTCTTGAGTCCTGCAAGGTCTCCAATTCCTTTTGGTATCTCTCCAGTTAGTCTATTGTTTGAAAGATCCAAACTTTTCATAAGTTGTATACTACATGTTGAATAATAAAGATCTTGTCCCTTTGTAAAGACATCTGATACATAATTACAATAATCATAATATTGTGATGTCGATCTCATGGTACTTAAATTACCAATGTTTTGAGGTATTGAACCAGAGAAGTTGTTATTCGCAAGATCCAATATTTGAAGCTGTTCAAATTGAGCAAGTTGCCAGGGAACAACTCCTGAAAACATATTTGAACGTAGACGAAGCACTACCAATTGTTGTAGATTTTCTCCCATCCATAGCGTTATACCTCCGACAAGATTATTTTGAGCTAGATTAAGAAATTGTAACTTTGTACAATTTTTTAATGACCAAGGAACCTCACCAGAAAAACTGTTATTTTTTAGTTGCAATAGCAAAAGCCCACTTAAAAAACCGATAGTGTGTGGAATTTCACCTGACAAGCGGTTGTTGCCCAAATCTAAGTACGAAAGATTTTGTAATGACTCTCCTAGACAATAAGGGATCTCACCAAATAATTTGTTGTTCGAAAGGTCAAGGACTTCGAGATATGTCCATTGGCAGATCGATGAAGATAAGGCACCATCAAGCATGTTATCTGAGAGTGACACTGAGTAAACATGAGGCAATATCGGTAATTGCCCTGTAAAGGAATTATCGGAGAGATATAGATTATAAAGTATAGACGGTATCATCATCGGCAATGGACCTTCAAATCTGTTGGAGTCCAAAACTAATGTTTCCAACTTGGTGAACTTCAAAGAAGATGGTAGCTTGCCTCCTATTTGGTTGTTGGAAAGGTCTAAATATATGATGGTAGAAGATGAAATATTCCAAAACCAAGCGGGCATTGTCCCAACAATTTTACAGTCTGCCAAATATAATTCTTCCATCTGTGTTTGAAACTGCAACCATTCTGGAAATTGGGGTCCCAACTGACAATTGCTTAAACCTACAAATCTGAGTTGGAAAGGGGGGACCCAACTCTGGCCAATTGATATGGTGATGGAGTTGCCATTTAAGCTCAACACTTGCAATCTCGTAAGATTCTCAAAATGAACTTCTGAAATGACTCCTCCAAGAGAATTTCCACCGAGATTCAATTCAGTGAGATTAGACAACTTACCGATGGAGGAAGGCATGGAACCGTTGAATAAATTAAATCGGAGATCTAAAATGATGAGAGTCGTCATTTGCTCCAGCCAATCGCTCAAATTTCCTGTCAATTGGTTGCCCTCCATATGTAACTCTTCCAGTCTACGGAGATTGTCTCCGAGATCAAGAAAAGTAAGAGAGCCCAAGTCTCCAATTGCATCCGGAATAACGCCATGGAACCCAGATCTATAGAGATCAAGATGGGTAAGACTACTAACATTCCACAACCATTTGGGTAAGGTGGAGTTGAAATTATTAGAGGAGAGATCAAGGACGGTAAGAGAGGAGGTGAAGTTGAGGTGGACAACAGAAGCTGGGATGGTATTGAGACCAGCGGAATGCATACTTAACGCTTGGAGGGAAGGCAGCATGTTCACCGACGAGAACCAATCTGGGACATCGGTTAGGTTCAACCCGGTCAAGTCCAGGTGCTTCAGGGAGGTGAGATGGGAGAGCCAGTCGAGGTTGTCAACATGGGATGCAAAATCGAAAGCATCGCTTAGATCAAGAACGTAGAGGCTCGAAAGGTTCCCCAGCCGAGCAGGTATTCCTCCCATGAATTGTGTAGAAGATAGATTGAGGTATCGCAGTTTCTTGAAGGAGCCGATGAATTCCGGCATGCGGATCCCTCTGAAATCATTGAAGCTAAGATCCAAGTGCTCCAGATGAGATAAAGCAAGCAATGACGAGTTCATCCTCTCACCGCGTAATGCCCAATCATCTGTAGAATTCGTGTTTCGGAGGTCCAGCATGACGACATGGCCGGTGGTGGTGTCGCAGGCCACTCCCTTCCATGTGCAACAGTGGTGGCCTGTCCAAGAAGATAGCCGGTTGCGGGGGTCTCCGACACCAGCTTTGAAGTCCAGCAGCGCCTCCCTCTCCATGCTGAAACACGCACCTGTCAACGCTGCCCCGTGGAGGAGGAGGATGCCCAAATGGCAGAATAATGATGATGAGAAGGATCGGGTGAAGGCCATGGCCGCCACAATCAGAAGAAGAGGGCGAAGGTGGAGGTGCATGCTACGCTATGCACACAATTTATAAGCCGGCTGATGCACACAATTTCTTCCACTCCATGGTCAAATTTCCATCATGCATGGAATTAATTGTACCGACCGGCTCTCCAAAGAAGACTTTGACTTATCAGCCCAATCCAAGTTTCGATTCAAATTTCTTGCTTTCCAATACCTCAGCATGAGACGATCTCGGAAATGGACATTGGTTGCCTTTGAATCCAAGCCATATATTAGGTAATCAAATACAGATTTAACAAAGAACAATAATCGTATAACAAATCAAGATTGTGTTGGGCAACGAACCTGCTTGAACATGCATATGTAAGAACAACAAATCAAGGTAGTTGAGTCAACACAAATAATATATATGTACTTGGGCTAATAAGATATGAGTCCAACACATGAAAATTGAATAATCAAAAGATTTAGACACTATGGGACTTGATAAGGAAGAATAATCAATTAACTTAAGCTAAATTGGAGCAGCATTGAAGGGGTTGGGATGTCACCGTCTTACCACTGAATTATTGTACACTCCAATTTGGCCAAATGGATCCCTAAACAAGTTCCATTATTTTAACAAAGGTGGCAGAAATGTGCTTCATTTTACCAATGCTAAAACAAAATAAAGGAAAGAAACAATGTATTCATCTTCAACTTAATATGTAAACTTCAACTCAGCAATCAGCTAAATAAGCAGCATTGAGGAAGGGTGGAACCGGCCACCCTTGTCAGATTAAAATAACCAGGCAAACCTGGGTACGCCAGCCGACGGACGAAATGGACATGCGTTGCCGGTAGATACGCAGGACTGATGTTATCACCATCGGGTTCCCCGTCTGCTCTCACCTGAAAAATTCTGCTTCCATTCCCACTTAAATAGTCGAAATCGGCAAAGTGCAAATAGATATAGAATGTTGTTTCTAACACTCGAATCGAGGCCATAGCCCGAGGGATAATGCAATGTAAAATTATCTGCAGCTATCATTTATCGCTAGGAGTGGAGCTTATATTTCTCTAGTTTTAATTATACTTTTAATTCCTTTTTCAGAATAAAAGTTATGAAAAACTAATATATATATATATATATATATATATATATATATATATATATATATATATATATATATATATATATATATATATATACATGGAAGATCATCAACACCTCATCACCTCTTGGTTGGTTGCCATATCATTACTATGGCATCGAGTATAATAATCTTTGACTTCACTATACAAAGAACCCTCATATATATGCTTTGAGATCTGAACTTTTTTAGATAATTTGTTCTTTAATGGACTTAGTGTTTAGTCGAATCCTAAACTAATTTAAGAATCAAAGGGTTTTATTGGGTACACGATCAATATAATTTTATAGAATTTGGTTCGAAGACATCTTTGGCCGATACCATCTGTCTCAAAGATGGATATGGATTAAGATCATGATTGGTTCGGAATGAGCATTCCATGTTGAATAATCAAAATCTAAATTAATAATATACATGCATTTACTTCTTAATCTAGTAATATATTGTTGAGAGAGAAAAAAAAAAGGAGAAACAATTGGGAGAGAAGAGAAAGAGGAGCAGCAGCGTTGGAGACGGAGCATAAGAAGAAAGAAAGAAAGGAAGAAAAGAGAAGGAATAGAGAATAAAAGAATCAAATCATCGATTGATGCAATTCAAATGGAGTCACCATGAGAGTGCAACCACCGGAGAGAGATCCATGGTGCCAAGCATGCTCTTGCAATGGGTGCTGCTTGGGAACAAGGAAAAGCTGTGCACTATACGTACGTCCGACCTCCTCAAGCTATGCAAATCGCAACCAAAGTACCTGGCTGACCATTCGCCGGAATCGCTGCTGCCAAGAATCCTAAGCAGACTCCGACGATGAAGTTTCTCATCGTCTCCCTCCAACTCAACTCCTCGATGCCATCTGTAGATTTTTGCTTCAGCAGGCAGCATACATACATATATGTACATAGAGAGAGAGAGAGAGGAATTGTTGTCAGTTGGATGTCCAATTCATGACTTCGGTAAGACGACTTGGAGTGATATAGTGAATATTTGCATTTGACATGATTTTATTTTTTTATTAGAGTCTCTTAATATTTGATTTATTAGGAATACTTGATATAGAATAGACGGATGACTTGGATTAGTCTTACCACTAAATTGGAATAATATTGAAGCGATTGGGATGTCATCGTCTTACCACTAAATTTGAGCCATATTGAAAGGATTTGTTTTTTTTATAAATATCATATATATATATATATATATAGGAGTCGTTGTTAGTTGGATTTCTAATTTATGACTTTGGCATAATGTAGAGATAATTTGGAGTGACAGAGTCAACATTTGTGTTCAACATACTTTAATTTCTACTAGAATCTCTTAATATTTGTTTTACTAGGAAGACTTGATATAGAGTGGACGAACGGTTTGAATCAATCATGCCATTAAATTGGAGCAACATTGAAGGGGTTGAGATGTCACCATCTTACCACTAAATTAGAGCTATATTGAAGGTGTTTATTTCTTCTATAAATATGATATATATTTTTAAATTTTAATAGTAAAAAAGAAAAAGAACAAGATGTGAAGAATATATATATATACATGTATATATATTGGAGTCACAGGGTCAACATTTGCGTTTGACATGACTTTATTTTCTTAGAGTATCTTAATATTAATTTTACTAAAAAAACCTGATATAAAGTAGACAGATGATTTAAATCAATCTTACTACTAAATTAAAGCAATATTGAAGGGGTTAGGATGTCATGTCTTACCATTAAATTGGAGCCGTATCGAAAGGGTTTATTTCTTTTATAAATATCATATATATCTTTAGATTTTAAAAAATAATATGAATATATATATATATATATATATATATATATATATATATATATATATATATATATATATAGAGTTGTTAGTTGGATGTCTAGCTCATGACTTTGGCATAATATAGAGGTGACTTAGAGTGACAAAGTTAATGTTTGTATTCAATATGATTTTGTTTTCTACTCAGTCTTTTAATATTTGTTTTGACTAGGAAGATTTGATATAGAGTGGACGGATGACTTGGGTTAGTCTTATCCTTAAATTAGAGCAGTGTATTAAAGGAGTTGGGATATCATTATCTTGGGAGCCGTATTGAAGAGGTTTATTTCTTTTATAGATATTCTATGTATTTCTAGATTTTTGGAGAGAGAACAAAAATGTGAAGAATACTTTGATTTCTCTTGAAAGAAAGATATAGACTATTTGATGTTTATGGAAAAAGATATACAAGTAGAGTTGTGCTTGAATAGAGATGACTCAAGTCTTTAATTGATGTTATATAATAAAAATTTTATTTTTCTCGATAGAGATAGATGAATGTTGTCAAATCACTTTAAATAGAAAAAATTGATGACAACAGGGTTATTAGAAAAAAAATCTGAACTACCACATAATAATTCTAAAACGATTAAGAAGGATAAGTATCGCTGTGTCATTATCTATAGTATTTTAAATCCTAACAAAAGAAACTTTTAGCCCATGCCTTTGCATTTCCTGAAACATATTAGCTAATTCATGGAGGAGAAACTAATAGAAAGTGAACAGATACCAACACAAACACTGGTTAAAGAACTTCTATAAACATTATAATTTATTTATTGCCTCAAAGCACCAAAACTCATATACGAACAAAACTTATCGTAAATGCATTTTAGAAAACTATATATAAATGTCAAACCCTCTTTTATTCTTAAATAAATAGCAAACATACTTTTCAAATCATCACTTTTAGCATGACAAAGCACATAAGATAACAGTGGCTATGATGCAGAGCATCATGTGGATCATGAAGGTGAATTAGATCGAGACTGCACCACTTTGACTCCGAAACAGTTGACTGACTGAAATAACAAGAGTGCAAAATAGTAAGCATTTCTTTTTTATTTCTTAATTGGAATTAAATTGCCTCGGTGCCTAAGTTACTGAGAGAACAAGACACCGAAAGAAATCCTCAAGTGTGTCTTACCTACGTTTTGATAAAGTGCCAAAGAAAATTTTCTTATATAACTTGAGATGAGAGTTGAATACTTTGTTTATAATTTGAGATGAGAGATGAATCAAAATAGATTAAACTTTTTATATTAAATACATAATTTTGAATTTTGAACTCGCTTCCTTTTTTTTTTTTTTCTCTATAGTCACTTTGTATTAGTTGTCGAGAGAGAGAAGAAAAAAAAAGGAAGTGTTTGTTCCATCATCGTAGGGGTCGAATGATGGATACCGAAGGATGAAAGCTGCCATGATTAATGCAGCTTTTTGGAATCTGATAGCATCGGTCTCAATCGGTGGGATGAGCACTGTTTGACGGACGAGCGAGTCGCAGGAAATAAAACCAAAAATGCTGCATTCCATGGATTCTTTTTCTACATGTCGCTGGTCACCAAGACTTTGACTTGCGGTAAATTAGAAATTAGATTAGAGTTCTAAATAGAAAAATTAATTTTTAATAAATTAGAATTTGTTTCTGTACATATACCATAAATCTAAGATCTGGATGATAAATTAGGAAACCATTTGGGTGTTTTTAATAGGAGAAGATATAACTTATTTGATATTAATAGGAGAAGATATACAAAGAGAATTATGCTTGAGTGGGGATGATCCAAATCTTTAATTTATCTCACATGATAAAAAAATTAATTTTCTTCGGATAGACGAATGTTATCAAATCATTTTAAATAGAAAAAAAATGATGACAGGTTTATTAGAAAAAAAAACTGAACTACCATATAATAATTCTAAAACGTTATTATCTATAATCTTTTGGAATACCAGCCCACACCATTAGATTACCCGAAACACCAGATAATTCAAGGGGGAGGAACTAATCATCAAGAGGGGAAGCACAGAAATTTGTCGTTCGATGCAATGAACTTAGAAAGTGAACAGATACCAACAAAAAACACCTGTTAAAGGCCTTTTATTTTATAATTACACCCAAATATTGCAAAAGCTCTTTTTGAGTTCCATCACCTCCAATTACATAGACCTGGCAGGCATGATAAGGGAAAAAAAAGAAGAAGAAGAAGAACATCAACATATGTGATTAAGATTAAAAATTTTAAGATCATCGGCTTTCGATGACAAATCATAAAAGAAACAACGTTAAGCCACCGAGTAATGAAATGGGAATCCCATGGATCAATTTCCAGAAGCAAAAGAGAAAGCTTCAAAAAGGAGAGCAGGGATTTAGCCTATATGTCGATCATGAAGGACTCACCCTCTTGGCAACTGTATCCATCTATTGGCTATCGATTCGTGTCCATGCTATTGGCTGCTAATTCGGTCAAACTTCTCCTGCTATGGTAGTAGATCTGTTTTGGAGTATACAACTCTCATTGGTTAAGGCTTAACCGATAGAGCTGTGTTAGGTTATCATTTCTATTATTCCATAAAGCTAAAGATGATAGAAAACAAGGGTTTTTAAGGTGATGGCAGAGTTGTTGTCAACATCTTCTCCCTCTCTTACCCATTCATCGTCACAACATATGTCATAATATTATAACCACAGACAGTTTCATAAGTTCTCATATGAGAATTGCAAGGCCTAAACTTGTACACAACTTGAATCCAAATCCATGCACTTAACACAATACAAAACAGATACATCCATAACATCCAGCAGCGACATAATCGAACTCTCAAACACAAGATATCCCACTAATGGATTATTACATAACAAGTCTCAAGAGTTTGAACCATAAACATTATATTTTGTTGACTCGATACATAACCAAATTCAATCTACTCGCAGGCATCTGAAAATTTTTAACAACAAAGATATGAGCAACCACAACATAGTAAACACCAAAACTCATATATTAGCAAAACTTCTCATGGATGCATTTTATAAACTATACACTTATATAAAGAGCAAACAAAACTTTACATGGCTTTCAAATCACAACTTTTTAGCTTAATAAGCACATAAGACACCATAATTTTTTTTAATACATTTGCATAACAAGATTATTATTAATCAATCATGAATCAGCATAAGCATAACTAAGCCTTCATATCTAAATTCATCGATAGTTATAACTATAAAAAAGGGCATATATGAAAATAAAAGTCAAAGTATATTGTATCCTTGTGATAAGGATCAGAATCAAATTTAATCTCCATGGTATAGATAACACATTTATCTCTGTGTCAAACCTAGAAGAAACTAGTTTATGAACTTATGACTAATGTATAACCGCAATTGATAAAGTCTATATAAAAACCAACTAATTGAGAACAATTAATAGTCATCCAAAACAACAGATTGACATATCTTTCCAATGCATAACTCTTTACGTATCACCTGAAATATGTCCAATAATATAGCATTCAAAAATATAATAATCACATAACTTCATTATTAACAAATATATTGTTAAATTGGAAAACAAGTTAGACATTCATTCGATACTTACGTTAATCACATATTATTATAACTGATATTGTGATCAATACTCTCCTTCTTTTCCTAAATTATTCTAATAATATAAACCAATCCAATAAACAATCATAATATTTTCTTTCTTATTGGAGAATGACTACTTTTTCTCTAAGATCACAACATTTTCAATGATTTTAGATTAATTAATCTATAGTCCTATCTACTCTCTGATTGGTATGGGATGGATAGGAATTCAAAATCATACATATATATATAATCTTTCAAATTTTAAACTTACTCCCTTGATATAAAAACAACACCCTTATTAAATCTCACACCTCTTTTTTTTCTTTCTCTTTTCTCCCTATGCCAAAGCCACCCCTCTCTTCCTGTGTCCAATCTATACACACTAGTCAAATTATAATGTCTATTCTATCATTTGGAAAGTGATGTGTTTGTTCCTTTAAAATCCATATAGCATATTTTTAGACTATATTCTTCGTACGGAAGACTTGTGTGTCTGTTCTCTTCTTTTCCTAATATTTCTCTACTTTAAAACTATGAGCCAACTCCTACATTAATGTTATGATCATGCAAGCCTCAAATAGAAGAAAAATGTAAGCAACCACATTACATAGAAATTGATCAATACCTATCTTCAAACACAATAAATATAGCAGCCCATCTTTTCTTACATCAACAACACAAATTCTTCTTTCATTAATCACAGCAAGCATCTACAAATCCAAAATATCATATAAATAAAAAGTAGAGTGACGACATACCTTCTCCTCATCTATGGTAAAGCCTTGGGTCACCCACATTAGAAATTTTAGGATTAAAGTCTAAACAATCGTCAAAAGATTAAATGCCATTGCACCCAGAATCGATCATACATATCATCAATCATATGGAAATAAGCATGCCTCCATGCGTCTTTGAGGAAGAGAATACCACAAAAGGTCCAAAATCCCATCACATATCCTAGTACCATGCTGATATAGAACCATAGCCACTCGGGAATCTCCTTTCTGTACTCTTGTATAATATTTTGAGTTGTTTTATTATTAGAACAACTTTTGGAAATTGGCGGTCCACATAAGTCGGCGTTGCCCATGTAGATGGATGGATCAATAAAGGTTTGGAGTTGACGACCAGATGGTATCATTCCCGAAAGATTATTATACGATAAATTTAAGTAGCTCAAGGAATATAAAGCCGATAAGCTTTCAGGAATGCTACCAGAAAGGTCATTTATCGATAGATCAAGGGATTCTAACGATTTCAGTCCTCCAATCTCCCAAGGGATTTTCCCTTGTAAATGATTTGTTGACAAATTTAAGTTCTTGAGTCCTGAAAGGTCTCCAATTCCTTTTGGAATCTCTCCTGTTAGACTATTGTTTGAAAGATCCAAACTTTTCATAAGATTTAAGCTGCATTGTAAATAATAAAGATCTTGTCCCTTTGTAAAGATATCTAATTCATAATCACAATATTCATAATATTGTGATGTCGATCTCATGGTACTTAAATTACCAATGTTGTGAGGTATTGAACCAGAGAAGTTGTTATTCGCAAGATCCAATATTTGAAGATGTTGAAATCGAGCAAGTTGCCAGGGAATAACTCCAAAAAACATATTTGAACGCAGACGAAGCACTATCAGTTGTTGTAGATTTTCTCCTATCCATAGCGTTATACTTCCGACAAGACTATTTTGAGCCAGATTAAGAAACCTTAAATTCGTACAATGTTTCAATGACAGAGGAACCTCACCCGAAAAATTGTTATTTTTCAGTTGCAATAGCGAAAGCCCACTTAAAAAGCCGATCGTGTGTGGAATTTCACCCAACAAATGATTGTTGCCCAAATTTAAGGAAGAAAGATATTGTAATGACTCTCCCAGACAATAAGGGATCTCACCAAATAATTTATTATTCGAAAGGTCAAGGTCTTCGATATATGTCCATTGGCAGATTGATGAAGATAAGCCACCATCAAGCATGTTATCTGAGAGTGTCATGAATGAAACATGGGGCCATATCGGTAAGTGCCCTGTAAAGGAATTATTGGAGAGATATAGAGTATCAAGCATAGACGGTAGCATCGTTGGTAATGGACCTTCAAATCTGTTCGAATCCAAATATAATTGGTCCAACTTGGTGAACTTTAAAGAAGATGGCAGCTTGCCTCCTATTTGGTTGTTGGAAAGATCTAAAACTATGATGGTAGAAGATGAAATATTCCAAAACCAAGGAGGCATTGTCCCTGTAATTTTGCAGTCTTCCAAATGTAATTTTTCCATCTGTGTTTGAAACTGCAACCATTCTGGAAATAGGGGTCCCAACTGACAATTGCTTAAATCTACATATCTGAGTTGGAAAGGGGGAACCCAACTCTGGCCAATTGATATGGTGACGGGAGTGTCAGATAAATCCAACATTTGCAATCTCGTAAGATTCTCAAAATGAACTTCTGAAATGACACCTCCGAGAGAATTTCCACCGAGATATAATTCAGTGAGATTAGATAGTTTACCAACGAAGGAAGGCATGGAACCGTTGAATAAATTATCGCTGAGATCCAAACTGATGAGATTCGTCATTTGCTCCAACAAACTGCTCAAATTTCCTGTCAATCGATTGACTCCAAAATCAAGAAAAGTAAGAGAGCTCAAGTCTCCAATTGCATCCGGAATAACGCCATAGAACCAAGAATTATGGAGATAAAGATGGGTAAGACTACTAATATTCCACAACCATTTGGGTAAGGTGGAGTGGAAATTATTAAAGGAGAGATCAAGGACGGTGAGAGAGGAGGTGAAGTTGACGTGGACAACAGAAGCTGGGATGGTATCGAGACCAACGGAGGGCATACGTAACACTTGGAGGGAAGGCAGCATGTTCACGGATGAGAACCAATCTGGGACACCGGTTAGGTTCATCCAGCTCAAGTCCAGGTGCTTCAAGGAGGTAAGATGGGAGAGCCAGTCGAGGCTGCCAACATGGGATGCAAAATCTAAAGCAACGTATAGATCAAGAACGTAGAGGCTCGAAAGGTTCCCCAGCCGAGCAGGTATTCCTCCCATGAATTGTGTAGAAGATAGATTGAGGTATCTCAGTTTCTTGAAGGAGCCGATGAATTCCGGCATGCGGATCCCGCTGAAATCATTGAAGCTAAGATCCAAGTGCTTCAAGGAGGTAAGATGGGAGAGCCAATCAAGGTTGTCAACATGGGATGTAAATCCTAAAGCATCGCTTAGATCAAGAACGTAGAGGCTCGAAAGGTTCCCCAGCCGAGCAGGTATTCCTCCCATGAATTGTGTAGAAGATAGATTGAGGTATCTCAGTTTCTTGAAGGAGCCGATGAATTCCGGCATGCGGATCCCGCTGAAATTATTGAAGCTAAGATCCAAGTAATCCAGATGAGATAAAGCAAGCAATGACGAGTTCATCCTCTCACCGCGTAATGCCCAGTCATCTGTAAAATGTGTATTCCGGAGGTCCAGCATGACGACGTGGCCGGTGGTGGTGTCGCAGGCCACTCCCTTCCACGTGCAACAGTGGTGGCCTGTCCAAGAAGATAGCCGGCCACTGGTGTCTACGACTCCAGCTTTGAAGTCCAGCAGCGCCTCCCTCTCCATGCTAAAACACCCTCGTGCCACCGCTGCCCCGTGGAGGAGGAGGAGGATGCCCAAAAGGCAGAATAATGATGGTGAGAAGGATAGGGTGAAAGCCATGGCGCCCAGTTTGAGGTGAAGGTGCATGCTATGCTATGCCAAATCACAAATTTATAAGCCAACTGATGCACACAATTTCTTCCACTCCATGATGCTCGTAACTTTCTCCACTCCATTGCATCATGCGTGGAATTAATTGCACCGACCCGCTCGCTGAAGAGGACTTTTGACTTATCGGAGAGCACACAAGTCACCTTCACCATCGGGGACTTCATATGTGAGGAAAGAGATAAGAGTTGGGATGGACGGAACCGGTGGTTATGATGTAGGGCATCATGCGGATCATGAACGTGAAGCCAAGAATGCATAGAATAATAAGCCACTTTGACTCGGAAACAGTCGACTGACTGAAATAACAAGAGTGCAAAATAGTAAGTATTTTTTTTGTTTCTTAATTAGAATTAAATTGCTTCGGTACCTAATTTACTTGGAAAATAGACTCTTTGGAGTTTCATTTCTAAATGGAAAATAATTTCTTGAAGGTCCATGTGAGATGATACACGAAATATATTTCGATTGACTCCTGAGATAATTGTATTCCTTACACCATCAATTTTTTTTTTTTTTTTTGCATTATGAAGAAGAATACAGATGCTTGACCATATAAATTTTATTCAAGTTATTTTGAGTATATGTTCGGTTATTAATTCGCTCGATTGTTCTTTTGATATTGTGCCACATACCACCATAATGTGGATGGTACCCATTATCCATGATATATAAATTAAATTTTATGGTTAGATAGGATTTTGATTTATGAATTCTATCCAAAACAGAAGCTCTCGGATATAATTTAAATTAAAACATTAAGCTTACCCTTTATAAATAATGAGTTCGTGTAAAAGTAATACTTTACGCATATAATTTGAGATGAGAGATGAATTAAAATAGATCAAACTTTTTTATATTAAATACCTAATTTTGAATTTTGAACTCGCTTCCTTTTTTTTTTTTTTCTCTATCGTCACTTTCTATCAGTTGTCGAGCGAGAATTTTCAACATAGCTTTTTGGAATCTGATAGCATCGGTCTCAATCGGTGGGATGAGCACGGTTTGACAGACGAGCGACTCGCAGGAAATAAAACAAAAAACGAGGGGTCGTCTTCTTTAAATTTGATTGATGCAGAGAAATAATCAAAAGATGTTAGTCGGATGTCCAATTCATAGCTTTGGCATAATGTGGAGATGATTTGGAGTGACAGAATCAATGTTTTTGTCTGACATGCTTTGTTTTCTGCTAGAGTCTATTAATATTTGTTTTACTAGGAAGACCTGATATAAAGTAGATGGATGACTTGGATCAGTCTTACCACTAAATTGGAGCAGCATTGAAGGGTTTGGGATGTCACCTTCTTACCAATAAATTAGAGTCGTATTGAAGGAGTTAGTTTCTTTTATAAATATCATATATATATTTCTTGATTTTAAGAGAGAGAGAAAGAGAGAGAGAGAGGAGTCGTTGTTAGCTGGATGTCCAATTCATGGCTTTGGAATAATGTGGAGACGACTTAGAGCGACAGACTTTGTTTTCTACTCGGAGTCTCTTAATATTTGTTTTGATTAGGAAGACTTGATATAAAGTGGACGGATGACTTGGGTTTATCTTATCATTAAATTAGAGTAATATTAAAGTGGTTGAAATGTCATTATCTTAGGAGCCATATTGAAGAGGTTTATTTCTTCTATACATATTCTATGTATCTTTAAATTATAAGAGAGGGAACAAGATGTGAAAAATACTTTGATTCCTCTTGAGAAAAAGATATAAATTATTTGATGTTAATAGGAGAAGATATACAAAGAAAATTATACTTTAGTGGGGATGATCTAAATCTTTAATTGATCTCACATAATAAAAAAATTAATTTTCTTCATATAGAAAATTATTAAATCATTTTAAATAGTTATCAAATCATTTTAAATAGAAAAAACAACGATGACAGGTTTATTAGAAAAAAAAAACTGAACTACCATATAATAATTCTATAATGTTATTATCTATAATCTTTTGGAATACCAACCCACACCATTAGATTTCCTGAAACACATCAGATAATTCAAGAAGAAGGAACTAATCATCAAGAGAGGAAGCACAGAAATTTGTCGTCGCGATGCAATGAACTTAGAAAGTGAATAGATACCAACAAATATTTTAATGGGCTTTTATTTTATAATTACCCCAAATATTTCAGAGGCTCCTTTTTGAGTTCCATCACCTCCAATTACATAGACCTGGCAGGCATGATAAGAAAAAAAAAAAGATCAACATATGTGATTAAGATTAAAAATTTTGAGATCATCGGCTTTCGATGACAAATCATAAAAGAAACAACATTAAGCCACCGAGGAATGAAATGGAAATCGCATTGATCAATTTCCAGAAGCAAAAGAGAGAGCTTAAAAAGGAGAGCACGGATTTAGCCTATATGACGATCATGGAGGACTCACCCTCTGTGCAACTCTATCCATCTATCGGCTATCGATTCACGTCCATGCTATTATTGGCTGCCAATTCGGTCAAACTTCTCCTGCTATGGTAGTAGATCTGTTTTGGAGTATACAACTCTCGTTGTTAGGTTATCGTTTCTATTATTCCATAAAGCTAAAGACGATAGAAAACAAGGGTTTTTAAGGTGATGGCAGAGTTGTTGTCAACATCTTCTCCCTCTCTTAATCATTCATCATCACAATATATGTCATAATATTATAACCACAGTTCCAAATGTTTTCATATGAGAATTGCAAGGCTTAAACTTGTACACAACTAAAATCCAAATCCATGTACTTAACACAATACAAAACAGATATGTCCATAATGTTCAGCAACAACATATTGAGCTTTCAAAAACATATACGTTCACCAAAGACATCCCACTAATGGATTATTACATCACAAGTCTCAAGAGTTTGTGTTAGAGCTAGCCCCAGGAAATTACCACACGGTAATTTGGCAACGCAACAAGACAATAAACAGAAAAATAAAAGAGGAGACAAGGACACCAGAATTTACGTGGTTCGGTCAATTGACCTACGTCCACGGACGAAAGGATGAGCAAATCTTTACTAACAGAGACAATTACAAATGCCTTAGGAAATTGTTCCTAGGCCATAAAACACCTTCAACTATTAAACAAGAAAAGCCCAAAAGTTTAATATGGACTTAATGGAGATTAAGTCCAAAGCGGCTTTTCTTGTGATGCCTGTGGTGCATCTGGTGCATCTGTCTTCGAAGCTTAGACCCCTTTTTATAGCATCAATAAGGGATAGGAATTCTGGTTTTCCCGATGTGGGACTAAAGGACTTGCCAAACTAACAAATCTCCACCTTGGCATGTCCCAACAAAATTTGCTCCACCTTTTTCACAAAAGCCCCAACGGACAATCATCAACAATAAATACCAACCAAGTCCAAGCACTGCTTGAACTTGTAAACCGGAAGAGGCTTCGTAAGTATATCAACTGGATTGTCCTTCGTATGAATTTTCTGAACAAGGACCTTTCCCTCAACAATGGTATTATCACAACAAACTGCATTTGAGTAGGTAGTAGGCTCACTAACTCCACCAGTTTCTTCTGCAACAAACAAAGCATATGCAACCAAATTTGCATATCTTTGTGGTGGTCGAATATTTCTCCGTGGTCTATCCTTGGCTATGGAATATTGCTCTTCCTCTGGAATATCTTTATTAGTAGACTCAGGAGAATCGAAGCTGACTCTTTTCTGCTTCCCAAAAATGCAGTGTTCACAGAAATCCAATGGCCCAGTATTCTGTTTGCAAAGAAGACCCCTTTTGCTTAATATGCTCAAACCTTTTTCAGAATTAGACAATGATGATGAGACTGCAATTGAGCCTGTGACAGTAGTTCCCTGCAAAATATACAAGCTACCAGACCTACAAGCTTTCATAACAATAAGGGCATTTCTAGAAACTTTCATAACTCCACCTTCAGCTGTGTATTTGCACCCAAGAGCCTCTAGGGCGCCTAAAGAGATGAGATTCTTTTCAAATCAGGAACATGTCTAACATTAGTGAGCGTCCTCACAATACCATCATGCATTTTAATTCGGATTGTGCCTTTACCAATAACATCACATGCGGCATTATTGCCCATTAAAACAATTCCACCATTACAAGATTCATATGTGGAAAATAAATCCCTATTGGGACACATGTGATAAGAACAACCCGAATCTAAAATCCATTCATTTTTAGACCTTGTCCTGTCATCAGTAGCAAAGAAAATATTTCCAAAATTTCATCAATTTGCAACACTAGCTTCAATGACTCGAGTAGTTTTCTCAACAATTTTTTTCCTTTTGCTTTAATTTATTTTTCAATTTAAAGCAATCACCTTAATGTGCCCCATTTTATGACAATATCTGCATTCCAAATTTCTATGTCTGGATTTAGATCTAGATTTAGATCTACTCATCACAAATTCTCTTTTATCAGTTCTACCCACGACAACCTGACCCTCTACTGATTTCCTCTATTCTCCCAAATTGATATCCCTATCAATCTGCTCCTTAGATTTTAATGCAGATTTAATTTCATGATATGAAATTGTTTCTTTCCATAAATCATTGTATCACGGAAAAACTTAAAGGATTGGGGAGAGAACACAAAAGTAACGAGGCCTTATCCTCATCATCAATCTTTACATCTATATTCTCCAAATCCATAACTAAGGAATCAAATCTATCAAGATGTGAGATTATAGATGTACCTTCAATCATCCGAAGCATATACAAGCTCTGCTTTAAGTAGAGACGGTTCTCCACTGTCCTCTTCATATACAAGGCTTTAAGCTTGTCCCACATGCTCTTAGCCGTAGTCTCCGTAGCTACCTCCCGTAAAACCTCATCAGAAAGATTTAGAATAATACTAGATCGGGCCTTCTTATCCATACCGCAAAATCTTCCTCTCGACATACCATCGGAATTTTCTCGGTACCTGAGTGCCAAATCAACTCCGTCTTGAACGAATGGCCTCCATCTTGAGTTGCCACATGCCGAAGTTGACATTTTCGTCGAATTTCTCGACAACAATCTTTGTTATTGTCATTGTTGCCAAAAGATCCCAAAACCAGGCTCGATACCGGTTTGTTAGAGCTAGCCCAGAAATTACCACACGGTAATTTGGCACGCATAACAAGACAATAAACAGAAAAATAAAAGAGGAGACAAGGACACCAGAATTTACGTGGTTCGGTCAATTGACCTACGTCCACGGACGAAAGGATGAGCAAATCTTTACTAACAGAGACAATTACAAATGCCTTAGGAAATTGTTCCTAGGCCATAAAACACCTTCAACTATTAAACAAGAAAAGCCCAAAAGTTTAATATGGACTTAATGGAGATTAAGTCCAAAGCGGCTTTTCTTGTGATGCCTGTGGTGCATCTGGTGCATCTGTCTTCGAAGCTTAGACCCCTTTTTATAGCATCAATAAGGGATAGGAATTCTGGTTTTCCCGATGTGGGACTAAAGGACTTGCCAAACTAACAGTTTGAACCATAAACGATTTAACTTGTTGCCTCAATACATAACCAAATTCAATCTACTCGTAGGCATCTGAACAACAAGGATATGAGCAACCACAACTTAGTAAACACCAAAACTCATATATTAGCAAAACTTCTCATGAATGCATTTTATAAAACTATACACTTATATAAAGAGCAAACATAACTTTACATGCTTTTCAAATCATAACCTTTTAACGTAATGAGCACATAAGGCCATAATTTTTTAATACATTTTCATAACAAAACATAAGTGCATAGATTTCATTTTAATGCCATGATTATTATTAGTTAATTATGAATCAGTATAAGTATAACTAAGTCTTCATATCTAAATTCATCGATAGTCATAACTATAACAAAGGGCATATATGAAAATAGAATTCGAAGTATATTGTATCCTCGTGATAAAGATCAAAATCATATTTAATCTCCATTTATCTCTATGTCAAACCTAGAAGAAACTAGTTTATGAACTTATGACTAATGTATAACCGCAATTGATAAATTCTATATAAAAACCAACTAATTGAGAACAATCAACCATCATCTAAAATAACATATTGACATATCTTTCCAATGCATAACTGTTTACGTGTCACCTGAAATATATCCAACAATATAGCATTAAAAAATATAATAATCACACAACTTCATTATTAACAAATATATTATTAAATTGGAAAACAAGTTGGACATTCATTCGATACTTACGTTAATCACATATTATTATAACTGATATTGTGATCAACACTCTCCTTCTTTCCCTAAATTATTCTAATAATATAAACCAATCCAATAAACAATCATAATATTTTCTTTCTTATTGGAGAATGACTATTTTTTCTCTAAGATCACAACATATTCAATGATTTTAGATTAATTAATCTATAGTCCTATTTACTCTCTGATTGGTATGGGATGGATAGGAATTCAAAATCATACATATATATAATCTTTCAAATTTTAAACTTACTCCCTTGATATAAAAACATCCTTATTAAATCACACACCTTTTTTATTTTTTTTCTCCTCTTTTCTTCCCCTACCAAAGCCACCCCTCTCTTCCTCTATTCTATCATTTTGAAAGTAATGTGTTTGTTCATTTTAAAATCAATATAGCATATTTTGAGACTATATCTTCGTGCTGAAGACTTGGGTGTATGTTCTCTTTTTGTTCTAATATTTCTCTGCTTTAAAACTATGTATGAGCCAACTCTTGCATGATGTTATGGTTATGCAAACCTCAAATAGAAGAAGACTATAAGCAACCACATTACATAGAAATTGATCAATACCCATCTTCAAACACCATAAATATAGCAGCCCATCTTTTCTTATATCAACAACACAAATTCTTTTTTCATTAATCACAACTAGCATCTACAAATCCAAAATACCATATAAAGAAAAAGTAGAGTGACGGCATACCTTCTCCCCATCTACGGTAAAGCCTTGGATCATCCATACTAGAAATTTTAGGATTAAAATCTAAACAATCATCAAAAGATTAAATGTCATTGCGCCCAGAACCGATCATACATATCATCAATCATATGGAAATAAGCATGCCTCCATTCATCTTTGAGGAAGAGAATACCACTAAAGGTCCAAAATCCCATCACATATCCTAGTACCAAGCTGATATAGAACCATAGCCACTCAGGAATCTCCTTTCTGTACTCTTCTATAATATTTTGAGCTATTTTATTGTTAGAACAACTTTTGGAAATTGGCGGTCCACATAAGTCGGCATTGCCCATGTAGATGGATGGATCAATAAAGGTTTGGAGTTGATGACCAGATGGTATCATTCCCGAAAGATTATTATGCGATAAATTTAAGTAGCTCAAGGAATATAAAGCTGATAAGCTTTCAGGAATGCTACCAGAAATGTCATTTATCGATAGATCAAGGGATTCTAATGATTTCATTCCTCCAATCTCCCAAGGGATTTCCCCTTGTAAATGATTTCTTGACAAATTTAAGTTCTTGAGTCCGGCAAGGTCTCCAATTCCTTTTGGGATCTCTCCAGTTAGACTATTGTTTGAAAGATCCAAACTTTTCATATGTTGCAAGCTACATTGTAAATAAGAAAGATCTTGTCCCTTTGTTAAGACATCTGATTCATAAGAACAAAATGCATAATATTGTGATGTCGATCTCATGGTACTTAAATTACCAATGTTGTGAGGTATTGAACCAGAGAAGTTGTTATTCGCAAGATCCAATATTTGAAGCTGTTGAAATCGAGCAAGTTGCCAAGGAATAACTCCAGAAAACATATTTGAACGCAGACGAAGCACTACCAATTGTCGTAGATGTTCTCCCATCCATTGCGTTATACTTCCAACAAGGTTATTTTGAGCCAGATCAAGAAATTGTAACTCTGTACAATTTTTCAATGATAAAGGAACCTCGCCTGAGAAACTGTTATTATTTAATTGCAATAGCAAAAGCCCACTTAAAAACCCGATCATGTGTGGAATTTCTCCTAACAAGTGATTGTTGCTCAAATTTAAGGAATATAGATTTTGTAATGACTCTCCTAGACAATAAGGGATCTCACCAAATAATTTATTGTTCGAAAGATCAAGATATTGGAGATATGTCCACGGACAAATTGATGAAGATAAGCCACCATCAAGCATGTTATCTGAGATCGACACAACTCTAACATGGGGCCATATCGGCAATTGCCCTATAAAGAAATTATTGGAGAGAGATAGAGTATAAAGTGTAGATGGTAGCATCATTGGCAATGGACCTTCGAATCTGTTGGAGTCCAAAAATAATGATTCCAACTTAGTAAACTTCAAAGAAGATGGCAGCTTGCCTCCTATTTGGTTGTTGGAAAGGTCTAAATATGTGATGGTAGAAGACGAAATATTCCAAAACCAAGCGGGCATTGTCACTACAATTTCACAGTCCGCCAAATGTAATTCTTCCATCGTGTTTGAAAGCGCAACCATTCTGGAAATTGGGGTCCCAGCTGACAATTGGTTAAATCTACTATTCTGAGTTGGAAAGGGGGGACCCAACTCTGACCAATTGATATGGTGATGGAGTTGCCATTCTCCAACCATTGCAATCTCGTAAGATTCTCAAAATGATCTTCTGAAATGATACCTCCAAGAGAATTTCCACCAAGAAACAAGTCGGTGAGATTAGACAACTTACCGACGGAGGAAGGCATGGAACCGTCGAATAAATTAGATCGGAGATCCAAAATGATGAGATTCGTCATTTGCTCCAGCCAACCGCTCAAACTTCCTGTCAATTGGTTGCTCGGCATATGTAATTCTTCCAGTCCATGGAGATCAACCATGGATCTCGGTACGGTACCCTCGAGTTGATTTCTTCCTAGATCAAGAAAAGTAAGAAAGCCCAAGTCTCCAATTGCATCCGGAATGACGCCATAGAACCCAGAATATTGGAGATTAAGATGGGTAAGACTGCTAATATTCCACAACCATTTGGGTAATGTGGAGTTGAAATTGTTAGAGGAGAGATCAAGGATGGTAAGAGCGGAGGTGAAGTTGACGTGGACAACAGAAGCTGGGATGGTATCGAGACCAACGGAAGACATACTCAACACTCGGAGGGATGGCAGCATGTTCACCGACGAGAACCAATCTGGGACGTCCGTTAGGTTCAACCAGCTCAAGTCCAGGTGCTTCAGGGAGGTAAGATGGGAGAGCCAGTCGAGGTTGTCAACATGGGATGTAAAATCTAAAGCGTCGCTTAGATCAAGAACGTAGAGGCTCGAAAGGCTCCCCAGCCTTGCAGGTATTCCTCCCATGAATCGTGTAGAAGATAGATCGAGGTATCTCAGTTTCTTGAAGGAGCCGAAGAATTCCGGCATGCGGATCCCACTGCAATTATTGAAGCTAAGATCCAAGTGCTTCAAGGAGGTAAGATGGGAGAGCCAATCGAGGTTGTCAACAACATGGGATATAAAATGTAGAGCAGCACTTAGATCAAGAACGTCGAGGCTCGAAAGGTTCCCCAGCCTTGCAGGTATTCCTCCCATGAAATGCGTAGAAGATAGATTGAGGTATCTCAGTTTCTTGAAGGAGCCGATGAATTCCGGCATGCGGATCCCGCTGAAATCAATGAAGCTAAGATCCAAGTGCTTCAGATGAGACAAAGGAAGCAACGACGAGTTCATCCTCTCACCGCGTAACGCCCAGTAATCTGTAATATTTGTGCTCCGGAGTGTTAATAGATAAGATTTCCTCAACCGCACGAGGAAATCTCGGTAGACGGTTGAGGAAAATCCTCTCTTCCTCCTCTCTTCCTATGTATAAATAAGGCTTTGTCAAGCTGCATTGATCAATCTATTATTCTTTTCAATTCATTTCAACATGGTATCGAGCGATAGAGCAAATTCTCTTCTTGCTTTGTCCGGCGATAAATCGCTTTTGCCATTGCAAGCATGCGGCTCGGAAGTCCTCCTTTCTCTCGCTGCCGACGGCAGCGTGGACTCGCCCCTTGCTTCCTCTCGCTTCCTCGGCCGGAAGTCCTCCTTTCTCTCGCTGCCGACGAAGCGTGGACTCCGCCCTTGCTTCCTCTCGCTTCCTCGGCCCGGAAGTCCTTCCTTCTCTCGCTGCCGACGAGCGGACTCCGCCCCTTGCTTCCTCTGCTTCCATGGGCTGTTCCTTCTCCCACCGATCGCTACCTCAAAGATCGGCGGTGGAGTGCTCCAATAGGTGATCGCTAGCCCTGTTCTTTGCTCCTTGCGCCCCGTGAGTTCTGTCCTCCAGGTTTGAGACAACCGGAGGCCCTTTCCCGGAGCCCCTACGATCTGTTTTACGCTTTCCCGAGCGATCGTTGCCTCCTTTATTTATTGTTGCACAACAAAGCAGTCGGCGCCTGCGACTGCTGTTTTTTTTTTTTTTTTCGGCAGGACATCCTCTCGATCCGGCCCCGACCACCGGCTCGTGCGGATCTGCATCCGCCGATCTGCGAGATCGCCGCCTTGGCCAACGCAGCAAGCTCTCGGCGGCGTCGTTCACCACACCTTGCCAGCCCCTTTCGGCAGAGGCAGAGCACTCTCGCACCAGCCCCCTACCTTCATGCGGATCTGCATCGCCGATCGCGAGATCGCCGCCCAGCGGCGCAGCAAGTTTCTCTCGGCGGCGTCGTCCATCACCGCTGCCGGCCCCCTTCAGCGAGAGGCGAGCACTCTCTGCGCCGACGTGGAATCAAGGAGTGGCGGTGGGTGGGAGCAGAGGCAAGGGAATCCTTTCCCATTTTTCCCAGAGAGAGCTCGCAACACTCTCTCGCGCCGACCAACAGGTGGGAAGTGAGGCGAGGCGCGCCACCACCTCTCGCCGACTTCTTTCTCGACGAGGCGCTTCTTCAAACCACCGCAACGAAGCGTGCGGTGTGACGCAAAAGCAGATAGCGCCATCGATCTCCTCTGTCGCCAAACTCCATCGAGCGGTGCGATCGACTGGTTGAGTCTTCGACGCCATTCTCGCATAAAGCAAATCGGGCGGGGTGACAAAGTGGTTTCCTTCTCCTTACGACCCATCGAAGCCGACGCCATCGTATCATCAAATGACTTCATCATCTACTTCCTATACTCGGTCATTGTTCCTACAGGAACAATAGCGATTCTCAATCCCAAGCCTCATCACTATCAATTTGCGGCACTCATTCCTTTCAAGTTATCCAAAAGCGGAAATTATGCATCTTGGCGTGCTCAATTTTCTAATCTTCTATTTGGATATGACCTTATAGGTTACTTCGACGGCTCTCTCCATTGTCCGCTGCGGTGCTCAACGACCAGGAGGATCTAGTCCCATACCAAATCGACTCACAAACTGTGGTTACGTCAAGATCGTCTCATCCTCCAAGCCATTCAAGCTTCCGTCGCTGGGTCCGTCGCCCCACTAATATCTTCATGTATGACTGCTGCAGAAGCATGGTCCAAGTTGCAAACAACATTGGCAAATCGCTCGCGTACTCGCATGCTCGGACTCTTATCCAGTCTGATGAAAGTGAAACAAGAGGGAAGTACTATTGCTGATTACTTACAAAATATCAAAGTGATCATCGATGACTTAACTTTGATAGGTCATTCCCTCAGTGAAGAAGAAGTCCTCGTTCATACCCTTAATGGCTTAGGGGACGAATACAAAGAATTGGCAGCCGCAATTCGAGCACGTGATTCTCCAATATCATTTGAAGAACTCTATGACAAGTTGACCGACTACGAGACATATTTGAAGCGCGACGATCGGCTGCCCGGACCAACTATCACAGCTCAAGTCAGTCATAAATCCAAGAGAAAGAGTAACCAATACAATAAGCGCGTCAATCAAGGTCCGACAAAGCTGCCTCCTGACCTTATGGGTTCCACACCAAATCCCTCTCATCCACATTATCAAGGTGATATCCCCTATAATCATCAAGACTTGCGCCCCGACCTCGTGCCATCGCCGAATCATCATCGGTTGTGTGATAAGATCGGGCACTCAGCGAAAGTCTGTCGCTCTCGACCTCGACTTCTGCTCCAACACAATGGCCTCAAGCCAATCTCACCAACTACTCCGATGACTAGTCAACCCAACTTGGATTATGGACTCTGGTGCATCACATCACATCACCTCCGACCTTCAGAACTTGTCTGTCCACAATAACTATGGCGGCGATGAAGATGTCATCATCGGTGATGGTAAAGGACTCCCTATCACTCATACTGGTTCCACAACACTTAATTCACTCACCACAACATTCACACTTGATGATGTTTTGTGTGCACCCCACATCAAAAGAAACCTTATTTCTGTCTCTCAATTCTGCAAGCAAAATAATACCTCCATTGAATTTTTTCCTGACTCCTTTCTTGTCAAGGATTTGAGCACGGGGGCATCCTTAGTCCAAGGCCAGAACAAAGACAACATTTATGAGTGGCCATCTGCTTCGAAAACAAACCACCCCACTGTTCACTCCTCAGTTGCTGCTCCAGTTGATGTGTGGCATCGACGTCTTGGTCATCCCTCGTCTCTTATTCAGCAAAAGTTACTTTCTCATTATTCACTTCCTACCTCTACTAGCAACATTTTAACTTATTGTGATGCTTGTCGTAGCAATAAAAGTCATAGACTACCTTTTGGCACATCTTCTATATCTTGTTCTAAACCTTTTGAAATTATTTATACTGATGTTTGGGGTCCTGCCCCAACCCTTTCCTTTGACAAGTTTCGTTTTTATGTTATTTTTGTTGACTATTTCACTAAGTACACATGGTTATATCCCCTCCGTCATAAATCTGAAGTTTCAACTGTCTTTACCAACTTTAGAAAGTTAGTCGAGAATTTCTTTCGATCTTCCATTAAAACAGTTCACTCGATGGCGGAGGTGAATATCAAGCCCTCGCATCTGTCTTGCAACCTTGTGGTATACAACACCTCAAGTCACCTCCTCATACTCCCCAATTGGTTGGTTTCTTGGCGCAAACATCAACATATAGTTGAAACCAGGCTCACACTTCTACATCAGCCTCGTTGCCATCACCTTTTGAATGCCTTTCAAACCGCTGTCTATCTCATTAATCGTTTGCTCACTCCGGTCTTACAATACAAGTCACCATTTGAGAAACTATTCCACAAGCCTCCAAACTTTCACAAACTCAAAGTCTTTGGTTGTCTATGTTATCCGTGGCTACGTCCTTATGCCTCACATAAGCTTACACCGCGATCTAAGCCCTGTATTTTTATTGGATACTCTCTTGAATATAATGCTTTTCGTTGCTATGAGCCACACACCCAAAAAGTCTTTCTGTCACGTCATGTTATTTTTGTGGAGTCTTCTTTTCCTTTTCAAAATCATGAGTACTCTACCATGCAAGCTACTCCGACAAACACACATCACTGGAGCATCTCCTCAACCCCGTCACATGAACCTCCCACAACACCATCCAATCCTAACCCTCCTGGTCAGTACACTCCTCTGTTCAACACCTCCTACCTATCCCTCCAATCCTCTCTTCACCAATACCTCACCACATCATCGGTGTTGTTGAAGTACTGTGAGACTAGTCCACTTGATCTCAATGCCTCACCACCGACTATGCCAACAACTCAACCTACCACTTCTGTAGCTCCTAGTCATCATATGATAACACGCTCCAAAAGTGGTATTGTTAAACCACGTCAAGTTCTTGATCTACATGCCACAACAAACTCTTCCCTTGAAGTCAGTGAACCCACCACAATTAATCAAGCGCAAAAATCTCCACCTTTGGCGTAAAGCAATGTGTGAAGAATATGATGCTCTTCTTCATAACTCTACATGGACCTTAGTTCCCTCTTCTCACACACAAAACATCATCGGGTGTAAATGGGTCTTTCGAATTAAGCGGAACCCAGATGGATCTATTGCTAGAT
Source organism: Musa beccarii (assembly GCA_024322285.1). Classification (NCBI taxonomy): domain Eukaryota; kingdom Viridiplantae; phylum Streptophyta; class Magnoliopsida; order Zingiberales; family Musaceae; genus Musa; species Musa beccarii. Next base: position 34,327,393 of record CM044402.1, read on the forward strand.
ATAAAGCACGTCTAGTTGCCAAAGGGTTTCATCAACGACACTGGTGTTGACTTCACAGAGACATTCAGCCCGGTTGTCAAACCAACAACAATACGGCTTATCTTGAGCTTGGCTATCTCAAAAGGTGGCATATACGACAATTGGATGTTAACAATGCCTTTTTACAGGGGACTCTATCTGAAGATGTCTTCATGCAGCAACCCCCTGGCTTTGTTCATCCACAATATCCAAGGCATGTCTGCAAACTAAAAAAAGGCTATTTATGGACTTCGTCAAGCTCCAAGAGCCTGGTATAATGAACTTGGCACATTTTTAACATCAATGGGTTTTCTCAATTCCAAATCTGATACCTCGTTATTCCTACGACAACATCATGAAAACACTATATATCTTTTGGTGTATGTAGATGATATTGTTGTCACAGGAAATAATCTTTTGGAAATCCAGACATTCTTAAAGCAACTAGCCATTCGGTTCTCTCTCAAAGATCTAGGTACCTTGAGCTACTTTCTAGGAGTGGAAGCTACATTCACCTCTTCAGGTCTTTTTCTATCACAGAGAAAGTATATTCAAGATTTATTATCAAAGACAAATATGCAGGATGCTAAAGAGGTTGCCACTCCCCTCTCTACTAGTGAGTCACTAAAACTTTGTGATGGAAGTCCTGCTACGGACTCTACTCAATACCGGCAAGTACTTGGCTCCCTACAATACTTGGCTCTCACACGTCCAGACGTTTCATTTGCAGTCAATAAATTGTCACAATTCATGCATCGACCATCTACAATACATTGGTCTGCGGTCAAACGAATTTTGCGATATCTTAAGGGGACTCTAAATCATGGCCTCTTTTTCCGCAAACACACCTCGCTTCAACTTCATGCCTTTGCTGATGCTGATTGGGCAGGAAATTATGATGATAGAACATCCACGTCGGGCATATTATATTTCTTGGAGCTAATCCAATCAGTTGGAGTTCTAAGAAACAAAAGACAGTTGCCCGATCCCTGGCAATCGAAAGCTGAATCCGTGCCATTGCCATGGCTACTCTCTGAAATAAATTGGATCACAAATCGCTCAAGGAACTCAGCGTCAACTCTACTGTCCTCCTACAATATCTGCGATAATATTGGAGCTACCTATTTATGTGCCAATCCGAAGATTTCACTCACGCATGAAGCATATTGCCATTGACTTCCACTTAAATGCGAGATCAAGTTATCAAACATCAACTACGTGTTTCTCACGCACGTACATACGGTGATCAACTAGCGGACTCACTTACGAAGTCTCTCGCTCGTAAATTATTTTCATTACATCGGTCCAAGATCAGTGTCCTTGACAGGAGCTTGATCTTGCGGGGGCATGTTAATAGATAAGATTTCCTCAACCGCACGAGGAAATCTCGGTAGACGGTTGAGGAAAATCCTCTCTTCCTCCTCTCTTCCTATGTATAAATAAGGCTTTGTCAAGCTGCATTGATCAATCTATTATTCTTTTCAATTCATTTCAACACGGAGGTCCAGCATGACGACGTGGCCAGTGGTGGTGTCGCAGGCCACTCCCTTCCATGTGCAACAGTGGTGGCCAGTCCAAGAAGAAAGCCGGCCACTGGTGTCTATGACACCAGCTTTGAAGTCCAGCAGCGCCTCCCTCTCCATGCTGAAACACCCGCCTGTCGACGCTGCCCCGTGGAGGAGGAGGATGCCCAAAAGGCAGAATAATGATGATGAGAAGGATCGGGTGAAAGCCATGGCCGGCACAATCAGAAGAAGAGGGCGAAGGTGGAGGTGCATGCTACGCTATGCACACAATTTATAAGCCGGCTGATGCACACAATTTATAAGCCGGCTGATGCGCACAATTTCTTCCACTCCATGGTCAAATTTCCATCATGCATGGAATTAATTGTACCGACCGGCTCTCCAAAGAAGACTTTGACTTATCAGCCCAATCCAAGTTTCGATTCGTATTTCTTGCTTTCGAATACCTCAGCATGAGACGATCTCGGAAATGGACATTGGTTGCCTTTGAATCCAAGCCATATATTAGGTAATCAAATACAGATTCAACAAAGAACAATAATCGTAAAACAAATCAAGATTGTGTTGGGCAACAAACTTGTTTGAACATGCATATGTAAGAGCAACAAATCAAGGTAGTTAAGTCAACACAAATAATATATATGTACTTGGCCTAATAAGATATGAGTCCAACACATGAAAATTGAATAATTAAAAGATTTAGAACTGCAACTCTTGGTAGAACTTTTTGTTGTCTAGGAAAGACGTCAAATAATATCATGGACGCGCGTGCTTCATACGGAAAGATATACCAAAGAAGGTGGTTAATTGGGATAGCTACTCAACACAATGGGGCAACCAACGACTTAGGTGGGCAAGACTGGAGAACTTTACAAGTCTTCCAATGTCTACTGGTGAAATGAAGAAGATGACTTGCATGCTGTGTGGAAGAAGTTGGCCATTATTGGAGTTGATTCCGCTGTCGATTGGGCTGACAGGTCGAGTCTTCTTCGTGCAGAAGTGGGGATCAAAAGTAGTCCATGGAATGGGAGAATTTTGGGTGCATCCCTTTCTTCATCAGTTGCTTTATAAACCATGCATGTTGGGTTTGTGATTTGACCGGCCATACACCTCCACCTTCTTGCTGTTCTTCTAATTGCAGCGGCTAGAGTGGCAACAGTGGCAAGTGGATATTTTAACCCGGAGATGGAGGTGTTTCGAATTAAATTTATTAAGGTATCGTACAGAGATTCAATATATCAAGCGAAAAGTTAGTTATATCAAGAGGAGAAATAAATTAAATATCTATAGAAGAACAAATGACTATTGATTCTTGAAAGAGGTTTGTAGAAAAAAAATAATTTATTTTAAATATAATTATTAATTAATTTATGGAAACTATATAAACTCGGTCATGAAATATAAATTTTTTGAAGTTGTAAAAGGTTTTGAGTGAAAGATAAAGTATTTTGCCTTGTCCTACTTTTGCATTGTGTGATAGCCTTATCTCTTCTTTCTATTTGGTTCAACATTTGGTATTAGATATTAGGTTAAGCTATGACTTCTTCTCCTAGCACTATCCAACTCTATATCATCAGTTTTATGATACTATGTTTAAGTGTAAGAAATGAGACTATCTATATAATGAGTCAATCCAAATATATCATCTCACATGGACCTTCAAAAAATATTTTCTATTTAGAAATGGAAGTGTTTTTCTTTCACAACATCTTCTATCAAAACCTTGAGATGCCTAGGTAAGAAACACTTGTTACTTTCAGTGTCTTGTTCTCTCAGTAACTTTGGTATCGAGGCAATTTAATTCTGATTACGAAATCAACAAAATACTTACTATTTTGCACTCTTGTTATTTCAGTCAGTCAACTGTTTCGGAGTCAAAGTGGTGTAGTCTCGATCTATTCACGTTCATGTTCCACATGATGCTCGAAGGTGACTTGAGTGCTCTCCGCATGGCCATGAAACATGCAGTGGGCTGATGAGTCAAAGTCTTCTTCAGAGAGCGGGACGGTACAATTAATTCCATGCATGATGGAAATTTGACCATGGAGTGGAAGAAATTGTGCGCATCAGCTGGCTTACAAATTTGTGACTTTAATCCTAAAGCTACATCGTTACTCTACTTTAGGGAGGGAGATCAGACTGCGCGCCATGGCTTTCTCATCATTCTCATCGTCATCGTTGTTGTGCCCGTTGGGCATCCTCCTTCTCCACGGGGCAGCGGTGGCACGAGGGTGTTTTAGCATGGAGAGGAGGCGCTGCTGGACTTCAAAGCTGGTGTCGGAGACACCCGCAACCACCCAAGAAGATAGCCGGTTATGGGTGTCGTGGATGCCGGCTTTGAACTCCAACAGTGCCTCCCTCTCCATGCTGAAACACCCGCTTGCGACCTTGGCCCGGTGGAGGAGGAGGGCCAAGAGGCACAACGACAATGATGATAAGAAGCGTAAAGGGAAAGCCATGGCGCGCAGTTTGATCTCCCTCCCTACCTACCTACCTACTCCTGGCCGCCACAATCAGAAGAAGAGGGCGAAGGTGGAGGTGCATGCTACGCTATGCACACAATTTAAAAGCCAGCTGATGCACACAATTTCTTCCACTCCATGGTCAAATTTCCGTCATGCATGGAATTTAATTGTACCGACCGGCTCTCCAAAGAAGACTTTGACTCATCAGCCCAATCCAAGTTTCGATTCAAATTTCTTACTTTCCAATACCTCAGCATGAGACGATCTTGGAAATGGACATTGGTTGTCTTTGAATCCAAGCCATATATTAGGTAATCAAATACAGATTTAACAAAGCACAATAATCGTATAACAAATCAAGATTGTGTTGGGCAACAAACTTGCTTGAACATGCATATGTAAGAGCAACAAATCAAGATAGTTGAGTCTGTGTTGAAGCTTTAGAAATAAATAATATATATGTACTTGGCCTAATAAGATATGAGTCCAACACATGAAAATTGAATAATCAAAAGATTTAGACACTATGGGACCCGATAAGGAAGAATAATCAACTAACTTATCAACTAATTAAATTGGAGCAGCATTGAAGGGGTTGGGATGTCACCGTCTTACCACTGAATTATTGTACACTCCAAGTTGACCAAATGGATCCCTAAGCAAGTTCCATTATTTTAACAAAGGTGGCAGAAAATGTGCTTCATTTTACCAATGCTAAAACAAAATAAAGGAAAGAAACAATGTATTCATCTTCAACATAATATGTAAACTTCAACTCAGCAATCAGCTAAATAAGCAGCATTGAGGATGGGGGGAAGGGTGGAACCGGCCACCTTTGTCAGATTAAAATAACCAGGCAAACCTGGGTACGCCAGCCGACGGACGAAATGGACATGCGTTGCCAGTAGATACGCAGGACTGATGTTATCGCTATCGGGTTCCTCATCTGCTGTCACCTGAAAAATTCTACTTCCGTTCCTACTCAAATAGTCGAAATCAGCAAAGTGCAAATAGATATAGAATGTTGTTTCAACACTCGAATCGAGGCCATAGCCCGAGGGATATTGCAATGAAAAATTATCTGCGGCAACAGTTGCAGTCCCCATGACCACGCCTGGGACCTCATAAGCATCACCACGAGTGGTCTTGATTCCCAAAGGAGTACTGCTTGTAAAATTCCATGTTTCACAACCAATAATACAACCTGTTGCAAGGACGCCATGTCCTATCATATTCGCGTGCCGAGGATGAGGTAGAGGCGCAGGGCTGTTGAGGCCTAGTTCCTTGGGCTGTCCTTGGCGCTACTAAGGATGAGGCGAAGGCGCTGGGTTGCTGAGGCCTAGTTCTTAGGCTATCATTGGCACTATCGAGGATGAGGTAGAGGAGTTTAGCTGTTGAGGGCTAGTTCTTGGGCTATCCTTAGCACTGCCAAGGACGAGGTAGAGGCAGAGTTGAGCTTACACCGACGGTTCCCAGGATTTGTCAAACTGGGCCTCGGACTCTGGCAAGGTTATGATGTGCCTTAGCGGTATGCTGCACTCCACCATCGAAAGGTGCAACACGGGGCCACTTGTCGCTCGTTGTGCTGGGCAAAACTATCCCAAAATGGCTTCGATTTTTGTTGCCATGGGCTATTTTTTGTAGCCTATTGCTGCAGCCAAAATGTCAGCCATCTCAGTACCCTGGAACCCCCCGGGTGGCACCAAGGGAGATAGAGCTTTAGGGTAGTATCGAGTGTTGAATAATCTTCACAAGTTTGCACGTTAACTTGATGGGAACTTACCTTCGTGCCCGACACCTGGTGAGCAGTTGTTTGTGGACTTACAACTATTCGTTTAACTTTATGAAGTCATTGTTTTCCTTCTTCCTCTCTTTTCTCTCATGCATGCAAGGTGCTCGCTGAATTGCTTGTAAAGCTTCTATTTTCACGAGATGTCGGGACTTGTCCGTTGCTTATTTTTGAACTAATCAACTTTCTCTTTTACAGGTCCTTCGGGACCTTAGTGAGGTTGTAAATTGGTTGAACTTTTACGGATGTATATCGCAAGGGCACGTTATGACTTAGGCAATCCCAACTAAGTCCGAGAAGTTGGCGCAAGGGTATTTCACAACTTAGGCAACTCAAGCTAAGTTTGTGATTTTGCTGCAAGGGTGCCTCATAGCTTAAGCAATTCCAGCTAAGTCCGTGACGTGGCCGGTGGTGGTGTCGCAGGCCACTCTCTTCCATGTGCAACAGTGGTTGCCTGTCCAAGTAGATAGCCGGATGTGGGTGTCTCTGACACCAGCTTTGAAGTCCAGCAGCTTCTCCCTCTCCATGCTAAAACACCCGCCTGTCACCATTGCCCCGTGGAGGAGGATGCCCAAAAGGCAAAACAATGATGATGAGAAGGATAGGGTGAAAGCCATGGCCGCCACAATCAAAAGAACAGCGTGAAGGTGGAGATGCATGCTACGCTCTATGCCAAATCATAAATCTATAAGCCAACTGATGCACACAATTTCTTCCATTTCATGCTCTAACTTTCTCTGCTCCATTACATCATGCATGGAATTAATTGTACCGACTCACTCTCTAAAGAAGACTTTGACTTATCAGCCCGATCCAAGTTTCGTGGCCCTGCGGAGAGCACAAAAGTCACCTTCACCATCGGAGAGTTCGGATGGACGGAAGCAGTGGTTATTACGCAGGGAGCTCATGCGGATCATGAACGCGAAGCCAAGTATGCATAGAATAGATCGAGACCGCACCACTTGACTCAGAAACAGTTGACTGACCGAAATAGTAATTATTTCTTTTTTATTTTATTTCTTAAATAGAATTAAATTGCCTCGGTAGCTAAGTTACTGAGAGAACAAGAGAGTGAAAGAAATCCTCGAGTGTTTCTTACCTACGCATCTCAAGGTTTTGATAAAGTGTCAAAGAATCAAAATCGATTAATACTTTAGGTGCATAATATGAGATGAGAGATGAATTAAAATAGACTAAAGTTTCTATATTAAATACATAATTTTGAATTTTGAACTCGCTTCCTTTTTTTTTTTTTCTCTATCATCACTTTGTATTAGTTGTCGAGAGAGAATTTTCAACATAGCATCATGTGATGTAAGAGTAAGTGCCAAGTTTTTGTTCCGCCATGATTGCAGAGGCTCCTTTTTGAGTTGTATCACCTCCAATTACATAGACCTGGCAGGCACGATAAGAACCAAAAAAAAAAAAAAGAAGAAGATCAACATATGTGATTAAGATTAAAAATTTTATGATCATCGGCTTTCGATGACAAATCATAAAAGAAACAACATTAAGCCACCGAATAATGAAATGACAGTCCCGTGGAACAGCTTCAAAAAGGAGAGCAGGGATTTAACCTATATGTCGATCATGAAGGACTCACCTTCTCCTGCTATTGGCTGCCGATTCGGTCAAACTTCTCCTGCTATGGTAGTCGATCTGTTTTGGAGTATACAACTCTCATTGTTAGGTTATCATTTCTATTATTACATAAAGCTAAAGACGATAGAAAATACGGGTTTTAAAGGTGATGGTAGAGTTGTTGTCAACATCTCCCTCTCTTAATCATTCATCATCACAACATATGTCATAATATTATAACCACAGTTCCATAAGTTTTCATAAGAGAATTGCAACGCCTAAACTTGTACATGACTTAAATCCAAATCCATGCACTTGACACAATACAAAACAAAATAGATATGTCCATAATGTCCAGCAGCGACATATTGATCTCTCAAAAACAAATAAGTTCAGCAAAGACATCCAACTAATGGATTATTACATCACAAATCTCAACTTAGTAAATATCAAAACTCATATATTAGCAAAGCTTCTCATGAATGCATTTTATAAAACTGTACACTTATATAAAGAGCAGATGTAACTTTACATGCTTTTCGAACCACAAATTTTTAGCATAATAATCACATGAGACAACATAATTTTTTAATACATTTGCATAACAAAACATAAGTGGATAGATTTCATTTTAATGCCAAGATTATTATTAATTAATCATGAATCAGTATAAGTATAACTAAGCCTTCATATCTAAATTCATCGATAGTCATAACTATAACAAAGGGCATATATTAAAACAGAATTCAAAGTATATTGTATCCTCGTGATAAGGTTCAAAATCATATTTAATCTCCATGGTATAGGTAACACATTAATCTCTATGTCAAACCTAGAAGAAACTAGTTTATGTACTTATGACTAATGTATAACCGCAATTGATAAAGTCTATATAAAAACCAACTAATTGAGAACAATTAATCATCATCCAAAATAACATATTGACATATCTTTCCAATGCATAACTCTTTACGTATCACCTGAAATATGTCCAACAATATAGCATTCAAAAATATAATAATCACATAACTTCATTATTAACAAATATATTGTTAAATTGGAAAACAAGTTAGACATTCATTCGATACTTACGTTAATCACAGATTATTGTAACTGATATTATGATCAACACTCTCCTTCTTTCCTAAATTATTCTAATAATATAAACCAATCCAATAAACAATCATAATATTTTCTTTTTTATTGGAGAATGACTATTTTTTCTCTAAGATCACAACATATTCAATGATTTTAGATTAATTAATCTATAGTCCTATTTACTCTCTGATTGGTATGGGATGGATAGGAATTCAAAATCATACATACATATAATCTTTCAAATTTTAAACTTACTCCCTTGATATAAAAACAACATCCTTATTAAATCTCACACCTTTTTTATTTTTTTTTATCCTCTTTTCTTCCCCTACCAAAGCCACCCCTCTCTTCCTCTATTCTATCATTTCGAAAGTAATGTGTTTGTTCATTTTAAAATCAATATAGCATATTTTTAGACTATATCTTCATACTGATGACTTGGGTGTATGTTCTCTTTTTGTTCTAATATTTCTCTGCTTTAAAACTATGAGCCAACTCTTGCATGATGTTATGGTTATGCAAACCTCAAATAGAAGAAGACTATAAGCAACCACATTACATAGAAATTGATCAATACCTATCTTCAAACACCATAAATATGGCAGCCCATCTTTTCTTATATCAACAACACAAATTCTTTTTTCATTAATCACAACTAGCATCTACAAATCCAAAATACCATATAAATAAAAAGTAGAGTGACGGCATACCTTCTCCCCATCTACGGTAAAGCCTTGGATCATCCATACTAGAAATTTTAGGATTAAAATCTAAACAATCGTCAAAAGATTAAATATCATTGCACCCAGAACCGATCATACATATCATCAATCATATGGAAATAAGCGTGCCTCCATGCATCTTTGAGGAAGAGAATACCGCAAAAGGTCCAAAATCCCATCACATATCCTAGTACCATGCTGATATAGAACCATAGCCACTCGGGAATCTCCTTTCTGTACTCTTCTATAATATTTTGAGTTGTTTTATTGTTAGAACAACTTTTGAAAATTGGCGGTCCACATAAGTCGACATTGCCCATGTAGATGGATGGATCAATTAAGGTTTGGAGTTGACGACCAGATGGTATCATTCCCGAAAGATTATTATATGATAAATTTAAGTAGCTCAAGGAATATAAAGCCGATAAGCTTTCAGGAATGCTACCAGAAAGGTCATTTATCGATAGATCAAGAGATTCTAATGATTTCATTCCTCTAATCTCCCAAGGGATTTCCCCTTGTAAATGATTTCTTGACAAATTTAAGTTCTTGAGTCCGGCAAGGTCTCCAATTCCTTTTGGGATCTCTCCGGTTAGACTATTGTTTGAAAGATCCAAACTTTTCATATGTTGCAAGCTACATTGTAAATAAGAAAGATCTTGTCCCTTTGTTAAGACATCTGATTCATAAGAACAAAATGCTAAATATTGTGATGTCGATCTCATGGTACTTAAATTACTAATGTTGTGAGGTATTGAACCAGAGAAGTAGTTATTCGCAAGATCCAATATTTGAAGCTGTCGAAATCGAGCAATTTGCCAAGGAATAACTCCAGAAAACATATTTGAACGCAGACGAAGCACTACCAATTGTCGTAGATGTTCTCCCATCCATTGTGTTATACTTCCAACAAGATTATTTTGAGCTAGATCAAGAAATTGTAACTCTGTATAATTTTTCAATGACAAAGGAACCTCGCCTGAGAAACTGTTATTATTTAATTGCAATAGCAAAAGCCCACTTAAAAACCCGATCGTGTGTGGAATTTCTCCTGACAAGTGATTGTTGCTCAAATTTAAGGAATATAGATTTTGTAATGACTCTCCTAGACAATAAGGGATCTCACCAAATAATTTATTGTTCGAAAGATCAAGATATTGGAGATATGTCCACGGACAAATTGATGAAGATAAGCCACCATCAAGCATGTTATCTGAGATCGACACAACTCTAACATGGGGCCATATCGGCAATTGCCCTATAAAGAAATTATTGGAGAGAGATAGAGTATAAAGTGTAGATGGTAGCATCGTTGGAAAGGGGGGACCCAACTCTGGCCAATTGATACGGTGATGGAGTTGCCATTTAAGTCCAACACTTGCAATCTCGTAAGATTCGCAAAATGAACTTCTGAAATGACACCTCCAAGAGAATTTCCATCGAGAAATAATTCGGTGAGATTAGACAACTTACCAATGGAGGAAGGTAGGGAACCGTTGAATAAATTAAATCCGAGATTCAAAATGATGAGATTTGTCATTTGCTCCAGCCAACCGCTCAAATTTCCTGTCAATTGGTTGCTCGGCATATGTAATTCTTCCAGTCTACGAAGATCAACCATGGATCTCGGTACGGTACCCTCGAGTTGATTGCCTCCTAAATCAAGAAAAGTAAGAGAGCCCAAGTCTCCAATTGCATCCGGAATAACGCCATGGAACCATGATTTATAAAGATCAAGATGGGTAAGACTACTAATATTCCACAACCATTTGGGTAAGGTGGAGTTGAAATTATTGGTAGAGAGATCGAGGACGGTAAGAGAGGAGGTGAAGTTGACATGGACAACAGAAGCTAGGATGGTATTGAGACCAACGGAAAACATACTTAATACTTGGAGGGAAGGCAGCATGTTCACCGACGAGAACCAATCTGGGACATCGGTGAGGTTCAACCCGCTCAAGTCCAGGTGCTTCAAGGAGGTGAGATGGGAGAGCCAGTCGAGGTTGTCAACTCGGGATGGAAAATCTAAAACAGCTCTTAGATCAAGAACGTAGAGGCTCGAAAGGTTCCCCAGCCGAGCAGGTATTCCTCCTATGAATCGTGTAGAAGATAGATTGAGGTATCTCAGTTTATTGAAGGAGCCGATGAATTCCGGCATGCGGATCCCGCTGAAATCATTGGAGCTAAGATCCAAGTGCTTCAGATGAGACAAAGCAAGCAATGACGAGTTCATCCTCTCGCCGCGTAATGCCCAATCATATGTATTGGTGTTCCGGAGGTCCAGCATGACGACGTGGCCGGTGGTGGTGTCGCAGGCCACTCCCTTCCATGTGCAACAGTGGTGACCAGTCCAAGAAGAAAGCCGGCCACTGGTGTCTCCGACACCAGCTTTGAAGTCCAGCAGCGCCTCCCTCTCCATGCTGAAACACCCGCCTGTCGATGCTGCCTCGTGGAGGAGGAGGATGCCCAAAAGGCAGAATAATGATGATGAGAAGGATAGGGTGAAAGCCATGGCCGCCACAATCAGAAGAAGAGGGCGAAGGTGGAGGTGCATGCTACGCTATGCACACAATTTATAAGCCGGCTGATGCACACAATTTCTTCCACTCCATGGTCAAATTTCCATCATGCATGGAATTAATTGTACCGACCGGCTCTCCAAAGAAGACTTTGACTTATCAGCCCAATCCAAGTTTCGATTCATATTTCTTGCTTTCCAATACCTCAGCATGAGACGATCTCGGAAATGGACATTGGTTGTCTTTGAATCCAAGCCATATATTAGGTAATCAAAGACAGATTTAACAAAGAACAATAATCGTAAGACAAATCAAGATTGTGTCCGGCAACAAACTTGCTTGAACATGCACATGTAAGAGCAACAAATCAAGGTAGTTGAGTCAACACAAATAATATATTTGTAGACATTGAATAATCAAAAGAATAATTAACTGGTTTATCAATCTACATCTTCATAGGCATCTTCGGGTTGGTTGTTATCGAGAGAGATTGATTAATAACATAATAGGCGATTCTTACTACTTCAACCCAAAATTGAATAATCAAAAGATGTTAGATAATATGGAGTGACAGAGTCAACGTTTACGTCTGACATGCTTTGTTTGTTGCTAGAGTCTCTTAATATTTGTTATACTAGGAAGACACAATATAGAGTAGATGGATGACTTGGATCAGTCTTACTGCTAAATTGGAGCAGCATTGAAGGGGTTAGGATATCACCGTCTTACCACTGAATTATTATATACTCTAAGTTGGCCAAATGGATCCCTAAGTAAGTTCTATTATTTTAACAAAGGTGGCAGAAAATGTGCTTCATTTTACCAATGCTAAAACAAAATAAGGGAAAGAAACAATGTACTCACCTTCAACTTAATATGTAAACTTCAACTCAGCAATCAGCTAAATAAGCAGCATTGAGGATGGGGGGGAAGGGTGGAACCGGCCACCCTTGTCAGATTAAAATAACCAGGCAAACCTGGGTACGCCAGCCGATGGATGAAATGGACATGCGTTGCCGGTAGAATGACAAGAGGAATGATTTCCCAGATAAAAGATTACGAGTTTGCTGTCCTCTCCCAAATTGTGGTAATCATCTCCTGGGATCTCCTATTTCTGCTCACTTATTTGTATCAGTTATATGCGATTATTTCTGAAGTGTTGGTCCGCTTATGTTTTTGTTGCATTACTGGAGTCTATAGAAAATTAGCGTAATCAAATTATAACATTATGCTAAGTTCATTTAGCTTGTTCTTCGTGTCTAACTTGTGTAATTAAAGAACCATAACTACGGCATTGTTCATTGTAATTTCGCTTCTATAGAAAATGAAACTTGGATCTTGATTGGGTTTGATTTAGTCTAATAGTCTCTTCTAGCGATGAACACTTTTCCTGGACATCTGTGGTTAAAATTGAGAGTCAGTTTAATCAAAATTGTAATCGAAGAGTATAGATTTATTCCTTACACTTCATCATAATGAAGAATACAGATGCTTGGCCACCTAAATTTTATACAAGTTATTTTGAGTATATGTTCTGCTATTAATTCTTTGGAGTTTCATTTCTAAATAGAAAATAATTTCTTGAAGGTCCATGTGAGATGATACACGAAATATATTTGGACTGACCCCTCGGATAGTTTTATTCCTTACACTTCAACATTTTTTTGCATTACGAAGAATACAGACGCTTGTTGACCACCTAAATTTTATGCATATGTTCCGCTATTAATTCTCTCGATTGTTCTTCTGATACTGTGCCACGTACCACCATATTCTTTTGTGGATGGTACCCATTATCCATGATATAAATTGGCCGTAGCTCACTCGCTTGCTACGTGTGGTCGGAATAACAAATTAAATTTTATGGTTAGATAGAATTTTGATTTAGGAATTCTATCCAAGATAGAAGTTCTTGGATATAATTGAAGTTAAAACCTTAAGTTTGCCCTTTATAAATAAAGAGCTCATGCAAAGCAATACTTTACGTATATAATTTGAGATGAGAGATGAATTAAAATAGACTAAAGTTTTTATATTAAATTACATAATTTTCAACGTAGCATCGTGTGCCGTAAGTTTTGTTCCATCATCGTATGGGTAAACTGATAGATACGTTAGGATGAAAGCTGGCACATCAAGCATAATTTAGTGTACAATCTTAACCAAAACTTGCAGGCGTTGGTCGAAGCTTGGATTGTCATAATGACAATTTTAGGACAGAAAGTGCCTCATCCGCAGCGTAATATGTTTTCTAGAGTCTAAAAGAGTACTGTATTCCCCCTCTTTCAGAAGCATCCTCTTGGTAGAACTTTTTTTGTGTAGGAAAGACGTCAAATAATATCATGGACGCGCGTGCTTCATACGGAAAGATATACCAAATCAACGCAATCGGGTAACCAACGTCTTAGGTGGGCAAGACCGGAGAACTTTACAAGTCTTCCATGTCTACCGGTGAAACGAAGAAGATGACTTGCATGCTGTGTGGAAGAAGTTGGCCATTATTGGAGTTGATTCCTCTGTCGATTGGACACGCCAAGTCATCTTCGTGCAGAAGTGGAGATCAAAAGTAGTCCATGGAATGGGAGAATTTTGGGTGCATCCCTTTCCTCATCAGTTGCTTTATAAACCACGCATGGTGGCTTTGTGATTTGACCGGCCATACACCTTCTTCCTCTTCTTCTAATTGTAGCGGCTAGCAGGGGCAATGGTGGCAAGTGGATGCTTTAACCATGAGAGGGAGGTATTTGGAATTAGATTTATTAATTCAATATCGAGATAAATTCAATTTATTAAATTTATTAACCAAGCGATTCATTATATTAAAAAGAGAAATAGATTAAATATCTATAGAAGAACAAATCTAATTGATTATTAATTCTTAAAAGATATTTTTAGAAAAAAATGATTTATTTTAAATATAATTATTAATTTATCTATGAAAACTATATAAATCCCGTAAGTTGGGTTATGAAACATAAAGTTTTTGAAGTTGTAAAGGGTTTGGAATGAAAGATACGGTATTTTGCCTTGTCTTACTTTTTCATTGTGTGATAGCCATTATCCTACTCTTCCATTGTCTGATAGCTATATCTTTTCTTTCTATCAAGTTCAACATTTAGTATTAGAGCTTGGATTAAACTATGACCTTTTTTTCGAGCACCATCCAACTTCAGATATTTTGATTGATAAAGAAAAATTATGATATATGATACATCCAAATGAAGGTTCTTATAGGCTCTCAAGATATATGAGAGTTTATAGAAGATGAATTTATTGAACCAAGTCCAATAGAAGGAGCAATGAATATAGAAGTAAGAAAATAACTCAAAGATAGAAAGAAGAAGAAAAAAATAACTTTATTCATAATCTTCCAAGAGCTTGATGATATAATGTTTGAGATCATCGCTCTAATAAATACCTCAAAAGAGGCTTAGGAAATACTTCAATAGCATTTGGCAGTGTGGATCAAGTAAATAAGCTTCGTCTACAAGTTTTACAAGCTGATTTTGAAAAATTACAATAAAGTACTTCTAAATCTATTTCTAATTACTTCTCAAAAGCCATTTTTATTGTTCATTAAATGAGATGAAATGGTGAACAAATAAGTGATCAAAGAGTAATAGAAAAATATTAAGATCCTAAATCTAAAGTTTGATTTTATTGATGTAGCAATTGAAGAGTCTAAAGATTTAGAACAAATATCTTTAGAACAACTAATGAGTTCTCTTCAAGCTTATGAATAATGACTTACAAAAAGAGGAGAAGAAAAATATACAGAGCAAGCACTACAAACCAAGCTTATTCTTGAAAACAAAGGTGAATTAAAATCTCAAAGAGAAAGAGTTCGTAGACAAAGAGGAAGAAGTTACATAAATTAGACCAATTATGAATCTTAAAATAATAAATGTGATGGAGAAAATTCTAATCGAAGAGGCCAAGGTTATGGTTAAGGATGTGGCCGATGCTATGGACGTGGTAGAAATTCTAAAAGGTTTGAAATTCAATGCTATGTTTGCAAAATGTATGAACACTATTCCTAATGACATAATAATAATTTGAAAAAAGATTAATCTATGGCATAGTATCAAATTTTGTGGAGAAAGAAAATAACGAAAATCAAGTTTTGTTAATGACTTATAATAATTTGAAGGAAGATCAGTTTATGACATAGTATCTAGATAAAAGAGCTTCAAATCACATGTGTGGCATTAAATAACTATTTTCAGAAATGGATACAAGTTATTCTGGGAATATTACATTTAGTGACTTGTCTCAAAGACCAATAAAAGATAAAGATAAAAAAAAATTTAGATTTAATAATGATAAAAAATCATGCATTTCAAATGTTTATTATATTCCTAATATAAAAAATAATATTCTGAGCTTGGGGCAACTACTTGAAAAATGTTATGATATGAAGATAAAATATATGGCTCTCTTAATTCGTGATAATAATAAAACATTAATCTCATATTTGAAAATGGTGAAGAACAAAATGTTTCCTCTACATTTATACATATTTGATTGGTCAAATTATTTTTATTGATATTGAAGACACTTCTATATTATGGCATCTTAGATATACTTACTTATATTTTGAGACTTTAAAACTTCTAAAGAAGTATAATATGGTGACAATAATACCAAGAATTGATCGCTCATCAAAGTTATGTGAAGTATATGTCATCGACAAGCAAGAAAGAAACCCTTTCAAATTAAGAACAAAAAAAGTATGACATCGACTTGATTTGATACACTAAGATGTTTGTAGCCCTATCAATCTAATATCACTTAGAGGAATTAAGTCTTTTTTTACCTTTACTAACGATCATAGTGGCAAAACTTAGGTTTACTTGTTAAAGGAAAAAAAAGTTTTATGCAAATTCAAAAAATTTAAGAATTTGATTGAAAGTCAAAGTGATTGTAAGATTAAATATTTAAAAATAAATAGGGATGGTGAATATCAAAGAAATTTGAAAGTTTTTATAGAAATAATAGAATTTTACATCAATTCACTATGTTATACATGCCTCAATAAAATGATATCTTAGAAAGAAAAAAATAGGACTATACTTAATATAGTCCGATGCATGTTAAAGAAAAGAAAAATTCCTAAAGATTTTTAGGGAGATGCTATTACTTATGCAGTTTATTTGCTTAATAAGTTTTTGACAAGGTGAATTTGTAATATTACACTAGAAGAAGTATGGAGCTTATAGAACCAAGAGTTGATCATTTGATAATTTTATGAAAGTATTGCATTTACCAAGATACGAGAAGAAAATAGAATAAAACTTAAGGATAAAAGTCAAAACTGCATCTTGTGAGGTTATGCTAAGAATATATATATATATATATATATATATATATATATATATATATATATATATATATATATATATATATATATATATATATATATATATATATATATATATATATATATATATATAGGAGTCATTGTTAGTTGGATATCGAATTCATGGCTTTGGCATAATGTAGAGATGACTTGGAGTGACAGAGTCAATGTTTATATCTAACATGACTTTATTTTCTACTTAGAGTCTTTTAATATTTGTTTTGATTAGGAAGACTTGATATAGAGTGGACGAATGACTTGGGTTAATCTTATCATTAAACTGGAATAGTACTAAAAGAGTTGGAATGTCTTTATCTTAGGAGTCATATTGAAGAGGTTTATTTCTTCTATCGATATTCTATGTATCTTTAAATTTTAAGAGAGAGAACAAGATGTGAAAAATACTTTGATTCTTTTTGAAAGAAAGATATAAATTATTTGATGTTAACAAAAACGATATATGAAGAGAATTATACTTGAGTTGGGATGATAGGTTTATTAGGATTGACGAAAGTTATCCAAATCTTTAATTGATCTCACATAATAAAAAAAATTAATTTTCTTCGAATAGATGAAAGTTATCAAATCATTTTAAATAGAATAAAAAAATGACGATGACAAGTTTATTAGGAGAAAAAAAAAACTGAACTACCATATAATAATTCTAAAATGTTATTATCTATAATCTTTTGGAATACCAGCAATAGAAACTTTTAGCCCATGCCTTTAGATTTCCTAAAACACATCAGATAATTCAAGGAGGAACTAATCATCAAGAGTTCCATCATCTCCAATTACATAGACCTGGAACGCATGATAAGAAACACAAAAAAAAAAAAATCAACATATGTGATTAAGATTAAAAATTTTAAGATCATCGGCTTTCGATGACAAATCATAAAAGAAACAACATTAAGCCATCGAGTAATGAAATGGCAATCCCATGGATCAATTTCCAAAAGCAAAAGAGACAGCTTCAAAAAGGAGAGCAGGGATTCAGCCTATATGTCGATCATGAAGGACTCACCTTCTGGGCAACTCTATCCATCCATCTATTGGCTATCGATTCGTGTCCATGCTATTGGCTGCCAATTCGGTCAAACTTCTTCTGCTATGGTAGTAGATCTGTTTTGGAGTATACAACCCTCATTGTTAGGTTATCAGTTCTATTATTCTATAAAGCCAAAGACGATAGAAAATAAGGGTTTTTAAGGTGATGGCAGAGTTGTTGTCAACATCTCCCTCTCTTAATCATTCGTCATCACAACATATATCATAATATTATAACCACAATTCCATAAGTTTTCATATGAGAATTGAGAATTGCAAGGCCTAAACTTGTACACAACTTAAATCCAAATCCATACACTTGACACAATACAAAACAAATACGTCCATAATGTCCAACAGCGACATATTGAGCTCTCAAACACATATGTTCACCAAAGACATACCACTAATGGATTATTACATCACAAGTCTCAAGAGTTTGAACCATAAACGATTTAACTTGTTGCCTCGATACATAACCAAATTCAATCTACTCGCAAGCGGCTGAAAAAATTTAACAACAAAGAAATGAGCAACCACTACTTAGTAAACACCAAAACTCATATATTAGCAAACCATCTCATGGATGCATTTTATAAAACTATACACTTATATAAAGAGTAAATATAACTTTACATGCTTTTCAAATCATAACATTTTAGTATAATGAGCACATTGACAACATAATTTTTTAATACATTTGCATAACAAAACATAATTAGATAGATTTCATTTTAATGCTAAGATTATTATTAATTAATCATGAATCAGTATAAGTATAACCAAACTTTCATATCTAAATTCATTGATAGTCATAATTATAACAAAGGTCATATATTAAAATAGAAGTCGGAGTGTTAATGACTATAACCACATTGTATCCCCATGACAAGAACCAAAAACATATTAAATTTTCATGATGTAAATAGTACATTTATCCCTATGTCAAGCTTTATAAGAAACTAGTTTCTGAACTCATGACCAATGTATAATCGTAGTTGATAAAGTCAAAATCAAAACCAACTAATTGAGAATAGTTAACCATCATCTAAAATAACATATTGACACCTTATTTGAAATGTGTTCAAAAATATAGCATTCAAAAATATAATAAACAAATATTTTAATTATTTTAACCAAATGCAATATCAAAAAGCTTATTTTCAAAAGCCAATTTAACATTTGCAAATCACATAACTTTATTATTAACAAATATATATTATTAAATTGGAAAATAAGTTAGACAAAATCATTCCATACTTACATCAATCGTAGATTATTATAACTGATACAGTGATCAACACTATTCTTCTTTTCCTAAATCATTCGGATAATATAAATCAATCTAAAAGAACAACCATAATATTTTCTTTCTTATGACTATTTTTCTCTCTAAGATCACAATACTCAATGATTTTAGATTAATTATTCTAGTCCTTTTTACTCTCTGATCGTAGAGGATGAATAGGAATTCAAAATCACATATATATATATATAATCTTTCAAATTTTAAACTTACTCTTTTGATATATAAATGACATCCTTATTGAATCTCACACCTCTCTAGCATATTTTTAGACTATATCTTCATACTGAAGACTTGGGTGTATGTTCTCTTTTTGTTCTAATATTTCTCTGCTTTAAAACTATGTATGAGCCAACTCTTGCATGATGTTATGGTTATGCAAACCTCAAATAGAAGAAGACTATAAGCAACCACATTACATAGAAATTGATCAATGCCTGTCTTCAAACACCATAAATAAAGCAGCCCATCTTTTCTTATATCAATAACACAAATTCTTTTTTCATTAATCACAACTAGCATCTACAAATCCAAAATACCATATAAATAAAAAGTAGAGTGACGGCATACCTCCTCCCCATCTATGGTAAAGCCTTGGATCATCCATACTAGAAATTTTAGGATTAAAATCTAAACAATCGTCAAAATATTAAATGTCATTGCGCCCAGAATCGATCATATATATCATCAATCATATGGAAATAAGCATGCCTCCATGTGTCTTTGAGGAAGAGAATACCACAAAAGATCCAAAATCCCATCACATATCCTAGTACCATGCTGATATAGAACCATAGCCACT
Organism: Musa beccarii; assembly: GCA_024322285.1. Classification (NCBI taxonomy): domain Eukaryota; kingdom Viridiplantae; phylum Streptophyta; class Magnoliopsida; order Zingiberales; family Musaceae; genus Musa; species Musa beccarii. The sequence goes on from CM044402.1 coordinate 34,347,628, forward strand.
CGGGAATTTCCTTCTTGTACTCTTCTATAATATTTTGAGTTGTTTTATTATTAAAACAACTTTTAGAAATTGGTGGTCCACATAAGTCAGCATTACCCATATAGCTGGATGGATCAATTAAGGTTTGGAGTTGATGACCAGATGGTATCATTCCCGAAAGATTATTATATGACAAATTCAAATAGCTCAAGGAATATAAAGCCGATAAGCTCTCAGGAATACTACCAGAAAGGTTATTTATCGATAGATCAAGGGACTCTAACGATTTCATTCCTCCAATCTCCAAAGGGATTTTCCCTTGTAAATGATTTCTTGACAAATTTAAGTTCTTGAGTCCTGCAAGGTCTCCTATTCCTTTTGGTATCTCTCCAGTTAGACTATTGTTTGAAAGATCCAAACTTTTCATAAGTTGCAAGCTGCATTTTAAATAATAAAGATCTTGTCCCTTTGTAAAGACATCTAATTCATAATAACAAAATGCATAATATTGTGATGTCGATCTCATGGTATTTAAATTACCAATGTTGTGAGGTATTGAACCAGAGAAGTTGTTATTTGCAAGATCCAATATTTGAAGTTGTTGAAATCGAGTAAGTTGCCAGGGAATAACTCCAGAAAACATATTTGAACGTAGACAAAGCACTACCAATTGTTTCAAATTTTCTCCTATCCATAGCGTTATACTTCCGATAAGATTATTTTGAGCCAAATCAAGAAACTGTAAATTTGTACAATTTTTCAATGACAAAGGAACCTCGCCCGAGAAACTATTATTATTTAGTTGCAATAGTGAAAGCCCACTTAAAAACCCGATCGTGTGTGGAATTTCACCCAACAAGTGATTGTTGCTCAAATTTAAGGAATATAGATTTTGTAATGACTCTCCCAGACAATAAGGGATCTCACCAAATAATTTGTTGTTCGAAAGGTCAAGGTCTTCGAGATGTGTCCATCGGCAGATTGATGAAGATAAGCCACCATCAAGCATGTTATCTGAGAGTGACACTGATTGAACATGGGGCCATATCGATAATTGCCCTATAAAGAAATTATTGGAGAGATATAGAATATCAAGCGTAGACGGTAGCATCGTTGGCAATGGACCTTCAAATCTGTTGGAGTCTAAAAATAATACTTCCAACTTGGTGAACTTCAAAGAAGATGGCAGCTTGCCTCCTATTTGGTTGTTGGAAAGGTATAAATTTGTGATGGTAGAAGATGAAATATTCCAAAACCAAGCAGGCATTGTCCCTGCAATTTTACAACCTACCAAATATAATTTTTGGATCTGTGTTTGAAACTGCAACCATTCTGGAAATTGAGGTCCCAACTGACAATTGGTTAAATCTACAAATCTGAGTTGGAAAGGGGGGACCCAACTCTTGCTGATTGATATGGTGATGGGGTTGCCAAACAATTGCAACACTTGCAATTTCGTAAGATTCTCAAAATGAACTTCCGAAATGACACCTCCAAGAGAATTTTTATGGAGATACAATTCAGTGAGATTAGACAGCTTACCGACGGAGGAAGGCATCGAACCATTGAATAAATTATAGCTGAGATCCAAAATGATGAGATTCGTCATTTGCTCCAGCCAACCGCTCAAATTTCCTGTCAATTGGTTGCTCGGCATATGTAATTCTTCCAGTCTACGGAGATCAACCATGGATCTCGGTACGGTACCCTCGAGTTGATTGCCTCCTAGATCAAGAAAAGTAAGAGAGCCCAAGTCTCCAATTGCATCCGGAATAACGCCATGCAACCCAGATCTATAGAGATCAAGATGGGTAAGACTACTAACATTCCACAACCATTTGGGTAAGGTGGAGTTGAAATTATTAGAGGAGAGATCAAGGACGGTAAGAGAGGAGGTGAAGTTGAGGTGGACAACAGAAGCTGGGATGGTTTTGAGACCAACGAAAGACATACGTAACACTTGGAGGGAAGGCAGCATGTTCACGGATGAGAACCAATCTGGGACATCGGCTAGGTTCAACCAGCTCAAGTCCAGGTGCTTCAACGACGTGAGATGGGAGAGCCAGTCGAGGTTGTCGACGGGATATCCGTATCCAGAATCATCGGCGTGTAAAGCAGCTCTTAGATCAAGAACGTCGAGGCTCGAAAGGTTCCCCAGCCGAGCAGGTATTCCTCCCATGAAATATGTAGAAGATAGATTGAGGTATCTCAGTTTCTTGAAGGAGCCGATGAATTCCGGCATGCGGATCCGGCTGAAATCATTGAAGCTAAGATCCAAGTGCTTCAGATGAGATAAAGCAAGCAATGACGAGTCCATCCTCTCACCGTGTAATGCCCAGCCATATGTAAAATTTGTGCTCCGGAGGTCCAGCATGACGACGTGGCCAGTGGTGGTGTCGCAGGCCACTCCCTTCCATGTGCAACAGTCTTGGCCACTCCAAGAAGAAAGCCGGCCACTGGTGTCTCGGACACCAGCTTTGAAGCCCAGTAGCGCCTCCCTCTCCATGCTAAAACACCCGCCTGCCACCGCTGCCCCGTGGAGAAGGAGGATGCCCAGAAGGCACAAGAACAACGACGATAAGAGTGATGCGAAAGCCATGGCGCGCAGTCTGATCTCCCTCCCTGCCTTCCTACTCCTGGCCGCCACAATTAAAAGAACACGGCGAAGGTGGAGGTGATGATTACATTGACTTGACCGGACGACTTTGATCGCAGAATTGTGTAGATCTTTTCGTGGAAGCCCGTCGTCGACCGCTAAAGCCATTTTGTGGACCCCCGCTTGACCCCTATTCTAGCCCCGTCGGTCGTCGGAGCAGGTGGAGACAGCAGGGGGGAATAGGAAGCCAAAGGCCAGAGCGAGTGCGGGTTGCTCTCTTGGTTCCCATTTCCTTCTTTTCGATAAAGGAGGAAAGCAGCCATCTTTGGTGGAGTCAAGTCAAGTCAAGTCAAGTCAGAAGGTGGAATCTTGTCCGCGTCTTTGCAGGGGCAAAAAAGATCCGTGCTTATCTCCTACCTCACCGAATTGTTTCGTGGAACTTTCTCGTTCCTGTGATTTGGCATCCTCCACGTGTTTATTTATAATAATAATTTTCGTTTAAGTATTCGGATAATTCCTTATGAAACTTTATATATAAGAATCTATATATTAAGAAAATTTTAGTGATATAAAATCATTAACACAAAACAAAATATAAAAAGAACATTTAAATTATTCGAAAGAGACTAAAGATTATCTAGAGCCGTTAAAAGAATTATGCTGATAACAAGAAGAGAAATATTAAGTTTCAAATAGAAGATTTTATATTATTGAAGATCTTCCTTTCAAAGTGTGTGATAGGATTTAGAAAGAAAGAAAAATTAAACTTTAGAAATGTTAGACCTCTTGAAATAATTTAGAGGACTTAGTATGTTGCTTATAGAATTGTCTTATCACGATTTTTATCTTACGTTAATGATGTATTTTATACATTGATGCTTAGAAAATATATACTTGATCCCTCTCATATCATCAAATATGAGCTAATCTTGATATATAAACACTTATCTTATGTGAAAGAGTTCACTCAAATCATCGATAAAAAATAATAATAATAATAATAATAAATCATATCATTTCTTTAATTAAGGTGATTTGGGACCATCATTCTATGAAAAAACTACTTAAGAAGATAAAATAAGGAAGACATACCCCTAACTAGGATTTGAGCAAAGTTTTTTATATTAAAAACTAGACTCTTAAATCTTTCTTTTAGTCCTTTTATTTGAATAATTTAAAATACATATAGCCATCCAAATGTTTTGTTTAATTAAATTGATCCCCTAAATTCTGTCAAACAAGACAAAATCACTTCACCTATCTATCTTATTTCAGTTTCCAAGTTAAATTTAAGGGTATAGGTTAAGTGTCAAATCTAGTATATGTAACTCGAGTCTTTCAATCTTTAATGATGTGAGATTATTCTCTTAGTCTATTTTTTTTTGCTTTTCCCACATACAACAATATTTCAAACAGCCTCTCCTATTCAATTATCTTCCTCTTACTTTTAAATCTACATCTTTTATAACCTCACACATCGATATTGTAACGTGCTTCCCTATTCAATTGTCTTCACCTTATTATTAAAGGTTCAAACTTAATATGCTTTTTTTTTTTTGAAGTTACAAGATGATTTATTTATTTTGTGTCCAACCGTCACGGTGTAGCTCATCTTCATTTAATCAAACCATAGTTTCACTTTCTCTAAATCTTTTTTATTTTTAATTCATTCAGGCAAACTACAGTTTAACCATGGCTGCCAAGGCTCAAGTCTTTCTTTTCTTTTCTTTATATATATATATATATATATATATATATATATATATATATAATCATCCCATGTTTTCAATCCTTAACACTGTTTACTATAAGCTAAAAGAGTACTGTATTCCCTCTCTTTCAGAAGCATCATTGATAAGATCCCTTAGGGTTTTATCATGGAAGAAACAGAAGAAGCGGAGGAGAAGCATAAGAAGTAGAAGAAAAGTTAATGATCACTTTAAGGGGATTAGCTTCCTTGATCACCTCGAAAGGATTGACCTCCTTTGATCGCTTCGAAGGGATCAGTCTCCTAAAGTTTGATAAACGATTGACATAATTTTTTCATTAACTGACGAAAATAAATAAATGCATCCATATTTATAGAGTTTCACCTAGAGTTCATCAGGACTTGGACTCTTGTTTATCCGACTTTCTAATCAACTAAATAATTTCATAAATATTATTTAAAACTTAAAAAATAAAAAACTACTTGGTAGAACTTTTTGTCTAGGAAAGACGTAAAATAATATCATGGACGCGCATGCTTCGTACGGAAAGATATATCAAAGAAGGTTAATTGGGATAGCTACTCGACGCAACGGGGTAACCTACGACTTAGGTGGGCAAGACTCGAGAACTTTACAAGTCTTCCATGTCGAAGAAGATGGCTTGCATGCTGTGTGGAAGAAGTTGGCCATCAACGGAGTTGATTCCGCTGTCGATTGGGCTGACAGGTCGAGTCTTCTTCGTGCAGAAGTGGAGATCAAAAGTAGTCCATGGAATGGGAGAATTTTGGGTGCATCCCTTTCCTCATCAGTTGCTTTATAAACCACGCATGTTGGCTTTGTGATTTGACCGGCCGTACACCTCCACCTTCTTCCTGTTCTTCTAATCGCAGCGGCTAGGAGTGGCAACAGTGGCAAGTGGATATTTTAACCCGGAGATGGAGGTGTTTGAAATTAAATTTATTAAGGTATCGTAAAGAGATTCAATATATCAAGCAAAAAGTTTGTTATATCAAGAGGAGAAATAAATTAAATATCTATGAAATAACAAATGAATTCTTGAAAGAGGTTTGTAGAAAAAAAAAGTTAATTTATTTTAAATATAATTATTAATTAATTTATCGAAACTATATAAACTCGGTCATGAAATATAAATTTTTTGAAGTTGTAAAAGGTTTTGAGTGAAAGATAAAGTATTTTGCCTTGTCCTACTTTTGCATTGTGTGATAATATATATATATATATAATTATTTTAATAAAATATATTTTCTACTAATGCTAAAGGGCTTATGGAATAAAGTCACTCGATGAGATTCGTGATGCCATCTTTATCTACGGGATTTGGTGGAAGATAATATATGTGGACTTGATGATTACATTGTCTTGACCTGACGACTTGTGAAGATGAAGTCTGGCATCGACCGCTAAAGCCATTTTGTGGCCCCGCGCTTGACCCCGATTCTAACCCCGTCGGTCGTCGGAGCAGGTGGAGACTGCAGTGGCGAACAAGAGGGAGTGAGCGTTGACTTGACTTCAGTGTTGGAGGTAGGTAGATGAGTTGCGTGCTCTCGTGGTTCCCATTTCCTTCTTTTCGGTGGAGTAGGAAGGCAGCCATCTTTGGCGGAGTCAAGCCAAGTCAAAAAGGTGGAATCTTTGTCCACCGTCTTCCTCTTTTGTGGCTGCGAATGGGGAAATAAAACCACAACGATCAGTGCTTTACTTTACTCCATTGCCATCAACCAAACACTCTCTGATTGACTGCACGAGATGGCAAGATCCGTGTGCACTTGATCTCCTCCTGCCTTGTCTGATGGACTTACATACACACTTCGTCTTCTTGTATGTGTAAGAAGAGTGAAAGATCGAGAAATTACATTGTTATTTAAATATATGGATGGATTTTTTTTTTATCAAATTTTATGTGGGAGAAAGCGTAAAACATTTACATAAAGAAAACATTCAAGTTAGTATTAGACAGAATATAAAGAAAACATTCAAGTTATAAGAAAGAGATTAAAGGTTGTTCAGAATCATAAGAAAAGGAGCTATGTTCACAACAAAAAAAAAAAGGAGATAATAAGTTGTAAGTAAATAATTTTATATTCTTAAAGATCTCCCTTTCTAAGGATACAATAAGATTTGAAAAAAAAATGTTAAATCCTAGATTTATTGAACCTTTTGAAATAGCTGAAAGGATTCAATTTGTTGCTTATAAAATTGTCTTGCCACTATTCTTATCTCACATTAATGATGTATTTCATCTATCATTGCTTAGAAGGTATATATCTAATTCCTCCCATATCATATCTAATACGAGTTAATTTTCATAGATAAAAGATTTATCTTATATGAAAGAGACTATTTAGATCATTGATAAGATAAAAAAATCTTTAGAAATTATATAATTCATTTAGTTAAAGTGATTTGAAAGTACCATTTTATGGAAAAAAAAATACTTGACAGAAGAGGGAACAAATTAGACATACCCCCCATCTTTTTATTGATTGAGTTATGATAATTTAGAGGACTAAGTTTTATTTTGGGAGAGAGTGTAATATATTTTATTTTTAAGTTATTTATGATATTTTTTATTACTTTAATATAAAAATTTATTTAATAATTTTTTATATAAAATAATTTTATATTGAAAGTTTAGTGCTAGGAAACTAATTGTGAATCTTCGAATTTGGATATGATTTGTAAAAAATTTTATGGCTGATGTTGAGAAATCTAAATAAAGATCACATGCATAGTATAAAAAATAAAGATGTTGAGAGAGAGAGAAGAGGGATGGCTGATGTTGAGAAATCTAAATAAAGATCACATGCATAGTATAAAAAATAAAAAATAAAATTCATAGAGTTTACACAGAAAAATATTTGGAAGATATGTTTATTTCAATTAGACAAACGGAAATTTTACATTTACAGAATTTTACTCACAGAATTTTACATTTGCAAATTTGAGAAACGGAAACTCTAAAGTGAGAGGCGAGCAAGCATAGCTTACCTTGCCATTCCACTATTCCATCATCGTTGATTTCCATATAAGCGTTTGGATCACTTCCATTGTTGCTCTCCGGTTGCAAGCTCTCCTTCAATCGCATCACCACTTCGGTCATGGTTGGCCTCTGATGAGCAGAGATATCAACACATCTCATTGCTAAATCGATGACTGTTAGGATAGAGCAGTTGTTGTATCGCCCTCCGAGTTTTGGATCAGCCACCTCAGTGATGTCGGCTTCCGCTAGCCTCGATCGTACCCATTGGACTAAGTGACACCTTTTTGGTTGATCCAACACGGCTGATCGGCCCAGCTCCAGAAGAACAACTCCAAAGCTGTATACATCACTTTTTTCAGTCAGCTGGAACGTAGCAGAGTACCTGAAAAAAGAAATGTATCAACGTAGTACTTGGTAACTACTATGACAACTTTGGAGAAGAAAACTAAGAAGATTGAATATTGTTTTGACTTGACTCATACATTAATTTAGCATGATTCCTATGAATATTTTATTGATGTAAAAGGGGCAAAAATAACCATCCCAGAAAGGTGCAACAATCGTTCGTGATTCTCCTCTTGTAAAGTTAGCTACGAAAGAAATCTGCATCACATTTGGAAAAAGAACATTTTTTTGTGAATTCTTCTCATTGTGATTCTCCATCATTCTCTTTTTTCATTTAGTTGTCAAAGTAATTCTTAGATTCTCTATAAAATAAATTAAATCGACTTATCAGTAGAGGGGGGCGATCAAGGAAATCCTGAGCGATTCACGCTGCAAATATTATCTCGCAAACTTCTGTGAAGTAGAAAACATACTGTGGATCTACGTATCCTAGAGTGCCAACCACAACATCGGTAGATACGTGAGTCTGGCCATCGGTCAGGAAAGGCTTGGACAGCCCAAAATCTGCTACCTCTGCCTCAAAGTCATGTGTTAAGAGGATATTGTTAGTCTTCACATCTCTATGGATTATAGGCGGCACACATCCCTTGTGTAGATACTCCAGACCTGTTCATAAATTGTTCAGTGGAACAGAAAGTGAAAAATTGAAAAGATATATAAAAAGCGATACCAATTGTAAGATCACCTTGTGCGGCTTCAATTGCTATCCGAATTCGTTCTCTCCAACTCAATGTTTGACTATTTCCAGCTTTATCTGTAAAATTAACTCAAGAATATTATGTTGCACAATTCTGTGAGGACTAGATGAAGCTGACGATTCACTAAAGATTCTGAATACGTCTCAATCTTCTCCAAGCGTACAGTAGCTCAGATCATAGAACAATATTCAACATCTTTTTTACCTGAAAGATGATCTCTAAGACTTCCACAAGCAGCGTATTCATAAACAAGTCCAAGTTGATTGCTATCTCTACAGTACCCGATCAAAGACACCAAGTTCCTGTGATGGACTCTCGATAAGAGAAGAGCCTGCAACCCAAAGAGGAAGATACATACTTGATTTCATCCGTAACCTACTTGTTCATTAAAATGCTAGTCCACCAAAATGCATTCATATAGATTGCATACCTCGGCCTGGAACTCTTTCATCCCATGTGATCTGGAGCCACAATTTGCAGACATGGACGACTCAGATGATGTCTCTTTGACCATCCGATGTGAGTGCAAAAGTTTTACTGCAGCTTCAGTGCCATCATGCAACCGACCATGGTAAACATTCCCAAACCCCCTCTTTCCGAGTACGAGATCAAAATTGTTGGTGATGGCCTTCAATTCATCATATGTAAATCTATGGGTTTCGGGTATGGCAAGCGCGTCTTGAATTGGTGGTGCTATTATTTCAATAAAAGAAACAAAAAGAGTGCTGTTAACACTGCTTCTCATTGTAACGAAGGTCGAAGTTGCTAGTACAGAGTTCCAAAACATGCATCCACAAGTCACTTGTAACCTCCAGAGAGAAATTTCATGAGCTATGATTCATAATAACTCGTATACTTACCAATGATCACTTTCCATTGTCTGCATGTCGATGGCATACAAGTAAATGAAGGAGTTAAATATGTCCAGGATCATGTAATTTAGAAAAGTTGTGTAGATTATTCTAAAACGGACTCTAATAATAATGAGCGTAAAGAACATTGATGAGCCTAAAACATACTTTACAAATATAAAGGTGAAAAAGTTATCTAAAAATTAACTGACTTACTTTTAGGCAATCACACTTGTATAACAAGGTTTGTCAAGCTTAGGTAGAATGGTAGATAATAAATTATTATTTATCAACCCACTAGTTGTTTATAAGTTTGTATTACACATGGCTTAAAAATTGACTCATTTAATCTTGATCTATTTGATAAATAAATTAGCTTTCTCAAAATTTTAATCTCAGGCAGAATTTAGACAAGACTAGAATTGAAAAAGATCAGCATAATTACACCCCAAATCAGAGTTGGGAATGTTCATCATAATGAATGGTCTTATGGAATAGAAACTTCCCTTGAAGTAGTGTGTGGTATCAACCGTAAGCTTCCATCTGTTTTAGATGTTCGCTCCAACTAAACCAAAAAAATATTTAGATAAAAAAGTTGTTTGGATGCTAACAACTACGGCAGACACAGTAACCAAGTTAGAAATCTCTGCCCGACGAGTGTCTCACTTTTGTTACCCTAGATAAAAGAGAAAAAACATCTTTTCAGAAATAAAAGAAGTTAATTTTCTCTATGATATCAGAGAATACGTGTCCTAATATTATACAGGTAAGAGTTCTATCTCACTTCTAACATTGCCTTTCGTTGAAGAAGAAAAGGACATTATACAACAAAATTGTATGTTTATAAGCTATTACTGGCTTAAAACCACTTACATAATTTTGTTGTAGATTTTTTTCTCCTCAAGAAGAATAAAAGCAATGATAGGAGCAGCAGTATAATCAGCGCCACGATGACAGCGATCAGCACAATGGTGAATGTAGCAAGCTTCCTTCCTTTGCTGCCAATTTGACATGTACTATGACAGAGACATATATCCGGATTGTTGTCCACTCTTTGCAGAACATAAAGTTCACAAGATATTAGTATTAGGAAGAAGGAATTGTGGGAAGATTTGGGATGTTAGACTACAGCACAAACCTCAACTCAAGCAATCCTTTTGATTGTCCATCACAAAATGAAGCTGGAATAGGCCCATTGAGTCGGTTATTTGACAAAATTCTGCAAAAAGTTTGATATTGCTCATCCATTAGCATATAATATGCGAAGAAAGAAGTCCTGAGGCATGCACACGACAAAGTTGAAGTTTTCGATATCGAAAAGGCATGCACCAGGTGAATTGTGTAAGAGAGAAAAAACTGCTCTTACAGCACATTGAGTGATGTCAATTCTTCTAAAGAGGGCGGTATTGGGCCTGTTAAATCATTGTTTGACAAGTCCCTGAGACAAAATACATGGAATACATTAGTTATTGATATGTTTTCATAAGAAATTTCACTAAAAAAATAGTAGCACATGTTGATCTCTATAACTTTGGTCCTTGGAAACCAGATTTCATGAGTAAAGCCATATTAGTTCAATTTAGTTAAAGAAAACCCCAAGCTAATGCTTCGGTTTGTAAACTGGTCCATCTGCATTCCTAATTTTGGCAACTAACACGAGAAAACAAAAGCCTTTTGTTTATGAAGTGAGAAAATGGAGATTAGAAGTGAATAAAATTCACATGTAAAAGGGTAACAAGTCAATTTCATGCAACATCTACAAATTGACACAACTCTGCCCGGAAACACGTTTCACATGCATGAGCACACCTACAGCCACACCTTCTATGATTTGGTTTAGATGTTTGTGTGATCTTACCTTTGATATTAATATCCAAATTGTGCTTGACCTAGCTTATGAATAACTATCCTGAAATGATATTTACAGGCACATCAGAACCATTAGAAACATCACTTGTTGTTCGGTAACCCAGTCATTTTATATATTGTCAATCTCAGTCGTATATATTGTTGTTGATCTAACTTTTGTTTATCATCTCACACGTCAAATCACCATGAGAAGTAAAAGCGTAGAAGAATATAAATTATGATTTCTGATAATGCATGGTTCAAATGCTTGGACTAAAAAAGAATAATTAATGTTTTTTTCCCGAAAAGTATGCATATCCTCTGAACATAGGATTGACAGTCATGCATAATATCTCAAATATTTCATTGCAATAATCAAGTCTTTGGAATTATTGTAGACTCCAAGTTGACCAAATGGATCCCTAAGTAAGTTCCCGTAGACTGATTATTTTAACGAAGGTGGCAGAAAATGTGCTTCATTTTACCAATGCTAAAACAAAATAAAGGAAAGAAACAATGTATTCATCTTCAACTTAATATGTAAACTTCAAATTAGCAATCAGCTAAATAAGCAAACAACTGATTGTAAATGTTCAGGTAAGACACCAGTGAAATGGATAATGCACTGTTTTATGCCAATAACATACTACACTTTTTTCCTTCAGAAAACGGATAAAAGGGGGGACAAGCATGAATGGTCACATTGCATGTTAGTCTTCCAAAAGTGTGCAGGTAATTAATAAGAAAAACACAGTTCATCTTGAGGAGGAAAAAAGAAAAAGAACAAGCAGATGATACAAGTTATTGACCAGACTAGAGCAATGGATGTCCAAAGTAGTGGTGGGATAGCATACCATCGGCTGCATCTGTTGCCAAAACTGAAAGATTAATAGGAATGTAAACCTCAGCAGCATTGAGGATGGGGGGAAGGGTGGAACCGGCCACCCTTGTCAGATTAAAATAACCATCTAAACCTGGGAACGCCAGCTGATGGACGAAATGGACATGAGTTGCCAGTAGATATGCAGGACTGATGTTATCACCATCGGGTTCCCCGTCTGCTCTCACCTGAAAAATTCTACTTCCATTCCCACTTAAATAGTCGAAATCAGCAAAGTGCAAATAGATATAGAATGTTGTTCGAACACTCAAATCGAGGCCATAGCCCGAGGGATATCGCACTGTAAAATTATCTGCAGCAACAATTGCAGTCCCCATGACCACGCCTGGGACCTCATAAGCATCACCCACCACGAGGGGTCTTGATTCCCAAAGTACTGCTTGTAAAATTCCATGTTTCGCAACCAATAATATACCCGTTGCAAGGATCCCATATTTATCTAATAATACAATATTAAATGCCATTGCACGCTAGTCAAATTATAATGTCTATTCTCTCGTTTAGAAAGTAATGTGTTTGTTCCTTTAAAATCAATATAGCATATTTTTAGACTATATCTTCATGCGAAAGACTTAGTTGCATATTCTTTTTTTCTTCTTCTAATATTTCTCTGCTTTTAAAACTATGAGCCAACTCTTGCATGATGTTATGGTAATGCAAACCTCAAATAGAAGAAGACTGTAAGCAACCACATTACATAGATATTGATCAATACCTGTCTTCAAACACCATAAATATTGCAGCCCATCTTTTCTCATATCAATAACAAATTCTTTTTTCATTAATCACAGCCATCACCAACAAATCTAAAATACCATATAAATAAAAAAGTAGAGTGATGATATACCTTCTTTCCATCTCCGGTAAAGCCTTGGATCATCCACACTAGAAATTTTAGGATTAAAGTCCAAACAATCGTCAAAAGATTAAATGCCATTACACCCGGAACCGATCATATATACCATCAATCATATGGAAATAAGCATGCCTTCATACATCTTTGAGGAAGAGAACACCACAAAAGGTCCAAAATCCCATCACATATCCTAGTACCATGCTGATATAGAACCATAGCCACTTAGGAATCTCCTTTCTGTACTCTTCTATAATATTTTGAGTTGTTTTATTGTTAGAACAACTTTTGGAAATTGGCGGTCCACATAAGTCGGCATTACCCATGTAGATGGATGGATCAATAAAGGTTTGGAGTTGATGACCAGATGGTATCATTCCTGAAAGATTATTATACGATAAATTCAAATAGCTCAAGGAATATAAAGCCGATAAGCTCTCAGGAATGCTACCAGAAAGGTCACTTATCGATAGATCAAGGGATTCTAATGATTTCATTCCTCCAATCTCCCAAGGGATTTTCCCTTGTAAATGATTTCTTGACAAATTTAAGTTCTTGAGTCCTGCAAGGTCTCCAATTCCTTTTGGGATCTCTCCGGCTAGACTATTGTTTGAAAGATCCAAACTTTTCATAAGTTGTATGTTGCATTTTGAATAATGAAGATCTTGTCCCTTTGTAAAGACATCTGATTCATAAGAACAAAATGCATTATATTGTGATGTCGATCTCATGATACTTAAATTACCAATGTTGTGAGGTATTGAACCAGAGAAGTTGTTATTTGCAAGATCCAATATTTGAAGCCATTGAAATCGAGCAAGTTGCCAGGGAATAACTCCAGAAAACATATTTGAACGTAGATGAAGCACTACCAATTGTTGTAGATTTTCTCCCATCCATAGCGTTATACTTCCGACAAGATTATTTTGAGCCAGATCAAGAAATAGTAACTTTGTATAATTTTTCAATGACAAAGGAACCTCACCGGTAAAACTGTTATTTTTTAATTGCAATTGCGAAAGCTTACTTAAAAAACCGATAGTGTGTGGAATTTCACCCGACAAGTGGTTGTTTCCCAGACAATAAGGGATCTCACCAAATAATTTGTTGTTCGAAAGGTAAAGGTATTAGAGATATGTCCATTGGCAGATTAATGAAGATAAGCCACCATCAAGCATGTTATCTGAGATCGACACAAATCTAACATGGGGCCATATCAATAATTGTCTTGTAAAGGAATTATTGGAGAGAGATGGAGCATCAAGTATAGATGGTAGCATCGTTGGCAATGGACCTTCAAATCAGTTGGAATCCAAACATAATATTTCCAACTTGGTGAACTTTAAAGAAGATGGCAGCTTGCCTCCTATTTGGTTGTTGGAAAGGTCTAAAACTGTGATGGTAGAAGATGAAATATTCCAAAACCAAGCGGGCATTGTCCCTGCAATTTTACAGTCTGCCAAATATAATTTTTCTATTTGTGTTAGAAACTGCAACCATTCTGGAAATTAAGGTTCCAACCGACAATTGGTTAAATATAGTAATCTTAGTTGGAAAGGGGGGACCCAACTCTGGCCAATTGATATAGTGATGGGATTGTAAGAAAAGTCCAACACTTGCAATATCGTAAGATTCTCAAAATGAACTTATGAAATAATACCTCCAAAAAAATTTCCTCTGAGATACAATTCAGTGAGATTAGATAACTTACCAATGGAGGAAGGCATTGAACCATTGAATAAATTAAATCCGAGATCCAAAATGATGAGATTCGTCATTTGCTCTAGCCAACCGCTCAAATTTCCTGTCAATTGATTGCCTCCTAGATCAAGAAAACTAAGAGAGCCCAAGTCTCCAATTGCATCAAGAATAACACCATGGAACCTAGAATTATAAAGATCAAGATGGGTAAGACTACTAATATTCCACAACCATTTGGGTAAGGTGGAGTTGAAATTATTAAAGGAGAGATCAAGGACGGTGAGAGAGGAGGTGAAGTTGAGGTGGACAACAGAAGCTGGGATGCTTTTGAGACCAACGGAAGACATACTTAACGCTTGGAGGGAAGGCAGCATGTTCACCGATGAGAACCAATCTAGGACATCATTTAGGTTCAACCAGCCCAAGTCTAGGTGCTTCAAGGAGGTAAGATGGGAGAGCCAGTCGAGGCTATCAACATGGGATGCAAAATGTAAAGCAACGCTTAGATCAAGAACGTAGAGGCTTGAAAGGTTCCCCAGTTTAGTAGGTATTCCTCCCATGAATTGTGTAGAAGCTAGATTGAGGTATCTCAGTTTCTTGAAGGAGCCGATGAATTCCTGATGCGATTGGAGACCTGAGCTCTTTGACCTTTCTTAATCTAGGAAATAATTTTCTGCTCGAGGGGATCGTGCCAAGATACATGGCAAATCTCCGCAGGCTCAAAGAATTAGATTTATCGGTCAATCAATTATCAGGAACCTTGACCGGTTGGCTTGAGCAACTCACAAACCTCATCGTTTTGAACCTCAGCTATAATTTGTTCAATTGTTCCGAGCCTGCATTCGTCAGAAAGTTCTCTAATCTCACCAGACTGTATCTCGATGGGAATTCTCTCAGAGGTGTCATTTCAAAAGCTCATTTTGAGAATCTTACAAGATTGCGAGTGTTGGACTTGTTCGACAAATCCATCACCGTATCTATCGACCAGAGTTGGGTCCCACATTTCCAACTCAGAATTATATATCTAAGCAATTGTCATCTCGGTCCCCGATTCCCCGAGTGGCTACGGTCCAAACACAGACCCAATAATTGATGATGCATGATTGTAAAATTGCAGCAACGATCCCTAATTGGTTTTGGAACTTTTCAACTTCCACCATGACACTCGTAGACCTTTCCGACAACCGAATAGAAGGAAAGCTGCCATCTTCTTTGTCGTTTGTCAGGTTGGAAGAATTATATTTGGACTCCAACATGTTTGAAGGTCCATTGCCCGCAGTGTTGCCATCTGCACTCGACACTTTATATCTCTCCAATAATTCCTTTACGGGGCAATTGCTGGTATGGCTGCACGTTAGCTTGGCGTTGCTCTCGGACAACATTGTCGATGGTGACATATCTTCCTCGATCTGCCAATGGACATATCTACAATACCTTGTCCTCTCGAGCAACAATTTATTTGGTGAAATCCCTTATTGTTTGGGGGAGTCGCTACAAAATCTTTCTATATTGAGTTTGGCCAACAATCATTTTTTCGATGAAATTCCAAACACGATTGGTTTCTTATCAGAGCTCCAACTATTACAATCGAAAAATAATAGTTTCTTTGGTGAGCTTCCTTTGTCGTTGCAAAATTGTACAGATCTATAATTTCTTGATCTTGCTCAAACTAATTTTGTCGGAAGTATACCGCTATGGATGAGAGAAAATTTATCATAGTTGGCAGTCCTGCGCCTACGTTCAAATATGCTTTCTGGTGGCATCCCTTGGCAACTAGCACAACTCGAACGACGTCAAATATTGGATCTTGCGAATAACACTTTCTCAGGATCCATACCCCACAAATTTGATAATTTTAGTGCCATGGCATCAACATCAGACAATGGTACATTTATTTATGATTTGTTCGATATATCTACGAAGGGACAAGATCTTTTTTATATAAAGGATTTAGATCTTTTGAAATTGTAATTAAAATTGAGAGTCAGTTTAATCAAAATTGTAATTGAAGAGTATACAGAGTCAATTGCTTCCGGTGCAAATGAGTCTTATGTTTGTTACAATTTTTTGAGACAACCACGGACAGATCTTGACACTTTGTTCCCTTTTATAAAAGATCAAGGCTCCAAATTTTCAGTAGGTGATTGGGCCTCAAAAGAACTACCCCAAGCAATGAATTACGCGGTTCTCTGTTTGATTTGGTAAATAAAGGAAAGCCAGGAGAAAACCCTAGGGTTCAAGAAATCCCCTTTCTCCATGCGGGGCATGAACAATGTACAATCCGTATGGGAGAAGAAATTTCAGCAATCAAGGAGTGGAAGGTCTGCGTTTACCTGAGGGTGTCGTTAGTGAGGGATCCCAAGTCGTAGCGACTGTAGAACAGTAGTGCTGCGGATTGATTCGCGTCCTGGTACGCCAGGTGGTTGTCGATATGCCTCAACTCCAGCAAAGATAGGAACGGCGTTCCCGAACCAAGGTTGGCCAGGCACATCGACAGGGAGTCGGACGGGGGGCGACAGTAATGATCTCGGCCCCGTGAAGTGCCTGGCTGACCATTCACCAGAATCGCTGCTGCCAAGAATCCAAAGCAGACTCGGACGACGACGTTTCTCATCGTCTCCCTGCAACCCAACTCCTCGATGCCATCCACAGATTGTTGCTTCAGCAGGCAGCATACGGACATATATGTACATAGAGAAAAGGAGTGCCGTTAGTTGACTTTGGCATAATACAGAGATGACTTTATTATTATTTTTTTTTGGGTAGAATCCTTTAATATTTGTTTTACTAAGAAGACTTAGATATAAGAATAAACAGATGACTTGGATCAATCTTATCACTAAATTAGAATAATATTAAAAGAATTTATATTTTTTATAAATATCATATATACATATATCTAGATTTTAAGATAAAAAATATATACGTATATATATATATATATATATATATATATATATATATAGAGAGAGAGAGAGAGAGGAGTTTTTGTTAGTTGGATGTAGTGAAGTCAACGTTTACATCTGACTTGATTTTAATTTTTTATTAAGAGACTCTTAATATTTGTTTTGACTAGGAAAATTTAATATAGAGTTAAATTATAACAGTATTAAAAGATTTGGGATATCATTATCTTAGGAGCTATATTGAAGGGGTTTATTTCTTCTATAGATATCCTATGTATCTCTAAATTTTAAGAGGGAGAACAAGATGTGAAGAATATTTTGATTTCTCCTAAGAGAAAGATATAAGTTATTTGATGTTGTGCTTGAATAGAGATGACCCAAGTCTTTAATTGATCTTATATAATGAAAAATTTTAATTTTCTCTATAGAGATGGATGAATGTTCTCAAATCATTTTAAATAGAAAAAAAATGATGATAACAGGTTTATTAGAAAAAAAATGAATTACCAGATAATAATTCTAAAATGATTAAGAATTATTTTAGTTCCATCACCTCCAATTACATATACCTATTAAATCCAAATCTATGCACTTTACGCAATACAAAACAGAAACATCCATAATGTTCACATATAATTGCAACGATATATTGAGCTCTCAATTATAAATAAATTTACCAAAGACATTCTATTGATGGATTATTACATCACAAGTCTCAAGAGTTTGAACCATAAACGATATAATTTGTTGCCTGTATATAACCAAATTCAATGTACTCGCATGCATCTGAAAAATTTTAACAACAAGGATATGAGCAACCACAACATAGTAAGCACCAAAACTCATATACTAGCAAATCATAAATGCATTTTAGAAAACTATACATAAATGTTAAAACTTATTTTATTCTTAAATAAAAAGCAAACATGCTTTTTCAAATCATCACTTTTAGCATACCAAGCACATAAGATAACATTATCTTTGAAAACATTTGTATACCAAAACATAAGTGGATATAGTTCATTTTAATACAAAGATTATCATTCACTAATTATGAATCAGTACAAGTATAACTAAGCTTTCACATCTAAAATTCATCGATAGTCATAACTATAGCAAAGGGCATATATCTGATGGCTACAACCATATTATATCCCATGACAAGAATAAAAAACGTATTCAACCTTCATGGTAAAGGTGAGACATTTATTCCTATGTAAGCCTCAAAAGAAACTAGTTTATGAACTTATGAGCAATGTATAACCTCAATTTGTAAGATATAAATTAAAACCAATTAATTGAATAATTAACCATCATTTAAAATAACATATTGACATATCCTTTCAATGCATAGCTCCTTAGGTATCATTTGAAATATGTCCAACAATATAGCATTCGAAAATCTAATAATCAAATATTAAATGCCATTACACTCTAGTCAAATTATAATGTCTATTCTCTCATTTAGAAAATAATGTGTTTGTTCCTTTAAAATCAATATAGCATATTTTTAAACTATATCTTCATGCGGAAGACTTAGTTGCATGTTCTCTTCTTCTTCTTCTAATATTTCTCTGCTTTTAAAACTATGAGCCAACTCTTGCATGATGTTATGGTTATGCAAACCTCAAATAGAAGAAGACCGTAAGTAACCACATTACATAGAAATTGATTAATATCTGTCTTCAAACACCATAAATATTACAGCCCATCTTTTCTCTTATCAATAACACAAATTCCTTTTTCATTAATCACAGCCAGCACCAATAAATCTAAAATATCATATAAATAAAAAAGTAGAGTGATGATATACCTTCTTTCCATCTATGGTAAAGCCTTGGATCATCCACACTAGAAATTTTAGGATTAAAGTCCAAACAATCATCAAAAGATTAAATGTCATTGCGCCCAGAACCGATCATATATATCATCAATCATATTGAAATAAGCATGCCTCCATGCGTCTTTGAGGAAGAGAATACCACAAAAGGTCCAAAATCCCATCACATATCCTAGTACCATGCTGATATAGAACCATAGCCACTCAGGAATCTCCTTTCTGTACTCTTCTATAATATTTTGAACTGTTTTATTATTAGAACAACTTTTGAAAATTGGTGGTCCACATAAGTCGGCATTGCCCATATAGATGGATGGATCAATAAAGGTTTGAAGTTGACGACCAGATGGTATCATTCCCGAAAGATTATTATACGATAAATTTAAGTAGCTCAAGGAATATAAAGCCGATAAGCTTTCAGGAATGCTACCAGAAAGATCATTTATCGATAGATCAAGGGATTCTAATGATTTCATTCCTCCTATCTCCCGAGGGATTTTTCCTTGTAAATGATTTCTTGACAAATTTAAGTTCTTGAGTCCTGCAAGGTCTCCAATTCCTTTTGGGATCTCTCCGGTTAGTCTATTGTTTGAAAGATCCAAACTTTTCATAAGAAATATGTTCCCCTTTGAATAAAAAAGATCTTGTCCCTTAGTAAATACATCAAATTTATCATAATCAAATGTAAAATAATGTGATGTTGATCTCATGATACTTAAATTACCAATGTTGTGAGGTATTGAACCAGAGAAGTTGTTGTTCGCAAGATCCAATATTTGAAGATATTCAAATCGAGCAAGTCGCCTGGGAATAACTCCAGAAAACATATTTGAACGTAGACGAAGCACTACTAGTTGTTGTAGATTTTCTCCCATCCATAGCATTATGCTTCCAACAAGATTATTTTGTGCCAAATCAAGAAACCATAAATTTGTACAATTTTTCAATGTCAAAGGTACCTCACCTGAAAAACTGTTATTTTTCAGTTGCAATAGCAAAAGCCCACTTAAAAAGCCAATCGTGTGTGGAATTTCACCCGACAAGTGATTGTTGCCCAAATTTAAGAGATAAAGATTTTGTAATGACTCCCCGAGACAATAAGGGATCTCACCAAGTAATTTATTTTTGAAAAGGTCAAGATCTTCGAGATATGTCCATTGACAGATTGACGAAGATAAGCCACCATCAAGTTTGTTATTTGAGAGTTGCATTGATCTAACATGGGACGATAGCATCGTAGGCAATGGACCTTCAAATATATTGGAGTTCAAAGATAATGATTCCAACTTGGAGAACTTCAAAGAAGATGGCAGCTTGCCTCCTATTTGGTTGTTGGAAAGGTCTAAATCTGTGATGGTAGAAGATGAAATATTCCAAAACCAAGCGGGCATTGTCCCTGCAATTTTACAGTCTACCAAATATAATTCTTCCATTTGTGTTTGAAACTGCAACCATTCTGGAAATTGGGGTCCCAACTGAGAATTGGTTAAATCTATTGATCTGAGTTGGAAAGGGGGGACCCAACTCTGGCCAATTGAGATAGTGATGGAGTTGTCATACAAGTCCAACACTTGCAATCTCGTAAGATTCTCAAAATGAACTTCTGAAATAACACCTCCAAGAGAATTTCTTCTGAGATTCAATTCAGTGAGATTAGATAACTTACCAACAGAGGAAGGCATGGAACCGTTGAATAAATTATAGCTGAGATCCAAAATGATGAGATTCGTCATTTGCTCCAGCCAACCGCTCAAATTTCCTGTCAATCGGTTCCACGGCATATGTAATTCTTTCAGTCTGCAGAGATCAACCATGGATCTCGGTATGGTACCCTCGAGTTTATTGTGTCCTAGATTAAGAAAAGTAAGAGAGCCCAAGTCTCCAATTGCATCAGGAATAACGCCATAGAACCCAGAATTATAAAGATCAAGATGGGTTAGACTACTAATATTCCACAACCATTTGGGTAAGGTGGAGTCGAAATTATTAACGGAGAGATCAAGGATGGTAAGAGAGGAGGTGAAGTTGAGGTGGACAACAGAAGCTGGGATGGTTTTGAGACCAACGGAAGACATACTCAACACTCTTAGGGAAGGCAGCATGTTCACGGATGAGAACCAATCTGGGACATCGGTTAGGTTCAACCCGCTCAGGTCCAGGTGCTTCAAGGAGGTAAGATGGGAGAGCCAGTCGAGGTTGTCGACGGGATATCCGTCGCCGTAATTATCGCTTAGATCAAGAACGTAGAGGCTCGAAAGGTTCCCCAGCCGAGCAGGTATTCCTCCCATGAAATATGTAGAAGATAGATTGAGGTATCTCAGTTTCTTGAAGGAGCCGATGAATTCCGGCATGCGGATCCCGCTGAAATCATTGAAGCTAAGATCCAAGTGCTCCAGATGAGATAAAGCAAGCAATGACGAGTTCATCCTCTCACCGCGTAACGCCCAGTCATCTGTAATATTTGTGTTCCGGAGGTCCAGAATGACGACGTGGCCGGTGGTGGTGTCGCAGGCCACTCCCTTCCATGTGCAACAGTGGTGGCCTGTCCAAGAAGAAAGCCGGCCACTGGTGTCTCCGACACCAGCTTTGAAGTCCAGCAGCGCCTCCCTCTCCATGCTAAAACACCCGCCTGTCACCGCTGCCCCGTGGAGGAGGAGGAGGATGCCCAAAAGGCAGAACAATGATGATGAGAAGGATAGGGTGAAAGCCATGGCGCCCAGTTTGAGGTGGAGGTGCATGCTAGGCTATGCCAAATCACAAATTTATAAGCCAACTGATGCACACAATTTCTTCCACTCCGTGGTCAAATTTCCATCATGCATGGAATTAATTGTGCCGACCCGCTCTCCAAAGAAGACTTTGACTTATCGGCCCAATCCAAGTTCCGTGGCCATGCGGAGAGCACACAAGTCACCTCCTCCATCGGAGAGTTCATATGTGACGAAAGAGGTGAGAGTTGGGATGGACGGAAGCGGTGGTTATGATGCAGAGCATCATGCGGATCATGAACGTGAAGCCAAGTCTGCATAGAATAGATCGAGACCACACCGCTTGACTCAGAAACAGTTGACTGACCGAAATGACTAGGGTGCAAAATAGTAAGTATTTCTTTTTTTTTATTTCTTAAATTGAATTAAATTGCCTCGGTACCAAAGTTACTGAGAGAACAAGCCAGTGAAAGAAATCCTCAAGTGTTTCTTACCTACGCATCTCAAGGTTTTGATAAAGCGTCAAAGAATTAAAATAGATTAAAATAGATTAAAGTTTTTATATTAAATACATAATTTTGAATTTTGAACTCGCTTCCTTATTTTTTCTCTATCGTCACTTTCTATTAGTTGTCGAGAGAGAATTTTCAACAAAACTGATGGATACCGAAGGATGAAAGCTGGCATGATTAATGCAGCGTTTTGGAATCCGATAGCATCGGTCTCAATCGGTGGGATGAGCATTGTTTGACGGACGAGCGACTTGAAGGAAATAAAACCAAAAACGTGGGGTCGTCTTCATTAAATTTGATTGATGCAGAAAAGATGAGGGGTGAGAAGCTGCATTCCATGGATTCTTTTTCTACACGTCGTTGGCCACCAAGACTTTGACTTGCGGTAAATTAAATTTAGATTAGAGTTCTAAATAGAAAAATTAATTTTTAATAAATTAGAATTTGTTTCTGTACATATACCATAAATCTAAGATCTGGATGATAAATTAGGAAAACATTTGGGTGTTTTTAATAGGAGAAGATATACAAAGAGAATTATGGGGGATGATCCAAATCTTTAATTGATCTCACATAATAAAAAAATTAATTTTCTTTGGATAGTCGAAAGTTATCAAATCATTTTAAATAGAAAAAAATGATGATGGCAGGTTTATTAGAAAAAAAAAACTGAACTACCACATAATAATTCTAAAACGTTATTATCTATAATCTTTTGGAATACCAGCCCACACCATTAGATTTCCTAAAACACATCGGATAATTCAAGGAGGAACTAATCATTAAAGATATAAGCGTTTGTGTCACTTCCATTGTTGTTCTCCGGTTGCAAGCTCTCCTTCAATCGCATCACCACTTCGGTCATGGTTGGCCTCTGATGAGCAGAGATATCAACACATCTCATTGCTAAATCGATGACTGTTAGGATAGAGCAGTTGTCGTATCGCCCTCTGAGTTTTGGATCAGCCACCTTAGTGATGTCGGCTTCCGCTAGCCTCGATCGTACCCATTGGACTAAGTGACACCTTTTTGGTTGATCCAGCACGGCTGATCGGCCTGTAACCAGCTCCAGAAGAACAACTCCGAAGCTGTATACATCACTTTTTTCAGTCAGCTGGAATGTAGCAGAGTACCTGAAAAAAGAAATGTATCAACGTAGTACTTGGTAACTACTATGACAACTTTGGAGAAGAAAACTAAGAAGATTGAATATTGTTTTGACTTGACTCATACATTAATTTAACATGATTCCTTTGAATGTTTTATAGATGTAAAAGTGGCAAAAATAACAATCAAATTAGCGAAGAAAGAAATCTGCATCACATTTGGAAAAAGAACTTTTTTTTTGTTTTTCTTCTCATTGTGATTCTCCATCATTCTCTTTTTCATTTAGTTGCCAAAGTAATTCTTAGATTCTCTATAAAACAAATTAAACCGACTTGTTAGTAGAGGGGGCGATCAAGGAAATCCTGAGCGATTCACGCTGCAAATATTATCTCGCAAACTTCTGTGAAGTAGAAAACATACTGTGGATCTACGTATCCTAGAGTGCCAACCACAACATCGGTAGATACGTGAGTCTAGGCATCGGTCAGGAAAGGCTTGGACAGCCCAAAATCTGCTACCTTTGCCTCAAAGTCATGTGTTAAGAGGATATTGTTAGTCTTCACATCCCTATGGATTATAGGCGGCACACATCCCTTGTGTAGATACTCCAGACCTGTTCATAAATTGTTTAGTGGAACATAAAGTGAGAAATTGAAAAGATGTATAAAAAGCGATACCAATTGTAAGATCACCTTGTGCGGCTTCAATTGCTATCCGAATTCGTTCTCTCCAACTCAATGTTTGACTATTTCCAGCTTTATCTGTAAAATTAACTCAAGAATATTATGTTGCACAGTTCTGTGAGGACTAGATGAAGCTAACAATGCACTAAAGATTCTGAATATGTCTCAGATACAGTCAAGAACATTTTATCTGCAGAAAAAAAGGTGCAGTTAAGAATCTAAAATGTTTATAAAAAATGAAAAATCGTATTGGATAACTCAGCTACACTAAGCTCCAGAATCTTGACAAATAATGATGAGGGTACTGTTTTTGCTAGAAGGAAAACATGATAATATCTTATCAATTGCATTAATTCAATCCTATGATAATGTATGACAAATCAAGAGTAAGAAATTCTAGGTATAGAAAGAGAAATATACTGTCCAAAGATACAAAATTTTCAGGTAAAGCAACTTAAACTGGATTCAATCTTCTCCAAGCGTGCAGTAGCTCAGATCATAGAATAATATTCAACATCTTTTTTACCTGAAAGATGATCTCTAAGACTTCCACAAGCAGCATATTCATAAACTTAATGCTAGTACAGAGTTCCAAAACATGCATCCACAAGTCACTTGTAACCTCCAGAGAGAAATTTCATGAGCTATGATTCATAATAACTCATATACTTACCAATGATCACTTTCCATTGTCTGCATGTCGATGGCATACAAGTAAATGAAGGAGTTAAATATGTCCAGGATCATGTAATTTAGAAAAGTTGTGTAGATTATTCTAAAACGGACTCTAATAATAATGAGCGTAAAGAACATTGATGAGCCTAATACATACTTTACAAATATAAAGGTGAAAAAGTTACCTAAAAATTAACTGACTTAATTTTAGGCAATCACACTTGTATAACAAGGTTTGTCAAGCTTAGGTAGAATCGTAGATAATAAATTATTATTTATCAACCCACTAGTTGTTTATAAGTTTGTATTACACATGGCTTAAAAATTGACTCATTTAATCTTGATCTATTTGATAAAGAAATTAGCTTTCTCAAAATTTTAATCTCAGGCAGAATTCAGACAAGACTAGAATTGAAAAAGATCAGCATAATTACACCCCAAATCAGAGTTGGGAATGTTCATCATAATGAATGGTCTTATGGAATAGAAACTTCCCTTGAAGTAGAGTGTGGTATCGACCAACAGTAAGCTTACATCTGTTTTAGATGTTTGCTCCAACTAAACCAAAAAAATATTTAGATAAAAAAGTTGTTTGGATGCTAACAACTACGGCAGATACAGTAACCAAGCTAGAAATCTGTTCTTACATTAGCATATAATATGCAGAGAAAGAAGTCCTGAGGCATGCGCATGACAAAGTTGAAGTTTTCGATATTGAAAAGGCATGCACCAGGTGAATTGTGTAAGAGAGAAAAAGCTGTTCTTACAGCACATTGAGTGATGTCAATTCTTCTAAAGAGGGCGGTATTGGGCCTGTTAAATCATTGTTTGACAAGTCCCTGAGACAAAATACATGGAATACATTAGTTATTGATATGTTTCATAAGAAATTTGGTCCTTGGAAACCAGATTTCATGAGTAAAGCCGTACTAGAAGCAAAACACAACAATAGTGTTTTGGTTTAGTTCAGTTTGGATGTTATAGGATGTGATTAAAGAAAACCCCAAGCTAATGCTTTGGTTTGTAAACTGGTCCATCTGCATTCCTAATTTTGGCAACTAACATGAAAAGACAAAAGCCTTCTGTTTCTGAAGTTAGAAAACGGAGATTAGAAGTGAATAAAATTCACATGTAAAAGGGTAACAAGTCAATTTCATGCAACAACTACAAATTGTCTGCCTGATGTTGCTGGCCAGCAGCCTTGGCGATAAATTTAGAAACTTACAAATGGTTAAGGGCCTTCAGATTAGCCAAAGCAGTTGGTATAGCACCATTCAACCCATGATAAGAGAGGTTTCTGTAAAAGAAAATAAAGTAGAAATCATTACATCAGAATCAGTCTATTTACTGATGTTTTTTAAGACAACCAAATCTTGGAGCTTACAATGAGGTGACTCTTGGGGTACCAGAGCTTGAGTAGGTGCAATTTACTCCACTCCAAATGAATTGCTGCGGAGCACAAGGATCACCCTGCCATATCTTCATCTGATATAATTTCTTTAACCCCATCATAGCATCAACTGTTAATTTTACAGGTTAAGCCAATGTCTGATATGCTATGCAGAGAGAAATTCTTATTTACTTCAGGAAAGAGATAGCTTCTTTGGATTTCCTCAAGCACATAAGCTAACTCAAGGAAGATAAACTAACAATGAACAGATACAAACAAAAACACTATTAAAGAACTTCTATTTTATAACTATCTCAAATATTTTATTTTTTTAGTTCCATCACCTCCAATTATATAGACCTATTAAAGCCAAATCTATGCACTTTATGTAATACAAAACAGAAACATCCATAATGTTTACATATAATAGCAGCGACATATTGAGCTCCCAGTTACAAATAAGTTCACCAAAGACATCCCACTAATGGATTATTACATCACAAGTCTCAAGAGTTTGAACCATAAACGATATAATTTGTTGCCTCGATGCATAGCCAAATCCATTCTACTCGCAAGCATCTGAAAAATTTTAACGACAAGGATATGAGCAACCACAACATAGTAAGCACCAAAACTCATATACTAACAAAATTTATCATAAATGCATTTTAGAAAACTATACATAAATGTTAAACCCTCTTTTATTCTCGAATAAAGAGCATACATGCTTTTCAAATCATCACTTTTAGCATAACAAGCACATAAGTTAACGTAATCTTTGAAAACATTTGTATACCAAAACATAAGTGGATATATTTCATTTTAATGCAAGGATTATCATTCACTAATTATGAATCAGTATAAGTGTAACTAAGCTTTCACATCTAAAATTCATCATAACTATAACATATGGTATATATATATATATATATATATATATATATATATATATATATATATATATATATTGGTAAGTAACATAGGGTATATATATAATGGCAATAACTATATTATATCCCATGACAAGAATAAAAAACATATTTAACCTTCATGGTATAGGTAAAACATTTATCCCTATGTCAAGCCCCTTAAAGAAACTAGTTTATGAACTTATAAGCAATATATAACCCCAATTGGTAAGATCCAAATTAAAACCAACTAATTGAACAATTAATCATCATTTAGAATAACACGTTGACATATCTTTCCAATGCATAACTCCTTACTTATCATTTGAAATATGTCCAACAATATAGTATTCAAAAATATAATAATCAAATATTTTAATTATTTTAAACAAATGCAATATCGGCAAGCTTATTTTCAAAAGCCAATTTAACATTTGCAAATCACATAACTTCATTATTACTCTCGTGGTTCCCATTTCCTTCTTTTCGATAAAGGAGGAAAGCAGCCATCTTTAGTGGAGTCAAGTCAAGTCAAGTCAACTCAGAAGGTGGAATCTTGTCCGCGTCTTTGCAGGGGTAAAAAAGATCCGTGCTTATCTCCTGCCTCACCGAATTGTTTCGTGGAACTTTCTCGTTCCTGTGATTTGGCATCCTCCACGTGTTTATTTATAATAATAATTTTCGTTTAAGTATTCGGATAATTCCTTATGAAACTTTATATAAAAGAACCTATATATTAAGAAAAATTTAGTGATATAAAATCGTTAACACTAAACAAAATATAAAAAAAAACATTCAAATTATCCGAAAGAGACTAAAGGTTTCCTAGAGTCGTCAAAAGAATTATACAGATAATAAAAAATATATTAAGTTTCAAATAGAAGATTTTATATTCTTGAAGTTTTTCCTTTCTAAGTGTGTGATAGGATTTAGAAAGAAAAAAAAATTAAACTCTAGATTTGTTAGGTCTTTTGAAATAATTTAGAGTATTTAGTATGTTGCTTATAGAATTGTCTTGTCACAATTCTTATCTTAGGTTAATGATGTATTTCATCTATCAATATTTAGAAAGTATATATTTGATCCCTCCCATATCATCGAATATGAGCTAATCTTAATATATAAACACTTATCTTACGTGAAAGAGTTCACTCAAATCATTAATAAGAAAGAAAAAATATTAATAAATAATATCATTTCTTTAATTAACATGATTTAGGACCATCATTCTATGAAAAAAATAAATCATATCATTTCTTTAATTAACATGATTTAGGACCATTATCCTATAAAAAAAAATACCTAAGAAGAGAAAACAAGAAAAACATACTCGTAACTATGATTTGAGCAAAATTTTTTATATTAAAAACTAGACTCTTAGATCTTCCTTTTAGTCCTTTATTTGAATGATTTAAAAACATATAGCCATCCAAATGTTTTGTTTAATTAAATTGATCCCCTAAATTCTGTTAAGCAGAGACAAAATCACTTCACCTATCTATCTATCATATGGAAATAAGCATGCCTCCATTGTCTTTGAGGAAGAGAATACCACAAAAGGTCCAAAATCCCATCACATATTCTAGTACCATGCTGATATAGAACCATAGTCACTCAGGAATCTCCTTCTTATACTCTTGTATAATATTTTATATTTTTTTTATTAAAATAACTTTTGAAAATTAATGGTCCACATAAGTCAGCATTGCCCATATAGATGGATGGATCCATAAATGTTTGGAGTTGATGACCAGATGGTATCATTCCTGAAAGATTATTATATGATAAATTCAAATAGCTCAAGGAATATAAAGCCGATAGGCTCTCAAGAATGCTACCAAAAATTTATCAATAAATCAAGAGATTCTAATGATTTCAGTCCTCCTATCTCACAAGGGATTTTCCCTTGTAAATGATTTCTTGACAAATTTAAGTTCTTGAGTCCTGCAAGGTCTCCAATTCCTTTTGGTATCTCTTCAGTTAGATTATTTTTTTGAAAGATCCAAACTTTTCATAAGTGGCATGCTGCATTTTAAATAATAAAGGTCTTGCCCCTTCGTAAAGACATCTAATTCATAATCACAATATTCATAATAATGTGATGTCGATCTCATGGTATTTAAATTACCATTGTTGTGAGATATTGAACCAGAGAAATTGTTATTTGCAAGATCCAATATTTGAAGCTGTTCAAATTAAGCAAGTTGCCAAGGAATAACTCCTGAAAACATATTTGAACGTAAATGAAGCACTACCAGTTGTTGTAGAGTTTCTCCTATTCATAGCGTTATACTTTCGACAAGATTATTTTAAGCTAGATCAAGAAACTGTAACTCTATACAATTTTTTAATGACAAAGGAACCTCGTCCGAAAAACTATTTTTTTTTAGTTGCAATAGCGAAAGCCCACTTAAAAACCCGATTGTGTGTGGAATTTCACCCGATAGGTGATTATTGCTCAAATTTAAGAAATACAGATTTTTTAATGACTCTCCCAAACAATAAGGGATCTCACTAAATAAGTTGTTGTTCGAAAGATCAAGGTATTAGAGATGTGTCATTTGACAAATTGATGAAGATAAGCTACCATCAAGCATGTTATCTGAGATCGACACAAATCTAACATGGGGCCATATCAACAATTGCCTTGTAAAGGAATTATTGAAGAGAGATAAAGCATCAAGTGTAGATGATAGCATTGTTGGCAATGGACCTTCAAATATATTGGAATCCAAACGTAATCTTTCCAACTTGGTAAACTTTAAAGAAGACGACATCTTGCCTCCTATTTGGTTGTTGGAAAAGTCTAAAATTATGATGGTAGAAGATGAAATATTCCAAAACCAAGCGGGCATTGTCCCTACAATTTTACAGTCTGCTAAATATAATTTTTCAATCTATTAGAAACTGCAACCATTCTAGAAATTGAGGTCCCAACTGACAATTGGTTAAATATAGTAATCTTAGTTGGAAAGGGGGGACCCAACTTTGGCCAATTGATATAGTGATGGGATTGTAAGACAAGTCCAACACTTGTAATCTCGTAAGATTCTCAAAATGAACTTTTGAAATAATACCTCCAAGAGAATTTCCTCAGAGATACAATTCAGTGAGATTAGATAACTTACTAATGGAGGAAGGCATTGAACCATTGAATAAATTAAATCCGAGATCCAAAATGATGAGATTCGTCATTTGCTCTAGCCAACCGCTCAAATTTCTTGTCAATTGATTGACTCCAAGATCAAGAAAAGTAAGAGAGCCCAAGTCTCCAATTGCATCAGAAATAACGCCATAGAACCCAGAATTATAAAGATCAAGATGGGTAAGACTACTAATATTCCATAACCATTTGGGTAAGGTGGAGTCGAAATTATTATAGGAGAGATGAAGGACGGTAAGAGAGGTGGTGAAGTTGAGGTGGACAATAGAAGCTGGGATGCTTTTGAGACCAACGGAAGAAATAGTTAACGCTTGGAGGGAAGGCAGCATGTTCACCGATGAGAACCAATCTGGGACCATCAGTTAGGTTCAACCAGCCCAAGTCCAGGCGCTTCAAGGAGGTAAGATGGGAGAGCCAGTCGAGGCTGTCAACATGGGATGCAAAATGTAAAGCAACTCTTAGATCAAGAACGTAGAGGCTTGAAAGGTTCCCCAGTTGAGCAGGTATTCCTCCCATGAATTGTGTAGAAGCTAGATTGAGGTATCTCAGTTTCTTGAAGGAGCCGATGAATTCCTGATGCGATCGGAGACTTGAGCTCTTTGACCTTTCTTAATCTAGGAAATAATTTTCTGCTCGAGGGGATCGTGTCGAGATCCATGGCAAATCTACGCATGCTCAAAGAATTAGATTTGTCGATCAATCAATTATCAGGAACCTTGATCGGTTGGCTCGAGCAACTCACAAACCTCATCGTTTTGAAACTCAACTATAATTTGTTCAATGGCTCCGAGCCTGCATTCGTCACAAAGTTCTCTGATCTCACTGGACTGTATCTCGATGGGAATTCTCTTGGAGGTATCATTTCAGAAGCTCATTTTGAGAATCTTACAAGATTGCGAGTGTTGGACTTGTTCGACAACTCCATCACCGTATCTATCGGCCAGAGTTGGGTCCCATATTTCCAACTCAGAATTATATATCTAAGCAATTGTCATCTCGGTCCCCGAGTGGCTTCAGTCCAAACACAGACCCAATAATTGATGATACATGATTGTAAAATTGCAGCAACGATCCTTGATTGGTTTTGGAACTTTTCATCCTCCACCGTCACGCTCGTAGACCTTTCTGACAACCGAATAGGAGGAAGGTTGCCATCTTCTTTGTCGTTCGCTAGGTTGGAAGAATTAGATTTGTACTCCAACATGTTTGAAGGTCCATTGCCGGCGACGCTATTGTTTGCACTCAACACTCTATATCTCTTCAATAATTCTTTCATAGGGCAATTGCCGGTATGACCGCATGTTAGCTTGGCGTTGCTCTCGGACAACATGCTTGATGGTGATGTATCTTCGTCGATCTGCCAATGGAAATATCTGGAATACCTTGTCCTCTCGAGCAACAATTTATTTGGTGAGATCCCTCATTGTTTGGGGGAGTCGTTGCAAAATCTTTCTATATTGAGTTTGGCCAACAATCATTTTTCTGGTGAACTTCCAAACACGATTGGTTTCTTAACGAAGCTCCAACTATTACAACTGAAAAATAACAGTTTCTCTGGTGAGCTTCCTTTGTCATTGCAAAATTATACAAATCTACAATTTCTTGATCTTGCTCAAAATAATTTTGTCGGAAGCATTCCGTTTTGGATGGGAGAAAATTTATCATAGTTGGCAGTCTTGCGCCTACGTTCAAATATGCTTTCTGGTGGCATCCCTTGGCAACTAGCACAACTCGGACGATGTCAAATATTGGATCTTGCGAATAACACTTTCTCAAGATCCATACCCCACAACTTTGGTAATTTTAGTGCCATGGCATCAACATCAGACAACGGTATATTTATTTATGATTTGTTCGATATATCTACGAAGGGACAAGATCTTTTTTATATAAAGGATTTAGATCTTATGAAATTGTAATTAAAATTGAGAGTCAGTTTAATCAAAATTGTAATTGAAGAGTATAGAGTCAATTGCTTCCGGTGCAAATGAGTCTTTATGTTTGTTACAATTTTTTGAGACCAACCACAAACACATCATAACACTTTTGTTCCCTTTATAAAAGATCAAGGCTCCAAATTTTCAGTAGGCGATTGGGCCTCAAAAGAACTACCCCAAGCAATGAATCGCGCATTACCACCCCCCAAAGCCCCCCGCCGACCCCCACCCCACCCCAACCCCCCACCCCCCCCCCCACATTACGCGGTTCTCTGTTTGATTCGGTAAATAAAAGAAAGCCAGGAGAAAACCCTAGGGTTCAAGAAATCCCCTTTCTCCATGCGAGGCATGAACAATGTACAATCCGTATGGGAGAAGAAATTTCAGCAATCATGGAGTGGAAGGTCTGCGTTTACCTGAGGGTGTCGTTGGTGAGGGATCCCAAGTTGCAGCGACTGTAGAACAGTAGTGCTGCGGATTGATTCGCGTCCTGGTACGCCAGGTGGTTGTCGATATGCCTCAACTCCAGCAAAGATAGGAACGGCGTTCCCGAACCAAGGTTGGCCAGGCATATCGACAGGGAGTCGGACGACCATTCATCAGAATCGCTGCTGCCAAGAATCCTAAGCAGACTCGGACGACGACGTTTCTCATCGTCTCCGTGCAACTCAACTCCTCCGTGCCATCCGCAGGTTGTTGCTTCAGCACGCAGCATACGTACATATATGTACGTAGAGGAAAAGGAGTGTCGTTAGTTGACTTTGGTATAATATAGAGATGACTTTATTTTTTTTTTTCTAATCCCTTAATATTTGTTTTACTAGGAAGATTTGATACAGAATAGAAAAGATTTATCACTAAATTGGAATAATATAGAATACACAGATGACTCAGATCAATCTTATCACTAAATTAGAATAATATTGAAAGGGTTTATTTTTTTTATAAATATCATATATACATATATATATATATATCTAGATTTTAAGATAGAGAACAAGATAAAGAATATATATATATATATATATATATATATATATATATATATATATATATATATATATATATATATATATATAGAGGAGTCTTTGTTACTTGGATGTCCAATTTATGACTTTGTCATAATATATGTAGACGACTTGAAGTGATAGAGTCAACGTTTGTATCTAACATGATTTTGTTTTCTGCTAAAAGTCTATTAATGATTGTTTTGACTAGGAAGACCTGATATTGAATGGATTGATAACTTGGGTTGGTCTTCCCCATAAATTGGAACAATATTAAAGGAGTTGGAATATCATTATCTTAGGAGTCGTATTGAAGGGGTTTATTTTTTTCTATAGATATTCTATGTATCTCTAGATTTTAAGAGGGAGAACAAGATGTAAAGAATATTTTGATTTCTCCCGATTGAAAGATATAAGTTATTTGATGTTTAAGATATACAATGAAAGTTGTGCTTGAATAGAGATGACCCAAGTTTTTAATTGATCTTATATAATGAATTTTCTCTATAGAGATAGATGAATGTTATCAAATCATTTTAAATAGAAAAAAAATGATGATAACAGGTTTATTAGAAAAAAAAATGAATTACCAGATAATAATTCTAAAACGATTAAGAATTATTTTAGTTCCATCACCTCCAATTACATAGACCTGTTAAATCCAAATCTATGCACTTTACGCAATACAAAACAGAAACATCCATAATGTTCACATACAATAGCAGCGACATATTGAGCTCTCAATTACAAATAAGTTCACGATTATTACATCACAAGTCTCAAGAGTTTGAACCATAAACGATGTAATTTATTGTCTCGATGCATAATCAAATTCAATCTACACGCAAGCATCTGAAAAATTTTAACAACAAGGATATGAGCAACCACAACTTAGTGAGCATCAAAACTCATATACTAGAAAAACTTATCATAAATGCATTTTAGAAAACTATACATAAATGTTAAACCCTCTTTTATTCTTAAATAAAAAGCAAATATGCTTTTCAAATCATCACTTTTAGCATACGCACATAAGACAACATTATCTTTGAAAACATTTGTATACCAAAACATAAGTGGATATATTTCATTTTAATGCAAAGATTATCATTCACTAATTATGAATTAGTACAAGTATAACTAAGCTTTGACATCTAAAATTCATCGATAGTCATAACTATAACAAAGGGCATATATCTAATGGCTATAACCATATTATATCCCATGACAAGAATCAAAAACATATTTAACCTCCATGGCATAGATAAGACATTTATTCTTACGTAAGCCTCAAAAGAAACTAGTTTAGGAACTTATGAGCAATGTATAACCTCAATTTGTAAGATCCAAATTAAAATCAACTAATTGAACAATTAATCATCATTTAAATTAACATATTGACATATCCTTTCAATGTATAGCTCCTTAGGTATCATTTGAAATATGTCCAATAATATAGCATTCGAAAATCTAATAATCAAATATTAAATGCCATTGCACGCTAGTCAAATTATAATGTCTATTCTCTCATTTAGAAAGTAATGTGTTTGTTCCTTTAAAATCAATATAGCATATTTTTAGACTATATCTTCATGCGGAAGACTTAGTTGCATGTTGTCTTCTTCTTCTTCTTCTTCTAATATTTCTTTGCTTTTAAAACTATGAGCCAGTCTTGCATGATGTTATGATTATGCACGCCTCAAATAGAAGAAGACTCTAAGCAACCACATTACATAGAATATTAATCAATACCTATCTTCAAACACCATAAATATAGCAGCCCATCTTTTCCTATATCAACAACACAAATTCTTTTTCCATTAATCACAGCCAGCAACTAAAAATCCAAAATATCATATAAATAAATAAAATAGAGTGACAACATACCTTCTTCCCATCTACGGTAAAGCCTTGGATCATCCACAATAGAAATTTTAGGATTAAAATCTAAACAATCGTCAAAAGATTAAATTCCATTGCACCCAGAACCGATCATACATATCATCAATCATATGGAAATAAGCATGCCTCCAAACATCTTTGAAGAAGAGAATACCACAAAAGATCCAAAATCCCATCACATATCCTAGTACCATGCTGATATAGAACCATAGCCACTCAGGAATCTCCTTTCTGTACTCTTCTATAATATTTTGAGTTGTTTTATTATTAGAACAACTTATGGAAATTGGCAATCCACATAAGTCGGCATTGCCCATGTAGATGGATGGATCAATAAAGGTTTGGAGTTGACGACCAGATGGTATCATTCCTGAAAGATTATTATATGATAAATTTAAGTAGCTCAAGGAATATAAAGCCGATAAGCTCTCAGGAATGCTACCAGAAAGGTCATTTATCGATAGATCAAGGGATTCTAACGATTTCATTCCTCCAATCTCCCAAGGGATTTTTCCTTGTAAATGATTTCTTGACAAATTTAAGTTCTTAAGTCCTGCAAGGTCTCCAATTCCTTTTGGGATCTCTCCATTTAGACTATTGTTTGAAAGATCTAAGCTTTTCATATGTTGCAAGCTACATTGTAAATAAGAAAGATCTTGTCCCTTTGTTAAGACATCTGATTCATAAGAACAAAATTGTAAATATTGTGATGTCGATCTCATGGTACTTAAATTACCAATGTTGTGAGGTATTGAACCAGAGAAGTTGTTATTCGCAAGATCCAATATTTGAAGCTGTTGAAATTGAGTAAGTTGCCAGGGAATAACTCCAGAAAATATATTTGAACGCAGACGAAGCACTACCAGTTGTTGCTGATTTTCTCCTATCCATAGCGTTATACTTAGACAAGATTATTTTGAGCAGATCAAGAAACCATAAATTTGTACAATTTTTCAATGTCGAGGAACCTCACCCGAAAATTTGTTATTTTTCAGTTGCAATAGAAGAAGCCTACTTAAAAAGCCGATCGTGTGTGGAATTTCACCCGACAAATGATTGTTGCCCAAATCTAAGAAATGAAGATATTGTAATGACTCACCTAGACAATAAGGGATCTCACCAAATAATTTGTTGTTCGAAAGATCAAGGTATCTGAGATATGTCCACTGACAGATTGATGAAGATAAGCCACCATCAAGCATGTTATTTGAGAGTGATACTGATTGAATGTAAGGCCATGTCGACAATTGCCCTATAAAGAAATTATTGGAGAGAGATAGTGTATCAAGTGTAGACGGTAACATTGTAGGTAATGGACCTTCAAATCTGTTGGAGTCCAAATTTAATATTTCCAACTTGATGAACTTAAAAAAGGATGGCAAGTTGCCTACTATTTGGTTGTTGGAAAGGTCTAAATCTGTGATAGTAGAAGATGAAATATTCCAAAACCAAGTGGGCATTATCCCTGCAATTTTACAGTCTGCCAAATATAAAGCTTCTATCTGTGTTTGGAACTGCAACCATTCTGGAAATTGAGGTCCCAACTGACAATTGTTTAAATCTACTGATCTGAGTTGGAAAGGGGGGACCCAACTCTGGCCAATTGACATGGTGATGGAGTTGCCATACAAGTCCAGCACTTGCAATCTCGTAAGATTCTCAAAATGAATCTATGAAATGACACCTCCAATATAATTGCCACTGAGATACAATTCAGTGAGATTAGACAACTTACCGATGGAGGAAGGCAGGGAACCGTTGAATAAATTAGATCCGAGATCCAAAACGTTGAGAGTCGTCATTTGGTCCAGCCAACCACTCAAATTTCCTGTCAATTGGTTCCTCGACATATGTAATTCTTCCAGTCTACGGAGATCAACCATGGATCTCGGTACGGTACCCTCGAGTTGATTGCCTCCTAGATCAAGAAAAGTAAGAGAGCCCAAGTCTCCAATTGCATCCGGAATAACGCCATGCAACCCAGATTTAAAAAGATTAAGATGGGTAAGACTGCTAATATTCCCCAACCATTTGGGTAAGGTGGAGCTGAAACTATTGGAGGAGAGATCGAGGATGGTAAGAGAGGAGGTGAAGTTGACGTGGACAACAGAAGCTGGGATGGTTTGGAGACCAACGGAAGACATCCTTAACGCTCGGAGGGAAGGCAGCATGTTCACCGATGAGAACCAATCTGGGACATCGGTTAGGTTCAACCAGCTCAAGTCCAGGTGCTTCAAGGAGGTGAGATGGGAGAGCCAGTCGAGGTTGTCGACGGGATATCCGTCGCCATAATAATCGACGTATAAAGCAGCTCTTAGATCAAGAACGTAGAGGCTCGAAAGGTTCCCCAGCCGAGCAGGTATTCCTCCCATAAAATTTGTAGAAGATAGATTGAGGTATCGCAGTTTCTTGAAGGAGCCGATGAATTCCGGCATGCGGATCCCGCTGAAATCATTGAAGCTAAGATCCAAGTGCTTCAGATGAGATAAAGCAAGCAATGACGAGTTCATCCTCTCACCGCGTAATGCCCAATCATCTGTAGAATTCGTGTTTCGGAGGTCCAGCATGACGACATGGCCGGTGGTGGTGTCGCAGGCCACTCCCTTCCATGTGCAACAGTGGTGGCCTGTCCAAGAAGATAGCCGGTTGCGGGGGTCTCCGACACCAGCTTTGAAGTCCAGCAGCGCCTCCCTCTCCATGCTGAAACACCCGCCTGTTGACGCTGCCCCGTGGAGGAGGAGGATGCCCAAAAGGCAGAATAATGATGATGAGAAGGATCGGGTGAAAGCCATGGGCGCCACAGTCAGAAGAAGAGGGCGAAGGTGGAGGTGCATGCTACGCTATGCACACAATTTATAAGCCGGCTGATGCACACAATTTATAAGCCGGCTGATGCGCACAATTTCTTCCACTCCATGGTCAAATTTCCATCATGCATGGAATTTAATTGTACCGACCGGCTCTCCAAAGAAGACTTTGACTTATCAGCCCAATCCAAGTTTCGATTCATATTTCTTGCTTTCCAATACCTCAGCATGAGACATTGGGTTGTCTTTGAATCCAAGCCATATATTAGGTAATCAAATTCAGATTTAACAAAGAACAATAATCGTATAACAAATCAAGATTGTGTCCGGCAACAAACTTGCTTGAACATGCATATGTAAGAGCAACAAATAGGTAGTTGAGTCAACACAAATAATATATTTGTAGACATTGAATAATCAAAAGAATAATCAATTGGCTTATCAATCCACATCTTCATAGGCATCTTCAGGTTAATCGCTATTGAGAGAGATTGATTAATAACACAATAGGCGATTCTTACTACTTCAATCCAAAATTAAATAATCAAAAGATGTTAGTCGAATATCCAATTCATGACTTTGGTATAATGTGGAGATGATATGGAGTGATAGAGTTAACGATTGCATCTAACATGCTTTGTTTGTTGCTAGAGTCTCTTAATATTTGTTATACTAGGAAGACACAATATAGAGTAGACGGATGACTTGGATCAGTCTTACCGTTAAATTGAAGAAGCATTGAAGGGTTGGGATGTCACCGTCTAACCACTAAATTATTATACACTCCAAGTTGGCCAAATGGATCCCTAAGTTCCATTATTTTAACAAAGGTGGCAGAAAATGTGCTTCATTTTACCGATGCTAAACCAAAAACAAAGGAAAGAAACAATGTACTCACCTTCAACTCAGCAATCAGCTAAATAAGCAGCGTTGAGGATGGGGGGAAGAGGGTGGAACCGGCCACCCTTGTCAGATTAAAATAACCAGGCAAACCTGGGTACGCCAGCCGATGGACGAAATGGACATGCGTTGCCGGTAGATACGCAGGACTGATGTTATCGCTGTCGGGTTCCCCGTCTGCTCTCACCTGAAAAATTCTACTTCCGTTCCTACTTAAATAGTCGAAATCGGCAAAGTGCAAATAGATATAGAATGTTGTTTCAACACTCGAATCGAGGCCATAGCCCCAGAAATATTGCAATGTAAAATTATCTGCAGCAACAGTTGCAGTCCCCATGACCACGCCTGGGACCTCATGAGCATCACCACGAGGGTCTTGATTCCCAAAGTACTGCTTGTAAAATTCCATGTTTCACAACCAATAATATACCTGTTGCAAGGATCCCATGTTCTATCATATTTATCTTCTGGATACCTGTACAGCCATAGGTTCAGAAAAGCAAGATCATATATCAAGCAAGAGAAGCTCAAAATGGTTTGCAAGAATGACAAGAGGAATGATTTCCCAGATAAAAGATTACGAGTTTGCTGTCCTCTCCCAAATTGTGGTAATCATCTCCTGGGATCTCCTATCTTTTTGTTGCATTACTGGAGTCTATAGCAAATTGGTGTAATCAAATACTAACACTATGCTGTGTTCATTTAGCTTGTGCTTCGTGTCTATCTAACTTGTGTAATTAAAGAACCATAACTACGGCATTGTTCATTGTAATTTCGCTTCTATAGAAAATTAAACTTGGATCTTGATTGGGTTTGATTTAGTCTAACAGTCTTTTACTGGACATGTGTGGTTAAAATTGAGAGGCAGTTTAATCAAAATTGTAATCGAAGAGTCGATTGCTTCTAGTGCTGCGGGACTGATTCGCGTCCTGGTACGCCAGATGGTCGTCGATATGCCTCAACTCCAGCGAAGATACGAACGGCGTTCCTGAACCAATGTTGGCCAGGCACGTCGACAGGAAGTCGGACGGGGCGGCAATAATAATCGTGCACAGATGATTTGGGTGATCCGTTCGCATGACATATGTCTGTTATAAAGGATAAAGGATTATTTGGGTGATTAATTTATATATATATATTAATTATTATTATTAACTTTTATAAAGGATAAAGGATGAAGACAAATTAAACTTTAGAGACGACTTGAAGTGATAGAGTCAACATTGCATTTTGTTTTAGGCTAAGAGTATTAAAACAACTTTTAAAATTTGGCGGTCCACATAAGTTGGCATTGCCCATATAGATGGATGGATCAATAAAAGTTTGGAGTTGACGACCAGATGGTATCATTCCCGAAAGATGATTATATGACAAATTCAAATAGCTTAAGGAATACAAAGTTGATAAACTCTCAGGAATGCTATCATAAAGGTCATTTATCGATAGATCAAGGGACTCTAATGATTTCATTCCTCCAATCCGCCAAGGGATTTTTTCTTATAAATGATTTCTTGAAAAATTTAAGTTTTGGAGTCCTACAAGGTCTCCAATTCCTTTTGGTATCTCTCCTGTTAGATTATTATTTGAAAGATCTAGACTTTTCATAGGATATTTTTTCCAATGTGAATAATAAAGATCTTGTCCCTTAGTAAATATATCAATTTTTTTAGAAAGAAATATAAAATATTGTGATGTCGATCTCATGGTACTTAAATTACCGATGTTGTGAGGTATTGAACCAGAGAAGTTGTTATTGGCAAGATCCAATATATGAAGCCATTCAAATCGAGCAAGTCGCAAGGGAATAACTCAAGAAAACATATTTGAACATAGACGAAGCACTACCAGTTGTTGTAGATTTTTTTTCCATCCATAGTGTTATACCTCCGATAAGATTATTTTGAGTCAGATCAAGAAACCATAAATTTATACCATTTTTCAATGACAAAGGAACCACACCGGAAAAATTGTTATTTTTTAATTGCAATAGTGAAAGCCTAGTTAAAAAGCCGATCGTGTGTGGAATTTCACTTGACAAGTGGTTATTGCCCAAATCTAAGAAAAAAAGATTTTGTAATGACTCCTCTGGACAATAAGGGCTCATCAAATAATTTGTTGTTCGAAAGGTCAAAATATTTGAGATATGTCCTTTAACATATTGATGAAGATACGTCAGCATCAAGCATATTATTTGAGAGTGTCACTGATCTAACATGGGGCCATATCAGCAATTGCCGTATAAAGGAATTATTGGAGAGAGAGAGATAGTGTATCAAGTGTTGACGGTGGCATCATAGGCAACGAACCTTCAAATCCGTTGGATTCCAAATATAAGCTTTCCAACCTGGTGAACTTTAAACTTGGTGAAGATGGTAGTTTGCCTCCTATTTGGTTATTGGAAAGGTCTAAATATGTGATGGTAGAAGGTGAAATATTCAAAAACCAAATGGGCATTGTCCTTACAATTTTACGGTCTGCCAGATATAATTCTTTGATTCGTGTTTAAAACTATAATCATTCTAGAAATTGAGGTCCCAATTGACAATTGGTTAAATCTAATAATATGAGTTGGAAATATTGGATCTTGCGAATAACACTTTCTCAGGATCCATACCCCACAACTTTGGTAATTTTAGTGCCATGGCATCAACATCAAACAATGGTACATTTATTTATGATTTGTTCGATATATCTACGAAGGGACAAGATCTTTTTTATATAAAGGACTTAGATTTTTTGAAAAGTCTAGATCTTTCAAATAATAGATTAATATGGGAGATCCCTGAAGGAATCAGAGACCTTGTAGGACTCAAGAATTTAAATTTGTCAAGAAATCGTTTAGAAAGAAAAATCCCCTGGCAGATAGGAGGAATGAAATCATTAGAATCTCTTGATCTATCAATAAATGATCTTTCTGGTAGCATTCCCGAGAGCTTGTCGGCTTTATATTCCTTTAGCTACTTAAATTTGTCATATAATAATCTTTTAGGAAGGATACCAACTGGTCATCAACTCCAAACCCTCGATGATCCATCCATTTACATGGGCAATGCTGACTTATGTGGACCACCAACTTTCAAAAGTTGTCCTAACAATAAAACAACTCAAAATAATATACAAGAGTATGAGAAGAAAATTTCTGAGTGGCTATGGTTCTATATCAGCATGGTACTAGGATTTGTGATGGGATTTTGGACCTTTTGTGGTATTCTCTTCCTCAAAGATGCATAGAGATATGCATATTTCTATATGATTGATGATATGTATGATCGGGTTTGGGTGCAATGACATTTAATTTTTCGACGACTATCTGAACGTTAATCCTCAAATTATTACTGTGGATGTTCAAAAAGGGTTTATGGTAGATGGGAAGAAGGTATGTCATCACTCTACTTTTTATTTGAATGTTATTTTGGATTCGTAAATGTTTGCTGTGATCATTGAAAAAAGAATTT
The DNA here is from genome assembly GCA_024322285.1 of Musa beccarii. Taxonomy (NCBI): domain Eukaryota; kingdom Viridiplantae; phylum Streptophyta; class Magnoliopsida; order Zingiberales; family Musaceae; genus Musa; species Musa beccarii. The sequence continues at coordinate 34,390,067 of CM044402.1, forward strand.
GTGTTGTTGATCTAAGAAAGGATGGGCCACTGTATTATTTGAAGACAAGTATTGATCAACTTGTACATAATGTGGTTGTTTACAGTTTTCTTCTATTTGAGGCTTGCATTATCATACCATCATGCAAAAGTAGGCTCATAGTTTTAAAGCAGCGAGACATTAGAAAAAGAAGAAAACATACACCCAAGTCTTCCATATGAAGATATAGTCTAAAAATATGTTATATTGATTTTAAAGAAACAAACACATTCTATTCAAAATGATAGAATAGACATTATAATTTAACTGGCGTGTGTGTGTGGATTGGACACACAGAAAAGAGGGAAAAAAAAAACGGAGGTGTGAGATTTAAGGATTTCATTTTTATATCAAGAGAGTAAGTTTAAAAATTGAAAGATTATATATACCAAAGAGTAAATAGGACTATAGATTAATTAATCTAAAATCATTGAGTATGCTGTGATGTTAGAGAAAAAAAAAAGTCATTATTAGATAAGAGAGAAAAGATTATGATTGATCATTGGATTGGTTTATATTATTTGAATGATTTAGGAAAAGAAGAAGAGTCTTATCACTATATCAGTTATAATAGTCTAGGATTAAGGTAGGTATCCAATGATTTTATCTAACTTACTTTCAAATTTAGTAATACGTATTTGTTAATAATGAAGTTATGTGATTTGCAAATGTTAAATTTGCTTTTGAAAATAAGCTTCTTGATATTGCATTTATTTAAAATAATTAAAATATCTGATTATTATGTTGAATGTTATATTGTTGGACCTGTTTGAAATGATATGCAAAGAGTTATGCATTGCAAGGATATGTCAATATGTTATTTTAAATGATGTTTAATTGTTCAACGATTTTGATTTGGACTTTACAAATTAGGGTTATACATTGGTTATAAGTTCATAAGTTTAAAAATTAGTTTCTTTTGAGCCTGGCATAAGGGTAAATGTATTTTGATTCTTGTCACGGGGATGCAATATGGTCACAGCCATTAGCACTCCAACTTTTGTTTTAGTGTATGCCCTTTATTATAGTTATGACTATCAATAGTTATACTTATACTGATTCATGATTAGTTAATGATAATCTTTGCATTAAAATGAAATCTGTCCACTTGTGTTTTATTATGCAAACCTATTCAAAGATTATGTTGTCTTATGATGCTAAAAAGTTGTGATTTGAAAAGCATGTAAAGTTATGTTTGCTCTTTTTATAAGTGTATAGTTTTCAGAAATTATTCAGTGGAACAGAAAGTGAGAAATTGAAAAAAGATATATAAAAAGCGATACCAATTGTAAGATCACCTTGTGCGGCTTCCACTGCTATCCGAATTCGTTCTCTCCAACTCAATGTTTGGCTATTTCCAGTTTTATCTGTAAAATTAACTCGAGAATATTATGTTGCACGGTTCCGTGAGGACTAGATGAAGCTGACAATGCACTAAAGATTCTGAATACGTCTCGGATACAGTCAAGAACATTTTATCTACAGAAAAAAAAGGTGCAGTTAAGAATCTAAATTGTTTATAAAAAATGAAAAATCGTATTGTATATATATGCTGCCTGCTAAGATAATGATATATATATATATATATATATATATATATATATATATATATATATATATCATTATCTTAGGAGATGAATTGGAGGGGTTTATTTCTTGATATTCAATGTATTTATAGATTTGAAGAGAGAGAACAAGATGTGAAGAATATTTTGATTTTGTCTTGAGAGAAAGATACAAGTAATTTGATGTTTATAAGGAAAAGATATAAGTTTTTTCTATTTATTAGAAAAAAATCTGAACTACCGGATAATAATTCTAAAACGATTAACAAAGATGAGTACCGCTATGTCATTATCTATAGTACTTTAAATCCCAACAATATAAACTTTTAGCCCACGCCTTTGGATTTCCAGAAAGGCATCAGCTAATTGAAGGAGGAGAAACTAACAATGAAGTGAGAAAGTGAACAGATACCAACAAAAACCCTGTTAAAGAACTTTTTTTTTACCTCAAATATTGCATTGGCTCCTTTTTTTTTTTTTTTTTTTTTTTTTTTTTTGAGTTCCGTCACCTCCAATTACAGAGACCTGTTAAATCCAAGTCTATGCATGCACTTTACACAATTCAAAACAGATACGTCCATAATGTCCACGTATAATAGCAACAATATATTGTGCTCTCAAATACAAATAAGTTCACCCCATCCCACTAGATTATTACATCACAAGTCTTGAGTTTGAACCATAAAAGATATAATTTACTGCCTCAATGCATAACCAAATTCAATCTACTCGCAAGCATCTGAAAAATTTTAACAACAAGAATATGAGCAATCAAAACTTAGTAAGCACCAAAACTCATATATTAGCAACACTTATCATAAATGCATTTTAGAAAACTTTACACTTATATAAAGAGCAAACATAACTTTACATGCGTTTCAAATCATAACCCTTTCGCATAATGAGCACATGAGACAACATAATTTTTTAATACATTTGCATAACAAAATATAAGTAGATAGATTTCATTTTAATTCTAAGATTATTATTAATTACTCATGAATCAATATAAGTATAACCAAGCTTTCATATCTAAATTCATTGATAATCATAATCAAATTCAATCTACTTGTAGGCATCTAAAAAATTTTAACAAGGATACGAGCGACCACAACTTAGTAAGCACTAAAACTCATATATTGACAAAACTTATCATAAATGTATTTTAGAAAACTATACATAAATGTTAAACCTTATTTTATTCTTAAATAAAGAGCAAGCATGCTTTTCAAATCATCACTTTTAGCATAACAAGCACATAAGATAACTTAATCTTTGAAAACATTTGTATAACAAAACATAAGTGGATATATTTCATTTTAATGCAAAGATTATCATTCACTAATTATTAATCAGTATAAGTATAACATCTAAAATTCATCGATAGTCATAACTATAACAAAAGACATATATCTAATGGCTATAACTATATTATATCCCATGACAAGAATAAAAAACATATTCAACCTCCATGCTATAGGTAAGACATTTATCCCTATGTCAAGCCCCTTAAAGAAACTAGTTTATGAGGTTATGAGCAATGTATAACCTCAATTGGTAAGATCCAAATTAAAACCAACTAATTGAACAATTAACCATCATTTAAAATAACATATTGACACATCCTTCCAATGCATAACTCCTTACCTATCATTTAAAATATGTCCAACAATATAGCATTCGAAAATATAATAATAAAATATTTTAAATATTTAAACAAATGCAACATCGACAAGCTTATTTTCAAAGCCAATTTAACATTTGCAAATCACATAACTTCATTATTAACAAATATATATTATTAAATTTGAAAACAAGTTAAATAAAATCATTGGATACTTACCATATTCGTAGATTATTATAACTGATATAGTGATCAACACTCGCCTTCTTTTCCTAAATTAATTGAATAATATAAACCAATCCAATAATCAATCATAATATTTTCTTTTATATTTGAGAGTAACTATTTTTTTTTCTAAGATCACAACATACTCAATGATTTAAGATTAATTAATCTATAGTCCTATTTACTCTATGATTGGTAGGGAATGAATAGGAAATCAAAATCATACATACATATATATATATATATATATATATATATATATATATATATATAAAATCATAATCTTTCAAATTTTAAACTTACTCTCTTGATATAAAAACAACATCCTTATTAAATTTCATACCTCTTTTATTTTTTTTCTCCTCTTTTCTTCCCATACCAAAGCCATCCCTCTCTTCCTCTATTCTATCATTTCGAAAGTAATGTTTTTGTTCCTTTAAAATCAATATAGCATATTTTTAAACTATATCTTCATACGAAAGACTTGGTTGGATGTTCTTTTCTTCTTTTTCTAATATTTCTTGGCTTTAAAACTATGAGCCAACTCTTGCATGATGTTATGACAATGCAAGCCTCAAATAGAAGAAAACCGTAAGCAACCACATTATATAGAAATTAATCAATACTTGTCTTCAAACACCATAAATATAGTAGCCCATCTTTTCTTATATCAACAACACAAATTCTTTTTCATTAATCACAACTAGCATCTACAAATCCAAAATATCATACGACATATCTTCTCCCCATCTAAGATAAAGCCTTGGATCATCCATACTAGAAATTTTAAGATTAGAGTCTAAACAATCATCAAAAGATTAAATGTCATTGGACCCAGAACCGATCATACATATCATCAATCATATGGAAATAAACGTGCCTCTATGCGTCTTTGAGGAAGAGAATACCACAAAAGATCCAAAATCCCATCACATATCCTAGTATCATGCTGATATAAAACTATAGCCACTCGGGAATCTCCTTCTTGTATTCTTGTATAATATTTTGAGTTATTTTATTATTAAAATAACTTTTGAAAATTGGTGGTCCACATAGGTCAGCATTGCCCATATAGATGGATGGATCAATAAAGGTTTGGAGTTGATAACCAGATGGTATCATTCCCGAAAGATTATTATACAATAAATTTAAGTAGCTCAAGGAATATAAAGCCAATAAGCTTTCAGGAATGCTACCAGGTCATTTATCGACAGATCAAGGGATTCTAATGATTTCATTCCTCCTATCTCCTAAGGGATTTTTCCTTGTAAATAATTTCTTGACAAATTTAAGTTCTTGAGTATTGCAAGATCTCCAATTCCTTTTGGGATCTCTCTATTTAGACTATTGTTTAAAAGATCCAAACTTTTCATATGTTGCAAGCTACATTTTAAATAAGAAAGATCTTGTCCCTTCATAAAGACATCTAATTCATAAGAACAAAATTCATAATAATGTGACGTCAGTCTCATGGTATTTAAATTATCAATATTATGAGGTATTGAACCAAAGTTGTTATTTGCAAGATCCAATATTTGAAGCTATTTAAATTGAGCAAGTCGCCAAGGAACAACCGTCGGATCCATTACCTCATGCATGGAATTAATTGTACCGACCGGCTCTCCAAAGAAACCTTATTCATCCATCCATCTATATCGAAGACAACCAATGTCCATTTCCGAGATCGTCTCATGCTGAGGTATTGGAAAGCAAGAAATTTGAATCGAAACTTGGATTGGGCTGATAAGTCAAAGTCTTCTTCAGAGAGCGGGTCGGTACAATTAATTCCACGCATGATGTAATGGAGTGGAGAAAGTTAAGAGCATGAAATGGAAGAAATTGTGTGCATCAGTTGGCTTATAAATTTGTGATTTGGCATAGCGTAGCATGCACCTCCACCTCAAACTGGGCGCCATGGCTTTCACCCTATCCTTCTCATCATCATTATTCTGCCTTTTGGGCATCCTCCTCCTCCTCCTCCACGGGGCAGTGGTGGCACGAGGGTGTTTTAGCATGGAGAGGGAGGCGCTGCTGGACTTCAAAGCTGGTGTCGGAGACCCCCGCAACCGGCTATCTTCTTGGACAGGCCACCACTGTTGCACATGGAAGGGAGTGGCCTGCGACACCACCACCGGCCACGTCATCATGCTGGACCTCCGGAACACACATTTTACAGATGACTGGGCATTACGCGGTGAGAGGATGAACTCGTCGTTGCTTGCTTTATCTCATCTGAAGCACTTGGATCTTAGCTTCAATGATTTCAGCGGGATCCGCATGCCGGAATTCATCGGCTCCTTCAAGAAACTGACATACCTCAATCTATCTTCTACACAATTCTTGGGAGGAATACCTGCTCGGCTGGGGAACCTTTCGAGCCTCTACGTTCTTGATCTATACGTTGCTTTAGATTTTGCATCCCATGTTGGCAGCCTCGACTGGCTCTCCCATCTTACCTCCTTGAAGCACCCGGACTTGAGCTGGTTGAACCTAACCGATGTCCCAGATTGGTTCTCATCCGTGAACATGCTGCCTTCCCTCCAAGTGTTATGTTGTCTTGATGGGAAAATAAAAGGATAGACAACAAACAATAACTTTTGTATATGAACAAATACTAGCAGGCGGTAACACAGCAGAATTAAATAGAAATCACAATCAAATAGAACACCAAGATTTACGTGGAAAACCCGTTCAACGTGAAGGGTAAAAACCACGGGGCAAACTAGAGAAAATCCACTATAGAAATAATGAATGTACAATTCTCGAATCTCTTGCCCAAAATCCAAGCAACAATCACAAGAGAATAACTGGGATACAAGGATCACATCACTGTGCACAATATCCAAAACCTCCTCAAGCAATCACAGAAGAATTCACTGAAGATCTGATATAACCTGAGATGAGAAACTGTTTAGATGAGTGAGAACAATTTCTGAGTTTTCCTTGTCTTCTTCCCTTTCTTTTTATCTTGTTTTTCTATCCTTTTCTCCTCTCTTTGAATCCCTAATGTTACTGCGAAGATTCTGCCCTTTGCTGTGATGTTTGATCTACTAATTTCGCAGCCACCATTAGCCCCTATATATAATTAGGTTTAGGTTAGGGTTTAGGGTTATCAAGAGGGCTATGGGCTGCTAAAGCCCATATGGGCTGAACTGGGCTCTCAGCCCAACAACCTCCCCTTCAAACCCATAAGGGAGGTCAGTGTCCCATGACTCAGTGTAAATCCATGCCGACCAATTGTCGGCACATCTCCTGTCTCTCTTTTGGTAAAGTTTTTATCAACATATCTGCTCCATTATCATCTGTATGAATTTTCTAAAGTTTCAATTGTTTCTCTTTAAGTACATTTCGAATCCAGTGATATCTGACATCTATATGCTTTGACTTGGAATGAAAAGTTGGGTTCTTACATAAATGGATGGCACTCTGGCTGTCACAATACACCACATAGTTTTCCTGTTTCAACCCCAATTCTTGTAAGAATTCTTTCATCCATAACATTTCTTTGTAAACCTCTATAGCTGCAATATATTCTGCCTCTGTGGTGGAGAAAGCAATACACCTTTGCAATCTGGATTGCCATGATACAGCTCCCCCTGCAAAAGTAAGTACAAAACCTGATGTGGATTTTTTTGTATTAATATCTCTTGCCATATCTACATCTGTGTAACCCGTTAGCACAAGTGGTCCACCTCCAAAGCTTTCTTTGGAATTTTTCCTTGTAAATGATTTCTTGACAAATTTAAGTTCTTGAGTCCTGCAAGGTCTCCAATTCCTTTTGGTATCTTTCCGATTAGATTATTGTTTGAAAGATCCAAACTTTTCACATGATTTATGCTGCATTTTGAATAATAAAGATCTTGTCCCTTTGTAAAGACATCAAATTCATAATCACAAAATTTATAATATTGTGATGTCATTCTCATAATCTTGAAATTACCAATATTGTGAGGTATTAAACCAGAGAAGTTGTTATTCGCGAGATCAATATATGAAGTTGTTCAAATCGAGCAAGTCGCCAGGAATAACTCGAAAACATATTTGAGCGTAGACAAAGCACTACCAATTGTTGTAGATTTTCACCCATCCATAGCGTTATACTTGAGACAAGATTATTTTGAGCGGATCAAGAAACCATAAATTTGTACAATTTTTCAATGACAAAGGAATCTCACCGAAAAATTGTTGTTTTTTAGTTGCAATAGCAAAAGCCCACTTAAAAAGCCGATCGTGTGTGGAATTTCTCCCGACAAGTGATTGTTGCCCAAATATAAGAAAGAAAGATTCTGTAATGTTTTTCCCAGACAATAAGGGATCTCACCGAGTAATTTGTTGTTCGAAAGGTCAACGTATATAAGATATTTCCATTGGTGATTGATGAAGATAAGTCACCATCAATCATGTTATCGAGAGTGACACGATTGAACATAGGGCCATGTCGACAATTGCCTGTAAAGAATTATTGGAGAGATGAAGAGTATCAAGTGTAGACGGTAACATCGTAGGCAATGCACCTTCAAATCTGTTAGAGTCCAAAAATAATACTTCCAACTTGGTGAACTTCAAAGAAGATGGTAGCTTGCCACCTATTTGGTTGTTGGAAAGGTCTAAATATGTGATGGTAGAAGATGAAATATTCCAAAACCAAGCAGGCATTGTCCCTTCAATTTCACTGATCTATGCCAAATGTAATTCTTCCATTTGTGTTTGAAAGCGCAACCATTCTGGAAATTGGGATCCCAACCAACAATTGGATAAATCTACTGATCTGAGTTGGAAAGGGGGGACCCAACTCTGCCTAACGGATATGGTGATGGGATTGTCATATAAGCTCAATGCTTGTAATCTTGTAAGATTCTCAAAATGAACTTCTGAAATGACACCTCCGATATAATTTCCACCGAGATATAATTCAGTGAGATTAGATAGTTTACCAATGGAGGAAGGCATGGAACCATTGAATAAATTATATCGAAGATCCAAACTGATGAGATTCGTCATTAGCTCCAACAAACTGCTCAAATTTCCTGTCAATCGATTGACTCCAAGATCAAGAAAAGTAAGAGAGCTCAAGTCTCCAATTGCATCCGGAACAACGCCATAGAACCAAGAATTATGGAGATCAAGATGGGTAAGACTACTAATATTCCACAACCATTTGGGTAAGGTGGAGACGAAATTATTAAAGGAGAGATCAAGGACGGTGAGAGAGGAGGTGAAGTTGACGTGGACAACAGAAGCTGGGATGGTATGGAGACCGACGGAGGGCATACGTAACACTTGGAGGGAAGGCAGCATGTTCACGGATGAGAACCAATCTGGGACATCGGTTAGGTTCAACCAGCTCAAGTCCAGGTGCTTCAAGGACGTGAGATGGGAGAGCCAGTCGAGGCTGCCAACATGGGATGCAAAATCTAAAGCAACGTATAGATCAAGAACGTAGAGGCTCGAAAGGTTCCCCAGCCGAGCAGGTATTCCTCCCATGAATTGTGTAGAAGATAGATTGAGGTATCTCAGTTTCTTGAAGGAGCCGATGAATTCCGGCATGCGGATCCCGCTGAAATCATTGAAGCTAAGATCCAAGTGCTCCAGATGAGACAAAGCAAGCAATGACGAGTTCATCCTCTCACCGCGTAACGCCCACTCGTATGTATTGGTGTTTCGGAGGTCCAGCATGACGACGTGGCCGGTGGTGGTGTCGCAGGCCACTCCCTTCCATGTGCAACAGTGGTGGCCTGTCCAAGAAGATAGCCGGTTGCGGGGGTCTCCGACACCAGCTTTGAAGTCCAGCAGCGCCTCCCTCTCCATGCTAAAACACCCTCGTGCCACCGCTGCCCCGTGGAGGAGGAGGAGGATGCCCAAAAGGCAGAATAATGATGATAAGGATAGGGTGAAAGCCATGGCCGCCACAATCAGAAGAAGAGGGCGAAGGTGGAGGTGCATGCTGCGCTATGCCAAATCACAAATTTATAAGCCAGCTGATGCACACAATTTCTTCCACTCCATGGTCAAATTTCCATCATGCATGGAATTACTTGTACCGACCCGATCTCTGAAGAAGACTTTGACTCATCAGCCCACTCCCTGTTTCATGGCCATGCGGAGATTTCATATGTGACGAAAGAGAGGTGAGTTGGGATGGACGGAACCGGTGGTTATGATGCAGAGCATCATGCGGATCATGAACGTGAAGCCAAGTATGCATAGAATAGATCGAGACTACACCACTAGACTCAGAAACAGTTGACTGACTGAAATAATAAGAGTGCAAAATAGTATCTCTTTTTTTTTTGTTTCTTAATTAGAATTAAATTGCTTCGGTACCTAATTTCTTACCTACGCATCTCAAGGTTTTGATAGATGAAGGTGTGAAAGAAAAAAACTTGCTATACTCTTAGGAGTTTCATTTCTAAATAGAAAATATTTTTTTAAGGTCCAGATGATATACTAAATATATTTGGATTGACTCCTGAGATAGATTTATTCCTTACACTTCAACATCTTTTTTGCATTATGAAGAATACAGATGCTTGACCACCTATTAATTCTTTTGATATCGTGGATGGTAGCCATTATCCATGATGTATAAGTTGGCCATAGCTCACTCGCTTGCTACGTGTGGTTGGAATAATAAATTAAACTTAATGGTTAGATAGAATTTTGATTCTATCCAAAGTTCTTATTATTATAGTTAAAATTAAAACCTTAAGTATACCCTTTATAAATAAAGGGCTCATGTAAAGCAATACTTTACGTATATAATTTGAGACGAGAGATGAATTAAAATAGATTAAAGTTTTTATATTAAATTACATGATTTTGGAATTTTGAACTCGCTTCCTTTTTGTTTTCTCCATCGTCACTTTCTATTAGTTGTCGAGAGAGAATTTTCAACGTAGCATCGTGTGCCGTAAGAGTAAGGGCCAAGTTTTCGTTCCATCATTGTAGGAGGGGCATACTGATAGATTCTTAAGGATGAAAGCTGCCATGATTAATGCAGCGTTTTGGAATCCGATAGCATCGGTCTCAATCGGTGGGATGAGCACTGTTTGACGGACGAGCGACTTGAAGGAAATAAAACCAAAAATGTGGGGTCGTCTTCATTAAATTTGATTGATGCGGAGAAGATGAGGGGTGAGAAGCTGCATTCCATGGATTCTTTTTCTACACGTCGCTGGCCACGAAGACTTTGACTTGCGGTTAAATTAGAATTTAGATTAGAGTTCTAAATAGAAAAAAAAACATAATTTTTCATAAATTAGAATTTTTTTTCGGTACCATAAATCTAAGATCTTGACGTGAGAGATACATGTTTTCGGTGTTCTTAAATTTCTCTTTTTAGATTTAAAAAGGATTAAGATAAAAATTCTTTCGGACATATGTGAAAAGGCATATAAGAAATTTCAGACGTCAATTTGGATTAACTAAAAAAATAATTTTTATACCCATTTTTTCACATAATAAAAATTTAAATTTCCAGCTGCACAAGAAGTCATCGAATCGCAAGTGTAACAACATAAGATACGACAAAAATGGCTACATTGGTTGTTGTAACCCGATAAGGAAGAGTAATCAACTGGCTTATCAATCCACATCTTCCGATTAATCGCTATTGAGAGAGATTGATTAACATAATAGGCGATTCTTACTCGGATATCCAATTCATCAAAAGATATTACTCGGATGTCCAATTCATGGCTTTGGCACAATGTGGGGACGATTTGGAGTGACAAAATTAACGTTTGCGTTTGACATACTTTGTTTTCTGCTAGAGCCTCTTAAAATTTGTTTTACTAGGAAGACCTAATATAAAGTAGACGGATGACTTGGATCAGTCTTATCACTAAAATGGAGCAGCATTGAAGGGGTTGAGATGTCACTATCTTACTACTAAATTAGAGTCGTATTGAAGGGGTTTATTTTTTTTTATAAATATCATATATATCTCTCGATTTTAAGAGATAGAGAGAGCAAGATGTGAATATATATATATATATATATATATATATATATATATATATATATATATATATATATATATATATATATATATATATGTGTGTGTGTGTGTGTGTGTGTGTGTGTGTGTGTATACATGTATGTTGCCTATAAAGAACATTTATACATGGCTTTGGCATAATGTAGAGATGACTTGGAGTGACAGAGTCAACGTTGTATCTAACATAACTTTGTTTTATACTCAGAGTCTCTTAATTTTGTTTTGATTAGAAAGACTTGATATAGAGTGGATAGATAACTTGGGTTAATATTACCATTAAATTGAAGTAATATTAAAGGGGTTAGAATATCATTTTCTTAGGAACCATATTGAAGAGGTTTATTTCTTCTATAGATATTTTATGTATCTTTAGATTTTAAAAAGAGAGAATAAGATGTGAAAAATACTTTCATTTCTCTTGAGAGAATGATATAAATTATTTGATGTTAATAGGAGAAGATATACAAAGAGAATTATGCTTGAGTGGGGATGATCCAAATCCTTAATTGATCTCACATAATGAAAATTTTAATTTTTTTTTCAGATAAACAAAAGTTATCAAATCATTTTAAATAAAAAAAAGATGATGAGAGGTTTATTATAAAAAAGATAATAATTCAAAAACATTATTATCTAAAATCTTTTGGAATACCAGCAATATAAACTTTTAGGCCACGCGTTTAGATTTCTTGAAGCATATCAGATAATTCAAGAAGGAGGTACTAATCATCAAGAGGGGAAGCACAAAAAATTGTCGTCCGATGCAATGAACTTAGAAAGTGAACAGATACCAACAAAAACACCTGCTAAAGAGCTTTTATTTTATAATTATCCCAAATATTGCAGGGGCTACTTTTTGAGTTCCATCACCTCCAATTACATGCACCTAGCAGCCATGATAAGAAAAAAAGAAAAAGAAAAAAAGGAAGATCAACATATGTGATCAAGATTAAAAATTTTGAGATCATTGGCTTTCGATGACAAATCATAAAAGAAACAACATTAAGCCACCGAGGAATGAAATGGCGCATGGATCAATTTCCAGAAGCAAAAGAGAGAGCTTAAAAAAGGAGAGCAGGGATTTAGCCTATATGCCGATCATGGAGGACTCACCTTTTGGGCAACTCTATCCATCCATCTATTGGCTATCGATTTGTGTCCATGCTATTGGCTGCCAATTCGGTCAAACTTCTCCTGCTATGGTAGTAGATCTCTTTTGGAGTATACAACTCTCACTGTTAGGTTATCGTTTCTATTATTCCATAAGCTAAAGACAATAGAAAATAAGGGTTTTTAAGGTGATGGCAGAGTTGTTGTCAACATCTTCTCCCTCTCTTAATCATTCATCATCACATCATATGTCATAATATTATAACCGCAGACAGTTCCATAAGTTTTCATATGAGAATTGCAAGGCTTAAACTTGTACACAACTTAAATCCAAATCCATGCACTTGACAGAATACAATACAAACCAGATACGTCCATAATATCTAGCAGCGACATAAAGAGCTCTCAAACACAAATAAGTTCACCAAAGACATCCCACTAATGGATTATTACATCACAAGTCTCAAGAGTTTGAATCATAAACGATTTAATTTGTTGTCTCGATACATAACCAAATTCAATCTACTCGTAGGCATCTGAAAAATTTTAACAAGGATATGATGAGCAACCACAACTTAGTAAACACCAAAACTCATATATTAGCAAAACTTATCATAGATGCATTTTATAAAACTATACACTTGCATAAAGAGCAAGCATAACTTTACATTCTTTTCAAATCACAACTTTTTAGCTTAATTAGCACATAAGTTATCATAATGCCATGATTATTATTAATTAATTATGAATCAGTATAAGTATAACTAAGCCTTCATATCTAATTTCATCGATAGTCATAACTATAACAAAGGGCATATATTAAAACTGAAGTCAAAGTATATTGTATCCTCATGATAAGGATCAAAATTATATTCAATCTCCATGGTATATGTGACACATTTATCTCTGTGTCAAACCTAGAAGAAACTAGTTTATGAACTTGTGATCAATGTATAATCCCAATTGATAAAGTCTAAATCAATACCAACTAATTAAGAACAATTAACCATCATTTAAAATAATATATTGACATATCCTTCCAATGCATAACTCCTTACCTATCATTTGAAATATGTCCAATAATGTAACATTCAAAAATATAATAATTAAAAATTTTAATTATTTTAAACAAATGCAATATCAAAAAGCATATTTTCAAAAGCCAATTTAACATTTGTAAATCACTCAACTTCATTATTAACAAATATATATTATTAAATTGGAAAACAAGTTAGACAAAATAATTTGATACTTACGTTAATCCTATATTATTATAACTGATATTTTGATCAACACTCTCCTTCTTTTCCTAAATTATTCCAATATTATTAACCAATCCAATAAACAATCATAATTTTTTTTTTCTTTTCTAAGAATGACTATTTTTTTTCTCTATGATCACAACATACTCAAAGATTTTATAATAATTAATCTATAGTCTTATTTACTCTTTGGTCGGTAGCGAATGAATAGGAATTCAAAATCATCCATATATATAATCTTTCAAATTTTAAACTTACGCTCTTGATATAAAAACATCATCCTTATTGAATCTCACACCTCTTTTTTTTTCTTTCCTCTTTTCTCCCTTTGCCAAAGCCATCCCTCACTTCCTCTGTATCCAATACACACACACTAGTCAAATTATAATGTCTATTCTATCATTTCAAAAGTAATAATTTTGTTCCTTTAAAATCAATAAAGCATATTTTTAAACTATATCTTCATAAGGAAGAGTTGGTTGTATGTTCTCTTCTTTTTCTAATATTTCTCTGCTTTAAAACTATGAGCCAACTCTTGCATGATGTTATGATAATGCAAGCCATAAATAGAAGAAGACTGTAAGCAAGCACATTGCAAAGAAATTGATCAATACCTAAATATAGCAGCCCATCTTTTATCATATCAACAACACAAATTCTTCTTTCATTAATCACAGCAAGCATCTACAAATCCAAAATATTATATAAATAAAAAGTAGAGTAACGACATACCTTTTCCCCATCTATGGTAAAAGCCTTGGATCACTCATACTAGAAATTTTAGGATTAAAGTCCAAACAATCATCAAAAGATTAAATGCCATTGCACCCAGGATCGATCATACATATCATCAATCATATGGAAATAAGCATGCCTCCATGCATCTTTGAGGAAGAGAATACCACAAAAGGTCCAAAATCCCATCACATATCCTAGTACCATGCTGATATAGAACCATAGCCACTCGGGAATCTCCTTCTTATACTCTTGTATAATATTTTGAGTCGTTTTATTGTCAAAACAACTTTTGGAAATTAGCGGTCCATATAAGTCGGCATTGCCCATATAGATGGATGGATCAATAAAGGTTTGGAGTTGACGACCATATGGTATCATTCCTGAAAGATTATTATATGACAAATTCAAATAGCTCAAGAAATATAAAGCTGATAAGCTCTCAGGAATGCTACCAGAAAGGTCATTTATCGATAGATCAAGAGATTCTAATGATTTCAGTCCTCCAATCTCCCAAGGGATTTTTCCTTGCAAATGATTTCTTGACAAATTTAAGTTCTTGAGTCCTGCAAGGTCTCCAATTCCTTTTGGGATCTCTCCGGTTAGAATATTGTTTGAAAGATCCAAACTTTTCATAAGTTGCATGCTGCATTGTAAATAAGAAAGATCTTGTCCCTTCGTAAAGACATCTAATACATAATCACAATATTTATAATATTGTGATGTCGATCTCATGGTACTTAAATTACCAATGTTGTGAGGTATTAAACCAGAGAAGTTGTTATTTGCAAGATCCAATATTTGAAGCTGTTGAAATTGAGCAAGTTGCCAAGGAATCACTCCAGAAAACATATTTGAACGCAGACGAAGCACTACCAGTTGTTGTAGATATTCTCCCATCCATTGCATTATACTTCCGACAAGATTATTTTGAGCCAGATCAAGAAACTGTAACTCTGTACAATTTTTCAATGACAAAGGGACCTGGCCTGAGAAAATGTTATTATTCAATTGCAATAGCAAAAGGCCACTTAAAAAGCCAATCGTGTGTGGAATTTCTCCCGACAAGTGATTGTTGCTCAAATTTAAGGAATATAGATTTTGTAATGACTCTCCTAGACAATAAGGGATCTTACCAAATAATTTATTGTTCGAAAGATCAAGATATTGGAGATATATCCACTGACAAATTGATGAAGATAAGCTACCATCAAGCATGTTATTTGAGATCGACACATCTCTAATATGGGGCCATACCGGCAATTGCCCTATAAAGAAATTATTGGAGAGATATATAGTATAAAGTGTAGATGGTAGCGTCGGCAATGGACCTTCAAATCTGTTGGAGTCCAAAACTAATGTTTCCAACTTGGTGAACTTCAAAGAAGATGGTAGCTTGCCTCCCATTTGGTTGTTGGAAAGGTCTAAATATGTGATGGTAGAAGATGAAATATTCCAAAACCAAGTGGGCATTGTCCCTACAATTTTACAGTCTGCCAAATATAATTCTTCTATCTGTGTTTGAAACTGCAACCATTCTGGAAATCGAGGCCCCAACTGACAATTGGTTAAATATATAAATCTGAGTTGGAAAGGGGGGACCCAACTCTGGCCAATTGATATGGTGATGGAGTTGCCATTTAAGCTCAACACTTGCAATCTCGTAAGATTCTCAAAATGAATTTCTGAAATGACACCTCCAAGAGAATTTGCACCGAGATACAATTCAGTGAGATTAGACAACTTACCAATGGAGAAAGGCATGGAACCATCGAATAAATTATGGCTGAGATCCAAAATGATAAGATTCGTCATTTGCTCCAGCCAACCGCTTAAATTCCCGATCAATTGGTTCCACGGCATATGTAATTCTTTCAATCTACGGAGATCAACTATGGATCTCGGTACGGTACCCTCGAGTTGATTAAAACCTAGATCAAGAAAAGTAAGAGAGCCCAAGTCTCCAATTGCATCAGGAATAACGCCATAGAACCCAGAATTATAAAGATCAAGATGGGTAAGACTAGTAATATTCCACAACCATTTGGGTAAGGTGGAGCTGAAATGATTAAAGGAGAGATGAAGGACAGTAAGAGAGGAGGTGAAGTTGACGTGGACAACAGAAGCTGGGATGGTATTGAGACCAACGGAAGACATACTTAACACTTGGAGGGAAGGCAGCATGTTCACGGATGAGAACCAATCTGGGACATCGGTTAGGTTCAACCCGCTCAAGTCCAGGTGCTTCAAGGGGGTAAGATGGGAGAGCCAATCAAGGTTGTCAACATGGGATGTAAAATTTAAAGCAGCACTTAGATCAAGAACGTCGAGGCTCGAAAGGTTCCCCAGCCGACCAGGTATTCCTCCCATGAAATATGTCGAAGATAGATTGAGGTATCGCAGTTTCTTGAAGGAGCCGATGAATTCCGGCATGCGGATCCCGCTGAAATCATTGATGCTAAGATCCAAGTGCTTCAGATGAGATAAAGCAAGCAATGACGAGTTCATCCTCTCACCGCGTAATGCCCAGTCATCTGTAATATTTGTGTTCCGGAGGTCCAACATGACGACGTGGCCAGTGGTGGTGTCGCAGGCCACTCCCTTCCATGTGCAACAGTGGTGGCCAGTCCAAGAAGAAAGCCGGCCACTGGTGTCTATGACACCAGCTTTGAAGTCCAGCAGCGCCTCCCTCTCCATGCTAAAACACCTGCCTGTCACCGCTGCTCCGTGGAGGAGGAGGATGCCCAACAGGCACAACAATGACGATGAGAAGGATAGGGTGAAAGCCATGGCGCCCAGTTTGAGGTGGAGGTGCATGCTACGCTATGCCAAATCACAAATTTATAAGCCAGCTGATGCCAAAGGGCTTATGGAATAAAGCTACTCGGTGAGGAAGCTTCCACTTTCGTCGATGCTTTCACCCTCGATGAGATTCGTGATGCCATCTTTATCTACGGGATTTGGTCGAAGATAATATGTGGACTTGATTATTACATTGTCTTGATCTGACGACTTGTGAAGATGAAGTCTGCCATCGACCGCTAAAGTAGGTAGATGACCTGCGGACTCTCGTGGTTCTCGTTTCCTTCCTTTCGGTTAAGTAGGAAAGCAGCAATCTTTGGTCAAGTCAAGTCAAAAAGGTAGAATCTTGTCCACGTCTTTGCACGGGTAGAAAGCTCCGTGCTTATCTCCTGCATTAACGAAGGCTTTCCTGGAACTCTCTCGTTCCGTCGTCTTCCTCCTTTTGTGCCTTACCGATGATCACTTCTTTCTTTACTCCATTACCATTAACAAAATACTATTGACTTGTCTGATTGATGGCACGAGATGGCAAGATCCGTGATCTCCTGCCTTCTCTGCTGATAATAATCATCATTTAAGTATTCGGATGATTCTTTATGAAATTTTATGTGAGAGAAAGTATAGAACATCGATATATTAAGAAGAATTTGACGTTAGAAAGCTATTAGTATTAGACAAAATATACAGAACATTCAAATTATAAGAGAGAGATTAAAGGTTATTAAAAATAATCAAAATAGCTATGTTGACAATAAAAAAATATTAAGTTCCAAGTAAAGAATTTTATATTCTTGAAGATCTCCCTTTTTTGAGGGTGTGGTAAGAATTGGAAAAAAAAAAAAGTTAAAATCTAGATTTATTAGACGTTTTGAAATAGTTGAGAGGATTCAATTTGTTACTTATAAAATTATCTTGCCACCATTTTTATCTCACATTAATGATGTTATACCTCTCCGGTGATCTACTGTCTATAGGTTATTAGCGTTCATCGATATTTTAGGTCGGCGATTCATTTGTTCTAAGGCGACTATTCTGATCCTGTGCTGTGTGGAGGTGTCCCCCCACTTAGTGCCGCTTCGTGTGATTTCAAGCGGCATGGATTTTGTTTTGCGTCGCTTCTGCGCCAGGCAGCGTCGCTTCGGGACGTAGTCATTTCTGAGTCAGGCTGTGTATGCGTAACTCCAGCTGGAGTGGTGCTACGTGTGATCTGAGGTGGCTGCCAACTGGGTGATACCAAAATATCCTCTATCATTTTCTTTCTCCTGCAGAGGCATACCTCGTGTTTATCGTAGGGGGCTTCGAAGTGCATCTTTTGTGCATTTCTCTTGATGGATTCCTTACTTGCTGTCGAAAAAACATGTTAGCTCAACCGAGATGCAGACCTCAATTCTTCATACCGATGAGATGCATACCTCAATTCTTCATACCGAGTACATGGCTAGGGAGCGCGTAGGCTCGGTCGAGGTGCAAGTCTCGGGTCTTCACACCGAGTGCACGACTAGGGATCATGTAAGCTCGGCCTAGGTGCAACCCTTGAGTTTTCATGTCGAGTGCATGGCTAGGGAGCATATAAGCTCGGTCTAGGTTGCATCCTTGGGTCTTCATGTCGAGTGCATGGCTAGGAAGCATGTGAGCTCCACCAAGGTGTAGGCCTCAAGGTTTCACGTTGAGGTACATGGCTTGGGAGCAAGTCCTTTTTAAGTCTTACTCATCCGAGGTATAGGTATCGGGTCTTCAAGCCAAATGCACGGCTAGGGAGCGTGTGAGCTCGGCCTAGGTGTATCCCTCGGGTCTTCATATTCAGTGCACAGCTAGGGAGCGTGTAAGCTTGGCCTAGGTGCAGTCTTGGGTCTTCATGCCGAGTACACAACTAGGGTATATAAGCTCAGCCTAGGTGCAACCCTTGGGTCTTCATGTCGAGTGTACAACTAGGGAGTATGTAAGCTCGGCCTAAGTGCAGCCCTCGGGACTTCTCACTAAGGTGCACAGCTAAGGAGAGAGTTCTTTTTAACTCTTACTCATCCGAGGTATAGGTCTGGGGTCTTCATGTCGAGTGCCTAGCTAGGGAGCATATAAGCTCAGCCTAGGTGCATCCCTTAGGTCTTCATATCAAGGTGTCTGGTTAGGGAGTGTGTAGGCTCGGCCTAGGTGTAGCCCTCGGGGCTTCTTGTCAAGGTGCACAACTAGGGAGCATGTAGGCTCGACCTAAGTGCATCTCTCGAGTTTTCATGCTGAAGTGCATGGCTTGGGAGCAAGTCCTTTTTAACTCTTACTCAACTGAGGTACAATTCTCAAGTCTTCATGCCAAGGTTTATGGCTAGGAAGTACGTAGGAAGCACATGGGCTCAGCCTAAGTGCAGCCCTCAGGGCTTCTTGCCGAGGTGCATGGCTAAGGAGAGCATAGGCTCGGCTTAGGTGCAGCCCTCGAGGAGCTGAGCTTGGTTGCATCGAGGCAGAGGATTGGGCCCATCCAGGGTCAAACTCAATCACATTGAAGCGGGGGTCCAGACCTATCCGGAGGTTCGACTCAACTGCATTAAGGCGGGAGACTAGATCCATCCGGAGTCTAACTCAGTCACGTTGAAGCGGGGATCTGGACCCATATGGAGGTTTGACTCAATTGCATTAAGGCTGGAGACTAGATCCACCAAGGGATTTGACCACATTGGAGCGGTGGATTGGACCCACAACGGGTTTGACCAATTAATTGAGAACAATTAACCATCATTTAAAATAACATATTGACACCTTATTTGAAATATGTCCAACAATATAGCATTCAAAAATATAATAATCAATTATTTCAATTATTTTAAACAAATGCAATATCGAAAACCTTATTTTCAAAAGCCAATTTAACATTTGCAAATCACATAACTTCATTATTAACAAATATATATTATTAAATTGGAAAACAAGTTAGACAAAATCATTTGATACTTACGTTAATCATAGATTATTATAACTAATATTGTGATCAACACTCTCCTTCTTTCCCTAAATTATTCCAATAATGTAAACCAATCCAATAACCAATCATAATATTTTCTTTCTTATATGAGAACGACTATTTTTTTTCTCTAAGATCACAACATACTCAATGATTTTAGATTAATTAATCTATAGTCCTATTTATTCTCTGATTGGTAGGGAATGAATAGGAATTCAAAATCATCCATATATATAATCTTTCAAATTTTAAACTTACTCTCTTGATATATAAACAACATCCTTATTAAATCCCACACCACTTTTTTTTTTCTTTGTTTCCAATCCACTAGTCAAATTATAATGTCTATTCTATCATTTTGAAAGTAATGTGTTTGTTCCTTTAAAATCAATATAGCATATTTTTAAACTATATTTTCGTACCGAAGACTCGGTTGTATGTTTTCTTCTTTTTCTAATATTTCTCTGCTTTTAAAACTATGAGCCAACTCTTGCATGATGTTATGATTATGCAAGCCTCAAATAGAAGAAGACTTTAAGCAACCACATTACATAGAATATTAATCAAAACCTGTCTTCAAACACCGTAAATATAGCAGCCCATCTTTTCTTATATCAACAATATAAGTTCTTTTTTCATTAATCACAGTCAGTATCTACAAATCCAAAATACCATATAAATAAAAAGTAGAGTGATGACATACCTTCTCCCCATCCACGGTAAAGTCTTGGATCAACCACACTATAAATTTTATGATTAAAGTCTAAACAATCGTCAAAAGATTAAATGCCATTGCACCCAGAACCGATCATACATATCATCAATCATATGGAAATAAGCATGCCTCCAAGCATCTTTGAGGAAGAGAATACCACAAAAGATCCAAAATCCCATCACATATCCTAGTACCATGCTGATATAGAGCCATAGCCACTCGGGAATCTCCTTCATTTACTCTTGTATAATATTTTGAGTTGTTTTATTATTAAAACAACTTTTGAAAATTGATGGTCCACATAAGTCAGCATTGCCCATATAGATGGATGGATCAATAAAGGTTTGGAGTTGACGACCAGATGGTATCATTCCCGAAAGATTATTATACGACAAATTCAAATAGCTCAAGGAATATAAAGCCGATAAGCTCTCAGGAATGCTATCAGAAAGGTCATTTATTGATAGATCAAGGGATTCTAATGATTTCAGTTCTCCAATCTCCCAAGGGATTTTTCCTTGTAAATGATTTCTTGACAAATTTAAGTTCTTGAGTCCTGCAAGGTCTCCAATTCCTTTTGGGATCTCTCCGGTGAGACTATTGTTTGAAAGATCCAAACTTTTCATAAGTTGCAAGCTGCATTTTAAATAATGAAGATCTTGACCCTTTGTAAAGACATCTGATTCATAATCACAAGATTCATAATTTTGTGATGTTGATCTCATGGTACTTAAATTACCAATGTTGTGAGGTATTGAACCAAAGAAGTTATTATTCGCAAGATCCAATATTTGAAGCAGTTCAAATTGAGCAAGTTGCCAAGGAACAACTCCTGAAAACATATTTGAACGTAGACGAAGCACTACCAGTTGTTGTAGATTTTCTTCCATCCATAGCATTATACTTCCGATAAGATTATTTTGAGCTAGATCAAGAAATTGTAAATTTGTACAATTTTTCAATGACAAAGGAACCTCACCCGAAAAACTATTATTTTTTAGTTGCAATAGCAAAAGTTCACTTAAAAAGCCGATCGTGTGTGGAATTTCACCCGACAAGTGATTGTTGCCCAAATCTAAGATCCGAAGATTTTGTAATGACTCTCCTAGACAATAAGGGATCTCACCAAGTAATTTATTATTCAAAAGATCAAGATATCGGAGATATGTCCACTGACAAATTGATGAAGATAAGCCACCATCAAGCATATTATCTGAGATCGACACATCTATAACATAGGGCCATATTGGCAATTGTCCTATAAAGAAATTATTGGAGAGATATAGAGTATAAAGTGTAGACGGTAGTATCGTCGGCAATGGACCTTCAAATCTGTTGGAATCCAAAATTAAATCTTTCAACTTGGTGAACTTCAAAGAAGATGGCAGCTTGCCTCCTATTTGATTGTTGGAAAGGTCTAAATATGTGATGGTAGAAGATGAAATATTCCAAAACCAAGCAGGCATTGTCCCTGCAATTTCACAATCTGCCAAATGTAATTCTTCCATCTGTGTTTGAAACTGCAACCATTCTGGAAATTGGGGTCCCAACTGACAATTGGTTAAATCTACAAATCTGAGTTGGAAAGGAGGGACCCAACTCTGTCCAATTGATATGGTGATGGGGTTGTAAGAGAAGTCCGACCATTGCAGTCTCGTAAGATTCTCAAAATGAACTTATGAAATGACACCTCCAAGAGAATTTCTACCGAGAAATAATTTAGTGAGATTAGACAACTTACCGACGGAGGAAGGCATGGAACCGTTGAATAAATTAGATCGGAGATCCAAAATGATGAGAGTCGTCATTTGCTCCAGCCAACCGCTCAAACTTCCTGTCAATTGGTTGCTCGGCATATGTAATTCTTCCGGTCTACGGAGA
Organism: Musa beccarii; assembly: GCA_024322285.1. Classification (NCBI taxonomy): domain Eukaryota; kingdom Viridiplantae; phylum Streptophyta; class Magnoliopsida; order Zingiberales; family Musaceae; genus Musa; species Musa beccarii. The sequence continues at coordinate 34,412,953 of CM044402.1, forward strand.
TCAACCATGGATCTCGGTACGGTACCCTCGAGTTGATTTCTTCCTAGATCAAGAAAAGTAAGAGAGCCCAAGCCTCCAATTGCATCCGGAATAACGCCATACAACCCAGAATATTGGAGATTAAGATGGGTAAGACTACTAATATTCCGCAACCATTTGGGTAACGTGGAGCTGAAACTATTGAAGGAGAGATCAAGGACGGTAAGAGTGGAGGTGAAGTTGAGGTGGACAACAGAAGCTGGGATGGTATCGAGACCATCGTAAGACATCCTTAACGCTTGGAGGGAAGGCAGCATGTTCACGGACGAGAACCAGTCTGGGACATCGGTTAGGTTCAACCCGCTCAAGTCCAAGTGCTTCAGGGAGGTAAGATGGGAGAGCCAGTCGAGGTTGTCGACATGGGATATAAAATCTAAAGCAGCACTTAGATCAAGAACGTAGAGGCTCGAAAGGTTCCCCAGCCGAGCAGGTATTCCTCCCATGAAATATGTAGAAGATAGATTGAGGTATCTCAGTTTCTTGAAGGAGCCGATGAATTCCGGCATGCGGATCCCGCTGAAATCATTGAAGCTAAGATCCAAGTGCTTCAGATGAGATAAAGCAAGCAATGACGAGTCCATCCTCTCACCGTGTAATGCCCAGCCATATGTAAAATTTGTGCTCCGGAGGTCCAGCATGACGACGTGGCCAGTGGTGGTGTCGCAGGCCACTCCCTTCCATGTCCAACAGTCTTGGCCAGTCCAAGAAGAAAGCCGGTTGCGGGCGTCTATGACACCAGCTTTGAAGTCCAGCAGCGCCTCCCTCTCCATGCTAAAACACCCGCCTGTCACCGCTGCCCCGTGGAGGAGGAGGAGGATGCCCAAAAGGCAGAATAATGATGATGAGAAGGATAGGGTGAAAGCCATGGCGCCCAGTTCGAGGTGGAGGGGCATGCTACGCTATGCCAAATCACAAATTTATAAGCCAACTGATGCACACAATTTCTTCCATTCCATGAAGCTCTAACTTTATCCACTCCGTTACCTCACGCATGGAATTTAATTGTACCGACCCGCTCTCTGAAGAAGACTTTTGACTTATCAGCCCAATCCAAGTTTCGTGGCCATGCGGAGAGCACACAAGTCACCTTCGCCATCGGAGACTTCATATGTGTCGAAAGAGGTAAGAGTTGAGATGGACGTGAACGTGAAGCCAAGTATGCATAGAATAGATCGAGGCTACACCACTTGACTCAGAAACAGTTGACTGACTGAAATAACAAGAGTGCAAAATAGTAAGTATTTCTTTTTTAATTTCTTAATTAGAATTAAATTGCTTCGGTACCCAATTTGCTTGGAAAACAAGACAGTAAAATAGATTAATACTTTAGGTATATAATTTGAGATGAGAGATGAATTAAAACAGACTAAAGTTTCTATATTAAATACATAATTTTGAATTTTGACCTCGCTTCCTTATTTTTCTCTATCGTCACTTTCTATTAGTTGTCCAGAGAGAATTTTCAACATAGCATTATGTGACGTAAGAGTAAGTGCAAGTTTTTGTTCTGTCATCGTCGGGGTATAGAGCAGAAATATCAACACATCGCATTGCTAAATATCATCTGTAGGTTGGTCATCTTCTTCTTATCAACACAAGGATGCGCCAAACGAACTACAATTTGACTTGCGATTAACATCTATCATTTTCTCTTCTTCTTTCAAGTGAATATTGGCTCTCTCAAATCTTAAGCGGCACATCAAGCATAATTTAGTGTATAATCTTAACAAAACTTGCAGGCGTTGGTTGAATCCTGGATTGTCATAATGACAATTTTAGGGCAGAAAGTGCCTCATCTGCAGCGTAATATGTTTTCTAGAGGCTAAAAGAGTGCTGTATTCCCCCTCTTTCAGAAGCATCCTCTTGGTAGAACTTTTTGCGTAGGAAAGACGTCAAATAATATCATGGACGCGCGTGCTTCATACGGAAAGATATACCAAGGATGGTTAATTGGGATAGCTACTCAACACAATCGGGCAACCAACGTCTTAGGTGGGCAAGACTGGAGAACTTTACAAGTCTTCCATGTCTACCGGTGAAAAGAAGAAGATGACTTGCATGCTGTGTGGAAGAAGTTGGCCATTATTGGAGTTGATTCCGCTGTCGATTGGGCTGACAGGTCGAGTCTTCTTCGTGCAGAAGTGGAGATCAAAAGTAGTCCGTGGAGTGGGAGAATTTTGGGTGCATCCCTTTCCTCATCAGTTGCTTTATAAACCACGCATGGTGGCTTTGTGATTTGACCGGCCATACACCTCCACCTTCTTCCTGTTCTTCTAATTGCAGCGGCTAGGAGTGGCATCAGTGGCAAGTGGATATTTTAACCCGGAGATGGAGGTGTTTGGAATTAAATTTATTAAGGTATCGTAAAGAGATTCAATATATCAAGCGAAAAGTTTATTATATCAAGAGGAGAAATAAATTAAATATCTATAGAAGAACAAATGACTATTGATTCTTCAAAGAGATTTTTAGAAAATAATAATTTATTTTAAATATAATTATTAATTAATTTATGGAAACTATATAAACTCCATAACTTGGGTCATGAAATATAAATTTTTTGAAGTTGTAAACGGTTTTGAGTGAAAGATAAAATATTTTGCCTTGTCCTACTTTTGCATTGTGTAATAGCTTTATCTCTTCTTCTATTTGATTCAACATTTGGTATTAGATATTAGGTTAAACTATGGCTTCTTCTCCGAGCACTATCTAACTTCAAATTATTCGATTGACAAAAAAAAAAAAATGATATATGGTACATCCAACTCCAGATCATCAGTTTTATGATAGACTTAGCGTTTAATCGAATCCTCGATTAGAGTTTGGTTTGATTAAGATCATGATTGGTTATGAATGATCTAAATTAAAATCTAAATTAATAATATATAATCTAGTAATATATTGTTGAGAGAAAAAAAACAAAGGAAAAAATTGGGAGAGAGGAGCAGTTACGTAGGAGACGGAATATAAGAAGAAAGAAAGAATGGAAGAAAAGAGAAGGAATACAGAATAAAATAATCAAATATATTTGGAAATCTGTGGTGATCATCAATTGATGCACTTCAAATGGAGTCACCATGAGAACGCAATCACGAGTCACAATTGCGCATGCTCTTGCAATGGGTGCTGCTTGAGAACAAGAAAAAGCTATGCACGTCCCAAGCGAAGTACCTGGCTGAGCATTCACCAGAATCGCTGTGCCAAGAATCCTAAGCAGACTCCGACGATGAAGTTTCTCATCGTCTCCCTGCAGCTCAACTCCTCGATGCCACCCGCAGATTTTTGCTTCCCCAGGCACCATGCATATATATGTACATATATATATATATATATATATATATATATATATAGAGAGAGAGAGAGAGAGAGAGAGAGAGAGAGAGAGGATTGATGCAATTCAAATGGAGTCACCATGAGAAGGCAACCAGCAGAGATCCATGGTGACAAGCATGCTCTTGCAATGGGTGCTGCTCGAGAACAAGTAAAAGCTATGCACATCGAAAGCAAAGTGCCTGGCTGACCATTCACCAGAATCGCTGCTGCCAAGAATCCTAAGCAGACTCGGACGACGACGTTTCTCATCGTCTCCCTGCAACTCACTCAACTCCTCGATGCCATCCGCAGACTTTTGCTTCAGCAGGCAGCGTACATATATTTACATACAGCGAGAGAGAGAGTAATTGTTGTTAGTTGATGTCCCATTTGACATAACTTTATTTGTGTATAATGTAAAGATGACTCGGTTGACATGACTTTATTTTTTTTGCTAGAGTCTCTTAATATATGTCGGTCCTCTCCATAGATAAATGATTTCCGAGATACATAGATTTTTTTTATTAATTAATTATTTTTATTATTTTATAAAAAATAAACGACGAAGATGGGTTCTAACAAAGGTTTTATCATTATCGCTAAGAGTGGATCTTATATTTGTCTAGTTTTAATTATACTTTTAATTCTTTTTTCAGAATAAAAAAATATATAAAAAATTATATTATATGTGTGTTTGTATGTATGAGGATACATGGAAGATCATCAACACCTCATCACCTCTTGATTGCTATATCATTACTATGACATCGAGTATAATAGTCTTTGGCCTCACTATATAAAGGTATATATTTTGAGATCTGAACTCTCTTACATCATTTGTTCTCTAATGGGCTTAGTGTTTAGTCGAATCCTCAAACTCCTAAACTAATTTAAGAATTAGAGGGTTTTACCTGACACACCACCGATGTAATTTTATAGAGTTTGTTTTGAAGACATTTTTGCCTGATACCATCTAGAACAATCAAAATCTAAATTAATAATATTAAAAGGGTTGGGATATCATTATCTTAGGAGCCATATTGATTGAAGGGGTTAATTTCTTCTATAGATATACTATGTATCTCTAGATTTTAGGAGGAAAAACAAAGAAAGATATAAGTTATTTGATGTTTACAGAAAAATATATACAAGGAGAGTTGTGGTTGAATAGAGATGGCCCAAGTCTTTAATTGATCTTATATAATAAAAATTTTAATTTTCTCTATAGAGATAGATGAATGTTGTCAAATCATTTTAAATAGAAAAGATGATGACAATAGGTTTATTAGAAAAAAACTGAACTACCGGATAATAATTCTAAAACGATTAAGAAAGATGAGTATTGCAATGTCATTATCTATAGTATTTCGAATCCCAGCAACACAAACTTTTAACTCACGTCTTTGGATTTCCTCAAGCACATAAGCTAATTCAAGGAAGAGAAACTAACAATGAACAGATACCAACAAAAACACTATTAAAGAACTTATATTTTATATCTATCTCAAATATTGCAGAGGCTCTTTTTTTTCTTTGAGTTCCATCACCTCCGATTACATAGACCTGTTAAATCCAAATATATGCACTTTACGCAACACAAAACAGAAACATCCATAATGTTCACATACAATAGCAGTGACAAGTCTCAAGAGTTTGAACCATAAACGATATAGTTTGTTGCCTCGATACATAACCAAATTCAATCTACTTGCAGGCATCTGAAAAATTTTAACAACAAGGATATGAGCAACCACAACTTAGTAAGCACCAAAACTCATATACTAGCAAAACTTATCATAAATGCATTTTAGAAAACTATACGTAAATGTTAAACCCTATTTTATTCTTAAATAAAGTGCAAACATGCTTATCAAATCATTACTTTTAGCATAACAAGCACATAAAGATAATATAATCTATTGAAAACATTTGTATAACAAAACATAAGTGGATATATTTCATTTTAATACAAGGATTATCATTCACTAGTTATGAATCAGTAGAAGTGTAACTAAGCTTTCACATCTAAAATTCATCATAACTATAACATAGGGCATATATCTAATGGCTATAACCATATTATACTGTATGACAAGAATAAAAAACATATTCAACCGGATGATGCACACAATTTATAAGCCGGCTGATGCGCACAATTTCTTCCACTCCATGGTCAAATTTCCATCATGTATGGAATTTAATTGTACCGACCGGCTCTCCAAAGAAGACTTTGACTTATCAGCCCAATCCAAGTTTCGATTCATATTTCTTGCTTTCCAATACCTCAGCATGAGACGATCTCGGAAATGGACATTGGTTGCCTTTGAATCCAAGCCATATATTAGGTAATCAAATACAGATTTAACAAAGAACAATAATAGTAAAACAAATCAAGATTGTGTTGGGCAACAAACTTGCTTGAACAACATATGTAAGAGCAACAAATCAAGGTAGTTAAGTCAACACAAATAATATATATATATACTTAGCCTAATAAAATATGAGTTCAACACATGAAAATTGAATAATCAAAAGACGTAGACACTATGTGACCCGACAAAAAAGAATAATCAACTGGATTATCAATCCACATCTTCACAAGTGATTAATTGCTATTGAGAGAGATTGATTAATAACATAATAGACGATTCATACTACTTCAACCCAAAATTGAATAATCAAAAGATGTTAGTCGAATATCCAACTCATGGCTTTGGCATAATGCGGAGATGATATGGAGTGATAGAGTCAACGATTGCGTCTAACATGCTTTGTTTGCTGCTAGAGTCTCTTAATATTTGTTATACTAGGAAGACACAATATAGAGTAGACGGATGACTTGGATCAGTCTTACCGCTAAATTGGAGCAGCATTGAAGGGGTTAGGATGTCACCGTCTTACCACTAAATTATTGTACACTCCAAGTTGGCCAAATGGATCCCTAAGCAAGTTCCATTATTTTAACCAAGGTGGCAGAAAATGTGCTTCATTTTACCAATGCTAAAACAAAGTAAAGGAAAGAAACAATGTACTCACCTTCAACTCAGCAATCAGCTAAATAAGCAGCATTGAGGATGGGGGGAAGGGTGGAACCGGCCACCCTTGTCAGATTAAAATAACCAGGCAAACCTGGGTACGCCAGCCGATGGACGAAATGGACATGCGTTGCCGGTAGATACGCAGGACTGATGTTATCGCTATCGGGTTCCCCGTCAGCTCTCACCTGAAAAATTCTACTTCCGTTCCCACTTAAATAGTCGAAATCGGCAAAGTGAAAAAAGATATAGAATGTTGTTTCAACACTCGAATCGAGGCCATAGCCCAAGAAATATTGCAATGTAAAATTATCTGCAGCAACAGTTGCAGTCCCCATGACCACGGCTGGGGCGTCATAAGCATCACCACGAGGGGTCTTGATTCCCAAAGTACTGCTTGTAAAATTCCATGTTTCGCAACCAATAATATACCCGTTGCAAGGATCCCATGTCCTATCATATTTATCTTCTGGATACCGGTACAGCCATAGGTTCAGAAAAGCAAGATCATATATCAAGCAAGAGAAGCTCAAAATGGTTTGCAAGAATGACAAGAGGAATGATTTCCCAGATAAAAGATTACGAGTTTGCTGTCCTCTCCCAAATTGTGGTAATCATCTCCTGGGATCTCCTATCTTTTTGTTGCATTACTGGAGTCTATAGCAAATTGGTGTAATCAAATTATAACACTATGCTAAGTTCATTTAGCTTGTGCTTCGTGTCTATCTAACTTGTGTAATCAAAGAACCATAACTACGGCATTGTTCATTGTAATTTCGCTTCTATAGAAAATTAAACTGGGATCTTGATTGGGTTTGATTTAGTCTAACAGTCTTTTACTGGACATGTGTGGTTAAAATTGAGAGTCGGTTTAATCAAAATTGTAATCGAAGAGTATACACAGTCGATTGCTTCTAGTGCTGCGGACTGATTCGCGTCCTGGTATGCCAGATGGTCGTCGATATGCCTCAACTCCAGCGAAGATATGAACGGCGTTCCTGAACCAACGTTGGCCGGGCATATCGACAGGGAGTCGGACGGGGCGACAGTAATATGGCCAGGCATATATATTAATTATTATTATTATAAACTTTTATAAAGGATAAAGGATGATGGCAAATTCTAACATGACTTTGGCATAACGTAGAGACGACTTGAAGTGATAGAGTCAACGTTGCATTCATATAAAGAGTCTATTAATGTTTGTTTTGACTAGGAAGACTTGATATAGAGTGGATTAACGATTTAGATCGGTCTTATCCTTAAATTGGAAGGGTATTAAAGGGGTTGGGATATCATTATCTTAGGAGCTGTATTGAAGGGGTTTATTTCTTCTATAAATATTCTATCTCTATATTTTAGGAGGGAGAACATGATGTGAAGAATAATTTGATTTTTTCTTATAGAAAGATATAAATTATTTGATGTTTATGGAAAAAGATACACAAGAAGAGTTGTGCTTGAATAGAAATGACCCAAGTCTTTAATTGATCTTATATAATGAAAATTTTAATTTTCTCTATACAGATAAAGAAATGTTGTCAAATCACTTTAAATTGAAAAAATTGATGATAATAGGTTTATTAGAAAAAAAAATCTGAACTACCAGATAATAATTCTAAAATGATTAAGAAGGATGAGTACCGCTATGTCATTATCTAATAAACCTGTTAAATCCAATTACATAGACCTGTTAAATCCAAATTTATGTATGCACTTTACACAATACAAAACAAATACATCCATAATTGTCCACATATAACAGCAGCGACATATTGAGCTCTCAAATACAAATGATTTCACCAAAGGCATCCCACTACATCACAAGTCTCAAGAGTTTGAACCATAAACTGTTGCCATGACACAACCAAATTCAATCTATTCACAGGCATCTGGAAAATTTGAACAAGGATATGAGCAATCGCAACTTAGTAAGCACCAAAACTCATATACTAGCAAAACTTATGGTAGATGCATTTTAGAAAACTTTGCACTTGTATAAAGAACAAACATAACTTTACATGCTTTTCAAATCATAACCCTTTAGCATAATGAGCACATGAGACAACATAATTTTTTAATACATTTGCATAACAAAATATAAGTAGATAGATTTCATTTTAATTCTAAGATTATTATTAATTAGTCATGAATCAATATAAGTATAACCAAGCTTTCATATCTAAATTCATTGATAGTCTTAATGATAACAAAGGGCACATATTAAAATAGAAGTTGGGGTGCTAATGGCGATGGTCATATTGTATCCCCGTGACAACCAAAAAACATATTCAACTTTCATGATATATATAATACATTTATCCCTGTTTCAAGCCTCAAAAGAAACTAATTTCTGAACATATAAGCAATATATAACCCCGAATGGTAAGGTCCAAATTAAAACCAACTAATTGAGAACAATTAACAATCATTTAAAATAACATATTGGCACCTTATTTGAAATATGTCCAAGAAAATACAATAATTAAATATTTTTAATTATTTTAAACAAATGCAACGTCGAAAAGCTTATTTTCAAAAGCCAATTTAACATTTGCAAACCACATAACTTCATTATTAACAAATATATTTTATGAAATTTGAAAACAAGTTATGCAAAATCATTCAGTCCTTACATTAATCGTGGATTATTATAACTGATACAGTGATAAACATTCTACTTCTTTTCCTAAATCATTCAAATAATATAAATCAATCCAACAAACAATCATAATATTTTCTTTCTTATCTGAGAATGACTTTTTTTTCATCTAAGATCACAACAGACTCAATGATTTTAGAATAATTAATCTGTAGTCCTATTTACTCTCTGATTGGTAGGGGATGGATACGAATTCAAAATCATACATATATATATCATATAAATAATATGTCATATATCCAAAATATCATATAAATAAAAAGTAGAGTGATGACATACCTTCTTCCCATCGGTAAAGCTTTGGATCATCCACACTACAAATTTTAGAATTAAAGTCCAAACAATCATCAAAAGATTAAATGCCATTGCACCCAGAACCGATCATACATATCATCAATCATATGGAAATAAGCATGCCTCCATGCATCTTTGAGGAAGAGAATACCACAAAAGGTCCAAAATCCCATCACATATCCTAGTACCATGCTGATATAGAACCATAGCCACTCGGAAATCTCCTTCTTGTACTCTTGTATAATATTTTGAGTTGTTTTATTGTTAGAACAACTTTTAGAAATTGGCGGTCCACATAAGTCGGCATTACCCATATAGATTGATGGATCAATAAAGGTTTGGAGTTGATGACCAGACGGTATCATTCCCGAAAGATTATTATATGATAAATTCAAATAGCTCAAGGAATATAAAGCCGATAAGCTCTCAGGAATGCTACCAGAAAGGTCATTTATCGATAGATCAAGGGATTCTAATGATTTCATTCCTCCAATCTCCAAAGGGATTTTTCCTTGTAAATGATTTCTTGACAAATTTAAGTTCTTGAGTCCTGCAAGGTCTCCAATTCCTTTTGGTATCTCTCCCGTTAGACTATTTTTTGAAAGATCCAAACTTTTCATAAGATGCATGCTGCATTTTAAATAATGAAGATCTTGTCCCTTTGTAAAGACATCTGATTCATAATCACAATCTTCATAATATTGTGATGTCGATCTCATGGTACTTAAATTACCAATATTGTGAGGTATTGAACCAGAGAAGTTGTTATTCGCAAGATCCAATATTTGAAGTTGTTGAAATCGAGCAAGTTGCCAGGGAATAACTCCTGAAAACATATTTGAACGTAAACGAAGTACTACTAGTTGTTGTAGATTTTCTCCTATCCATAGCATTATACTTCCGACAAGATTATTTTGAGCTAGATCAAGAAACTGTAACTTTGTACAATTTTTCAATGACAAAGGAACCTTGCCCGAGAAACTATTATTATTCAATTGCAATAGCGAAAGCTCACTTAAAAACCCGATCATGTGTGGAATTTCTCCTGACAAGTGATTGTTGCTCAAATTTAAGGAATGTAGATTTTGTAATGACTCTCTTGGACAATAAGGGATCTCACCAAATAATTTATTGTTCGAAAGATCAAGGTATCGGAGATATGTCCACTTACAAATTGATGAAGATAAGCCACCATCAAGCATGTTATCTGAGATCGACACATCTATAACATAGGGCCATATCGGCAATTGTCCTATAAAGAAATTATTGGAGAGATATAGAGTATAAAGTGTAGACGGTAGCATCATCGGCAATGGACCTTCAAATATGTTGGAGTCCAAAGATAATGATTCCAACTTGGTGAACTTCAAAGAAGATGGCAACTTGCCTCCTATTTGATTGTTGGAAAGGTCTAAATATGTGATGGTAGAAGATGAAATATTTCAAAACCAAGCGGGCAGTGTCCCTGTAACTTTACAGTTTGCTAAATATAATTGTTCGATCTGTGTTTGGAACTGCAACCATTCTGGAAATTGGGGTCTCAACTGACAATTGCTTAAATCTAGTAATCTGAGTTGGAAAGGAGGGACCCAACTCTGGCTAATTGATATGGTGATGGAGTTGCCATTCAAGTCCAACATTTGCAATCTCGTAAGATTCTCAAAATGAACTTCTGAAATAATACCTCCAATAGAATTTCCTTTGAGATACAATTCAGTGAGATTAGATAACTTACCAATGGAGGAAGGCATTGAACCATTGAATAAATTAAATCTGAGATCCAAAATGATGAGATTCATCATTTGCTCTAGCCAACCGTTCAAATTTCCTGTCAATTGATTGACTCCAAGATCAAGAAAAGTAAGAGAGCCCAAGTCTCCAATTGCATCAGGAATAACGCCATGCAACCCAGAATAATGGAGATCAAGATGGGTAAGACTAGTAATATTCCCCAACCATTTTGGTAAGGAGGAGTTGAAATTATTAAAGGAGAGATCAAGGATGGTAAGAGAGGCGGTGAAGTTGACGTGGACAACAGAAGCTGGGATGGTATCGAGACCAGCGGAATACATACTTAACACTTGGAGGGATGGCAGCATGTTCACCGACGAGAACCAATCTGGGACATCGGTTAGGTTCAACCTGCTTAAGTCCAGGTGCTTCAAGGAGGTGAGATGGGAGAGCCAGTCGAGGCTGTCAACATGGGATGCAAAATATAAAGCAGCTCTTAGATCAAGAACGCCGAGGCTCGAAAGGTTCCCCAGCCGAGCAGGTATTCCTCCCATGAAATATGTAGAAGATAGATTGAGGTATCTCAGTTTCTTGAAGGAGCCGATGAATTCCGGCATGCGGATCCCGCTGAAATCATTGAAGCTAAGATCCAAGTGCTTCAGATGAGATAAAGCAAGCAATGACGAGTTCATCCGTTCACCGCGTAATGCCCAGCCATATGTAAAATTCGTGCGTCGGAGGTCCAGAATGACGACGTGGCCGGTGGTGGTGTCGCAGGCCACTCCCTTCCATGTGCAACAGTCTTGGCCAGCCCAAGAAGAAAGCCGGCCACTGGTGTCTATGACACCAGCTTTGAAGTCCAGCAGCGCCTCCCTCTCCATGCTGAAACACCCGCCTGTCAACGCTGCCCCGTGGAGGAGGAGGATGCCCAAAAGGCAGAATAATGATGATGAGAAGGATCGGGTGAAAGCCATGGCCGGCACAATCAGAAGAAGAGGGCGAAGGTGGAGGTGCATGCTACGCTATGCGCGCAATTTATAAGCCGGCTGATGCACACAATTTCTTCCACTCCATGGTTAAATTTCCATCATGCATGGAATTAGTTGTACCGACCGGCTCTCCAAAGAAGACTTTGACTTATCAGCCCAATCCAAGTTTCGATTCAACTTTCTTGCTTTCCAATACCTCAGCATGAGACGATCTCGGAAATGGACATTGGTTGCTTTTGAACCCAAGCCATATATTAGGTAATCAAATACAGATTTATCAATCCATATCTTCACAGGCATCTTCGGATTAATCGCTATTGAGAGAGATTGATTAATAACATAATAGACGATTCTTACTACTTCAACCCAAAATTGAATAATCAAAATATATTAGTCGAATATTCAATTCATAGCTTTGGCATAATGTGGAAATGATATGGAGTGACAAGTCAACGATTATATCTAACATGCTTTGTTTGTTGCTAGAGTCTCTTAATATTTGTTATACTAGGAAGACACAATATAAAGTAGACGGATGAGTTGGATCAGTCTTATCGTTAAATTGAAGCAGCATTGAAGGGGTTGGGATGTCACCGTCTTACCACTAAATTATTGTACACTCCAAGTTGGCCAAATGGATCCCTAAGCAAGTTTCATTATTTTAACAAAGGTGGCAGAAAATGTGCTTCATTTTACCAATGCTAAAACAAAATAAAGGAAAGAAACAATGTATTCATCTTCAACTTAACATGTAAACTTCAAATCAGCAATCAGCTAAATAAGCAGCGTTGAGGATGGGGGGAAGAGGGTGGAACCGGCCACCCTTGTCAGATTAAAATAACCAGGCAAGCCTGGGTACGCCAGCCGATGGACGAAATGGACATGCGTTGCCGGTAGATACGCAGGACTGATGTTATCACCATCGGGTTCCCCGTCTGCTCTCACCTGAAAAATTCTGCTTCCATTCCCACTTAAATAGTCGAAATCAGCAAAGTGCAAAAAGATATAGAATGTTGTTTGAACACTCGAATTGAGGCCATAGTGCAAGAAATATTGCAATGTAAAATTATCCGCAGCAACAGTTGCAGTCCCCATGACCACTCCTGGGACCTCATAAGCATCACCACGAGTGGTCTTGATTCCCAAAGTAGTACTGCTTGTAAAATTCCATGTTTCACAACGAATAATACAACCCGTTGCAAGGACGCCATGTCCTATCATATTTATCATCTGGATACCTGTACAGCCATAGGTTCAGAAAAGCAAGATCATATATCAAGCAAGAGAAGCTCAAAATGGTTTGCAAGAATGACAAGAGGAATGATTTCCCAGATAAAAGATTACGAGTCTGCTGTCCTCTCCCAAATTGTGGTAATCATCTCCTGGGATCTCCTATCTTTTTGTTGCATTACTGGATTCTACAGAGAATTGGTGTAATCAATTAATAACACTATGCTAAGTTCATTTAGCTTGTGCTTCGTGTCTAACTAACTTGTGTAATTAAAGAACCATAACTACGGCATTGTTCATTGTAATTTAGCTTCTACAGAAAATTAAACTTGGATCTTGATTGGGTTTGATTTAGTCTAACAGTCTTTTACTGGACATGTGTGGTTAAAATTGAGAGTCGGTTTAATCAAAATTGTAATCGAAGAGTCGATTGCTTCTAGTGCTGCGGACTGATTCGCGTCCTGGTATGCCAGATGGTCGTCGATATGCCTCAACTCCAGCGAAGATATGAACGGCGTTCCAGAACCAACGTTGGCCGGGCATGTCGACAGGGAGTCGGACGGGGCGACAGTAATATGGCCAGGCATATATATTAATTATTATTATTATAAACTTTTATAAAGGATAAAGGATGATGAGAAATTCTAACATGACTTTGGCATAACGTACAGACGACTTGAAGTGATAGAGTCAACGTTGCATTCATATAAAGAGTCTATTAATGTTTGTTTTGACTAGGAAGACTTGATATAGAGTGGATTAACGATTTAGATCGGTCTTATCCTTAAATTGGAGCAGTGTTAAAGGGGTTGGGATGTCATAATCTTAGGAGCCGTATTGAAGGGGTTTATTTCTTCTATAAATATTCTATCTCTATATTTTAGGAGGGAGAACATGATGTGAAGAATAATTTGATTTCTTTGATAGAAAGATATAAATTATTTGATGTTTATGGAAAAAGATATACAAGAAGAGTTGTGCTTGAATAGAAATGACCCAAGTCTTTAATTGATCTTATATAATGAAAATTTTAATTTTCTCTATAGGGATAGAGAAATGTTGTCAAATCACTTTAAATTAAAAAAATTGATGATAATAGATTTATTAGAAAAAAATCTGAACTACCAGATAATAATTCTAAACTGATTAAGAAGGACGAGTACCGCTACGTCATTATCTATAGTATTTCGAATCCCAACAATATAAACTTTTAGCCCACGCCTTTGGATTTCCTGAAAGGCATCAGCTAATTGAAGGAGGAGAAACTAACAATGAAATGAGAAAGTGAACAGATACCATATGTGTGTGTGTGTGTGTGAGGATACATGGAAGATCATCAACACACCTCATCACCTCTTGATTGCTGTATCATTACTATGACATCGAGTATAATAATCTTTGGCCTCATTATATAAAGGTATATATTTTGAGATCCGAACTCTCTTACATCATTTGTTCTGTAATGGACTTAGTGTTTAGTCGAATCCTTGAACTCCTAAACTAATTTAAGAATTAGAGGGTTTTATCTGACACACCACTAATGTAATTTTATAGAGTTTGGTTTGAAAACATTTTCGCCTGATACCATCTAGGACAATCAAAATTACATTTTCGCCTGTTAGGTTATCGTTTCTATTATTCCATAAAGCTAAAGACGATAGAAAACAAGGGTTTTTAAGGTGATGGCAGAGTTGTTGTCAACATCTTCTCCCTCTCTTACCCATTCATCATCACAACATATGTCATAATATTATAACCACAGTTCCATAAGTTCTCATATGAGAATTGCAAGGCCTAAACTTGTACACAACTTGAATCCAAATCCATGCACTTAACACAATACAAAACAGATACATCCATAACATCCAGCAGCGACATAATCGAACTATCAAACACAAGATATCCCACTAATGGATTATTACATCACAAGTCTCAAGAGTTTGAACCATAAACGATTTAATTTGTTGCCTCGATACATAACCAAATTCAATCTACTCGCAGGCATCTGAAAAATTTTAACAACAAGGATATGATGAGCAACCACAACTTAGTAAACACCAAAACTCATATATTAGCAAAACTTCTCATGGATGCATTTTATAAAACTGTACACTTATATAAAGTGCAAACGTAACTTTACATGCTTTTCAAATCACAACTTTTTAGCTTAATAAGCACATAAGACACCATAATTTTTTTAATACATTTGCATAACAAGATTATTATTAATCAATCATGAATCAGTATAAGCATAGCTAAGCCTTCATGTCTAAATTCATCGATAGTTATAACTATAAAAAAGGGCATACAAGAAAATAGAAGTCGAAGTATATTGTATCCTCGTGATAAGGATCAAAATTATATTTAATCTCCATGGTATAGGTAACACATTTATCTTTGTGTCAAACCTAGAAGAAACTAGTTTATGAACTTATGACTAATATATAACCGCAATTGATAAAAACCAACTAATTGAGAAAAATTAAACATCATCTAAAATAGCATATTGACATATCCTTCCAATGCATAACACTTTATGTATCATTTGAAATATGTCCAACAATATAGCATTCAAAAATATAATAATCACATAACTTCATTATCAACAAATATATTGTTAAATTGGAAAACAAGTTAGACATTCATTTGATACTTAAGTTAATCACATATTATTATAACTGATATTGTGATCAACACTCTCCTTCTTTCCCTAAATTATTCCAATAATATCAACCAATCTAATAAACAATCATAATATTTTCTTTCTTATTGGAGAATGACTATTTTTTTTTCTCTAAGATCACAACATACTCAATGATTTTAGAATAATTAATCTATAGTCCTATTTACGCTATGATTGGTAGGGAATGAATAGGAATTCAAAATTATCTATATATATATAATCTTTCAAATTTTAAACTTACTATCTTGATATAAAAACATCATCATTATTAAATCTCACACCTCTTTTTTTTCTTTCCTCTTTTCTCCCTTTGCCAAAGCCATCCCTCACTTCTTCTTAATCCAATACACAAACGCTAGTCAAATTATAATGTTTATTCTATCATTTCGAAAGCAATATCTTTGTTCCTTTAAAATCAATATAGCATATTTTTAAACTATATCTTCATGAGGAAGATTTGGTTGTATGTTCTCTTCTTTTTCTAATATTTCTCTGCTTTAAAATTGTGAGCCAACTCAAATAGAAGAAGATAGTAAACACCCACATTACATAGAAATTGATCAATACCTATCTTCAAACACCATAAATATAGCTGCCCATCTTTTATTACATCAACAACACAAATTCTTTTTTCATTAATTACAACCAGCACCTATAAATCTAAAATATCATATAAATAAAATGTAGAGTGACGACATACCTTCTCCCCATCTATGGTAAAGTCTTGGATCACCCACACTAGAAATTTTAGGATTAAAGTTAAAACAACCATCAAAAGATTAAATGCCATTGCACCCAGAATCGATCATACATATCATCGATCATATGGAAATAAGCATGCCTCCATGCATCTTTGAGGAAGAGAATACCACAAAAGGTCCAAAATCCCATCACATATCCTAGTACCATGCTGATATAGAACCATAGCCACTCGGGAATCTCCTTCTTGACCTCTTGTATAATATTTTGAGCTATTTTATTGTTAGAACAACTTTTGGAAATTGGTGGTCCACATAAGTCAGCATTGCCCATATAGATGGATGGATCAATAAAGGTTTGGAGTTGATGACCAGATGGTATCATTCCTGAAAGATTATTATACGACAAATTCAAATAGCTCAAGGAATACAAATCCGATAAGCTCTCAGGAATGCTACCAGAAAGATTATTTATCGATAGATCAAGAGATTCTAATGATTTCATTCCTCCTATCTCCCGAGGGATTTTCCCTTGTAAATGATTTCTTGACAAATTTAAGTTCTTGAGTTCTGCAAGGTCTCCAATTCCTTTTGGTATCTCTCCGGTTAGTCTATTGTTTGAAAGATCCAAACTTTTCATAAGTCTTGTGCTGCATTTTAAATAATTAAGATCTTGTCCCTTCATAAAGACATCTAATTCATTATCACAAGGTTCATAATATTGTAATGCCAATCTCATGTTACTTAAATTACCAATGTTGTGAGGTATTGAGCCAGAGAAGTTGTTATTCGCAAGATCCAATATTTTAAGATGTTCAAATCGAGCAAGTTGCCAGGGAATAACTCCAGAAAACATATTTGAACGTAGACGAAGCACTACCAATTGTTGTAGATTTTCTCCCATCCATAGCGTTATACTTCCGACAAGATTATTTTGAGCCAGATCAAGAAACAGTAACTTTGTACAATTTTTCAGTGACAAAGGAACCTCACCCGAAAAACTGTTATTTTTCAATTGCAATAGCGAAAGCCCACTTAAAAAACCGATCGTGTGTGGAATTTCACCTGACAAGTGGTTGTTGTCCAAATCTAGTTGATAAAGATTTTGTAACGACTCCTTTGGACAATAAGGGATCTCACCAAATAATTTGTTGTTCGAAAGGTAAAGGTATTTGAGATATGTCCATTGACAGATTGATGAAGATAAGCCACCATCAAGCATGTTATTTGAGAGTATCACTAATATAATATTGGGCCATATCGGTAATTGCCCTATAAAGGAATTATGGGAGAGAGATAGAACATTAAGTGTAGATGGTAGCATAGTTGGTAATGGACCTTCAAATATGTTGAAATCCAAATATAACCTTTCCAACTTGGTGAACTGTAAAGAAGATGGCAGCTTGCCTCCTATTTGGTTGTTGGAAAGGTCTAAATATGTGATGGTAGAAGATGAAATATTCCAAAACCAAGCGGGCATTGTCCCTGCAATTTTACAATCTGCCAAATATAATTCTTCGATCTGTGTTTGAAATTGCAACCATTCTGGAAATTGAGGTCCCAACTGACAATTGGATAAATCTACTGATCTGAGTTGGAAAGGGGGGACCCAACTCTGGCCAATTGACACGGTGATGAGATTGTCAGACAAGTCCAACTCTTGCAATCTCGTAAGATTCTCAAAATAAACTTCTGAAATAACACCTCCAAGATAATTTCCACCGAGATACAATTCAGTGAGGTTAGAGAACTTACCAACGGAGGAAGGTATGGAACCGTTGAATAAATTAGATCGGAGATCCAAAATAACGAGAGACATCATTTGCTCCAGCCAACCGCTCAAATTTCCAGTCAATTGATTGCCCGACATATGTAATTCTTTGAGTCTACGGAGATCAACCATGGATGTTGGTACGACACCCTCGAGTTGATTGCCTCCTAGATTAAGAAAACTAAGAGAGCCCAAGTCTCCAATTGCGTCGGGAATAACGCCATAGAAACCAGAATAAAGGAGATCAAGATGGGTAAGACTAGTAATATTCCACAACCATTTGGGTATGGTGGAGTCCAAACTATTGAAGGAGAGATCGAGGACGGTAAGAGAGGAGGTGAAGTTGACGTGGACAACAGAAGCTGGGATGGTATCGAGACCAACGGAAGACATACTTAACACACGGAGGGATGGCAGCATGTTCACCGATGAGAACCAATCTGGGACATCGGTTAGATCTAACCAGCTCAAGTCCAGGTGCTTCAAGGAGGTAAGATGAGAGAGCCAGTCGAGGTTGTCAACATGGGATGCTAAATATAAAGCATCGCTTAGATCAAGAACGTAGAGGCGCGAAAGGTTCCCCAGCCGAGCAGGTATTCCTCCCATTAATCGTGTAGAAGATAGATTGAGGTATCTCAGTTTCTTGAAGGAGCCAAGGAATTCCGGCATGCGGATCCCGCTGAAATCATTGAAGCTAAGATCCAAGTACTCCAGATGAGACAAAGCAAGCAATGACGAGTTCATCCTCTCACCGCGTAATGCCCAATCATATGTATTGGTGTTTCGGAGGTCCAGCATGACGACGTGGCCGGTGGTGGTGTCGCAGGCGACTCCCTTCCATGTGCAACAGTGGTGGCCTGTCCAAGAAGATAGCCGGTTGCGGGGGTCTCCGACACCAGCTTTGAAGTCCAGCAGCGCCTCCCTCTCCATGCTGAAACACCCGCCTGTCACCGCTGCCCCGTGGAGGAGGAGGAGGATGCCCAAAAGGCAGAATAATGATGATGAGAAGGATAGGGTGAAAGCCATGGCGCCCAGTTTGAGGTGGAGGTGCATGCTACGCTATGCCAAATCACAAATTTATAAGCCAACTGATGCACACAATTTCTTCCACTCCATGATGCTCGTAACTTTCTCCACTCCATTGCATCATGCGTGGAATTAATTGCACCGACCCGCTCTCTGAAGAAGACTTTGACTTTGACTTATCGGAGAGCACACAAGTCACCTTCACCATCGGGGACTTCATATGTGAGGAAAGAGATAAGAGTTGGGATGGACGGAACCGGTGGTTATGATGTAGGGCATCATGCGGATCATGAACGTGAAGCCAAGTATGCATAGAATGACTCAGAAACATTTGACTGACTGAAATAACAAGAGTGCAAAATAGTAAGTATTTCTTTTTTTATTTCTTAATTAGAATTAAATTGCTTGGGTACCTAATTTACTTGGAAAATAGACTCTTTGGAGTTTCATTTCTAAATGGAAAATAATTTCTTGAAGGTCCATGTGAGATGATATACCAAATATAGACTCCTGAGATAATTGTATTCCTTACACTTCATAATACAGATGCTTGACCATATAAATTTTATTTAAGTTATTTTGAGTATATGTTCGGTTATTAATTCTCTCGATTGTTCTTTTGATATTGTGCCACATACCACCATAATGCGGATGGTACCCATTATCCATGATATATAAATTGGCCATAGCTCACTCTGTGGTTGGAATAATAAATTAAAATTTATGGTTACATAGGATTTTGATTTATGAACTCTATCCAAAATAGAAGCTCTCGGATATAATTTAAATTAAAACACTAAGCTTACCCTTTATAAATAATGAGTTCGTGTAAAAGTAATACTTTACGCATATAATTTGAGATGAGAGATGAATTAAAATAGATTAAACTTTTTTATATTAAATACATAATTTTGAATTTTGAACTCGCTTCCTCTTTTTTTTTTTTTTTTTTTTTCTCTATCCTCACTTTCTATTAGTTGTCGAGAGAGAATTTTCAACATAGCTTATTTGGAATCTGATAGCATCGGTCTCAATCGGTGGGATGAGCACGGTTTGACAGACGAGCGAGTCGCATGAAATAAAACCAAAAATGCTGCATTCCATGGATTCTTTTTCTACACGTCGCTGGCCACCAAGACTTTGTCTTGCAGTTAAATTAGAATTTAGGTTAGAGTTCTAAATAGAAAAATTAATTTTTAATAAATTAGAATTTATTTCGGTACATATAACACAAATCTAAGATCTCGATGATAAATTAGGAAAATATTTTTTCAATTCATTCAGTCAAACTAGCAAGGTCAACTTACAATATAGTCGACACTATATATATATATATATATATATATATATATATATATATATATATATATATATATATATATATATATATATATATATATATATATATATATATATATATATATATATATATATATATCATCCCATGTTTTCAATCCTTAACACTATGAGAGTGTTTTAAGGAAAAAAATAATCAACTGGCTTTATAGTCCTCCTTTCGCACATCATCTTACAAATGAATACTATATTAGTATTACTTTTAATTCATATGTAGGTTGGTCATCTTCTTCTTAGGAACACAAGGATGCGCCAAACAAACTACAATTTGACTTGCGATTAACATCTATCACTTTCTCTTCCTTCTTTCAAGTGAATATTGACTCTCTCAAATCTTAAGCGGCACATCAAGCATAATTTAGTGTATAATCTTAACCAAAACTTGCAGGCGTTGGTTGAAGCTTGGATTGTCGTAATGACAATTTTAGGACAGAAAGTGCCTCATCCGCAGCGTAATATGTTTTCTAGAGGCTAAAAGAGCACCTGTATTCCCCCTCTTTCAGAAGCATCCTCTTGGTAGAACTTTTTTGTGTAGGAAAGACGTCAAATAATATCATGGATGCGCGTGCTTCATACGGAAAGATATACCAAATCAAAGATATACGACTTTGGTGGGCAAGACTGGAGAACTTTACAGGCCTTCCATGTCTACTGGTGAAAAGAAGAAGATGACTTGCATGCTGTGTGGAAGAAGTTGGCCATTATTGGAGGTGATTCCGCTGTCGATTGGGCTGACAGGTCGAGTCTTCTTCGTGCAGAAGTGGAGATCAAAAGTAGTGCATGGAATGAGAGAATTTTGGGTGCATCCTTTCCTCGTCGGTTGCTTTATAAACCACGCATGGTGGCTTTGTGATTTGACCGGCCATACACCTCCACCGTCTTCCTGTTCTTCTAATTTTGGCGGCTAGTTGGGGCAATGGTGGCAAGTGGATGTTTTAACCTGGGAGAGGAGGTGTTGGAATTAAACTTATTAACCTATCATGAAGGGATTCAATCTATCAATATATCAAAAGAGAAGTTTTTTGTATCGAGAGAAGAAATAGATTAAATATTTATAAAGGATAAACTAAATTGATTAATGGTCCTTGGAAAAGTTTTTTTAGAAAAAAATGATTTATTTTAAGTATATTTAACGTAATGTATCTATTGAAACTTTATAAACCCTATATATTGATTTATGAAACATAAAGATTTTGAAGTTGTAAAGTATTTTGAGTGAAAGATAGAATATTTTACCTTGTCTACTCTTCCACTATGTGATATCTCTATCTCTTCTTTTAGTTCAACATTTGATATTATATCTTAGATTAAGTTATGTTCTTTTTCAAGCACCATTCAATTCCAGATCCTTTGATTAACAAAAGAAAATTATGATATATGATACATCCAAATAAAGGTTTTCTAGGCTCTCAAGATATATAAAAGTTTATAGAAAATGGATTTGTTAAATTAAGTCCAATATAAGAAGGAGAAATGAATGTAAAAGCAAGAAAATAACTTAAAGATAAAAGAAAGAAGGAGAAAATAACTTTGTTCACAATCTTCTAAGAGCTTGATGATACAATGTTTGAGATGGTAAATACTTAAAAGAGACTTGAGAAATATTTCAAAAAGCATTTGGTGGTATGGATAAACTAAAAAAGTTTCGTCTACAAGTTTTATAAGTTGAGTTTGAAAAATTACAATAATATATTTTTGAATCTATATCTGAAATACCTTGCTGTAATAAAAAAATAAATGATCAAAGAGTAATAGAAAAGAATACTAAGATCTCTATATTCAAAATTTGATTTTATTGGTATAGCGAATATAAAGGCTAAAGATTTGGAACAAATATCTTTAGAACAACTAGATTTAATTCACCTGCCAAAGATTATTGGAATGAGTGTAGCAGCTAACAACATAGTTGAACAAGTACAATCAACGCATATATTATTTCGACTTGACTCATACATTAATTTAACATGATTCCTATGAATATTTTATAGATGCAAAAGGTGCAATGGTGAATGTAGCAATCAGCACCGGGATGACAGCGATCAGCACAATGGTGAATGTAGCAAGCTTCAGAGAAAAAAAATCTTTTCAGCAATAAAAGAAGTTATTTTTCTCTGTGATATCAGAGAATACATGTCCTGATATTATTATACA
This sequence comes from Musa beccarii, assembly GCA_024322285.1. Classification (NCBI taxonomy): domain Eukaryota; kingdom Viridiplantae; phylum Streptophyta; class Magnoliopsida; order Zingiberales; family Musaceae; genus Musa; species Musa beccarii. The sequence continues at coordinate 34,435,930 of CM044402.1, forward strand.
GGCAAGAGTTCTATCTCGCTTCTAACATTGCCCTTTAGCTGAAGAAGCAAAGGACATTGTACAACAAAATTGTATGTTTATAAGCTATTGCTTGCTTAAAACCACTTACATAATTTTGTCGTAGATTTTATTCTCCTCAAGAAGAATAAAATCAATGATAGGAGCAGCAGTATAATCAGCGCTGGGACGACAGCGATTAGCACAATGGGGAATGTAGCAAGCTTCCATCCTTTGCTGCCAATTTGACATGTACTATGACAGAGACATATATCCGGATTGTTGTCCACTCTTTGTAGAACATAAAGTTCATAAGATATTAGTATTAGGAAGAAGGAATTGTGGGAAGATTTGGGATGTTAGACTGCAGCATAAACCTCAACTCAAGCAATCCTTTTGATTGTCCATCACACAGAGAAGCTGGAATAGGCCCATTGAGTCGGTTATTTGACAAAATTCTGCAAAAAGTTTGATCTTGCTCATCCATTAGCATATAATATGTGGAGAAAGAAGTCCTGAGGCATGCGCACGACATAGTTGAAGTTTTCGATATCGAAAAGGCATGCACCGGGTGAATTGTGTAAGAGAGAAAAATCTGTTCTTACAGCACATTGAGTGATGTCAATTCTTCTAAAAAGGGCGGTATTGGGCCTGTTAAATCATTGTTTGACAAGTCCCTGAGACAAAATACATGGAATACATTAGTTATTGATATGTATTCATTAGAAATTTGGTCCTTGGAAACCAGATTTCATGAGTAAAGCCATACTAGAAGCAAAACACAACAATAGTGTTTTGGTTTAGTTCAGTTTGGATGTTATAGGATGTGGTTAAAGAAAACCCGAAGCTAATGCTTTGGTTTGTAACCTGTGTTGGGCTGATAAAGCCCAGTTCAGCCCATATGGGCTTTAGCAGCCCATAGCCCATAACCCTTCTCTTATTAACCCTAACCCTAACCTAATCTCATTATAAATAGGGGCTATGGTGGCTACGAAATTAAGAGATCAAAATATCGCAGCAAAGGGCAGCAACTTGGCAGCGAGATTAAGGATTCAAAGAGAGGAGAAAAGGCAGAAAAACAAGAGAAAAGAAAGGGAAGAAGACAAGGAAAACTCAGAAATTATTCTCACTCATCCAAAGCATTTCTCATCTCAGGTTAGATCAGATCTTGATGAATTCTTCCGTGATTGCTTGAGGAGGTTTTGGATATTGTGCATAGTGGACGTGATCCTTGTATCCCGATGTTATTCTCTTGTGATTGTTGCTTGGGTTTTGGGCAAGAGATTTCGAGATGTACATTCATTATTTCTATAGTGGATTTTCTCTGGTTTGCCCGTGGTTTTTACCCTTCACGTTGAAGGGTTTTCCACGTAAATCTTGGTGTTCTATTTGATTGTGATTTCATTTTAATGATTTGATGTGTTTGACTGCTAGTATTTGTTCTTATAAGAAAGTTATTGTTTGTTGCCTATCCTTTTATTTCCCTATCAATGGTATCGAGCAAGGTTTTGGTGATTTAACTTTTGTGTTTGAACATGGATATTTGGTAATGTTTCTCGCATGATTAGTTTGAGAGAAATAATTGGATGATATGGAAACCAAGAATGGAAGATCTCTTGTATTGCAAAGATTTGTATGGACCTTTGCAGGGGGATAGTGAAAAACCCATAACTATGACAGATGATGAGTGGAAGAGATTAGATCGAAAAACGGTTGGGTTTATTCGACAGTGGCTCGATGATAGTGTCTTTCATCATGTTTCTACTGAAAGTTCTGCATATTCTCTTTGGAAAAAGTTGGAAGGTCTCTATGAAAGAAAAACAGTTGGCAACAAAGCTTTTTTGATCAGAAAACTTGTGAACCTAAAATATAAAGAGGGTGCTTCTATTGCTGAGCATTTGAATGAAATTCAAAGTATTACTAACCAGTTATCTTCTATGAAAATGTCTCTTGATGATGAGTTAGGCATTGTTACTTCTCGATTCATTGCGAGAAAGTTGGGAGACACTTGGTGGTTTCCTCTAATCAATAATTCTGCGCCGAGATGGTATTGTTATCATGAGTCAAGTAACAAGGGTTTGTTGAATGAGGAGTTGAAGAAAAAGATCAAGATATCTCAGATTGATTAAGAGCACTTAGAGAGAAGAGAGGAAGGTCAAGGTCTAAAGATAGAAGCGGTTCACGTATAGGTAGAAGCAAGTCAAGATCAAGGAAAGATATTGTTTGCTATAATCGTGGTGAGAAAGGACATTATAAGAATCATGTAATAGCCTAAGAAGAGCAAGAAAAAGGAAAAGAAGTGGAGTCTACTGAGAGTCAAAAGAAAATACCACTTATAATAAAGGAGGTTGGTGATTATTTGATTTTGTCCCCTACGATGATATTTTTTTCTTGTGTGTGTCGAGATCTCGAGTGGATAATTGACACAGGAGCTTCTTATCATGCTACACCACGGAGGGAGTTTTTGCTACGTCAGTGTCCTGGAAAATTTTGGTGTTGTCAAGATGGGCAACCATGGCAAATGCCAGACATTATTGGCATGGGTGACATCCATATAAAGACCAACCTTGGATGCAAGTTGGTGCTTAAGGATGTGAGGCATGTGGTTGACTTGAGGTTGAATCTAATTTCAGTTGGAAGATTAGATGATGAGGACTATGATAGCAGGTTTCACAGAGGGCAATGGAAACTGTGAAGAAGGGTTCTCTTGTTATAGCTAATGGAAAGAAATGTCATACTTTGTACAGGTTGCAGGCCAAAGCTTATGGTGAACAGTTAAATGCCACAGAGAAAGACTTTAGCATGGAGTTGTGGCATAGGAGATTGGGACACATGAGCGAGAAGGGACTGCAAGCTCTTTCCAAGAGAGAGGTATTGCCTGACCTCAGAGGTATACGTTTGAACCCTTGTATTGATTGTTTAGCTGGTAAACAACATAGAGTTTCATTTGCTAGTCCTGCTTTGTCTAGAAAAATGCATGCCTTGACCGTGTTTATACAGATGTATGTGGTCCTTTGAGGACAAAAACTCCTAATGGTTCTACTAATGTTCGGCATGGCATCGGTGGTGCACTTTACTTTGTTACTTTTATAGATGACTTTTCCAGAAAGTTTGGGCTTATGCTTTGAAGACCAAAGATCAGTTATTGGTGTCTTCAAAGAGTTCCATGCCGAGTTGAAAGGGAGACAGAAAGACAGTTGAAATGCATAAGATCGAGATAATGGTGGTGAGTATACGAGGATTGTTTGATGATTATTGCAGGTCACATGGCATCCAAAGCATGAGATTAGGTGAGTTCTGGTACACCTCAAAGATAATGCAATTGCAGAGAGGATGAACCGCACCATCATGGAAAAGATCGGATGTATGCTTTCATGGCAAAGCTACCCAAAAGGTTTTGGGATGAGGCTTTGAGGACTACGATTGATGTGATCAACTTATCTCCTGCATGACCCTAGATTTGATGTTGCAGAGCATGTTTGGTCAGAGGAAAGATGTTTCCTATAAGCATTTGAGAGTATTTGGTTGTCGTGCATTTGCACATTTCGAATAATGAAAGGTCTAAGCTGGATGGTAAGACAAAAGAATGTATTTTTCTTGGCTACTCACATGATCAATTTGGTTAAAGCTTTGGGATCGAAAGCAAGAAGTGTTTAGAAGCATAGATGTGGTTGAACAAGTACAATCAACCATATATTATTTCGACTTGACTCATACATTAATTTAACATGATTCCTATGAATATTTTATAGATGCAAAAGGCGCAATGGTGAATGTAGCAATCAGCACCGGGATGACAGCAGCACAATGGTGAATGTAGCAAGCTCAGAGAGAAAAAATCTTTTCAGCAATAAAAGAAGTTATTATTCTCTGTGATATCAGAGAATACATGTCCTGATATTATACAGGCAAGAGTTCTATCTCGCTTCTAACATTGCCTTTCGTTGAAGAAGCAAAGGACATTGTACAACAAAATTGTATGCTTATAAGCTATTACTTGCTTAAAACCACTTACATAATTTTGTTGTAGATTTTATTCTCCTCAAGAAGAATAAAAGCAATGATAGGAGCAGCAGTATAATCAGCGCCGCGATGACAGTGATCAGCACAATGAGGAATGTAGCAAGCTTCCATCCTTTGCTGCCAATTTGACATGTACTATGACAGAGACATATATCCGGATTGTTGTCCACTCTTTGTAGAACATAAAGTTCATAAGATATTAGTATTAGGAAGAAGGAATTGTGGGAAGATTTGGGATGTTAGACTACAGCACAAACCTCAACTCGAGCAATCCTTTTGATTGTCCATCACACAGAGAAGCTGGAATAGGCCCATTGAGTCGGTTATTTGACAAAATTCTGCAAAAAGTTTGATCTTGCTCATCCATTAGCATATAATATGCGGAGAAAGAAGTCCTGAGGCATGCGCACGACATAGTTGAAGTTTTCGATATCGAAAAGGCATGCACCAGGTGAATTGTGTAAGAGAGAAAAAACTGTTCTTACAGCACATTGAGCGATGTCAATTCTTCTAAAGACGGCGGTATTGGGCCTGTTAAATCATTGTTTGACAAGTCCCTGAGACAAAATGCATGGAATACATTAGTTATTGATATGTTTTCATGAGAAATTTGGTCCTTGGAAACCAGATTTCATGAGTAAAGCCGTACTAGAAGCAAAACACAACAATAGTGTTTTGGTTTAGTTCAGTTTGGACGTTATAGGATGTGGTTAAAGAAAACCCGAAGCTAATGCTTTGGTTTGTAAACTAGTCCATCTGCATTCCTAATTTTGGAGATTAGAAGTGAATAAAATACACATGTAAAAAAAAGGGTAACAAGTCAATTTCATGCAACAACTACAAATTGTTCTCAAGTTGTCTGCATGATGTTGCTGGCCAGCAGCCTTGGCGATAAATTTAGAAACTTACAAATGGTTAAGGGCCTTCAGATTAGCCAAAGCATTTGGTATAGCACCATTCAACCCATGATAAGAGAGGTTTCTGTAAAAGAAAACAAAGTAGAAATCATTACATCAGAATCAGTGCTATTTATTGGTGTCTTTTAAAACAACCAAATCTTGGAGCATCATATACCTATTATGATGCTTCAAGAAGGTGAGATGGGAGAGCCAATCGAGGTTGTCGACGGGATATATCCCGTCGCCATAACAATCGACGTATAAAGCAGCTCTTAGATCAAGAACGTAGAGGCTCGAAAGGTTCCCCAGCCGAGCAGGTATTCCTCCCATGAATCGTGCATAAGATAGATTGAGGTATCTCAGTTTCTTGAAGGAGCCGATGAATTGCGGGATGCGGATCCCGCTGAAATTGTTGAAGCTAAGATCCAAGTGCTCCAGATGAGATAAAGCAAGCAATGACGAGTTCATCCTCTCACCGCGTAATGCCCAGCCATCTGCAAAATTTGTGCTCCGGAGGTCCAGCATGACGACGTGGCCGGTGGTGGTGTCGCAGGCCACTCCCTGGAGAAATGACATAAACTCCATGTGCAGCAGTCTTGGCTTGTCCAAGAAGATAGCCGGTTGCGGGGGTCTCCGACACCAGCTTTGAAGTCCCGCAGCGCCTCCCTCTCCATGCTAAAACACCCTCGTGCCACCACTGCCCCGTGGAGGAGGAGGAGGAGGATGCCCAAAAGGCAGAATAATGATGATGAGAAGGATAGGGTGAAAGCCATGGCGCCCAGTTGGAGGTGGAGGTGCATGCTGCGCTATGCCAAATCACAAATTTATAAGCCAGCTGATGCACACAATTTCTGCCACTCCATGGTCAAATTTCCATCATGCATGGAATTACTTGTACCGTCACCCGCTCTCCGAAGAAGCCTTTGACTTATCGGAGAGCACACAAGTCACCTCCTCCATTGGTGACGAAAGAGTTGGGATGGACGGAAGCGGTGGTTATGATGTAGGGCATCATGCGGATCATGAACGTGAAGCCAAGAATGCACAGAATAATAGATCGAGACTGCACCACTTTGACTCGGAAACAGTCGACTGACTGAAATAACAAGAGTGCAAAATAGTAAGTATTTTTTTGTTTCTTAATTAGAATTAAATTGCTTGGGTACCTAATTTACTTGGAAAATAGACTCTTTGGAGTTTCATTTCTAAATGGAAAATAATTTCTTGAAGGTCCATGTGAGATGATACACGAAATATATTTCGATTGACTCTGAGATAATTGTATTCCTTACACTTCATCATTTTTTGTATTATGAAGAATACAGATGCTTGACCATTTAAATTTTATTTAAGTTATTTTGAATATATGTTCGGTTATTAATTCTCTCGATTGTTCTTTTGATATTGTGCCACATACCACCATAATGTGGATGGTACCCACTATCCATGATATATAAATTAAATTTTATGGTTAGATAGGATTTTGATTTATGAATTCTATCCAAAACAGAAGCTCTCGGATATAATTTAAATTAAAACATTAAGCTTACCCTTTATAAATAATGAGTTCATGTAAAAGTAATACTTTACGCATATAATTTGAGATGAGAGATGAATTAAAATAGATTAAACTTTTTTATATTAAATACATAATTTTGAATTTTGAACTCGCTTCCTTTTTTTTTTTTGTCTATCGTCACTTTCTATCAGTTGTCGAGCGAGAATTTTCAACATAGCTTTTGGAATCTGATAGCATCGGTCTCAATCGGTGGGATGAGCACCGTTTGAAAGACGAGCGAGTCGCAGGAAATAAAACAAAAACGAGGGGTCGTCTTCTTTAAATTTGATTGATGCAGAGAAGATGAGTGGTGAGAAGCTGCATTCCATGGATTCTTTTTCTACACGTCGCTGGCCACCAAGACTTTGACTCATGAAAAACTAGAATTTAGATTAGATATTTAAATAGAAAAATTAATTTTTAATAAATTAAATTTTATTTCTGTAAATATACCATAAATCTAAGATCTCGATGGGAGAGATTCATACAATAAAACATTTGGGGTGTTCTTAAAGTTTCAAATTCTGATTTAACAAAAAGAATAATAATCGTAAAACAAATCAAGTTTGTGTTGGGCAACAAAGTTACTTGAACATGCATATGTAAGAGCAACAAATCAAGGTAGTTGACTCTCTGTTAAAACTTTAGAACAAAATTATATATATGTACTTGGCCTAATAGGATACGAGTTCAACACATGAAAATTGAATAATCAAAAGATATAGGCACTATGTGACCAATAATCAACTGGCTTATCAATCCACATGGACATAGGCGTCTTCAGGTTAATCGCTATTGAGAGAGATTGATTAATAACATAACAGACGATTCTTACTACTTCAACTCAAAATTAAATAATCAAAAGATATTACTCGGATGTCAATTCATGGCTTTGGCATAATGTGGAGACGATTTGGAGTGACAAAGTTAACGTTTGCATTAATCTGACATACTTTGTTTTCTGCAGAGTCTCTTAAAATTTGTTTTACTAGAACGACCTAATATAGAGTAGACGGATGACTTGGATTAGTCTTATCACTAAAATGGAGCAGCATTGAAGGGGTTAGGATGTCACTGTCTTACCACTAAATTAGAGCTGTATTGAAGGGGTTTGTTTCTTTTATAAATATCATATATATTTCTTGATTTTAAGAGAGAGAGAAAGAGAGAGAGAGGAGTCGTTGTTAGCTGGATGTCCAATTCATGGTTTTGGAATAATGTAGAGACGACTTAGAGCGACTGAGTCAACGTTGCATCTAACATGACTTTGTTTTCTACTCGGAGTCTCTTAATATTTGTTTTGATTAGGAAGACTTGATATAAAGTTGACGGATGACTTGGGTTTATCTTATCATTAAATTAGAGTACTATTAAAGTGGTTGAAATGTCATTATCTTAGGAGCCATATTGAAGAGGTTTATTTCTTCTATACATATTCTATATATCTTTAAATTTTAAGAGAGAGAACAAGATGTGAAAATTACTTTGATTCCTCTTGAGAAAAAGATATAAATTATTTGATGTTAATAGGAGAAGATATACAAAGAAAATTATACTTGAGTGGGGATGATCTAAATCTTTAATTGATCTCACATAATAAAAAATTTAATTTTCTTCATATAGAAAATTATTAAATCATTTTAAATAGTTATCAAATCATTTTAAATAGAAAAAACAATGATGACAGGTTTATTAGAAAAAAAAAACTGAACTACCATATAATAATTCTATAATGTTATTATCTATAATCTTTTGGAATACCAACCCACACCATTAGATTTCCTGAAACACATCAGATAATTCAAGAAGAAGGAACTAATCATCAAGAGAGGAAGCACAGAAATTTGTCGTCGCGATGCAATGAACTTAGAAAGTGAATAGATACCAACAAATATTTTAAAGGGATTTTATTTTATAATTACCCCAAATATTTCAGAGGCTCCTTTTTTGAGTTCCATCACCTCCAATTACATAGACCTGGCAGGCATGATAAGAAAAAAAAAAAAGATCAACATATGTGATTAAGATTAAAAATTTTGAGATCATCGGCTTTCGATGACAAATCATAAAAGAAACAACATTAAGCCACCGAGGAATGAAATGGCAATCCCATGGATCAATTTCCAGAACCAAAAGAGAGAGCTAAAAAAGGAGAGCACGGATTTAGCCTATATGCCGATCATGGAGGACTCACCTTTGGGCAACTCTATCCATCCATCTATTGGCTATCGATTTGTGTCCATGCTATTGGCTGCCAATTCGGTCAAACTTCTCCTGCTATGGTAGTAGATCTCTTTTGGAGTATACAACTCTCACTGTTAGGTTATCGTTTCTATTATTCCATAAAGCTAAAGACAATAGAAAACAAGGGTTTTTAAGGTGATGGCAGAGTTGTTGTCAACATCTTCTCCCTCTCTTAATCATTCATCATCACAACATATGCCATAATATTATAACCACAGACAGTTCCATAAGTTTTCATATGAGAATTGCAAGGCTTAAACTTGTACACAACTTAAATCCAAATCCATGCACTTGACATAATACAAAACAGATATGTTCATAATGTCCAGCAACAACATATTGAGCTCTCAAACACAAATAAGTTATCCAAAGACATCCCACTAATGGATTATTACATCAAAAGTCTCAAGAGTTTGAATCATAAACGATTTAATTTGTTGCCTCGATACATAACCAAATTCAATCTACTCGTAGATATCTGAAAAATTTTAGCAAGGATATGATGAGCAACCACAACTTAGTAAACACCAAAACTCATATATTAGCAAAACTTATCATGGATGCATTTTATAAAACTATACACTTGCATAAAGAGCAAGCATAACTTTACATTCTTTTCAAATCACAACTTTTTAGCTTAATTAGCACATAAGTTATCATAATGCCATGATTATTATTAATTAATTATGAATCAGTATAAGTATAACTAAGCCTTCATATCTAATTTCATCGATAGTCATAACTATAACAAAGGGCATATATTAAAACTGAAGTCAAAGTATATTGTATCCTCATGAAAAGGATCAAAATTATATTCAATCTCCATGGTATATGTGACACATTTATCTCTGTGTCAAACCTAGAAGAAACTAGTTTACGAACTTGTGATCAATGTATAATCCCAATTGATAAAGTCTAAATCAATACCAACTAATTAAGAACAATTAACCATCATTTAAAATAATATATTGACATATCCTTCCAATGCATAACTCCTTACATATCATTTGAAATATGTCCAATAATGTAACATTCAAAAATATAATAATTAAATATTTTAATTATTTTAAACAAATGCAATATCAAAAAGCATATTTTCAAAAGCCAATTTAACATTTGTAAATCACTTAACTTCATTATTAACAAATATATATTATTAAATTGGAAAACAAGTTAGACAAAATAATTTGATACTTACGTTAATCCTATATTATTATAACTGATATTTTGATCAACACTCTCCTTCTTTTCCTAAATTATTCCAATATTATTAACCAATCCAATAAACAATCATAATTTTTTTTTTCTTTTCTAAGAATGACTTTTTTTCTCTATGATCACAACATACTCAAAGATTTTATAATAATTAATCTATAGTCTTATTTACTCTTTGGTCATTTGCAAATGAATAGGAATTCAAAATCATCCATATATATAATCTTTCAAATTTTAAACTTACTCTCTTGATATAAAAACATCATCCTTATTGAATCTCACACCTCTTTTTTTTCTTTCCTCTTTTCTCCCTTTGCCAAAGCCATCCCTCACTTCCTCTGTATCCAATACACTCACACTAGTCAAATTATAATGTCTATTCTATCATTTCAAAAGTAATATTTTTGTTCCTTTAAAATCAATAAAGCATATTTTTAAACTATATCTTCATAAGGAAGAGTTGGTTGTATGTTCTCTTCTTTTTCTAATATTTCTCTGCTTTAAAACTATGAGCCAACTCTTGCATGATGTTATGATAATGCAAGCCATAAATAGAAGAAGACTGTAAGCAAGCACATTGTAAAGAAATTGATCAATACCTAAATATAGCAGCCCATCTTTTCTCATATCAACAACACAAATTCTTCTTTCATTAATCACCGCAAGCATCTACAAATCCAAAATATCATATAAATAAAAAGTAGAGTAACGACATACCTTCTCCCCATCTATGGTAAAAGCCTTGGATCACCCATACTAGAAATTTTACGATTAAAGTCCAAATAATCGTCAAAAGATTAAATGTCGTTGCACCCAGAATCAATCATACATATCATCAATCATATGGAAATAAGCATGCCTCCATGCATCTTTGAGGAAGAGAATACCACAAAAGGTCCAAAATCCCATCACATATCCTAGTACCATGCTGATATAGAACCATAGCCACTCGGGAATCTCCTTCTTGTACTCTTGTATAATATTTTGAGTCGTTTTATTATCAGAACAACTTTTGAAAATTGGCAGTCCATATAAGTCGGCATTGCCCATATAGATGGATGGATCAATAAAGGTTTGGAGTTGACGACCAGATGGTATCATTCCTGAAAGATTATTATATGACAAATTCAAATAGCTCAAGGAATATAAAGCTGATAAGCTCTCAGGAATGCTACCAGAAAGGTCACTTATCGATAGATCAAGAGATTCTAATGATTTCAGTCCTCCAATCTCCCAAGGGATTTTTCCTTGTAAATGATTTCTTGACAAATTTAAGTTCTTGAGTTCTGTAAGGTCTCCAATTCCTTTTGGTATCTCTCCGGTTAGTCGATTGTTTGAAAGATCCAAACTTTTCATAAGACTTATGCTGTATTCTAAATAATAAAGATCTTGTCCCTTTATAAAGACATCAAATTCATAATAAATAAATTTATAATATTGTGATGTCGATCTCATGGTACTTAAATTACCAATGTTGTGAGGTATTGAGCCAGAGAAGTTGTTATTCGCAAGATCCAATATTTTAAGCTGTTGAAATCGAGCAAGTTGCCAGGGAATAACTCCAGAAAACATATTTGAACGTAAACGAAGCACTACCAATTGTCGTAGATTTTCTCCCATCCATTGCGTTATACTTCCGACAAGATTATTTTGAGCTAGATCAAGAAACCATAAATTTGTACAATTTTTCAGTGACAAAGGAACCTCACCCGAAAAACTGTTATTTTTCAATTGCAATAGAAAAAGCTCACTTAAAAAGCCATATTAGTTCAATTTGGTTAAAGAAAACCCCAAGCTAATGCTTCGGTTTGTAAACTGGTCCATCTGCATTCCTAATTTTGGCAACTAACATGAGAAAACAAAAGCCTTTTGTTTATGAAGTGAGAAAATGGAGATTAGAAGTGAATAAAATACACATGTAAAAGGGTAACAAGTCAATTTCATGCAACATCTACAAATTGTTCTCAAGTTGTCTGCCTGATGTTGCTGGCCAGCAGCCTTGGCGATAAATTTAGAAACTTACAAATGGTTAAGGGCCTTCAGATTAGCCAAAGCATTTGGTATAGCACCATTCAACCCATGATAAGAGAGGTTTCTGTAAAAGAAAATAAAGTAGAAATCATTACATCAGAATCAGTGCTTTTTACTGATGTCTTTTAAAACAACCAAATCTTGGAGCTTACAATGAGGTGACTCTTGGGGTACCAGAGCTTGAGTAGGTGCAATTTACTCCGCTCCAAATGAATTGCTGCGGAGCACAAGGATCACCCTGCCATATCTTCATCCGAGATAATTTCTTTAACCCCATCAAAGCATCAATGTTAATTTTACAGGTTAAGCCAATGTCTGATATGCTATGCAGAGAGAAATTCTTATTTACTTCAGGAAAGAGATAGCTTCTTTGGATTTCCTCAAGCACATAAGCTAACTCAAGGAAGAGAAACTAATAATGAACAGATACTAACAAAAACACTATTAAAGAACTTCTATTTTATAACTATCTCAAATATTGCAGCGGCTCCTTTTTTTTTTTTAGTTCCATCACCTCGAATTATATAGACCTATTAAAGCCAAATCTATGCACTTTATGTAATACAAAACAGAAACATCCATAATGTTCACATATAATAGCAGTGACATATTGAGCTCCCAATTACAAATAAGTTCACCAAAGACATCCCACTAATAGATTATTACATCACAAGTCTCAAGAGTTTGAACCATAAATGATATAATTTGTTGCCTCGATGCATAACCAAATCCATTCTACTCGCAAGCATCTGAAAAATTTTAACGACAAGGATATGAGCAACCACAACATAGTGAGCACCAAAACTCATATATTAGCAAAATTTATCATAAATGCATTTTAGAAAACTATACATAAATGTTAAACCCTCTTTTATTCTCGAATAAAGAGCATACATGCTTTTCAAATCATCACTTTAGCATAACAAGCACATAAGATAACGTAATCTTTGAAAACATTTGTATACCAAAACATAAGTGGATATATTTCATTTTAATGCAAGGATTATCATTCACTAATTATGAATCAGTATAAGTGTAACTAAGCTTTCACATCTAAAATTCATCATAACTATAACATATGGTATATATATATATATATATATATATATATATATATATATATATATATATATATATATATATATATATATATATATATATATATATATATATATATTATTAATAAGTAACATAGGGTATATATATAATGGCAATAACTATATTATATCCCATGACAAGAATAAAAAACATATTTAACCTTCATGGTATAGGTAAAACATTTATCCCTATGTCAAGCCCCTTAAAGAAACTAGTTTATGAACTTATAAGCAATATATAACCCCAATTGGTAAGATCCAAATTAAAACCAACTAATTGAACAATTAATCATCATTTAGAATAACATGTTGACATATCTTTCCAATGCATAACTCCTTATCATTTGAAATATGTCCAACAATATAGCATTCAAAAATATAATAATCAAATATTTTAATTATTTTAAACAAATGCAATATCGGCAAGCTTATTTTCAAAAGCCAATTTAACATTTGCAAATCACATAACTTCATTATTAACAAATATATATTATTAAATTTGAAAACAAGTTAGATAAAATCATTGGATACTTAACTTATTAGTAGATTATTATAACTGATATTGTGATCAACACTCTCCTTCTTTCCCTAAATTATTCCAATAATATAAACCAATCCAATAAACAATCACAATATTTTTTTCTTATATGAGAATGAACATTTTTTCTCTAAGATCACAACATACTCAATGATTTTACCCTATGATTGGTAGGGAATGAATAGGAATTCAAAATCATACATATATATATATATATATAATCATTCAAATTTTAAACTTACTCTATTGATATAAAAACAACATCCTGATTAAATCTCACACTTTTTTTTTTCTCTCCTCTTTTCTTCCCTTGCCAAAGCCACCCCTCTCTTCCTCTGTGTCCAATCCACACGATAGTCAAATTATAATGTATATTTTATCATTTGAAAGTAATGTATTTTTTTCTTTTAAAATCAATATAGCATATTTTTAAACTATATCTTCATACGGAAGACTCGGGTGTATGTTCTCTTCTTTTTCTAATATTTCTTTACTTTAAAACTATCATCCAACTCTTGAATGATTTTATAATTATGTAAACATCAAATAGAAGAAGACTGTAAACACCATAAATATAGCAGCCCATCTTTTCTCACATCAACAACATAAATTCTTTTTTTCATTAATCATAGCCAGCATAAATAAAAAAGTAAAGTGACGATGTACCTTCTCCCCATCTACCATAAATCCTTGGATCATCCATACTAGAAATTTTAAGAATAAATCTTAAATAATCGTCTAAAAATTAAATGCCATTGCACCCATAAAGCGATCATACATATTATCAATCATATGGAAATAAGCATATCTCCATATATCTTTGAGGAAGAGAATACCACAAAAGGTCCAAAATCCCATCACATATCCTAGTACCATGCTGATATAGAACCATAGCCACTCGGGAATCTCCTTCTTGTATTCTAGTATAATATTTTGAGTTGTTTTATTATTAAAACAACTTTTAAAAATTGGTGGTCCACATAACTCGACATTGCCCATATAGATTGATGGATCAATAAAGGTTTGGAGTTGACGACCAGATGGTATCATTCCCGAAAGATTATTATACGATAAATTCAAATAGCTCAAGGAATATAAAGCCGATAAGCTCTCAGGAATGCTACCAGAAAGGGCATTTGTCGATAGATCAAGGGATTCTAATGATTTCATTCCTCCAATCTCCAAAGGGATTTTCCCTTGTAAATGATTTCTTGACAAATTTAAGTTCTTGAGTCCTGCAAGGTCTCCAATTCCTTTTGGTATCTCTCCGGTTAGACTATTGTTTGAAAGATCCAAACTTTTCATAAGATGCATGCTGCATTTTAAATAATGAAGATCTTGTCCCTTTGTAAAGACATCTGATTCATAATCACAAGATTCATAATTTCGTGATGTTGATCTCATGGTACTTAAATTACCAATGTTGTGAGGTATTGAACCAGAGAAGTTGTTATTCGCAAGATCCAATATTTGTAGCTGTTCAAATCGAGTAAGTTGCCAAGGAATAACTCCTGAAAACATATTTGAAAGTAAACGAAGCACTATCAGTTGTTGTAGATTTTTTCCCATCCATAGCGTTATACTTCCGACAAGATTATTTTGAGCCAAATCAAGAAATTGTAACTTTGTACAATTTTTCAATGACAAAGGAACCTCACCCGAAAAATTATTATTTTTCAGTTGCAATAAAAAAAGGCCACTTAAAAAGCCGATCGTGTGTGGAATTTCACCCGATAAATGATTGTTGCCTAAATATAAGGAAGATAGATTTTGTAATGACTCTCCCATACAATAAGGGATCTCACCAAATAATTTGTTGTTCGAAAGGTCAAGGTATTTGAGATGTGTCCATTGGCAGATTGATGAAGATAAACCACTGTCAAGCATGTTATCTGAGAGTGACACTAATTGAACATGGGGCCATATCGGCAATTGCCCTGTAAAGAAATTATTGGAGAGATATAGAGTATCAAGTGTAGACGGTAGCATCGTAGGCAATGGACCTTCAAATCTGTTGGAGTCTAAATATAATCTTTCCAACTTGGTGAACTTTAAAGAAGATGGCAACTTGCCTCTTATTTGGTTGTTGGAAAGGTATAAATATGTGATGGTAGAAGATGAAATATTCCAAAACCAAGCGGGCATTGTCCCTGTAATTTTACAGTCCGCCAAATATAATACTTCGATCTGTGTTTGGAACTGCAACCATTCTGGAAATTGAGGTCCCAACTGACAATTAGTTAAATCTATAACTCTGAGTTGGAAAGGGGGGACCCAGCTCTGGACAATTGATATGGTGATAGAGTTGCCATACAAGTCCAACACTTGCAATCTCGTAAGATTCTCAAAATGAACTTTTGAAATAACACCTTCAAGAGAATTTCTACGAAGATTTAATTCAATAAGATTAGATAATTTACCAAGCGAGGAAGGTAAGGAACCATTGAATAAATTAAATCTGAGATTCAAACTGATGAGATTCGTCATTTGCTCCAGCCAACCGCTCAAATTTCCTGTCAATTGGTTCCATGGCATATGTAATTTTTTCAGGCTACGGAGATCAACCATGGATCTCGGTACGGTACCCTCGAGTTGATTAAAACCTAGATCAAGAATAGTAAGAGAGCCCAAGTCTCCAATTGCATCAGGAATAACGCCATGGAACCCAGAATTATAAAGATCAAGATGGGTAAGACTACTAATATTCCCCAACCATTTGGGTAAGGTGGAGCTGAAACTATTGGAGGAGAGATCGAGGACAGTAAGAGAGGAGGTGAAGTTGACTTGGACAACAGAAACCGGGATGCTGTCGAGACCAACGAAAGACATACGTAACACTTGGAGGGAAGGCAGCATGTTCACGGATGAGAACCAATCTGGGACATCGGCTAGGTACAACCAGCTCATGTCCAGGTGCTTCAAGGAGGTAAGATGCGAGAGCCAATCGAGGTTGTCAACAACATGGGATGTAAAATCTAGAGCAGCACTTAGATCGAGAACGTCGAGGCTCGAAAGGTTCCCCAGCCTTGCAGGTATTCCTCCCATGAAATATGTAGAAGATAGATTGAGGTATCTCAGTTTCTTGAAGGAGCCGATGAATTCCGGCATGCGGATCCGGCTGAAATCATTGTAGCTAAGATCCAAGTGCTTCAGATGAGATAAAGCAAGCAATGACGAGTCCATCCTCTCAACGTGTAATGCCCAGCCATATGTAAAATTTGTGCTCCGGAGGTCCAGCATGACGACGTGGCCGGTGGTGGTGTCGCAGGCCACTCCCTTCCATGTGCAACAGTCTTGGCCACTCCAAGAAGAAAGCCGGCCACTGGTGTCTCGGACACCAGCTTTGAAGCCCAGTAGCGCCTCCCTCTCCATGCTAAAACACCCGCCTGCCACCGCTGCCCCGTGGAGAAGGAGGATGCCCAGAAGGCACAACAACAACGACGATAAGAATGATGCGAAAGCCATGGCGCGCAGTCTGATCTCCCTCCCTGCCTTCTTACTCCTGGCCGCCACAATTAAAAGAACAGGGCGAAGGTGGAGGTGATGATTACATTGACTTGACCGGACGACTTTGATCGCAGAATTGTGTAGATCTTATCGTGGAAGCCCGTCATCGACCGCTAAAGCCATTTCGTGGACCCCCGCTTGACCCCTATTCTAACCCCGTCGGTCGTCGGAGCAGGTGGAGACAGCAGCGGGGAATAGGAAGCCAAAGGCCAGAGCGAGTGCGGGTTGCTCTCGTGGTTCCCATTTCCTTCTTTTCGATAAAGGAGGAAAGCAGCCATCTTTGGTGGAGTCAAGTCAAGTCAAGTCAGAAGGTGGCATGTTGTCCGCGTCTTTGCAGGGGTAAAAAAGATCCGTGCTTTATCTCCTACCTCACCGAATTCTTTCGTGGAACTTTCTCGTTCATGTGATTTGGCATCCTCCACGTGTTTATTTATAATAATAATTTTCGTTTAAGTATTCGGATGATTCCTTATGAAACTTTTTATATAAGAATCTATATATTAAGAAAATTTAGTGATATAAAATCGTTAACACTAAACAAAATATAAAAAAAAACATTCAAATTATCCGAAAGAGACTAAAGGTTTTCTAGAGTCGTCAAAAGAATTATGCAGTTAACATAAAAAAAAATATTAAGTTTCAAATATAAGATTGTATATTCTTGAAGATCTTTCTTTCTAAGTGTGTGATAGGATTTAGAAAAAAAAAATTAAACTTTAGAAATGTTAGACCTCTTGAAATAATTTAGAGGATTTAGTATGTTGCTTATAGAATTGTCTTGTCGCAATTCTTATCTTACATTAATGATGTATTTTATGTATCGATACTTAGAAAGTATATATTTGATCCCTCTCATATAATCGAATATGAGTTAAACTTGATATATAAACACTCATCTTACGTGAAAGAGTTCACTCAAATTATCGATAAAAAAGAAAAAATATTAAGAAATCATATTATTTCTTTAACTAAGATGATTTGGGACTATCATTCTATGGAAAAAAAACTACTTAAGAAGAGAAAACAAGAAAAACATACTCGTAACTATGATTTGAGCAAAAAATTTTATATTAAAAACTAGACTCTTAGATCTTCCTTTTAGTTCTTTATTTGAATGATTTAAATTACATATAGCCATCCAAATTTTTTGTTTAATTAAATTTATCGCATAAATTCTATTAGGTAGAGACAAAATCACTTCACCTATCTATCTTATTTCAGTTTCCAAGTTAAATTTAAGATTCTAGGTTAAGTGTCAAATCTAGTATATGTAACTCGAACTCTTTCAATCTTTAATGATGTGAGATTATCCTGTTGGTCTATTTTTCGTTTTCCCACATACAACAATATTTCAAACAGCCTCCCCTATTCAATTATCTTCCTCTTAGTTTTAAATCTACATCTTTTATAACCTCACACATCAATACTGTATTCCCCCTCTTTCAGAAGCATCCTCTTGGTAGAACTTTTTTTGTCTATGAAAGACCCAAAATAATATCATGGACGCGCGTGCTTCATACGGAAAGATATACCAAATCAACGCATCGGGTAACCGACGACTTTGGTGGGCAAGACTGGAGAACTTTACAAGTCTTCCATGTCTACTGGTGAAACGAAGAAGATGACTTGCATGCTGTGTGGAAGAAGTTGGCCATTATTGGAGTTGATTCCGCTGTCGATTGGGCTGACACGTCAAGTCTTTTCTCTTGCAGAAGTGGAGATCAAAAGTAGTCCACGGAATGGGAGAATTTTGGGTGCATCCCCTTCCTCATCAGTTGCTTTATAAACCACGCATGTTCGCTTTGTGATTTGACTGCCCATACACCTCCACCTTCTTCCTCTTCTTCTAATTGTGGCGGCTAGCAGGGGCAAGTGGTGTTTTTAACATGGAGAGGGTGGTGTTGGAATTAAACTTATTAACATCAATATATCAAAAGAAGAGAAGTTCATTGCAGCAAAAAAAAAAAAAAAAAAAAAAAAAAGAAATAGATTAAATATTTATAGAAGGATAAACTAAATTGACTAATGGATCTTTTAAAAAAACATTAGAAAAAAATAATTTATTTTAAATATAATTAATGTAATGTATCTATGGAGACTTTATAAACCCTATATATTGATTTATGAAACATAAAGATTTTGAAGTTGTAAAGAGTTTTGAGTAAAAGATAGAATATTTCATCTTGTCCTACTCTTCCGTTATGTGATATCTCTATCTCTTCTTTCTAGTTCAACATTTGGTATTATATCTTAGGTTAAGCTATGACCTCTTTTTCAAGTATCATCCAACTCCAGATCCCTATATTGACAAAAGAAAATTATGATATATGGTACATCCAAATGAGGATTCCTCGAGGCTCTCAAGATGTTTGAGAATTTGTAGAAAATGGATTTGTTCAATCAAGTCCAATAGAAGAAGGAGCAATGAATGTAAAAGCAAGAAAATAACTTAGAGATAGAAGGAGAAAATAACTTTATTCACAATCTTCTAAGGGCTCGATGATACAATATTTGAGATCATTATTCTAATAAATACTTCAAAAGAGGCTTGAGAAATATTTCAAAAAACATTTGGTAGTATGGATAAAGTAAAAAAGCTTCATCTCTAAGTTTTATGAGTTGAGTTTGAAAAATTATAGTAAGATATTTCTGAATCTATTTCTGAAATATCTTGTTGTAATAGAAACAAATAAGTGATCAAAGAGTAATTGAAAAGAATACTAAGATATCTATATTTAAATTTTTGATTTTATTACTATAGCAAAGAACGCAAGTCTAAAGATTTGGAACAAATATCTTTAGAACAACTAGATTTAGTTTACCTATCAAAGATTCTTGGAATGAGTATAGTAACTAACAACATGATTAAACAAGTACAATCAACCCAAGCTAAAGGGAAGAAGTTTGAAGCTACGGTAAATATAAGGAAGCAATTGATAGGCATAGAAAAGAGAAAGTGTTCAAGGAAGAAGATATGATTATAAGGTACTTGTGAAAAGAGAGATTCCCTATAGGTATTTATAATAAATTTAAACCAAAGAAATATGGTTCTTATAAGGTCTTAAAGAAAATTAGTAACGATACTTATATAATTGATTTATGAGTTGATTGGAGGATGTGAAAGACCTTTAATGTTACAGATTTATATGACTATTTTTTATATGAGAATCCATTATATCTATACATAAATTCGAGGGGATCAATATAGAACAAACAGAAGAAGAAGAAGACTTTTTTCAAATAACTTAAAATTGTCCATTTATTATTTATATTTTTAATCTGATATTACTAGTTTATTAGTTTTTAAAAGCTAAAATTTATCTCACATCACTAATTAATTAGTTTTCAAGACATAGAACTAATATAAATAAAGATTTTTTCCGAAGAATCATAAAAAAATATCTTTTAAGTATTATAAAGACCTTGAATTTGATTTTTTCATCTTTACTTATAAAATCAGTTTGTGAAAAAAAAATAATAATATTTTTATCGAGTGTCAGAATTATTGCCCATGGGTGGGGACTATCACCGGCATTGTACCGATGTTTACATCCGAAGATTACTACATGCAGCACCGCTGTCACCGCCACAGTCGCATAGCAACATGCTGTCAGATCGAACATGCTTTTTTTTTTTTTTTCTTCGCATGCTTTGCTTTCTTCTACAACGGTGATTGATTGTGGTATCTATCAGCTGGAAGTCTAAAGTTGCAATGGCAACTCATCCGGTGGAGTCATCAGACAGTCACCGATCCTTCCGTTTCAGTATTTTTCAGGCCTTGAATTCCTTGCTCCGACTTGATTCTCTCACCCCTTTTCATCATCCACCGACTCCTCAAGTCATTTTCCTAGTAGATGCGTATCATCACACTCGATCTCTTGATTCGAGAAGGGCCATCGTCCACAGCACAAAGAAGTGAGCAGAAAGTGAAATGAGGAAGAGACAGATGGGAGGGGAAACAAAAAGTCAAACTCGGTGAATTGACCTGCTCAGTGATCATACGTTGGTGTTGGAGATAAATTTATCAAGATATCATAAAGATGTTGGTGAAATGCATTTTAAAAAATAATTATATTAAATATAATGAATATAATATTTTTATGGAGACTACATAAATCTCATGTGTCCGATCAATTTTTAAAGATATAAATTTTTTCATTACGAGGTGAAATATATTTTTTAAAAATGATTCATAGTAAATATAATGAATATAATATTTCTATGGAGATTATATAAATCTCATGTGTCGGATCATCAAACACAGAGAATTTTTAAAGTTATAAAAGAAATTTCAATGAAACATAAAATATTTTGTTTTATCCTATTCTTCCTCAGTATAATTAATAGCTCTCTCTTCTCCCTGTAGATTTCAACGATTAGTTGAGGAATCCCAAAGCTCACCCAAATCCAATCCATCTTACTTGATTTCTTTAAGAGCCATATGTATGCTAACACGCATCTAAGCATGTTACAAGAGAAAGCATCACCTGTTGTTTGCTTGCAAGTAAGTACACATGGATGAATTATTTCTCATAGGAAACTTTGGAGCCTACCCGGCACTCATCAAACATTATGATCCAAACACAATTTGTTCTCACAGAATTTTACATTAACAAATTTGACAAACGGAAACTCTAACGTGAGAGGCGAGCAAGCATAGCTTCGCTTGCCATTCCACTATTCGCAGCATCGTTGATTTCCATATAAGCGTTTGTGTCACTTCCATTGTTGTTCTCCGGTTGCAAGCTCTCCTTCAATCGCATCACCACTTCGGTCATGGTTGGCCTCTGATGAGCAGAGATATCAACGCATCGCATTGCTAAATCGATGACCATTAGGATAGAGCAGTTGTCGTATCGCCCTCCAAGTTTTGGATCAGCCACCTCAGTGATGTCGGCTTCCGCTAGCCTCCATCGTACCCATTGGACTATGTGATACCTTTTTGGTTGATCCAGCATGGCTGATCGGCCCGTAACCAGCTCCAGAAGAACAACTCCGAAGCTGTATACATCACTTTTTTCGGTCAGCTGGAACGTAGCAGAGTACCTGAAAAAGAAAATGTATCAATCTAGTACTTGGTAACTACTATGATAACTTTGGAGAAGAAAACTAAGATGATTGAATATTGTTTTGACTTGACTCATACATTAATTTAGCATGATTCCTATGAATATTTTATAGATGTAAAAGGGGCAAAAATAACCATCCCAGAAAGGTGCAACAATCGTTCGTGATTCTCCTCTTGTAAAGTTAGCTAAGAAAGAAATCTGCATCACATTTGGAAAAAGAACATTTTTGGGAATTCTTCTCATTGTGATTCTCCATCATTCTCTTTTTCATTTAGTTGTCAAAGTAATTCTTAGATTCTCTATAAAACAAATTAAACCGACTTGTCAGTAGAGGGGGCGATCAAGGAAATCCTGAGCAACTCATGCTGCAAATATTATCTGGCAAACTTCTGCGAAGTAGAAAACATACTGTGGATCTACGTATCCTGGAGTGCCAACCACAACATCGGTAGATACGTGAGTCTGGGCATCGGTCAGGAAAGGCTTGGACAGCCCAAAATCTGCTACCTTTGCCTCAAGGTCATGTGTTAAGAGGATATTGTTAGTCTTCACATCTCTATGGATTATAGGCGTGTGTGCCCTTGTGTAGATACTCCAGACCTGTTCATAAATTGTTTAGTGGAACAGAAAGTGAGAAATTGAAAAGATGTATAAAAAGCGATACCAATTGTAAGATCACCTTGTGCGGCTTCAATTGCTATCCGAATTCGTTCTCTCCAACTCAATGTTTGACTATTTCCAGCTTTATCTGTAAAATTAACTCAAGAATATTATGTTGCACAGTTCTGTGAGGACTAGCTGAAGCTGACGATGCACTAAAGATTCTGAATACGTCTCAATCTTCTCCAAGCGTGCAGTAGCTCAGATCATAGAATAATATTCAACATCTTTTTTACCTGAAAGATGATCTCTAAGACTTCCACGAGCAGCATAACGTAAAATTAACTCAAGAAAATTATGTTGCACGGTTCTGTGAGGACTAGATGAAGCTGACAATGCACTAAAGATTCTGAATATGTCTCGGATACAGTCAAGAACATTTTATCTACAGAAAAAAAAGGTGCAGATAAGAATGTAAAATGTTTATAAAAAATGAAAAATCGTATTGGATAACTCAGTTACACTAAGCTCCAGAAGCTCGACAAATAATGATCAGGGTACTGTTTTTGCACGAAGAAAAAATAAAACTAAAATGATAATATCTTATCAATTGCATTAATTCAATCCAATGATAATGTATGAGAAATCAAGAGAGAGAAATTCTAGGTATAGAAAGAGAAATATACTGTCGAAAGATACAAAATTTTCACTAAGAATCCCCAGAGGCTTGGCCGTCGTAGTTGCCGTGAACGAAGGAGGCCCTGACGAGATACCGGTCGCCTTCCTTCAACCCGGGAATGGTGTAGCAGTTGCGAGTTCCCTCGGGAAAGCTTCGAACGGTGAATACGATTCTGGAAGTACGTTTCAGAATCAAAAAGTTATGAAGAACTAAAATGATAAATATATATATATATATATATATATATATATATATATATATATATATATATATATATATGATGGCATTGTTAATCATTGGCCTCATCGAGTTTGCTGTCCTCTCCCAAATTGTGGCAATTATCTCCTGGGATCCCCTATTTCCGCTCACTTATTTGTGTCAGATATATGTGATTATTAATTATTATTATTATTATTATTAACTTTTATAAAGGATAAAGGATGATGACACGTGGAATATCGTCAACACTCGGTGGTTGCTATATCAACGTACTCCGGATGATGTGATGATCAATTCAGTCTTAAGGAAAATTTATTATTATTTTTATTGATTACAATAATCTAAGGCTTCACTATATAAAGACTTCTCAAGTATATTTTTGAGATCTGAATTCTCTTAGATCATTAGTTTTCTAATAGACTTGGCGTTTACTCGAATCCTCGATTAGAGTTTGGTTTGATACCATCGCTGTCAAAAATAGATATTGATTAAGATCATGATTGGTTAGGAATGATTATTCCATGTCGAACAATTAAAATCTAAATTAATCTAGCAATATATTGTTGAGAGAAAAAAAAAAAAGGAAACAATTGGGAGACGAGAATGAGGAGCAGCAGCGTAGGAGACAAGAGTACAAGAATAAACAAAGAACGGAAGAAAAGAGAAGGAATACAGAATAAAAGAATCAAATATAAGTGGAAATCTATAGTCTTATTTACTCTCTAATTTTGAATAGAAATTCAAAATCATTCATATATATAATCTTTCAAATTTTAAACTTACTCTCTTGATATAAAAACATCATTCTTATTAAATCTCACACCTCTTTTTTTTAAATTTTTTATCTTTCGTCTTTTCTTCCTATGCCAAAGCACACACACGCTAGTCAAATTATAATATATATTCTATCATTTCAAAGGTATTGTGTTTGTTCATTTAAAATCAATATAGCATATTTTTAGACTATATATTCATACGGAAGACTTATGTGTATGTTCTCTTTTTTTTCTAATATTTCTCTGTTTTAAAACTATGAGCCAACTCTTGCATGATGTCATGATAATACAAGCCTCAAATAGAAGAAGACTATAAGCAACCACATTACATAGAAATTGATCAATACCTGTCTTCAAACACCATAAATATAGCTGCCTATCTTTTCTTATATCAACAACACAAATTCTTCTTTCATTAATCATATAGCAAGCATCTACAAATCCAAAATATCATATAAATAAAAAGTAGAGTGATGATATACCTTCTTTCCATCTACGGTAAAGCCTTGGATCATCCACACTAGAAATTTTAGGATTAAAGTCCAAACAATCGTCAAAAGATTAAATGTCAATGCACCACGAGAACCGATCATATATATCATCAATCATATTGAAATAAGCATGCCTCCATGTATCTTTGAGGAAGAGAATACCACAAAAGATCCAAAATCCAATCACATATCCTAGTACCATGTGATATAGAACCATAGCCACTCAGAATCTCCTTTTTGTTCTCTTCTATAATATTTTGAACTGTTTTATTGTTAGAACAACTTTTGGAAATTGGCAGTCCACATAAGTCGTCATTACCCATGTAGATGGATGGATCAATAAAGGTTTGGAGTTGATGACCAGATGGTATCATTCCCGAAAGATTATTATACGATAAATTTAAGTAGCTCAAGGAATATAAAACCGATAAGCTTTCAGGAATGCTACCAGAAAGGTCATTTATCGATAGATCAACGGATTCTAATGATTTCATTCCTCCTATCTCCCAAGGGATTTTTCCTTGTAAATAATTTCTTGACAAATTTAAGTTCTTGAGTCCTGCAAGGTCTCCGATTCCTTTTGGGATCTCTCCATTTAGACTATTGTTTGAAAGATCTAAGCTTTTCATATGTTGCAAGCTACATTGTAAATAAGAAAGATCTTGTCCCTTTGTTAAGACATCTGATTCATAAGAACAAAATTGTAAATATTGCGATGTCGATCTCATGGTACTTAAATTACCAATGTTGTGAGGTATTGAACCAGAGAAGTTGTTATTCGCAAGATCCAATATTTGAAGCTGTTGAAATTGAGTAAGTTGCCAGGGAATAACTCCAGAAAATATATTTGAACGCAGACGAAGCACTACCAGTTGTTGCTGATTTTCTCCTATCCATAGCGTTATACTTCCGACAAGATTATTTTGAGCAGATCAAGAAACCATAAATTTGTACAATTTTTCAATGTCGAGGAACCTCACCGAAAATTTGTTATTTTTCAGATTGCAATAGAAGAAGCCTACTTAAAAAGCCGATCGTGTGTGGAATTTCACGACAAATGATTGTTGCCCAAATCTAAGAATGAAGATATTGTAATGACTCACCTAGACAATAAGGGATCTCACCAAATAATTTGTTGTTCGAAAGATCAAGGTATCGAGATATGTCCATTGATGATTGATGAAGATAAGCCACCATCAAGCATGTTATTTGAGAGTGATCTTGATTGAATGTAAGGCCATGTCGACAATTGCCCTATAAAGAAATTATTGGAGAGAGATAGTATATCAAGTGTAGACGGTAACATTGTAGGCAATGGACCTTCAAATCTATTGGAGTCCAAATTTAATATTTCCAACTTGATGAACTTAAAAAAGGATGGCAGCTTGCCTTCTATTTGGTTGTTGGAAAGGTCTAAATCTGTGATGGTAGAAGATGAAATATTCCAAAACCAAGCGGGCATTGTCCCTGCAATTTACTGATCTGCTAAATATAAAGCTTCTATCGTGTTTGGAACTGCAACCATTCTGAAATTGAGGTCCCAACGACAATTGTTTAAATATACAAATCTGAGTTGGAAAGGGGACCCAACTCTGGCCAATTGACATGGTGATAGAGTTATCATTCAAGTCCAACACTTGCAATCTCGTAAGATTCTCAAAATGAACTTCTGAAATGACACCTCCAAGAGCATTTCCACCGAGAAACAAGTCAGTGAGATTAGACAACTTACCGATGGAGGAAGGCAGGGAACCGTTGAATAAATTAGATCCGAGATCCAAAATGATGAGAGTCGTCATTTGGTCTAGCCAACCACTCAAATTTCCTGTCAATTGGTTCCTCGACATATGTAATTCTTCCAGTCTACGGAGATCAACTATGGATCTCGGTACGGTACCCTCGAGTTGATTGCCTCCTAGATCAAGAAAAGTAAGAGAGCCCAAGTCTCCAATTGCATCCGGAATAACGCCATGCAACCCAGATTTAAAAGATCAAGATGGGTAAGACTGCTAATATTCCCCAACCATTTGGGTAAGGTGGAGCTGAAACTATTGGAGGAGAGATCCAGGATGGTAAGAGAGGAGGTGAAGTTGACGTGGACAACAGAAGCTGGGATGGTTTGGAGACCAACGGAAGACATCCTTAACGCTCGGAGGGAAGGCAGCATGTTCACCGATGAGAACCAATCTGGGGCATCGGTTAGGTTCAACCAGCTCAAGTCCAGGTGCTTCAAGGAGGTGAGATGGGAGAGCCAGTCGAGGTTGACGACGGGATATCCGTCGCCATAATAATCGACGTATAAAGCAGCTCTTAGATCAAGAACGTCGAGGCTCGAAAGGTTCCCCAGCCGAGCAGGTATTCCTCCCATGAAATTTGTAGAAGATAGATTGAGGTATCTCAGTTTCTTGAAGGAGCCGATGAATTCCGGCATGCGGATCCCGCTGAAATCATTGAAGCTAAGATCCAAGTGCTCCAGATGAGACAAAGCAAGCAATGACGAGTTCATCCTCTCACCGCGTAATGCCCAATCATCTGTAGAATTCGTGTTTCGGAGGTCCAGCATGACGACGTGGCCGGTGGTGGTGTCGCAGGCCACTCCCTTCCAAGTGCAACAGTGGTGGCCTGTCCAAGAAGATAGCCGGCCACTGGTGTCTCCGACACCAGCTTTGAAGTCCAGCAGCGCCTCCCTCTCCATGCTAAAACACCCGCCTGTCGCCGCTGCCCCGTGGAGGAGGAGGAGGATGCCCAAAAGGCAGAATAATGATGATGAGAAGGATAGGGTGAAAGCCATGGCCGGCACAATCAGAAGAAGAGGGCGAAGGTGGAGGTGCATGCTACGCTATGCACACAATTTATAAGCCGGCTGATGCACATAATTTATAAGCCGGCTGATGCACACAATTTCTTCCACTCCATGGTCAAATTTCCAGCATGCATGGAATTTAATTGTACCGACCGGCTCTCCAAAGAAGACTTTGACTTATCAGCCCAATCCAAGTTTCGATTCAAATTTCTTGCTTTCCAATACCTCAGCATGAGACGATCTCGGAAATGGACATTGGTTGCCTTTGAATCCAAGCCATATATTAGGTAATCAAATTCTGATTTAACAAAGAACAATAATCGTATAACAAATCAACATTGAGTTGGTCAACAAAGTTGCTTGAGCATACATATGTAAGAGCAACACATCAAGGTAGTTGAGTCAACACAAATAATATATATGTACTTGGCCTAATAAGATATGAGTCCAACACATAAAAATTGAATAATCAAAAGATGTAGACATTATGTGACCCGATAAGGAAGAATAATCAACTAGCTTATCAATCCACATCTTCACAAAGGTTAATCGCTATTGAGAAAGATTGATTAATAACATAATAGGCGATTCTTACTATTTCAATCCAAAATTGAATAATCAAAAGATGTTAGTTGAATATCCAATTCATGGCTTTGGCATAATGTGAAGATGATATGGAGTGACAGAGTCAACGTTTATGTCTAACATGCTTTGTTTGTTGCTAGAGCCTCTTAATATTTGTTATACTTGGATCAGTCTTACCGTTAAATTGGAGCAGCATTGAAGGGGTTGGAATGTCACCGTCTTACCGCTAAATTATTGTACACTCCAAGTTGGCCAAATGGATCCCTAAGTAAGTTCCATTATTTTAACAAAGGTGGCAGAAAATGTGCTTCATTTTACCAATGCTAAAACAAAATAAAGGAAAGAAACAATGTATTCATCTTCAACTTAATATGTAAACTTCAACTCAGCAGTCAGCTAAATAAGCAAACAACTTATTGTACATGTTCAGGTAAGACACCAGTAAAATGGATAATGCACGGTTTTATGCCAATAACATACTACACTTTTTTCCTTCAGAAAACAGATAAAAAGGGGGGAAAGCATGAATGGTCACATTGCATGTTAGTCTTCCAAAAGTGTGCAGGTAATTAATAAGAAAAACACAGTTCATCTTGAGGGGAAAAAAAAAAAGAACAAGCAGATGATACAAGTTATTGACCGGACTAGAGCAATGGACGTCCAAAGTAGTGGTGGGATAGCATACCATCGGCTGCATCCGTTGCCAAAACTGAAAGATTAATAGGAATGTAAACCTCAGCAGCATTGAGGATGGGGGGGAAGGGTGGAACCGGCCACCCTTGTCAGATTAAAATAACCAGGCAAACCTGGGTACGCCAGCCGACGGACGAAATGGACATGCGTTGCCGGTAGATACGCAGGACTGATGTTATCGCTATCGGGTTCCCCGTCTGCTCTCACCTGAAAAATCCTACTTCCATTCCCACTTAAATAGTCGAAATCAGCAAAGTGCAAATAGATATAGAGTGGATTAACGATTTAGATCGGTTTTACCCTTAAATTGGAAGGGTATTAAAGGGGTTGGGATATCATTATCTTAGGAGCTGTATTGAAGGGGTTTATTTCTTCTATAAATATTCTATCTCTATATTTTAGGAGGGAGAACATAATGTGAAGAATAATTTGAATTCTTCTTATAGAAAGATATAAATTATTTGATGTTTATGGAAAAAGATATACAAGAAGAGTTATGCTTGAATAGAAATGACAAAGTTAACATTTGTATCTGACATGATTTTATTTTTACTTAGAGCCTCTTAATATTTATTTTGACTAAAAAGACTTAATATAGAGTGGATTGATAATTTTGGTCAGTCTTACCCTAAAATTGAGATAGTATTAAAGGGGTTGAGATGTCGTTATCTTAGGAGCTGTATTGAAGGGGTTTATTTTCTCTATAGATATATATCCCTAGACTTTAAGATGGAGAACAAGATGTGAAGAATACTTTGATTTTTCTTGAGAGAAAGATATTAAATTATTTAATATTTACGGAAGAAGATATACAATGAGAGTTGTGCTTGAATAGAAATGATCCAAGTCTTTAAATGAACTTATATAATGAAAATTTTAATTTTCTCCATACAGATAGAGAAATGTTGTCAAATCACTTTATAAATTGAAAAAAATTGATGATAATAGGTTTATTAGAAAAAAATCTGAACTACCAGATAATAATTCTAAAATGATTAAGAAGGATGAGTACCGCTATGTCATTATCTATAGTATTTCCAATCCCAGCAATACAAACTTTTAGCCTACACCTTTGGATTTCCTGAAAGGCATCAACTAATTGGAGGAGAAACTAACAATGAACCGTGAACAGAGACCAACAAAAACACTGTTAAAGAACTTCTATTTTGTAGCTACCTCAAATATTGCAGCGGCTCCAATTACATAGACCCGTTAAATCCAAATTTATGTATGCACTTTACACAATACAAAACAAATACATCCATAATTGTCCACATATAACAGCAGCGACATATTGAGCTCTCAAAAACAAATGAGTTCACCAAAGACATCCCACTGATGGATTATTACATCACAAGTCTCAAGAGTTTGAACCATAAACTGTATAATTTGTTGTCTCGATACATAACCAAATTCAATCTACTTGCAGGCATCTGAAAAAATTTAACAAGAAGGATATGAGCAACCGCATAAATGCATTTTAGAAAATTATACATAAATGTTAAACCCTCTTTTATTCTTAAACAAAGAGCAAACATGCTTTTCAAATCATCACTTTTAGCATAACAAGCACTTAAGATAACATAATCTTTGAAAACATTTGTATACCAAAACATAAGTGGATATATTTCATTTTAATGCAAATATTATCATTCACTAATTATGAATCAGTATAAGTGTAACTAAGTTTTCACATCTAAAATTCATCATAACTATAACATAGGGCATATATCTAATGGCTATAACCATATTATATCGTATGATAAGAATAAAAAACATATTCAACCTTCATGGTATAGGTAAGACATTTATCCCTATATGTCAAGCCCCATAAGAAATTAGTTTATGAACTTATGAGCAATATATAACCCCAATTAGTAAGATCCAAAATAAAACCAACTAATTGAACAATTAACCATCATTTAAAATAAAATATTGACATATCCTTCCATTGCATAACTCCTTATGTATTATTTGAAATATGTCCAACAATATAGCATTCGAAAATACAATAATTAAATATTTTAATTATTTTAAACAAATGCAATGTCGAAAAGCTTATTTTCAAAAGCCAATTTAACATTTGCAAATCACATAACTTCATTATTAACAAATATATATTATTAAATTTAAAAATAAGTTATGCAAAATCATTCAGTCCTTACATTAATCATGGATTATTATAACTGATACAGTGATAAACATTCTTCTTCTTTTCCTAAATCATTCAAATAATATAAATTAATCCAACAAACAATCATAATATTTTCTTTATTTTCTTTCTTATCTGAGAATGACTTTTTTTTCATCTAAGATCACACAACACACTCAATGATTTTAGAATAATTAATCTATAGTCCTATTTACTCTCTGATTGGTAGGGGATGGATAGGAATTCAAAATCATACATATATATAATCTTTCAAATTTTAAACTTACTCCCTTGATATAAAAACAACATCCTTATTAAATCTCACACCTCTTTTTTTTCTTTCCTCTTTTCTCCCTTTGCCAAAGCCATCCCTCACTTCCTCTAAATCTAAGACACAAACGCTAGTCAAATTATAATATTTATTCTATCATTTCGAAAGCAATATCTTTGTTCCTTTAAAATCAATATAGCATATTTTTAAACTATATCTTCGTGAGGAAGACTTGGTTGTATGTTCTCTTCTTTTTTTAATATTTTTCTGCTTTAAACCTATGAGCCAACTCCTGCATGATGTTATGATAGAAGACTGTAAGCAACCATATTGTATAGAAATTGATCAATACCTATCTTCAAACACCATAAATATAGCAGCCCATCTTTTCTCATATCAACAACACAAATTCTTTTTTCATTAATCACAGCCAGCAACTAAAAATTCAAAATATCATATAAATAAAAAAAATATAGTGACGACATACCTTCTCCCCATCTACCGTAAAGCCTTTGATCATCCGCAATAGAAATTTTAGGATTAAAATCTAAACAATCGTCAAAAGATTAAATTCCATTGCACCCAGAACCGATCATATATATCATCAATCATATGGAAATAAGCATGCCTCCATGCATCTTTGAGGAAGAGAAAACCACAAAAGATCCAAAATCCCATCACATATCCTAGTACCATGCTGATATAGAACCATAGCCACTCGGGAATCTCCTTCTTGTACTCTTGTATAATATTTTGAGTTGTTTTATTGTTAGAACAACTTTTGAAAATTGGTGGTCCACATAAGTCGGCATTGCCCATATAGATGGATGGATCAATAAAGGTTTGAAGTTGACGACCAAATGGTATCATTCCCGAAAGATTATTATATGACAAATTCAAATAGCCCAAGAAATATAAAGCCGATAAGCTCTCAGGAATGCTACCAGAAAGGTTATTTATCGATAGATCAAGGGATTCTAATGATTTCAATCCTCCTATCTCCCATGGGATTTTCCCTTGTAAATGATTTCTTGACAAATCTAAGTTCTTGAGTCCTGCAAGGTCTCCAATTCCTTTCGGGATCTCTCCAGTTAGACTATTGTTCGAAAGATCCAAACTTTTCATAAGTTTCATGCTGCATTCTAAATAATAAAGATCTTGTCCCTTTGTAAAGACATCTAATTCATCATAACAAAAGTTATTATATTTTGATGTTGATCTCATGGTACTTAAATTACCAATGTTGTGAGGTATTGAACCAGAGAAGTTGTTACTTGCAAGATCCAATATTTGAAGCCATTCAAGTCGAGCAAGTTGCCAGGGAATAACTCCAGAAAACATATTTGAACGTAGACGAAGCACCATCAGTCGTCTTATATTTTCTCCCATCCATAGCATTATACTTCCAACAAGATTATTTTGAGCCAGATCAAGAAGCCGTAAATTTGTACAATTTTTCAATGACAAAGGAACCTCACCCGAAAAATTGTTATTTTTCAGTTGCAATAGCAAAAGACCACTTAAAAAGCCGATCGTGTGTGGAATTTCACCCGACAAATGATTGTTGCCCAAATATAAGGAATAAAGATTTGGTAATGACTCTCCCAAACAATAAGGGATCTCACCAAATAATTTATTGTTCGAAAGGTCAAGGGAACTGAGATATGTCCATTGGCAGATTGATGAAGATAAGCCACCATCAAGCATGTTATCTGAGAGTGACATTGATTGAACGTAGGGCCATATCGGCAATTGCCCTATAAAGGAATTATTGAAGAGAAAAAGATAATGAAGTGTAGATGGTAGCATCGTTGGTAATGGACCTTCAAATCTGTTGGAGTCCAAAAATAATGATTTCAACTTGGTGAACTTGAAAGAAGATGGCAGCTTGCCTCCTATTTGGTTGTTGGAAAGGTCTAAAACTGTGATGGTAGAAGATGAAATATTCCAAAACCAAGAAGGCATTTTCCCTACAATTTTACAATTTTCCAAATGTAATTCTTCCATCTGTGTTTGAAACTGCAACCATTCCAGAAATTGGGGGCCCAACTGACAATTACTTAAATCTACATATCTGAGTTGGAAAGGGGGAACCCAACTCTGGCCAATTGATATGGTGATGGGAGTGTCAGATAAATCTAACACTTGCAATCTTGTAAGATTCTCAAAATGAACTTCTGAAATGACACCTTCAAGAGAATTTTCACCGAGATATAATTCAGTGAGATTAGATAATTTACCAATGAAGGAAGGCATGGAACCGTTGAATAAATTATCTCTGAGATCCAAACTGATGAGAGTCGTCATTTGCTCCAACAAACTGTTCAAATTTCCTGTTAATTGATTGACTCCAAGTTCAAGAAAAGTAAGAGAGCCCAAGTCTCCAATTGCATCCGGAATAACGCCATGGAACCCAGATCTATAGAGATCAAGATGGGTAAGACTGCTAATATTCCACAACCATTTGGGTAAGGTGGAGTGGAAATTATTAAAGGAGAGATCAAGGACGGTAAGAGAGGAGGTGAAGTTGAGGTGGACAACAGAAACTGGGATGCTTTTGAGACCAGCGGAAGACATACATAACGCTTGGAGGGAAGGCAGCATGTTCACCGATGAGAACCAATCTGGGACATCGGTTAGGTTCAACCTGCTCAAGTCCAGGTGCTTCAAGGAGGTGAGATGGGAGAGCCAGTCGAGGTTGTCGACGGGATATCCGTCGCCATTATCATCGACGTATAAAGCATCACTTAGATCAAGAACGTAGAGGCTCGAAAGGTTCCCCAGCCGAGCAGGTATTCCTCCCATGAATTGTGTATAAGAGAGATTGAGGTATCTCAGTTTCTTGAAGGAGCCGATGAATTCCGGTATGCGGATTCCGCTGAAATCATTGAAGCTAAAATCCAAGTGCTTCAGATGAGATAAAGCAAGCAATGACGAGTTCATCCTCTCACCGCGTAATGCCCAATCGTCCGTAAAATTTGTGTTCCGGAGGTCCAGCATGACGACGTGGCCGGTGGTGGTGTCGCAGGCCACTCCCTTCCATGTGCAACAGTCTTGGCCTGTCCAAGAAGATAGCCGGTTGCGGGGGTCTCCGACACCAGCTTTGAAGTCCAGCAGCGCCTCCCTCTCCATGCTAAAACACCCGCCAGTCACCGCTGCCCCGTGGAGGAGGAGGATGCCCAAAAGGCAGAACAATGATGATGAGAAGGATAGGGTGAAAGCCATGGCGCCCAGTTTGAGGTGGAGGTGCATGCTATGCTACGCCAAATCACAAATTTATAAGCCAACTGATGCACACAATTTCTTCCATTTCATGTTCTAACTTTCTCCACTCCGTTACATCATGCATGGAATTAATTGTACCGACCCGCTCTCTAAAGAAGACTTTGACTTATCAGCCCAATCCGGAGAGCACACAAGTCACCTTCATCATTAAGAGTAAGGGCCAAGTTTTTGTTGCATCATCGTAGGGGTAAAATGATAGATACCTACGGATGAAACCAGCCATTATTAATACAGCTTTTGGAAACTGTTAGCATCGGCCTCAATCAGTGGGATGAGCACCGTTTGACAGACGAGCGACTCGCCGGAAATGTCCAAGAAGACTTTGACTTGTGGTGATTGATGCAGAGAAGATGTGCGGTGAGAAGCCTCGCATCCTAAGCTGCATTCCATGGATTCTTTTTTTACACGTCGCTGGCCAAGAAGACTTTGACTTGTGGTAAATTAGAACTTAGTTTAGAGATCTAAATAGAAAAATTAATTTTTAATAAATTAGAATTTATTTCGGTGCATAAACCATAAATCTAAGATCTCCATGAGAGAGATACACACAGGAAAACATTTGGGTGTTCTTGAGTTAATCACTATTGTGAGAGATTGATTAATAACAAAGCAGCGATTCTTACTTGCCTCAACCCAAAATTGAATAATCAAAAGATGTTAGTCGGATGTCCAATTCATGGATTTGACATAATATGGGGATGATTTGGAGTGACAAAATCAACGTTTACGTCTGACATGCTTTGTTTTCTGTTAGAATCTCTTAATATTTGTTTTACTAGGAAGACCTGATGTAGAATAGACGGATGACTTGGATTAGTCTTACCACTAAATTGGAGTAGCATTGAAGGGGTTGGGATGTCACCGTCTTACCACTAAATTAGAGCCGTATTGAAAGGATTTGTTTCTTTTATAAATATCATATATATCTCTCAATTTTAGAGAGAGAGAGAGAGAGAGCAAGATGTTAAGAATATATATATACATACATGAAAGCTGCCTTCTAACAAAGAATATATATATATATATATATATATATATATATATATATATAGAGAGAGAGACAAAGAGAGAGTAGTCGTTGTTAGTTGGATGTCAAATCATGGCTTTGGTATAATGTGGAGATGATTTGGAGTGACAGAATCAACGTTTACGTCGACACGCTTTGTGTTTTGCTAGAGTCTCTTAATATTTGTTTTACTAGGAAGACCTAATATAGAGTAGACGAATGACTTGGATCAGTCTTACCACTAAATTGGAGCAGCATTGAAGGGGTTGGGAATGTCACCGTCTTACCACTAAATTAGAGCCGTATTGAAGGTGTTTGTTTCTTTTATAAATATCATATATATATATATATCTCTCGATTTTAAGAGAGAGAGAGAGAAAGCAAGATGTGAAGATATATATATATATATATATGTATGTATGTATGCTGCCTACAAAGAATATTTATACATATATATACATAGAGAGAGAGAGAGAAAAGAGTCATTGTTAGTTGGATGTCCAATTCATGGTTTTGGCATAATGTAGAGACGACTTGGAATGGCTGAGTCAAAGGTGCATCTAATATGACTTTGTTTTCTACTCAGTCTTTTAATATTTGTTTCGACTAGAAAGACTTGATATTAGTGGATGGATGACTTGGGTTAATCTTGTCATTAAATTGGAATTGCATTAAAGGGGCTGGAATGTCACTATCTTACGAGTCGTATTGAAGATATTTATTTCTTTTATAGATATTTTATGTATCCTTATGAGAGAGAATAAGATGTGAAAAATATTTTGATTCCTCTCGAGAGAGAAAGATATAAATTATTTGATGTTAATAAGAGAAGATATACAAAGAGAATTATGCTTGAGTGGGGATGATACAAATCCTTAATTGATCTCACATAATGAAAATTTTAATTTTTTTTGGATAAATGAAAGTTATCAAATCATTTTACATAAAAAAGTGATGTTGAAAGGTTTATTAGAAAAAAAAAATAAAAATGTTATTATCTATAATCTTTTGGAATACCAGCAATAGAAACTTCTAGCCCATGCCTTTAGATTTCCTGATAATTCAAGGAGGAGGAACTAATCATTAAGAGGGAAGCAAAGAAATTTAGAACTTAGAAAGCGAACATATACCAACAAAAACACCTATTAAAAGGCTTTTATTTTATAATCACCCCAAATATTGCAGAGGCTTTCTTTTGAGTTCCATCACCTCCAATTACATAGACCTGGCAGGCATGATAAAAAAAAAAAAGATCAACATATATGATTAAGATTAAAAATTTTAAGCCACCGAGTAATGAAATGGAAATCCCATCGATCAATTTCCAGAAGCAAAAGAGACAGCTTAAAAAAAAGAGAGAAGGATTTAGCATATATGTCGATCATCGAGGACTCACCTTCTGGGCAACTCTATCCGTCCTACTATGGTAGATCTGTTTTGGAGTATACAACTCTCATTCGTAGAACTGTGTTAGGTTATCATTTCTATTCTTCCACAAAGCTAAAGACGATAGAAACTAAGGGTTTTCAAGGTGATGGCAGAGTTGTTATCAACATCTTCTCCCTCTCTTAATCATTCATCATCACAATATATGTCATAATATTATAACCACAGACAGTTCCATAAGTTTTCATATGAGAATTGCAAGGCTTAAACTTGTACACAACTTGAATCCGAATCCATGCACTTGACACAATACAAAAACAGATACGTCCATAATGTCCAGCAGCGACATATTGAGCTCTCAAACACAAATAAATTCACCAAAGACATCCCACTAATGAATTATTACATCATAAATCTCAAGAGTTTGAACCATAAACGATATAATTTGTTGCCTCAGTACATAACCAAATTCAATCTACTCGTAGGCATCTGAAAATTTTTAACAAGAATGATATGAGCAACAATAATAAACACCTAAACTCATATAATAGCAAAACTTCTCGTAGATGCATTTTATAAAACTATACACTTATATTAAGAGCAAACATAACTTTACATGCTTTTCAAATCACAAACTTTTAGCTTTATAAGCACATAAGACAATATAATTTTTGAATATATTTGCATAACAAAACATAAATGGATAGATTTCATTTTAGTACCAAGATTATTATTAATTAATCATGAATCAGCGTACGTATAACTAAGCCTTCATATCTAAATTCAACGATAGTCATAACTATAACAAAAAGGCATATATTAAAACAGAAGTCAAAGTGCTAATGGCAATGACCATATTGTATCAATATCATATTTAATCTCTATGGTATAAGTAACACATTTATCTATGTGTCAGACCTAGAAAGACCTAGAAGAAACTAGTTTATGAACTTATGACCAATGTATAACCGCAATTGATAAAGTCTAAACCAAAATCAACTAATTGAGAACAATTAACCATCATTTAAAATAACATATTGACACCTTATTTGAAATATGTCCAACAAAATAGCATTCGAAAATATAATAATCAAATATTTTAATTATTTTAAACAAATGCAAGATCGAAACGCTTATTTTCAAAAGCCAATTTAACATTTGCAAATCACATAACTTCATTATAAACAAATATATATTATTAAATTGAAAAACAAGTTACACAAAATCATTCGATACTTACGTTAATTAAAATAGACTGAAGTTTTTATATTAAATTACATAATTTTCAACGTAGCATCGTGTGCCGTAAGTTTTGTTCCATCATCGTATGGGCGAACTGATAGATACGTTAGGATGAAAGCTGGCACATCAAGCATAATTTAGTGTACAATCTTAACCAAAACTTGCAGGCGTTGGTTGAAGCTTGGATTGTCATAATGACAATTTTAGGACAGAAAGTGCCTCATCCGCAGCGTAATATGTTTTCTAGAGGCTAAAAGAGTACTGTATTCCCCCTGTTTCAGAAGCATCCTCTTGGTAGAACTTTTTTTGTGTAGGAAAGACGTCAAATAATATCATGGACGCGCGTGCTTCATACGGAAAGATATACCAAATCAACGCAATCGGGTAACCAACGTCTTAGGTGGGCAAGACCGGAGAACTTTACAAGTCTTCCATGTCTACCGGTGAAACGAAGAAGATGACTTGCATGCTGTGTGGAAGAAGTTGGCCATTATTGGAGTTGATTCCACTGTCGATTGGGCTGACAGGTCGAGTCTTCTTCGTGCAGAAGTGGAGATCGAAAGTAGTCCGTGGAGTGGGAGAATTTTGGGTGCATCCCTTTCCTCATCAGTTGCTTTATAAACCACGCATGGTGGCTTTGTGATATGACCGGCCATACATCTCCACCTTCTTCCTGTTCTTCTAATTGTGGCGGCTAGGAGGGGCAACGGTGGCAAATGGATGCTTTAACCATGAGAGAAGTTTTTTTTTTTGTATCAAGAGAAGAAATAGATTAAATATTTATAAAAGGATAAACTAAATTGATTAATGATTCTTCAAAAAATATTTTTAGAAAAGAATGATTTATTTTAAGTATATTTAATGTAATGTATCTATGGAGACTTTATAAACCCTATATATTAGTTTATGAAACATAAAGATTTTGAAGTTGTAAAAAGTTTTGAGTGAAAGATAGAATATTTTATGTTATCCTACTCTTCCATCATGTGATATCTCAATCTTTTCTTTCTAGTTCAACATTTGGTATTATATCTTAGGTTAAGCTATGACCTCTTTTTCAAGTATCATCCAACTCCAAATCCCTATATTGACAACAAAAAAAAATTATGATATATTGTACATCCAAATGAGGGTTCCTCAAGGCTCTCAAGATATATGAGAATTTATAGAAAATAGATTTGTTAAATCAAGTCCAATAGAAGAAGGAGCAATGAATGTAAAAGCAAGAAAATAACTTAGAGATAGAAGAAAAAAAAAAAGAGGAGAAAATAACTTTGTTCACAATCTTTTAAAGGCTCAATCATACAATATTTGAGATCATTGTTCTAGTAAAACCTTTAAAAGAGGCTTCAGAAATATTTCAAAAAATATTTGGTAGTATGGATAAAGTAAAAAAGCTTCATCTCTAAGTTTTATGAGTTGAGTTTGAAAAATTATAATAAGATATTTCTGAATCTATTTCTGAAATATCTTGCTGTAATAGAAAAAATAAGTGATCAAAGAGAAATAGAAAAGAATACTAAGATATCTATATTCAAATTTTTGATTTTATTACTATAGCAAAGAATGCAGAGTTTAAAGATTTGGAACAAATATCTTTAGAACAACTAGATTTAGTTTACCTTTCAAAGATTCTTGGAATGAGTATAGCAACTAACAACATGATTAAACAAGTACAATCAACCCAAGCTAAAGCGAAGAAGTTTGAAGCTACGGTAAATATAAGGAAGCAATTGATAAGCATAGAAAAGAAAATGTGTTCAAGGAAAAGAAGATATGATTATAAGGTACTTGTGAAAAGAGAGATTTCCTATAGGTATTTATAATAAATTTAAACCAAAGAAATATGGTTCTTATAAGGTCTTTAAAAAAATTAGTAACGATACTTATATAATTGGATTATGAGATGATTGGAGGATCTGAAAGACCTTCAATGTTATAGATTTATATGACTGTTTTTTTATATGAGAATCCATTATATGTATACATAAATTATTCGAGGGGATCAATGTAGAACAAACAGAAGAAGAAGACTTTCTTCAAATAACTTAAAATTGTCCATTTATTTTTTAATCTGACATTACTAGTTAATTAGTTTTTAAAAGCTAAAATTTATCTCACATCACTAATTATTT
Organism: Musa beccarii; assembly: GCA_024322285.1. NCBI lineage: Eukaryota > Viridiplantae > Streptophyta > Magnoliopsida > Zingiberales > Musaceae > Musa > Musa beccarii. Next base: position 34,476,431 of record CM044402.1, read on the forward strand.
AGTTTTCAAGACGTAGAACTAATATAAATAAAGATTTTCTCTAAAGAATCATAAAAAAATATCTTTTAAGTATTATAAAGACCTTGAATTTGATTTTTTTTATCTTTACTTATAAAATCAGTTTGTGAAAAAAAAAATTAATAATATTTTTGTCGTGTGTCAGAATTATTGCCCATGGATGGGGACTATCACCGGCATTGTACCGATGTTTACATCCGAAGATTACTACATGCAGCACCGCTGTCACCGCCACAGTCGCATAGCAACATGCTGTCAGATCGAACATGCTTTTTTTTTTCTTTTTTTCTTCGCATGCTTTGCTTTCTTCTACAACGGTGATTGATTGTGGCATCTATCAGCTGGAAGTCTAAAGTTGCACTGGCAACTCATCCGGTGGAGTCATCGGACGGTCACAGATCCTTCCGGTTAGTATTTTTCAGGCCTCAAATTCCTTGCTCCGACTTGATTCTCTCACCCCTTTTCATCATCCACCGACTCCTCAAGTCATTTTCCTAGTAGATGCGTATCATCACACTCGATCTCTTGATTCGAGAAAGGCCATCGTCCACAGCACAAAGAAGTGAGCAGAAAGTGAAATGAGGGAAGAGACGGATGGGAGGGGAAACAAAAAGTCAAACTCGGTGAATTGACCTGCTCAGTGATTAGATGTTGGTGTTGGAATTAAATTTATCAAGATATCATAAAGATGTTGGTGAAATGCATTTTAAAGAAATAATTATATTAAATATAATGAATATAATATTTTTATGGAGACTACGTAAATCTCATGTGTCGGATCAATTTTTAAAGATATAAAATCTTTTTGAGTGAAACATAAGATATCATAAAGATGATCATTACGGGGTGAAATATATATTTTTTAAAAAATGATTCATATTAAATATAATGAATATAATATTTCTATGGAGATTATATAAATCTCATGTGTCGAGTCATCAAACACAGAGAATTTTTAAAGTTATAAAAAAAATTTCATAAAATATTTTGTTTTATCCTATTGATCCTCAGTATTAGATTTCAAGGATTAGTTGAGGAATCCCAAAGCTCACCCAAATCCAATCCATCTTACTTGATTTCTTTAAGAGCCATATGTACGCTAACACGCATCTAAGCATGTTACAAGAGAAAGCATCACCTGTTGCTTGCTTGCAAGAAAGTACACAGGCAGTAGTACTCGTACATGGATGAATGATTTCTCATAGGAAACTTTGGAGCCTACCCGGCGCTCATCAAACATTATGATCCAAACACAGTTTGTTCTCACACAATTTTACATTTACAAATTTGACAAACGGAAACTCTAACGTGAGAGGCGAGCAAGCATAGCTTCGCATGCCATTCCACTATTCCCAGCATCGTTGATTTCCATATAAGCGTTTGTGTCACTTCCATTGTTGTTCTCTAGTTGCAAGCTCTCCTTCAATCGCATCACCACTTCGGTCATGGTTGGCCTCTGATGAGCAGAGATATCAACACATCGCATTGCTAAATCGATGACCTTTAGGATAGAGCCGTTGTTGTATCGCCCTCCGAGTTTTGGATCAGCCACCTTAGTGATGTCGGCTTCAGCTAGCCTCCATCGTACCCATTGGACTAAGTGACACCTTTTGGTTGATCCAACACGGCTGATCGGCCCGTAACCAGCTCCAGAAGAACAACTCCAAAGCTGTATACATCACTTTTTCAGTCAGCTGGAATGTAGCATAGTACCTGAAAAAGAAAATGTATCAACGTAGTACTTGGTAACTACTATGACAACTTTGGAGAAGAAAACTAAGAAGATTGAATATTGTTTTGACTTGACTCATACATTGATTTAACATGATTCCTATGAATGTTTTATAGATGTAAAAGGGGCAAAAATAACCATCCCGGAAAGGTGCAACAATTGTTCGTGATTCTCCTCTTGTAAAGTTAGCTAAGAGGATATTGTTAGTGTTCACATCCCTATGGATTATAGGCGGCACACATCCCTTGTGTAGATACTCCAGACCTGTTCATAAATTGTTCAGTGGAACAGAAAGTGAGAAATCGAAAAGATACATAAATAGCGATACCAATTGGAAGATCACCTTGTGCAGCTTCAATTGCTATCCGAATTCGTTCTCTCCAACTCAATGTTTGGCTATTTCCAGTTTTATCTGGAAAATTAACTCCATAAGTTCAGCATAACGTAAAATTAACTCAAGAATATTATGCTGCACAGTTCTGTGAGGACTAGATGAAGCTGACAATGCACTAAAGATTCTGAATACGTCTCAATCTTCTCCAAGTGTACAGTAGCTCAGATCATAGAATAATATTCAACATCTTTTTTACCTGAAAGACGATCTCTAAGACTTCCACGAGCAGCATATTCATAAACGAGTCCAAGTTGATTGCTGTCTCTACAGTACCCGATCAAAGACACTAAGTTCCTGTGATGGACCCTCGATAAGAGAAGAGCCTGCAACCCAAAGAGGAAGATATATACTCCATTTCATCCATAACCTACTTGTTCATTAAAATGCATTCATATAGATTGCATACCTCGGCTTGAAACTCTTTCAATAAAAGAAACAAAAAGAGTGCTGTTAACACTGCTTCTCATTGTAACGAAGGCGGAGTTGCTAGTACAGAGTTCCAAAACATGCATCCACAAGTCACTTGTAACCTCCAGAGAGAAATTTCATGAGCTATGATTCATAATAACTCATATACTTACCAATGATCACTTTCCATTGTCTGCATGTCGATGGCATACAAGTAAATGAAGGAGTTAAATATGTCCAGGATCATGTAATTTAGAAAATTTGTGTAGATTATTCTAAAACGGACTCTATAATAACGAGCGTAAAGAACATTGATGAGCCTAAAACATACTTTACAAATATAAAGGTGAAAAAGTTATCTAAAAATTAACTGACTTAATTTTAGGCAATCACACTTGTATAACAAGGTTTGTCAAGCTTTGGTAGAATGGTAGATAATAAATTATTATTTATCAACCCACTAGTTGTTTATAAGTTTGTATTACACATGGCTTAAAAATTGACTCATTTAATCTTGATCTATTTGATAAAGAAATTAGCTTTCCCAAAATTTTAATCTCAGGCAGAATTTAGACAAGACTAGAATTGAAAAAGATCAGCATAATTACACCCCAAATCAGAGTTGGGAATGTTCATCATAATGAATGGGCTTATGGAATAGAAACTTCCTTGAAGTAGTGTTAATTGTAGATTATTAACAAATACATATTATTAAATTCAAAATCAAGTTAGACAAAATCATTTGATATGTTAATTGTAGATTATTATAACTGACATAGCGATCAATGCTCTCCTTTTCCTAAATCATTCGAATAATATAAACCAATCCACTAAACAATCATAATCCTTCTTTTCCTAAATCATTCGAATAATATAAACTAATCCAATAAACAATCATAATATTTTCTTTCTTATCTGAGAATGATTATTATTTTTCTCTAAAATCACATCATACACAATGATTTTAGATTAATTAATCTATAGTCCTATTTACTCTCTGAATGGTAAGGAATGAATAGGAATTCAAAATCATTCATATATATAATCTTTTAAATTTTAAACTTACTCTATTGATATAAAAATGGCATCCTTATTAAATCTCTCACCTCTTTTTTTTTCCTCCTCTTTTGTTCCTCTGCTAAACCCACCTCTCTCTTCCTCTGTGTCCAATCCACACATGCTAGTCAAATGATAATGTCTATTCTATCCTTTCGAAAGTAATGTATTTGTTCCTTTAAAATCAATATAGCATATTTTTAAACTATATCTTCATACGGAAGACTTGGTTGTACGTTCTCTATTTTTTTAAATATTTTTTTGCTTTAAAACAATGAGCCTTGCATGATGTTATGATTATGCAAACATCAAATAGAAGAAGACTATAAACAACCACATTACATAGAAATTGATTAATACCTATCTTCAAATCCAAAATACCATATAAATAAAAAGTAGAGTGACGACATACCTTCTCCCCATCTACCATAAATCCTTGGATCATCCATACTAGAAATTTTAGGATTAAAGTCTAAACAATCATCAAAAGATTAAATGCCACTGCAGTCAGAACCGATCATACATATCATCAATCATATGGAAATAAGCATGCCTCCATGCGTCTTTGAGGAAGAGAATACCACAAAAGGTCCAAAATCCCATCACATATCCTAGTACCATGCTGATATAGAACCATAGTCACTCAGGAATCTCCTTCTTGTACTCTTATATTATATTTTGAGTTATTTTATTATTAAAATAACTTTTGAAAATTGATGACCCACAGAAGTCAGCATTGCCCATATAGATGGATGGATCCATAAATGTTTGGAGTTGATGACCAGATGGTATCATTCCTGAAAGATTATTATACAATAAATTCAAATACCACAAGGAATATAAAGCCGATAAGCTCTCAGGAATACTACCAAAAATTTATTGATCAAGAGATTCTAATGATTTCAGTCCTCCTATCTCCCAAGGGATTTTCCCTTGTAAATGATTTCTTGACAAATTTAAGTTTTTCAATTCCTTTTGGTATCTCTCCAATTAGACTATTTTTGAAAGATCCAAACTTTTCATAAGTGGCATACTACATTTTAGATAATAAAGGTCTTGCCCCTTCGTAAAGACATCTAATTCATAATCACAATATTCATAATAATGTGATGTCGATCTCATGGTATTTAAATTACCAATGTTGTGAGGTATTGAACCAGAGAAATTATTATTTGCAAGATCCAATATTTGAAGTTGTTCAAATTAAGTAAGTTGTTAAGGAATAACTCCTGTAAACATATTTGAACGTAAATGAAGCACTACCAGTTGTTGCATATTTTCTCCTATCCATAGCGTTATACTTCAGACAAGATTATTTTAAGCCAAATCAAGAAATTATAGCTTTGTACAATTTTTCAATGACAAAGGAACCTCATCCGAAAAACTGTTATTTTTTAGTTGCAATAGCGAAAGCCCACTTAAAACCCCGATCGTGTGTGGAATTTCACCCGACAGGTGATTGTTGCTCAAATTTAAGAAATACAGATTTTTTAATGACTCTCCCAAACAATAAGAGATCTCACCAAATAAGTTGTTGTTCGAAAGATCATGGTATTAGAGATGTGTCCTTTGACAAATTGAAGAACATAAGCCACCATCAAGCATGTTATCTAAGATCGACACAAATCTAATATGGGGCCATAACAACAATTGCCTTGTAAAGGAATTCTTGGAGAGAGATGGAGCATCAAGTGTTGATGGTAGCATCATTGCAATGGACCTTCAAATCTGTTGGAATCCAAATATAATCTTTCCAACTTGGTCAACTTTAAAGAAGATGACAGTTTGCCTCATATTTGGTTGTTAGAAAGGTCTAAAACTATGATAGTAGAAGATGAAATATTCCAAAACCAAGCGGGCATTGTCCCTGCAATTTTACAGTATGCCAAATATAATTCTTCTATCTATGTTTGAAATTGCAACCATTCTAGAAATTGAGGTCCCAAGCGATAATTGGTTAAATATAGTAATCTGAGTTGGAAAGGGGGGACCCAACTCTGGCCAATTGATATAGTGATGGGATTGTAAGACAAGTCCAACACTTGCAATCTCGTAAGATTCTCAAAATAGACTTCTGAAATAATACCTTCAAGAGAATTTCCTCTGAGATATAATTCAATGAGATTAGATAACTTATCAATGGAGGAAGGCATTGAACCATTGAATAAATTAAATCCGAGATCCAAAATGATGAGATTCGTTATTTGCTCCAGCCAACCGCTCAAATTTTTTGTCAATTGATTGACTCCAAGATCAAGAAAAGTAAGAGAGCCCAAGTCTCCAATTGCATCAGGAAAAATGCCATAGAACCCAGAATTATAAAGATCAAGATGGGTAAGACTACTAATATTCCATAACCATTTGGGTAAGGTGAAGTTGAAATTATTAAAGGAGAGATCAAGGACGGTAAGAGAGGTGGTGAAGTTGAGGTGGACAACACAAGCTGGGATGCTTTTGCGACCAACGGAAGACATACTTAACGCTTGGAGGGAATGCAGCATGTTCACCGATGAGAACCAATCTGGGACATCAATTAGGTTCAACCAGCCCAAGTCCAGGTGCTTCAAGGAGGTTAGATGGGAGAGCCAGTCGAGGTCATTTGTCAACATGGGATGCAAAATGTAAAGCAACTCTTAGATCAAGAACATAGAGGCTTGAAAGGTTCCCCAGTTGAGCGGTATTCCTCCCATGAATTGTGTAGAAGCTAGATTGAGGTATCTCAGTTTCTTGAAGGAGCCGATAAATTCCTGATGCGATCGGAGACCTGAGCTCTTTGACCTTTCTTAATCTAGGAAATAATTTTCTGCTAGAGGGGATCGTGCCGAGATCCATGGCAAATCTCCCCAGGCTCAAAGAATTAGATTTGTCGGTCAATCAATTATCAGGAACCTTGATCGGTTGGCTCGAGCAACTCACAAACCTCATCGTTTTGAACCTCGGCTCTAATTTGTTCAATGGCTCTAAGCCTGCATTCGTCGGAAAGTTCTCTCGATCTCACCGGATTGTATCTCGATGGGAATTCTCTTGGAGGTATCATTTCGAAGCTCATTTTGAGAATCTTACAAGATTGCGAGTGTTGGACTTGTTCGACAACTCCATCACCGTATCTATCGGCCGAGTTGGGTCCCATATTTCCAACTCGAATTATATATCTAAGCAATTGTCATCTCGGTCCCCGATTCTCCGAGTGGCTACGGTCCAAACACACCCAATAATTGACGATGCATGATTGTAAAATTGCAGCAACAATCCCTAATTGGTTTTGGAACTTTTCAACTTCCACCATGACACTCGTAGACCTTTCCGACAACCGAATAGAAGGAAGGCTGCCATCTTCTTTGTCGTTCGCCAGGTTGGAAGAATTATATTTGGACTCCAACATGTTTGAAGGTCCATTGCTCGCGGTGCTACCGTCTGCACTCAACACTTTATATCTCTCCACTAATTCCTTTACAGGGCAATTACTGGTATGGCCGCATGTTAGCTTGGCATTGCTCTCGGACAACATGCTCGATGGTGACATATCTTCGTCGATCTGCCAATGGACATATCTACAATATCTTGTCCTCTCAAGCAACAATTTATTTGGTGAAATCCCTTATTGTTTGGGGAAGTCGCTACAAAATCTTTCTATATTGAGTTTGGCCAACAATCTTTTTTTTGGTGAAATTCCAAACACTATTAGTTTCTTAACAGAGCTCCAACTATTATAACTGAAAAATAATAGTTTCTCTGGTGAGCTTCCTTTGTCGTTGCAAAATTGTACAGATCTACAATTTTTTGATCTTGCTCAAAATAATTTTGTCGGAAGTATATCGCTATCGATAGGAGAAAATTTATCATAGTTGGCAGTCCTGCGCCTACGTTCAAATATGTTTTCTGGTGGCATCCCTTGGCAACTAGCACAACTCGGATGACGTCAAATATTGGATCTTGCGAATAACACTTTCTCAGGATCCATACCCCACAACTTTGGTAATTTTAGTGCCATGGCATCAACATCAGACAATGGTACATTTATTTATAATTTGTTTGATATATCTACAAAGGGACAAGATCTTTTTTATATAAAAGATTTAGATCTTTTGAAATTGTAATTAAAATTGAGAGTCAGTTTAATCAAAATTGTAATTGAAGAGTATACAGAGTCAATTGCTTCCGATGCAAATGAGTCTTTATGTTTGTGCCAATTTTTTGAGACAACCACAAATAGATCTGAACACTTTGTTCCCTTTATAAAAGATCAAGGCTCCAAATTTTCAGTAGGTGATTCGGCCTCAAAAGAACTACCCCAAGCAACGAATCCCCAAATTTTCAGTTGGGATATCATTATCTTAAGAGCCGTATTGAATGGGTTTATTTCTTCTATAGATATTCTATGTATCTCTAGATTTTAAGAGGGAGAAGAATATTTTGATTTCTCCTGAGAGAAAGATATAAGTTATTTGATGTTTACAAGAAAAAGATATACAATGAGAGTTGTGCTTGAATAGAGATGACCCAAGTCTTTAATTGATCTTATATAATGAAAAATTTTAATTTTCTCTATAGAGATAGATGAATGTTCTCAAATCATTTTAAATAGAAAAAAATTGATGATAACAGGTTTGTTAGAAAAAAAATGAATTACCAGATAATAATTCTAAAACGATTAAGAATTATTTTAGTTCCATCACCTCCAATTACATAGACCTATTAAATCCAAATCTATGCACTTTACGGAATACAAAACAGAAATATCCATAATTTTCACATACAATAGCAGCGACATATTGAGCACTCAATTATAAATAAGTTCACCAAGGATATTCTATTGATGGATTATTACATCACAAGTCTCAAGAGTTTGAACCATAAACGATATAATTTGTTGCCTCGGTATATAATCAAATTCAATCTACTCATGCATCTGAAAAATTTTAACAAGGATATGAGCAACCACAACATAGTAAGCACCAAAACTCATATACTAGCAAATCATAAATGCATTTTAAAAAACTATACATAAATGTTAAAATCATCACTTTTAGCATAACAGGCACATAAGACAACATAATCTTTGAAAACATTTGTATACCAAACCTTGCATGATGTGAGCCAAATCTTGCAAGATGTTATGGTTATGCAAACCTCAAATAGAAGAAGACTGTAAGCAACCATATTACATAGAAATCGATCAATACATGTCTTCAAACACCATAAATATTACAGCTCATCTTTTCTCTTATCAATAACACAAATTCCTTTTTCATTAATCACAGCCAGCACCAACAAATCTAAAATACCATATAAATAAAAAAGTAGAGTGATGATATACCTTCTTTCCATCTACGGTAAAGCCTTGGATCATCCACACTAGAAATTTTAGTATTAAAGTCCAAACAATCATCAAAAGATTAAATGTCATTGCATCCAAAACCGATCATATATATCATCAATCATATTGAAATAAGCATGCCTCCATGCGTCTTTGAGGAAGAGAATACCACAAAAGGTCCAAAATCCCATCACATATCCTAGTACCATGCTGATATAGAACCATAGCCACTCAAGAATCTCCTTCTTATATTCTTCTATAATATTTTGAGTTGTTTTATTGTTAGAACAACTTTTGGAAATTGGCGGTCCACATAAGTCGACATTGCCCATGTAGATGGATGGATCAATAAAGGTTTGGAGTTGATGACCAGATGGTATCATTCCTGAAAGATTATTATACGATAAATTTAAGTAGCTCAAGGAATATAAAGTCGATAAGCTTTCAGGAATGCTACCAGAAAGGTCATTTATCGATATATCAAGGGATTCTAATGATTTCATTCCTCCTATCTCCCGAGGGATTTTTCCTTGTAAATGATTTCTTGACAAATTTAAGTTCTTGAGTCCTGCAAGGTCTCCAATTCCTTTTGGGATCTCTCCGGTTAGTCTATTGTTTGAAAGATCCAAACTTTTCATAAGAAATATGTTCCCCTTTGAATAAAAAAGATCTTGTCCCTTAGTAAATACATCAAATTTATCATAATCAAATGTAAAATAATGTGATGTTGATCTCATGATACTTAAATTACCAATGTTGTGAGGTATTGAACCAGAGAAGTTGTTGTTCGCAAGATCCAATATTTGAAGATATTCAAATCGAGCAAGTCGCCAGGGAATAACTCCAGAAAACATATTTGAACGTAGACGAAGCACTACCAGTTGTTGTAGATTTTCTCCCATCCATAGCATTATGCTTCCGACAAGATTATTTTGTGCCAAATCAAGAAACCATAAATTTGTACAATTTTTCAATGTCAAAGGTACCTCACCTGAAAAACTGTTATTTTTCAGTTGCAATAGCAAAAGCCCACTTAAAAAGCCAATCGTGTGTGGAATTTCACCCGACAAGTGATTGTTGCCCAAATTTAAGAGATAAAGATTTTGTAATGACTCCCCGAGACAATAAGGGATCTCACCAAGTAATTTATTTTTGAAAAGGTCAAGATCTTCGAGATATGTCCATTGACAGATTGACGAAGATAAGCCACCATCAAGTTTGTTATTTGAGAGTTGCATTGATCTAACATGGGACGATAGCATCGTAGGCAATGGACCTTCAAATATATTGGAGTTCAAAGATAATGATTCCAACTTGGAGAACTTCAAAGAAGATGGCAGCTTGCCTCCTATTTGGTTGTTGGAAAGGTCTAAATCTGTGATGGTAGAAGATGAAATATTCCAAAACCAAGCGGGCATTGTCCCTGCAATTTCTGATCTACCAAATATAATTCTTCCATTTGTGTTTGAAACTGCAACCATTCTGAAATTGGGGTCCCAAGCGAGAATTGGTTAAATCTATTGATCTGAGTTGGAAAGGGGGGACCCAACTCTGGCCAATTGAGATAGTGATGGAGTTGTCATACAAGTCCAACACTTGCAATCTCGTAAGATTCTTAAAATGAACTTCTGAAATAACACCTCCAAGAGAATTTCTTCTGAGATTCAATTCAGTGAGATTAGATAACTTACCAACAGAGGAAGGCATGGAACCGTTGAATAAATTATAGCTGAGATCCAAAACGATGAGATTCCTCATTTGCTCCAGCCAACCGCTCAAATTTCCTGTCAATTGGTTCCTCGGCATATGTAATTCTTTCAATCTGCCGAGATCAACTATGGATCTCGGTACGATACCCTCGAGTTGATTGCTTCCTAGATCAAGAAAAGTAAGAGAGCCCAAGTCTCCAATTGCATCAGGAATAACGCCATGGAACCCAGAATTATAAAGATCAAGATGGGTAAGACTACTAATATTCCACAACCATTTGGGTAAGGTGGAGTCGAAATTATTAACGGAGAGATCAAGGATGGTAAGAGAGGAGGTGAAGTTGAGGTGGACAACAGAAGCTGGGATGCTTTTGAGACCAACGGAAGACATACTTAACGCTTGGAGGGAAGGCAGCATGTTCACGGATGAGAACCAATCTGGGACATTGGTCAGGTTCAACCAGCTCAAGTCCAGGTGCTTCAAGGACGTGAGATGGGAGAGCCAGTCGAGGTTGTCGACGGGATATATCCCGTCGCCATAATAATCGACGTATAAAGCATCGCTTAGATCAAGAACGTAGAGGCTCGAAAGGTTCCCCAGCCGAGCAGGTATTCCTCCCATGAATTGTGTATAAGAGAGATTGAGGTATCTCAGTTTCTTGAAGGAGCCGATGAATTCCGGCATGCGGATCCCGCTGAAATCATTGAAGCTAAGATCCAAGTGCTTCAGATGAGATAAAGCAAGCAATGACGAGTTCATCCTCTCACCGCGTAACGCCCAATCATCTGTAAAATTTGTGTTTCGGAGTTCGAGCATGACGACGTGGCCGGTGGTGGTGTCGCAGGCCACTCCCTTCCATGTGCAACAGTGGTGGCCTGTCCAGGAAGATAGCCGGTTGCGGGTGTCTCCGACACCAGCTTTGAAGTCCAGCAGCGCCTCCCTCTCCATGCTAAAACAACCGCCTGTCACCGCGCCCCGTGGAGGAGGAGGAGGATGCCCAAAAGGCAGAATAATGATGGTGAGAAGGATAGGGTGAAAGCCATGGCGCCCAGTTTGAGGTGGAGGTGCATGCTACGCTCTATGCCAAATCACAAATTTATAAGCCAGCTGATGCACACAATTTCTTCCACTCCATGGTCAAATTTCCATCATGCATGGAATTAGTTGTACCGCTCTCTGAAGAAGACTTTGACTCATCAGCCCACTGCATGCTTCATGGCCATGCGGAGAGCACACAAGTCACCTTCGCCATCGGAGAGTTCGTATGTGACGAAAGAGGTAGGAGTTCATATGATGCAGGGAGCTCATGTGGATCATGAACGTGAAGCCAAGTATGCATGGAATAGATTGAGACTACACCACTTTTGGCTCAGAAACAGTTGACTGACTGAAATAACAAGAGTGCAAAATAATAAGTATTTCTTTTTTATTTCTTAATTAGAATTAAATTGCCTCGGTACCTAATTTACTGAGAGAACAAGACACTGAAAGAAATCCTCAAGTATTGAATGTTTAAGCTTTTAATTATAATAATAATGGTTCTCGGCACTAATTCAATCCAAAATTTAAGCTTTTAGATTAAGCACCAAGCTTAGTTTATATATATATAATTTAATTATTTTAATAAAATATATTTTCTACTAATGCTAAAGGGCTTATGGAATAAAGTCACTCGATGAGATTCGTGATGCCATCTTTATCTACGGGATTTGGTCGAAGATAATATATCTGGACTTGATGATTACATTGTCTTGACCTGATGACTTGTGAAGATGAAGTCTGACATCCACCGTTAAAGCCATTTCGTGGTTCCCATTTCCTTCTTTTCGGTGGAGTAGGAAAGCAGCCATCTTTGGCGGAGTCAAGTCAAGTCAAGTCAAAAAGGTGGAATCTTTGTCCACGTCTTCGCACGGGTAAAAAGCTCCGTGCTTATCTTTGTCCACCGTCTTCCTCTTTTGTGGCTGCGAATGGGGAAATAAAACCACAACGATCAGTGCTTTACTTACTCCACTGCCATCAACCAAACACTCTCTGATTGACTGCGCGAGATGGCAAGATCCGTGTGCACTTGATCTCCTCCTGCCTTGTCTGATGGACTTACATACACACTCGTCTTCTTGTATGTGTAAGAAGAGTGAAAGATCGAGAAATTACATTATTATTTAAATATATGGATTTTTTTTTTATCAAATTTTATGTGGGAGAAAGTGTAAAACATTTACATAAAGAAAACATTCAAGTTAGTATTACACAGAATATAAAGAAAACATTCAAGTTATAAGAAAGAGATTAAAGGTTGTTCAGAATCATAAGAAAAGGAGCTATGTTCACAACAACAAAAAGATAATAAGTTGTAAGTAAATAATTTTATATTCTTGAAGATTTCGCTTTCTAAGGATACGATAAGATTTGAAAAAAAAAATAATTCCTAGATTTATTGAACCTTTTGAAATAGTTGAAAAGATTCAATTTGTTGCTTATAAAATTATATTGCCACCACTTTTATCTCACATTAATGATGTATTTCATGTCTTGATGCTTAAAAGGTATATACCTAATTCCTGTTATATCATTGAATATGAACTAATTTTGATAGATGAAAGATTTATCTTATGTGAAAGAGCCTACTCAGAACATTGATAAGATAAAAAAAAACTTAAGAAATTATATCATTCCTTTAGTTAAAATGATTTGAAAAAACAAAAACTATTTGAGAGAAGAGGAAACAAAGAAGACATACTCTCATCTTTTTATTGATTAAGTTATGATAATTTAGAGGACTTAGTTTTATTTTAGGGAGAGTGTAATATATTTTATTTTAAAGTTATTTATGATATTCATTTTTTATTACTTTAATATAAAAAGTTATTTAATAATTTTTTGTATAAAATAATTTTATATTGGAAGTTTTAGTGTTAAGAACCTAATTGTGAATCTTAGAATTTGGATATGATTTGTAAAAATTTTTATGTTAGGTTAGTAGAGAGAGAGAAAGGGGATGGATGATATTGGGAAACCTAGACAAAGCATCACATGCGCAACGGAAGAATAAAAAATAAAATTTATATATTTTCCTAGAAAAAAGGTTTCGTCATCGTACGAAGATTGGTATACAAAAATGAAAACGCAAAGCAAAAACTACATGTGTCAAGGTAAATTTGTTACCTAAAAAGATTGTATATCCTTATACAATCGAAATTTTTAATATTACATATAAAAATGAGGGTGTGTACATATGTACGATTTTATGTATACTTAAGATTGTTTAATTTCATATTAATTTTGATATTTTTAGATTAAAAAATAATTTTTAAAATTATATAAAATTTTAAAATATTTTTAAATTGAATGTGATCGGACCAATTGACTCATTGATCCAACTTCCTAATGATTTAGGTTCGAATCGATTTATTATTATTATTATTATTATTATTATTATTATTATTATTATTATTATTATTATTATTATTATTATTATTATTATTATTATTATTAGTTGTCTTGATTCCGTCTTGCTAACTATGGTCTTGCATGTCCCACATGGACTCATGGGTTCTTCTAGTGGAAACATGAGTTTATCTTTCAATTTAAATCATATATGCTTATCCAAAATATATAAGCTGAAGTGTTTATTATTATTATTATTATTATTATTATTATTATTATTATTATTATTATTATTATTATTATTATTATTATTATTTGCTTTTGTCCTCGAGAAGAAGGAACTTTGATGACCTTGACGTGTCCATTCAGGCTGAAACGACTTGGACTTGCAAAGAAAAGTGAACAAAAGAACTGAGATTATAGTGAAATTACTACTTGTAAACTTTGAGAGTTCACCTCCATCGATTTTAAGTATTAGAAACTTGTATAAGGAGAGTGAGCATCCTATAAAGAGTGCTGTAAAAGGGTGACTGATCTTTGCCCTTGAAGAAAGATCAATAGCGGAAGTTGGTAGCCTCATTGGAGGAGGTATCAGGAGTGGACGTAGGTCAGAGGACTGAACCACTATAAATCGGTGTATTATTTTCTTGTGCACTTTTCCTTCTTAGCTAAATTCTTTTTTTTTTGCCTAATTGCACTGCTCAACTTCTTCTCTACTCACTTACAAACGTGTTCAAATTTAAACATCTTTGCCAAAATATTTTTTATTAAATAAAAATTTTCACCGAAATGGTTTTCTGAAATTAACATTTTTAACTACTACACTAATTCACCCTCCCCCCTCTTAGTGCTAAACTTGATCCTAATAATTGATATCAGAGTAAGGTCACTCTCATTTTGGTTTGAAACCCAAGAGAGAAAGAGCATTTGCTAGTAATCAAGAGAGTCATTCAATCATACATCTACTCATGTTCACTGGGATGGATTACATGTATTGAAAAACTAGGATGGGAATTTTTTTTATTTCTATGGATTTTGAGTTATGGAACATCATCAAAAATGTATTTCAAAAGTCTTCTCTTCCAATGAATGATTGGAATGAGTTAAAGAAGAAGACTTTTTCTTTAATGGCAAGGCTATGAATGTCTTGTTTTGTGCTTTAGATAAGTCCGACATCAAAGAATAGAATACTCATATAAGGCATCATTGGTGTCTTAAGTTTAAGAACTAGATACACAACTGGAACTATGGAATTGCTATCTTACGTCAAGTATCATTAACCATCCAGCATTCTGTAAGCAGATCAATCGGTGAACTCATTCTCCAATGAGCACCTACACTATACCCTTAGTGTCTCTATACAAGTAGCTATAAGACCACCCATCTCCATCATATGGACAGGTATATAGCATACCAATTTTTTCGTTATCTCGATGTCCCTCTCGAGTAACCTATGATCAGGATTATTTAGGGTCTGTGTTTAAAGGTGAATCGATCTCATTATCATGATCTTATCATGATCTGATTCCCATTGCACAGATTCAATGACCTCACAATATATATCTAGATAATGTGAGAAAATGCTAGTAATCATATGCAAAGAGATTGATGCAGCGTGTTACGGGTGTCATCACTCATGTGATTGACTTGTAGGGCACCTATAACTAACAGAGCAGAAGCTTGCGAAGGCCTGAAGGAAGTTACTGAGGATGAGGAAAAGGTGCAAGGCTACTGAGGCCTAGCAAAGGAGGCTAAGTAAGCAAAGGCTCGAGGAGGCCCGATGGGCACTGTCAAGGACGAGGCAGAGGCTTAGGGCTGCTGAAGCTTAGTTTCTTGGGTTGTCCTTGGTGTTGCCGAGGATAAGCTAGAGGCACAGGGCTGTTAAAGCCTAGTTCCTTTGGCTGTCCTTGGCGCTGCCAAGGATAAGGCGGAGGTGCTAGGCTGCTGAGGCCTAGTTCTTGGGCTATCCTTGGTGTTGTCGAGGATGAGGCAGAGGCACTAGGTTGCTGAGGCCTAGTTCTTGGGTTGTCCTTGGCGCTACCAAGGATGAGGCAGAGGCAGAGTTGAGCTTCCACCGAGGGTTCCCAAGAGTTGTCAAAGTAGGCCTCGGACTCTGGCATAGGCTATAACGTGCCTTAGCGATATGTTGCGCTCTACCATCGAAAGGTGCGATGTAGGGCCACTTGTCCCTCTTGGTTGAAAATATCCTTGGAAAATGAGGTGTGGTCTCCCCAATTAGACTTTAGAAAGAAGAGGTGTAGTTGGTGATCTGCAGGTGAGCCATTGTGCTGGGGTTACCAGCTAAGTTGATTGAGGGAGAAGTAGGGTGATAGTTTATATCATGTTGGTAAGAGTTTGAACTCACTAAGTGAGGCTTAGGAATGCTTCTAATGGGATGAGCAAGGGGCTTCTCTCTAGTCTTCGGGGGAAGAGCCCTGGATCGTTAAGCATGTGCCAATTGGGCCCTAGTGCCTCGGCTAAGGCGAAGGCATCGTTTTGTTGAAATGGGGTACATGCCTTCTCTTCCCGAGGGAGCTTGGGACCAAATAGAACGTCTCTTCGCTCGAACATTCATTTAGAGGAGTAACAAAAGGATGTACTTGCGACGTTCGACCCTCCTTCTAGTACCAGAATGATGGTGTCATGAGTACCGTCAACTGATGAGTCAGCACAATTGGCCCACTACCAAATGTGTAGGATTATCCAGGTGCCTCTTCCTTGCTAACGTGAGAGACTTGGTGAGGTGAGACCGCAAAGTCGTTATTGTTGGTGAGGACCCGATTCAAGATGGCTGGGTAGGTGGACTGGGATCTTACTGGTTGCAAGGTCCCTCCTTGGGGGTTGGGTCGTCCAGGTGTCTTCGAGCGATTGACTATCCTGCATGACAAGCCTAGCGCGACCCCTCATATGCTTAATGTACGTCATTCTTAATGTTAGTAGTTGACTTGAATCCGCTGTCCTACAATTCAGTAAATGTCTGCTGTTCCTGAGACTGAAATCAAGCATCGGCACCTAAAAGCACCATTGAATTGTGTTGTCTTCATGCATCTACACACACAGCTCAAAGCCTTCAACTTGTAAGTCCATGGACGATACCACAGAGAGGACCCAACTCTCTTCCACCGGAATTCTTCGTAGCTTCACCGTGCTGACAAGTTCATTCAATATCATGTTGCATGGATCGATTTTGGCAATGGCAATTGAATGCATAGTAGCAATACATCATACAGTTTTCTGTGTTGCATACATCATTTTTGGTTTGGGAAAATGTAGCCAGTTGATTGCAGCTGTACTATTATGATACAGCACATGAAAGAAAAATTGACAGAACATTCAATGGAGTAGCAGCAACTCAGTCGAAGAGCTGAGGCAGCATTTTGGGGAAAGGAGGAATTGACGTGACGAAGTGTGGGAAAGAAAAGATGAAGTGCAGGGAATTATTCCATCAGAATGAAACCCTAATAATTGCTGCAAAAGAAACCGGAAAGAGATCCTTGTGGGCTTCACGCATCAGCATCAAGCCGCTGCCCTCACACTGGTGGTCTTCTGCGATCCTGACCTCCCCCCACATGATCTCTGCCTGTCATCAGCTGCCACACTCGACCAAAGAGCCATCGGTCGAGGATGTGTTGCTGTCAAGGCAGAACCAGAAGTGCAAGTGACGAGTCGCCGTTATGGAAGATAGTGCAAGCAGGAGTTGGTCATAGACCGACTGCACTAAATCTCTCTCTACCTTGTGGGAAATAACTGCAGCTTCAAACACCAACCAGTCTCATGGGAAGAAGCACAAAGCCAAGCTCGCCATCCGTGCCAGTGCCACTGACATCGTCCCACGACCTGTGCAGCCTTATCTTCTTGCGACACAATATTATTCCATTCCTTTCCCACCTTATGTTCGTGTATCTAATTGTCTTGTAAGCCAATGCTTTATGTTTGAATCATAGATAACATACTGCCAATGATGTGGCCACAAAAATACGTAAGTCTCGTTGCCCGAGACTTCGAATCTTACCATTGTCTAATGGATCCTTCACGTGGTGGTGTCGTCTGCAAGTCAACTCAGCTTATGGAACAGGATTCAATAGCTCGAATGCCAGAGAGAGTGAGGGGGCAATCTAAATGAAGACTAATAATACGTTTGAAACAGTTTTGGCGATGATCACAATTCAATAGCTTTGTTGTTTTCCCTTGCTCTGCAGTACGAATGACTCAGGGATTTGTCATATCTGTTCTTCTCGTTCTTGATAACATGATAGAATCATCAGTACAAAGAACGCTTCAAGCTGTTCTTGTCACCCTCCAAAGCACACATTGTTCGAAGTGAAAACCAAATGATTGGCGAGCAGCAGCACACTGAAATCAAGGGAGAGAGATGATGATTTCGTATCGATCCATCGAGTTCTCGTGGGAAGGATTTTTCCTTTTTTTTTTATGTACGTTCGAGGAATCAACCATGAACTCAGATCCAGAACAAAACAATGAAGAGTTGCAGTGCATCCAGCTATGGTCAGCTGTTCCTGTTCAAATGATGCTCGGCCAACCACTGTTAACAGGTGCAAACAGTGATGTGGCAGGCAAAGATTGGCCAGAGCAGTGGGTCCACTGCCTGACGGTCAACTCCATTTAAATGAAGAGTGGGTTGGCAGCTGCATCATCATCAACATGGAGATGAGCACTGAAAACAAGAACAACACATCCTTAAAACCTCTTGAAAGATTCAAATCGAGTAATCCTCTCGAGCTCCACTTCGCACCATTCTATGAAGAATCTCATGCAACATGTTCACACAAACAGGAAAGCAGAACAGAGCATTTGATCACTAGGTTTCCTCCATTGCATTACCTTACCACCTTCTCCGGCGGCATCAGCTCTGAGGACCTATCGAGCCTCCCGATCACTGCTTTCTTGAAGTTGAAAGGCTCTTGAGCTTGAGGGCGTGGCTTCTTCATTGCGATGCCGGCTACATTAGCCCTGGCCTCGATGTTTATCTCACTCAACGGCTGCCTCCGCCTCGTCTCTGCCGGATCCGGCGGCTGCTTTGCGGCGCTCTGTGACCTCAGCTTTGCCTTGGATGACTGCGTCTTCGCCATGTAGCTGGGAGAGTTCGATACGCTCGACGATTGCCGGAGCACGGGAGTCGCAGCTACATCGTAAGACAAAGTCACGTATCTGGGTGTGCTCTGTGCGGTGACCGAGCACCGGCAGCTCTCGCCGTTGATGCAGTACCAGTCGGTCTCTTCGAAGTTTCGCCGGCTGGGTATAGAGATTCGTGCTGGAATCTGAGAGGAGAATCCACGCAGAGGTATGTCGTCCGCTGGATCCGTGAAGGAGGCAGCAGTCGGGCGAGAAGAACTCAGCTTCTTCAGGGAGGACGAATCGATCTCGACCATCTTCGGGCTCCTGTCGGTGATGGCACCATCGAGGCTTGTCGGGAGCTTCCATCTCTGGAACGACGGCACGAGATCTTCTTTCGACCTCTCCTGCAACCAAGCAAAACGATAACGCTGAGTGCCGATCGCTTCAGGAGAATTTGAGGTGCATTTAGGACCCGCGACGTACTAAGGATCTCCGATGGCGGATTTCCGGTCGAAGGTTTCGAGATCTCTGAGCTCGGGCGGTGGCCTGAGCTCTCACCAGAGCTTGCATGATGTGAAGAGTCTTGGCGGCTTGCTTGCGAACAAGATATCCTCGAACCAGTGCTTGCAATTTGACTAGTGCTCTGAGAGCTCTGCGCGCTTTCCTCGCCTTCAAAGCATTAAAACACCGAACGACTCAAGAACATTTACGTGGAGCAGGAAAGATGCATCTCAATCTCAACAACAGCGGGCGAGGATTTCCGATACCAAGTAGCCTCTGAATGCGGTTTGGATCTTCACCGCCGCCAGCTGATCACGAGCGCCGGCTCCATGGCTGGCGAACCGCGCCATGGCCACCGATGCATCGGCGGCGGCAGCTGTGGCCGCGGCCACGGCGATGGCGTGCTTGCTGTGCTCCTTCTCGCTTTCAGCATAGAAGCACTTGAACCACGCCGCCTCGATTGCCGCCGCCGTGGAAGCGTTCTGGCCCGGTGCTACATCGCCGGAGCTCCTTGGCTTCCTAAAGCTCCATCTTTTCTTCTCCGTCCTAGCCTCGCCACCGTAACCGGACCAGTCCTTCGTCTCCTTGTTCTCCCTGTCACCGCCCCAAAGGTTCCGCAGCCACCGAGTCGCCCGACCCATCTCTCAGCCGCCGGTATCCGATGAAGACCTGCAGGAAAACTAATCCGTTTCGGCGACGACGCTTACCGTCTCCATGTCCTACGCAGAGAGAGCAAGAGGGAAAGGTGTGGGAATCAAAGCAACCTCTTTGAGGTGGTAAGGGAGATAAAAGGTATGAGGCTGCATTAGAATACAAAAGCGTAGACAGAAGCATTCCCCACCACCCGAACCCATTGATCTAATAGATATCAGAGGTAGGCCAGAGAGACTGCTCGATGAACTCACGATTCAAACGAAGGCTTTGTTCGACCACTTGATATCCGCAGCAGATTTAGAAGGAACACACGAAACCGCTCATGTTTCTTTATATCCTCTACGCTCCGAACCTCCCGCAGAGAAGACGGAGAGAGATGGAGGAAAGAGGCAAGGAAACCACCTTAAACATGGCGAAAGAATGGATTTTTCCTGCTCTGCTTTGTAGCTTACCAACAGGACAAAGAAAAAGGCAGCAAACAAGACGCCATCTGCTGGGCTCTACCTATGCGGAGACTACGTGACATGCCCGAAAACCACGGCCGTCGCACGACGACGACGAGGCAAGAGAGAGACAGAGACAGAACGAAGAAGAAGGAAACTGAGCGACCTCGAAAGTTCAAAAAGCTCCCTGTTTTGCTCCGCCAAAACCTTCGCAAGCCATTCCATAGCTACGATCTCTACAGCGGCACTCCTACTTCTCATTAGAGTTGCTGACAGTCTCGTGAATCAATCTGAATTCTACATTTACTACGCATGCAGATTACTCTCCTACCGTATCATTCAAAGGGCTGTTATGATAGGAGTACGAATCTTACGAGCGAGAAGAAAAGAAACCACAGTGAGCATTCATCTGTGTCCATTCATTGCATAAGCATCTCTAAAGAAGAACAATGAAAGCTTACTCTTTTCTCGCTGCTCCTCTCCGGCGACGCTGTCTCCTCCCCTGTTTGCAGCAGAAAAGATCTCAACTCGGAGTACGATCTCAGAGATGCGACAAGGCTTATATACATCCGAGTTATGGATTTGAAATCCGAATCTTTAGTACTAACCTTGCGATTCTTCTCCAACGATTTCATTTATGAACGGCGATGTTAATTACGTGAAACGCCCTGACATACTGCTTATTATTTACTTAATATACCGACAAGACGAGGGCGAATTGGTAATTTAGTGTTGCTGGGAATCTACGGCTGACATCACCCTGATTAAAGCCTTTAATTAACAATCCTTGGATCTGCAGAAATATATTTTTTTTTTCAGAGGATCAGATATATTTATATATATATATATATTTGTGTGTATATAATTAATAATCCTTGGATCTGCGGAAATATATTTTTTTTCAGAGGATCAGATATATTAATATATATATTTGTGTGTATATATATATATATATATATTTGTATATATTTGCATATATTATATATATGTATATATATTTGTACATATATATATTTGTCTATGTATATATATATTTGTATATATATATATATAAATTTTATGTACATCTAAGGTTTTTTTAAGTAAGTGGACTTCAATAATAATTTCGGGTTAATTTAATTACTTTTAATGGGCCTACTTTTGGGCTTTGTGGATTGAGACAGCCCATTAACAGAGTTATTAGGATGGGATCCAACCGGAATAATTGGGAATCGGCCCACTAGTTGATCTATTCTAGTCCACTTATGTGATCATAGTTGATCGGCCCATGAGTCTGTTCGGTCCATTAACATATGCTTAAATTTTTTATTTTTAAAAATATATTATATATAATTTTCTATAAAAGGTATATTTAATACATCTGTGAAATTTGGAAAGAGTACTGTACATAATCCTAACTTTAAATATTCAAAGATAATATTCTTATGAGTCACATTAGAGCAATCTTGTCCTTGTCTCGAGGTTTATTAGGTTTGATTGATCACTTCCCGATTCAACTCTAATACCTATAAACTTATAATGTGTTAACACACAAAGACCATCCACTAGTGAGTTAGCTCAATTGGTTCATTGTCAAAAGTGCAGGTCCCTTCTTGATGATTCCTCCTGGCAAACATGATAAGTAGGCATTGTGGGAAGGACAAAGGAATCTATATGGAGAGGAGATTCATCGGGAGTGACCTCGTCTTCTAGCGATGACACTTGGTTTCGGAGCAGGGCTATCTCCTCTACTTGGTAGCCTCCTAGCCATGCCTTTAGGCAAAGCTGACAACCCTGCACAACAAGCCTACTCCAAGGGTGTCCTAGCTTGACCATTCTGATACTTAAGTCAAAAAAAATGAAAAGAGAGGTTAATAATGTAAGTAAGAGAGTAAAAAGCTCTTGCCCACTTATACTTGTTTGGCCTAGGGTTCGATTTTTATGCTTGAGAGCCTAGTGGCATGGACAAGTTCTCCTGAAGGTCCCCTCCCTTACCTCACATGACAGAGGCATTTAACGAGGATGGATTGTTAGCGTGTGCCCTAGGGGCTTGACTTGGGATAGACTATCGGGGTGGCTCCTCCGACCTAACCCCACTTGCTCTTTTAGGTTAGGCAAGGCATGGTCCCTTTGTCAATCGTCTAAAAGGGAAAGCTCATCAAGCTAGGCCATGCCATCAGTCGTTAATGAGGAGGCGTGGTCTCCTTCTCGATTGTGGTACCATGAGAGGATCTTGTGGGCCCACTTTGGGAGGTCGAGATAGGTGTCATGATCTCCTACTCTCGGTTGTGGGGAGTAAGTATCTCTCATACTAGTGCTTAGGTGTTGCTTCCTTGGTTGACATGAGAAGGAGGGAGCTGGTAACCCCCGGCGGCAGGGTGGATTGTGCTCTCTTATTAGGGCGATCTTTGATTTATCAATAGACAAATGCTATCCTAAGGGACCCTCTCTTCTTTCTCCCTATCTATCTATGTTCTCCCCCTTCCCCATGGGAGTTCACTCTCTCTCATTTTTTTACCTCCCCCTTTTGCTTCGAGGGGTTTTCTTTTTCATTTTTGCCTCCCCCTTTCACACAGGAGGTTGGGTCTACCCCTTTTTTTTACTTTTGGGGGTAGGTACTCGATCGCTTAGGCGGGAGTGTTGGTCCACAATAAAGGGTGTTGGCTCGATCGCGTGAGCGGGAGGATCAACATCAGTCCACCATAGCAGCTTCCATCATAACAAATCTTGATTTGATTGTTGTGGGAGTATTGGTATTATTCCGTAATAGCGGGTCTTGATTCGACTACCATGGATGGGAGTATCGATATTAGTCCACTATAGTGGGTCTTGATTCAACCATTGTGAGCAAGAGTATCAGTATCAGTATTTTAAAATTTTTATTCGATAAAAACCAATATCGAAAGTGAGCTTGACTTAGAATTAGTGTAAAGTGAAGTGACTAACTAAATTAGTAAGCAATAAAAGTAAACAATAGAAGAAAAGAGCACACCAAATTTATAGTGGTTCAGTCATCGTGACCTATATCCATTCTCGATTCCTCCTCTATCGAGGCCATCGACTTTCATTAATGATCTTCTTTTAATAGGTAAAGATCAACTACCCTTTTACAACTCTTTCTCCTTTTCACAGGTTTAGGAAAGAACATTTACAAGTCTCATACCACTCTTAGACATAAATATAAACTTTTAAAGAGAATGAGGAGAATACTCAATACTTTTCAAGATTATAACTTTGATTCACTAGCATTTTAGTTCACTCTTTTTTGTTTCTGCCTAGTAGGGATGAGTAGGGTATTTATAGGCCACAAATGATTTCAAAAACAAAATCAAAATTTAAATTTTTAGGTCTTTCGAGTACAAGCGGTACCACCACCTACAATGGTCGGTACTATCGTCTAGCAGAGCCTAGGAGACCGAGCTGTATTAGTACTACTGCCAGCTTGGGCGGTACCATCGCTTGCTAGCATTAAGTACTGGTGGTACCACTGCCTAGTATGGGCAGTACTACTACCTGCAACTTGAGAGAGTGTGTACTTCTAGTTCATAAGCAGTTCCATCACCAGTTTGGCGATGTCACCACCTAATCCAATCTGTGGGTCACTGAATGGGCTTCTTAATAAGCCCAAATCAGTCCCAATTAAAGGCCTAATAGCTCTCTAATTGAGTTAGTAAGATTACACCTAAAACTAATTTAATTTAAGACCTAACTACGATACTTAAGACATAAACAATTATAAGACAAGAAATCTATGTTGTCTAGCATGTCATCAGCTCATCCGAACTTCCAACACATCGTGCTTTCCTTCAGTGTAATGCCCAATTCTTCGACATGTTGACTCCTGCAACATCTGATCTTGGCGCAATGTCCGATTCTTCCAACCTGATACCCGATCTCTGACTCCAGCACAACATCTGATTCTTCTACTTCAATTATTTTATCTTTTCATGATCGAAGTTAATCATGCATCACTTTTCTCAAAACACATATTAGATTGTAAACTCATCAATTGATTTTATCATCAAAATATGAGATACAATAATCCTCTCCTTTTTTATTATGATAACTAATTGATGACGAAGTTTAACTCAACTCCCTCTATCTATACGCCATATCAAAATAAAACAAACTTGAATTCAAAAAGAATGATAAACTTTGAATTCAAGTCTAAACAATTTTGATCATACTAATCATGTGCAACATATCATATCAAAATTGCATTCATAATATACATTGTGCATCATAATTTCATATCAAGATACATCATAAAAATTTCAAATCATTACTTGGGCATAACATGCATGATACCAAAATATGAAAATTTTCAAATCATCATTATTTCTCCCCCTTTGTCATCATCAAAAAGGAAAAAAATATCTCTAGTAAGTTTTACGTCACTTTAGAACATGAAAATAGCAAAATTTTGATTTTATGTGCAAAATAACAATTTTTGTTTCTTGAGATTATACAAGTTAGCACTTTTTGCCTCTTGAGATTGTATAAGCTAGCACTTTTTGCTTCTTCAGATAGGTAAGCTAGCAATTTTTGCTTCTCCCTTTTGTAATTATAAAAAAAAAAGAAAGAAGAAGAGAAAGATTCAATGGTGCAAATATTTAAATTATCAAATGAACCAAAAAATCAAGTCATGAATACCCGAAGACCATCAATCACTTTGACAAATTTTCTTTTGTAAATAGTGAAAAGAGGGAATCATAGGAAATGATCTCAATTCAAAAAGAAAATTCAAGTCATGAAAATCAAGAAATAAAGATAATGATCCGAAAAATATATAAAAAGAATTCATGTATTTCGAAGATTTAATATGCCTAATTCTCTTCTAATAAAAATGAATTGTTCCTCATTCAATGATTTAATAAAAATATCTGCTAATTGATGTTTTATATCAATAAAATTTAAAGATGTATCATGATTATTAACATGATCTCTAATAAAATGATGTATAACATCAATATGTTTAGTTCTAAAGTATTGAATGTGATTCTTTATTAAACATATTGCACTACTGGTGACATAGATGGGTGCTCGTGAAGGCCTCCTCTCTTACTCTGCACGACAAAGGCATTTAATTAAGGTGACTTACTAGTGTATGCGCCCGGGGGCATCACCTGAGGCGAATTGTTGATGTGGCTCTTTCGACTTGACCCCCTTGTTTTTTTAGGTTAGGCTAGATACCGTCGATCGTCCGAAGGGGAAAGCTCATCAACTCGGGTCATGTCGTCAGCCATTAACGATGAGGTGTAATCTCTTTCTCGACTATGATATTTCTCATTCAATGATTTAATAAAAATATCTACTAATTCTCTTCTAATAAAAGCGAATTATTTCTCATTCAACTATGATATCAGGACAGGCATCATGACCTTCTACTGGTGGTTGTGGAAAATTGGCCTCTGTAGCTCCTCTAAAACATGGCCTCTCTTACGTTGACTTAATACCTGCTCAAGAGCATACACAGCTCTTGCGTAGACTTAAAGCAAATGGCCGGTGAGCAGCTTGACGGATTGCCTCAAGTGAATCGTTCGACATTGGTCACCGTGAACCAGCATCGTCACCTTGCGGTGGTGGTGCCGCAGGTCTTGTCGAGCGAGGTGCAAAAGACGATGGCGCTGCAGTTGATGCAGTGCGGAGAAGAAGGCACACGAACATGGCAGCTAGCCCGACAAAGGATCGAGTCATTCTGCCGAACACCTGCCAGATTCTTCCGTGCTGGAACACAACACCTTTGCAGCTCGATTGACCGGAGTTAGGCGTGCCCGGCGAACGACAACGACGCCTCATCATCGGTCCCCCACCACCAACCCAAACCAGGATATGACAATGCCTCCGCCATCCAATCACTCACATCCATCATGAACTCCTCTTCCTCCCACCTTTTCCAACTCGATCATTAGTTTAATGCTTCGTGCTGTCCCTCGTGATGAGGACAGAATTAGGCGAAACGGCCAGTTTAGCTTCAGCTTCAGCCGGCGACCGGTGGCTTGGAGAGACACGTTGAGAGTTCAAAGTACTGGTTTCCTTGAGATGGAGAAGGACAGCAGTTGAAGTCTCTTCTTCTCAGCTTGCGACTTGCCGGTGGGTTGGCTTCGGGTGCGAGCAAGCTCATTGTTAAGGTATCACCCTCAGGAATGAGCAGGAAAAGACAGGAGTCAAGTGTTCCATCTGATATCAATCTGAGAGGAAGAAGACGAAGCTTAGAGTAGGTGGTTTCATGTGATTCAGCACTAGATATTGATATTTCAGACTGTAGATTTACATATTGTATACAGATAGATAGATCTGTATCAACATCATGTCCCATCAACTCTACTTCTGCAATCCCATGAAGGCAAATTAGGCAGTGAGGAAGCATCCCAAGCTTCCAGGGATAATGCAAGAACATAAAAAAGGTGGGGAAGGAAGGAAGCCATCCCTTTCAGCTTACAAACCAAAAAGAAGCAAACATTCAAATGACCAACTTAATGACAGAGTGCTCCATTCTCATCTCATGAGTTGCTTGTTCTCTTCCTGCCGACCGCTCTCAGCTGGAGAAACAAAGAGGGAGAAGGTGAAGTTACTATATAACCGATGATGGAAAGTAGACAATTAAACGAAAAAGGAACTTACAGATGATGCAGAAAGCTCGGAGCTCTTCAGCACGCGCAGCCTCTTCGCCATGGAAACAAACATGCTGCAAGTAATTAAAGGTAGAAGCAATATAAGTACATTCCAAAATTATTAGGTTGAGCAATGTATATGTGGTATTTTCGATATGAATCCTCAATACAAAGTGATCGCAGGTGAATTGTTCAAGTTTGTATTTGTTTATATCGGATGGGATAACATTTCTGTTCCAGATTGTAGTGCTAACTCAAAATTTTGAGGTTGCTGAAGAACACTCAACCATGACAAAAAGGTAAACAATCGCTAGCTTATTTGCAGACATTGAGTTGAATTTGGTGAGCACGATATCAATCACTAATGTCGGAAGACCATTTTAGGATTGACAAGACTTACTCCCATGGAACGTCACCAACCAGCATCCTGTCCCCTTCGTCGTCTTCATAAACCAGAGTGTATTCACCGCTTCCATCCAATAAGCCAACAAGCACATCCTTTTCTTCAGAGTTCTTCCGTGTACTAGGAGCAAGCGGATCCACTTGAGCTAAATATTGAGCAAGACAAACATCCTCGGGTTAGCATAAGTTGAATGGCAATGGCCGAGAAGACAAACAAAATGGAAATCCGGTTTGCGCAGAAGCTTCTGCCGGTGACATGCGAATTGAAAATTTTGACTAAAATCACATGAATGCGAAAGGTAACATATCAAGTTATGATGGTGATATAGCTGCAACATCTTCGGGTAATTGGTACAGGCATGTAAAATTAAGATGACCAGATAAACTTGACAAAGAAATTTGCGGAGCACCTGCCATAAGGCCTCGGAAGAGTTCATCTACAGCTAGAGAGAGCTTATCGTAGCTATCGTAGGCCTTCAGGTCTACTTTTCTTCCGATCGGTATGCCATCCATGTTAATTTTCACAAACAAGCTCTTCCTATCATTCTCGAGCTTTTTTGCACCCTCTGAGCTCCCATTGTGAGATTCTGCGGATGCCTTAGCGGCGGTGCCAGCAAGATTCATTCTGAATGATCGAACAGGAGGCCAACCAACAACAGGTGTAGCGGCAGCTCTGCTTTCATTGAGACAAAGACTGTTACAAAAGAATTTTTCCGACAATAATAACATAGTACTAACCATGAAGTGCTTTGACAACAAGAGCATACGCGAGTTCGACCATCGAAACAATTAATAAAAAAGTTGACAGCTAATTAACAACGAGGTCGAAAGTTGTCTGAAAATAAAGAAAATTAATTTCTGGATTAATATTCCTTTTTTTCTTGTATTAAGAACTAAAACGATACATCATAAACCTAAAATCACACAGAAATCATATCACCAGCCACGGAAGGTAGTGAACAAGTTATACAGCAGCACTTTTAGGTTTTCTGTTTCATGCTTATAAGGAAGAAATGCACAAAATGAAGGAAAACAACTTCTACATACACAGTAACAAGAACAGAAAAATTAATTTCTGGATTAATCTTCCTTTTTTCTTTTATTAAGAACTAAAACGATATATCATAAACCTAAAATCACACACAGAAATCATATCACCAGCCACGGAAGGTAGCGAACAAGTTATAGAGCACTTTTAGGTTTTCTGGTTCATGCTTACAAGGAAGAAATGCACAAAATGAAGGAAAACAACTTCTACATACACAGTAACAAGAACAGAAAATTACTCTCTGGATTAATCTTCCTTTTTTTTCTTTTATTAAGAACTAAAACGATTGCAAATATGAAGCACCATGGGAAAAAAAAAGTGAACCACGGTATCACTCTTGCTGAAATATCGCCAGTTTTCACAGAATACAAATGAAAGATTTTTTTCTCCAATTCATATATATTTACTTTGCAGTTTAACAAGACAATTTAGATTCCTAGGTATATTTTGCCTGTTAATAAGCTCCACCTCGCGGCAGATCCAAGCACAACAAAGCCGGAACAGGATACATACCATGTTTCAACAAGTCAGTGACTTAGGATAGCTTCTTCTAGCAGATGTTGGAGATTACAATGTTCATGCATTAGGTAAACAACTATGAACAAGAACCAAATTCCTAACATTACAAATCAAAACAGTCAAACCATCAAGCTTCATGTCCACAAGTTTGTGACAAGAACAAGCAAACTAGAAAAAGATTTGCAGCTAACCACATAAAAATGGAAAATAGACCCTGGTGAACAGAGGAGTGTTCATGCATTAGGTAAACAACTATGAACAAGAACCAAATTCCTAACATTACAAATCGAAACAGTCAAACCATCAAGCTTCATGTCCACAAGTTTGTGACAAGAACAAGCAAACAAGAAAAAGATCTGCACCTAACCACATAAAAATGGAAAATAGACCCTGGTGAACACAGGAGCTTGCAGGAGTTTAGAGGCCAACATCAAGAGCAGAACAGAAACATAAAAGAGAAGATAGCAACCAACATAAATTTCCTCTGCAAGAGAGGAGATCAACATGGAAAATTGCAGCAGGACATGATTACCAACCGTGATTGAGAGGCGGTGTGTGCTACTGCGGCATTCTTGGTGGAAGATGCATGCGCCGCATGAGGACCACACGCCTTCCCCTCGAGGCTCTGCTGCTCTGCGCTCCCACTAGTCTTCTGCAATGATTCCTTTCCTTTAGCCTGCAACTGGAGAAACCCAAGCTGTGGCTGCTGCAGCTGCTGCTGTTGGAAAGCTGAAGGAAGAGACAAACAAATGGTCAAGAAGATTACGGATGCAGAATTAAACTCATGTAATCGATCAAAATACCTTCTGTTTTAGGTTCGACTTGACCCAAAAAGCCTCTTTTGGTGCCGGAGGAAGCGTTCACGTTGGTGCTCTTGGCGACCTTGGAGATGTGGCCGAGAGACAGAGCAGACTCGACCGGGTGTTCTCTCTTCTCCTGCCCAGCTGGCCAATCTTCTCCTCCAGGGAGGCCGAGCCGCAGTTCCAGCTTTTTCTCCTCCGCAGCGGCATAGCTGCCCCAGTCTCTCCCATCGGGAACGAGGTCGAGCAACCGAGGCCGGCCTTCTCCTCGTGTAAACTCTTCCTCCATGCCTTTTCCACCAGGAGAACAAGAAAGGAAGCCGAACAGATGAAAAAGATCGCGCTTTTATCCTTGTGCGACCTCCTCCAAAGGGGAGAAAGAACGAGGAGCTTTAACGAGAGCGGTAACAGCAAAAGATCCAGAAAGATCACAAGAACGCAAAGAAACCCGAGAAGAATTCTGAGGCCTCCAACAGATCAACAGAGGCCTTCTCAAACGACAAGGCAAAAAAGCACTGAAACAGAACAGGGACGAGTGCTCTTCCTCTTGCTTTCCCGCTCACCAACGCTTGCTCAATCTCCCAGGAAGCCACAAGATCTTAAACCCGCATGTGAAACCACCATTATTAACCATCCAAATCCTCGAAATGAGATATTTTTGACAGGGAGAGAAGAAAGGCCTCCTGCTTTTGCTCTCTCTCTCTCTCTCTCTCTCTCTCTCTCTCTCTCTCTCTCTCTCTCTCTCTCTGTGTGCTCACGACTACGCTCTGTTCGCCGTGCACTCTGTTTCCTTTTGCTTGCCTTTCTTTCTCTCTTTCCGCCTTCACAGTGTAAGGGATCAGAAAGGGAATGAGAACAGCGGAACGGCAACAGATTCCATGGCTGGAACGAGGCCGGAAAAGGGAATGAGAGCGTCGGTCACGCAAGGTCGGACAGCGGGAGTAAGGCGTGCTCAGACGACAACCGCACGCCTCCCGAAGCCAACCACGGCACAGAGAGAGAGAGAGAGAGAGATGCGTGTGGCGTGGCGAGCGTGTCGCAGTGTCTACTTCCCACTCCTCCCTCTCCCTCCTCACCCCTCTTTATTGAAGGAATCAAAAGGCGCTTTAGAGCTGCATTAATCATGCCTCATAAAACCAGGCTTAACCAGAGCTTATCATGTAATTTGACCCTCTCCGGTGGATGACTGTGCGATCGCGAACGGACATCCGCCAATATCTTAATCGGTGTTTAACGTTTAACGCATGCTCAGGTCGGAGATGACGACGCCCGGAAGAGATAAACCTACTCTCTCCGGTGTTACGTTGGTTTTTAGTGGGCAGACAAGCAGTGAGACGTGAATATTCTTTGGAGCACGAAGGGTTCTTGCGGTACCGCGTTGCTTTTGCGAGCAGCCCAATGAAACACCGAGGATTAAAGTGGGAGGGGAATAGGAGGAGTGCGGTGAAGACGAGTTGCATGATTCGGCCCCGCCGTTCAACATCATGTCTCTCCCCCTCGTTCGTAGCTTTGTTTCCTGGCCACCTCCCCGGGAAAAGACCGTGGAAGGTAGCAGAATATAAGCTTCTTTATCCCAGTGCTGGGCTCAAGAAAGCTCTTCTTCCAATGGCCGAATTGCCCTCGACACCCTGCGTTTGGCAGGGAAGAAGGACGAGCACAGAATGGATGATGCCGTTGATCAACCACGAAGCTTCAAATCTATCTCGTTTAAGCATGTTGATCGAATCATAAGACCAGTCTATTGGATGTTGCTCGAGGAAGAAAGCACAAGCCTTTGGCGTCCCTGTCCACGATAAATCTGGTCGACGAACGCCTCCTTTTTAGGTTGGAAAACTGCTTTACTCATCTCTGCAAACTTTTCTGCGGCCATCGTTCTGCACACATCAAACAGTTCCATTTCGGGCTTCTCTCCGAGTGTTCGAGCTTCCTGCGCAACAACAAGCTCACCCGAAGAGGACGAAGGATCGATGAACCCATCCGTAAAACGTGATCGGGTTGAAGCTTCACGTTGACCCTTCTACCTCTTGACGTTACATCTCTTGTTAGAAATCGGCACGTAATGACACGACCATTTTAGGAAGCATCCGAGGAGTTGCATCGGTGATCCTGAGAGGGAAGACGATGACGACCACACGTGCATGGCTCGACGTCGATCTTGAATCGGATCCGAACCCTTCGTTCTCTGGTCGCCAGAGATCTCGACCGTGCATTCATGATAACGCACCCGGGACGGAGAGTGACCGATCCCCGCCGCCCGCTCTGGCCTTGGTCGGTCGACGTCGACATCGACGCCCGCCTCCGCAAACCTCCTCCTCCCTCGCCCCCTCTGCGGTCAAACCTGGTGAGCCATGCGATGGGAGCTCGAAACGTGCGTCGATTCCCCGCGGGGCCCCCGGAGATCGTGATCCCGCGTGTCGCATTCGGGCCGCGCGCGCTCCTCCCCGACGAGAAGATTCCACGCATGAAGTCTCCGTCCGCCGTTCGTCATCGACGACGACTGCAGCACGAGAAGCTAATTTCCTCGCATGGGGTCTCCGGCGATGCGGATCGAAGTTAACAGCTACTGCAGCATAACGAGTTCGGTGGCCACATGAAATCCCAGCGAGCATGGAACGAGGTATGTCATGCTCCACACAGCCGTATGGATTCGGCATTCCTCCCCGTGTCCGATGGACGCTCCGACGCCACAAAGAAAATGGCGTCGTGCGGTCATCTGTCATCCGTTCCGCATGGCATTCGCTCTGGAAGGTCTTCACGATGATGATGATGGTGAGGTACTCCACTGGAAAAGGTGCGTTTCCATTTCCATGGATGGGATGAGGAGGAATCGAATGATTGAGACAGCAACCGAGTTGAATTCCTCGCAATGGGTCCCTTGCATCAGCAGGCATCTCCTTCGTCGGCTTAGGGTTTGGTTCCACAGATACGCTTGGCCATGCATGCAAAGTTTAGATCATGCTCTTGTGAAAGAACCTGAGTTCGTAGTTAGCATTCACCGATCTGCAGTAAGAACCATGGCCATGTTCTGGGCTGCTTCTTTTCTTCCATAAAGGGAAGAAGGAACCTGAGAGCGCTTTCTGTGCGTGAGAGAGAGAGAGAGAGAGGATGGGGTGGGCGATATCATGGCCACTTTATCTCTCTCATTGCAGAGAAACTTCGAAGTCCCACTCGATGATAACAAGATCCTGCAGCCATCATGATGACCTCCCGATGCATGATGACCACCAACAGGCGTCAAAGCCAAATCCATGCTTTCGGATGGACCACCGGCGCTACAAGATGCATGTCAGCGTCGGATCTCTTTCGTGGCAATGGCGTCGTCGTCGCTGGCTCTTTCGGAGGGCGAACGCAGCACGTTTTAAAGGCAAAGTTAGGTGAGAGAGAGGCTCAATGAACGCATGTAGGGTTCCGGGGGTCCCCTTCGTGGCCGCTCGCCGGAACAAGATATGGTTCACACTCACAGCCCCCCCTCCCTCCTCCTCTCCACACCTGCAAAAGCGGAGCCCCATATGTCAATGATCATGAACATCACACACACCCTGCCAAGCCTCCATGAACGACATCTCTGAAATGGACCCTTCGACCCTCGGCCTCACTCTCTCTCTCTCTCTCTCTCTCTCTCTCTCTCTCTCTCTACTTTGGAATTTTACTTTGGAACACTCATTGTGCCAGTCTCTCTCTCTCTCTCTCTCTCTCTCTCTCTGTAGAATTTTACTTTGGAACACTCATTGTGCCAGTCTCTCTCTCTCTCTCTCTCTCTCTCTCTCTCTCTCTCTCTCTCTCTCTCTCTCTCTCTCTGCAGAATTTTACTTTGGAACACTCGTTGTGCCACAGTCTTTTATTGATACAAGTCTTACCAGAGGAGAGAGACAATTTGGCTGTCAACTAAAATGATTGCAAAATATTGTTGACAAAATATCACTTTAATATCAGTTCTTTCCATAATATTGTTGACAAAATATAACTTTGTATTACTAGAAAAAGAGTAGGATCATAATTTTAAAAAATTTATTTTACGGATCTCAATAACGATAAAAAAAATTATGTTGTTATTATATGAGATACGAATTTATCATGTCAAAACCAAGTGATCCAAACAGATATAAAACGCGAATTGAATGCTTAAGCTTTTGAATTGTATTAGTGTCCGATGTGAAATTTATCTTGTTTATAGGTTGGTTTGAAGAGAATACCAAATATTTAACTTCTAATTCCCAATTTGAAGGTTAAAGAATATAATAATTGATAAAAAAAAAATTCTTATTGGATTACTATATATCGTGAGAAACGATGATGATCAAACTATTTTAAGATGAAATCAAAACGAAAAGTCTTATCTATATATCCCGATAAATTTAATTTTCACGTGTTAAGTCTAAGCAGAAGTGTTGAAAATATAGATAATGTGGAAGAAGCTTTCGGTATAATAAAAAAATATAAAGAATATATTTCATGATCCACTTACACTTGCAACTTTATTTGATCCAACAGGTGTGCAGTCTACAATGCAATGACAAGTTAGAGAATATATATATATATATATATATATATATATATATATATATATATATATATATATATATATATATATATATATCATGACCCACTTAACTTGTCACTCTCGTTTGATCCAACTAGTGTAATTGTTTCTTTTTTTTTATAGTAGATGAGATTTTTCTCAACTGAATAGCGAGATTTTATCATGCAGTGAGAAAAGAGCTTATTCTAGACAAAATACTCTGATACCAAAATAAATTATAATATAAATATAAAAAGCACACTGTGAATACAATATCTATTTATACATGTTGGAAAAAGAATTTTCCTTAACTGAGCAACGAGATTTCCTCGTGCAACGAGAAGAGAACTTACTCTAGACAAGATGCTCTGATACCAAGATAAATTATAATATAAATATAAAAGTACATTTCAATTAGATGAATACAATGCATATTTATACATGTTGGAAGAAATGATTTTCCTCAACTGAGCAGCGAGATTTCCTCGTGCAACGAGAAAAGAGCTTGCTCTAGGCAAGATGCTTTGATACTAGGATAAATTACAATATAAAGATAAAAAAGATACTATAATCAAATGAATACAATGTCTATTTATATATGTTGGGAGAGAGGATTTTCCTTGATTGAACAGCGAGATTTCCTCGTACAGCAAAAAAGAGAACTTGCTCTAGGCAACATGTTCTGATACCAGGATAAATTACAATGTAAAGATAAAAAAGCACACTTCAATCAGGTGAATACAATGTCTATTTATACATGTTGGAGAGAGGATTTTCCTCAACTAAGCAACAAGATTTCCTCATACAGCGAGAAAAGAGCTTGCTCTAGGCAAGATGCTCTGATACCAGAATAAATTACAATGTAAAGATAAAAAGCACACTTCAATCAGATGAATACAATTTTTCTCAACTGAGCAATAAGATTTCCTCGTGCGGTTAAAAAAAATCTGATCAGCTATCACTTTTCACCCCCGTGCCGGCATAACATGGATGATGCAAGAATCATTTGTGTGATGAAAGGCTTGGATGACACAAAGCCCTCAGCAACCCCACCGTGTCCATCTTTTCCCTGGAATGGATATAAACAAGTGGTAGGTGGCGCCTCCATCGCACAAGACATCCATCTAATGGTGTATGTTTAGCTCATCGGAGAGCGTCAAGTGTCCCATGCGGAGAGATGCTTTGCGAAAGCAAAGATGGTTCCTTTGCACACGAAAAGCTAACGCGAGATTTGATTTGTTGTGATGTCCATCATGTTCATGGCCCCCCCCACCACTTCTCCCTCCTTTTATTGCTTTCTCTCATTCCCTCGGCAGCTCATCAAGGAAGGAAGGAAGGAAGGAAGGAATGAGAGGGATTTACGCAGACAAAAAGGAGCACAAACCTTTGCCGGTTCTCTTCACTTTTCACCCACTCTCGCGGTGCAAACAAGCTTTGTCGTCATCTCCAAATCATCCCGGAGCGGAGTGGATAGACTCGGGTCATGGCGAAAGAGAAGAGACTTTGTGAGGGCTGGATCAGCGGCAGAAAGAAAGAACGGTGTAGGATCTCCGCTTCGAACTGATAAATTGGAATATGATGATAAAAATATACATGACAATCAACTAAGACATGTTTGGGAGAGGATTTTCCTCAACTAAGCATCGAGATTTCCTCGTGCAGTTGGGGGAATCTCATCCTTGTGCAGTTGAGAAAATCTCATCTGCTATCATGCCCCCACAAGATTGAGCTCCTGTCAAGGATGTCGATCTTGGATCGATGCAACAAAAATAATTTACGGACGAAAGACTTCGTGAGCGAGTCTGCTAATTGATCAATCATATATACGTGAGAGACACGTAGTTGATGTCTGACAACTTGATCTCGCACGAAGTAGAAGTCAATAGCAATATGTTTCCTACGTGAGTGGAACCTTGCTTTGATACCATGATAAATTGAAATATGATGATAAAAATATACATGACAATCAACTAAGACATGTTTGGGAGAGGATTTTCCTCATCATCGAGATTTCCTCGTGCAATTAGGGAAATCTCATCCTTGTGCAGTTGAGAAAATCTCATCTGCTATCATACCCCCGCAAGATTGAGCTCCTATCAAGGATGTCGATCTTGGATCGATGCAACAAAAATAGTTTGCAGACGAGAGGCTTCGTGAATGAGTCTGCTAGTTGATCAACTGTATGAACATGAGAGACACATAGTTGATATCTGACAACTTGATCTCGCATGAAATAGAAGTCGATAGCAATGTGTTTTATACGTGAGTGGAACCTTGTTCTGATACCATGATAAATTAGAATATGATGATAAAAATATACATGACAATTAACTAAGACTGTTGTCTATTTATACATGTTTGGAAGAGGATTTTTTTGAACTGAGCATTGAGATTTCTTCATACAGTTGGGAAAGGGAAATCTTATCCTTATGCAGTTGATAAAATCTAATCTACTATCATGAACTCTCGCAATATGCCGCCGATGTCAGCTTGGTAGGTAGTACGTGTGTCTAACTCGGCAACTTTGATTCTGCTTCTTTGTAGGTAAAGTGGATGTCGGTAAAATAAGGTTATGATGAGCTAATTGCTGCAACCGGATAACTTTAATTATCCCCGAATCGGGCGGGGACGTCTCCATCCAACCTCGTAAACAAATCTAGCAGAGAAGCCACCTTATCTGCACTTCGAGAACAAAGCAGACGATGGCCAATTCCTGGCCTGGCTTTATCGTTGGAACTTGTGCTTGATGGTGATTTCATTGCCATTAAACCGACGAGGATGCATATCTGCTGAAATGGCAGGGTTTATGCTCGGATCCAGCTCGATTTTCTACTACCTTCGATCTCACACGAGGTAAAAATGTACACTTAAATATATGTTGGGGGGATGATTTTTCTTGATGAAGCAGTTTGAGAAATCTTATCCTCGTACAGTTGAAAAAATCTCATCTATTATCAGAAAATCTCATTTGCTATCATGCCCTCGTAAGATTGAGCTCCTATCAAGGATGTCGATCTTGGACCGATGCAACGAAAATAATTTACGGACGAGAGACTTCATGAGTAAGTCTGCTAGTTGATTATCCGTATGTACGTGAGAGACATAGTTGATGTCTGACAACTTGATCTCGTGAAAATCGATGACAATGTGTTTCATGCGTGAGTGGTAGATTGACACATAAGTAGGTAGCTCCAATATTATCACAATATATTGTAGGAGCAGGAGTATAGTTGATGTTGAGTTCCTTGAGGAGATTTATGACCCAATTGAGTTCAGAGTAGTGATGGCGATGGCACGGTATTCAGTTTCAGTTGTAGATCGTGCAACTTTCTTTTGCTTCTTAAAACTCCAGCTCTGATGCCATGAATAATTGAAATATGATGATAAAAATGTACACACTAATCAACTAGAATTATTGTCTATTTATACATGTTAAGAGAGGATTTTTCTCAATCGAACGATGAGATTTCCTTGTGCAATTGGGGAAATCTCATCCTCGTGCAGTTGAGAAAATCTCATCTACTATCACGCTCCCGTAAGATTGAGCTCTTGTCAAGGATGTCAATCTTGGACCGATGCAACGAAAATAATTTACGGACGAGAAGCTTCATAAGTGAGTCTACTAGTTGATCAATCGTAGGTACGTGAGAGACACATGATTGATGTCTGACAACTTGATCTCGCACGAAGTGAAAATCGATGACAATATGTTTCATGCGCAAGTAGAAATATAGTTAATGTTGAGTTCCTTAATAAAATTTATAATCCAATTGAGTTCAATAGCAACGATGACGATGACACGATATTCAACTTTAATTACACATCGTACGGTTATCTTTTGTTTCTTAGAACTCCAGCTTTGATACTATAAAGAATTAAAATATAATAATAAAAATATACACACTAATCAACTAAAATTTTTATTTATTTATACATGTTAGAGAGAATTTTTCACAAGAGCGATAGATTTCCTCGAATCTCATCCTCGTGCTGTTCAAAAAATCTAATCTGCTATCAATGATGAGCTACGCTGGGTCCGGAAGGAGGCACTCCATGATCAGTAGGCATGGCGAGCTGAAAGAGTACGAAGTTACAACGCAGGAGCAAGAAAAGATGGAAAAGATGGTTAAGGTAGGCCATCTTTTGTAGGGTTTAGGGTGCAGATGACCGACAAAAGAAACACTACATCCATACGGTGATGCTGATTGCTCGGCTCGAGAAAGTTTTCTGTGGCACAGTTGATGTCAGATTTGCTTCTCCACTGCAGATAAATCACCGATGCCAAGGTACGGTGGGCGG
This sequence comes from Musa beccarii, assembly GCA_024322285.1. Lineage (NCBI taxonomy): Eukaryota > Viridiplantae > Streptophyta > Magnoliopsida > Zingiberales > Musaceae > Musa > Musa beccarii. The sequence continues at coordinate 34,515,307 of CM044402.1, forward strand.
CTATGAGCAGTCTCCCACCATGAACGCCATGCAAACAGAGGCTTTTTGATGGAGCAAGAACCACTTGAACCCAATGCTGTTGCCAAGCCTACATGAAACAATGATCGCTGAATCCGAGCCATCGAGGTAGATCGAGAAGAAGACTCTTGAACAATGAGTTTTGAGGCCTTCAATTTCCAATTTTTGATAACCACAATAGGTTACAACAAGTCTTTGATCTCTCAACACCACCATGTGCATTGGTTGATCCATCAAGCCTGCCCAAGGAAGAACAGGATATTATCAAACTCCAAAACAGGATATTGTCATGTTTCTGAACCCCAGACCTTTGGTGAAAAATCTCACAGCTCTAATTTCCATAAATGTAGAGCATGTAATGAATGTCCATTTGCTATCCGAAGAAGTCTGAAACATGGAGGAGCTGCTTCATTTCTTCTTTCCTGCCTTGGCGGCATCGCCAGCCTTTGTCTGGACAAGACGAAACGAAGAGTAAGCATTTTTCTAGTGCATCAAGATCAGCTCAAGAACAATTGGCAAAAAGAACGAGACGGTCATTTGCTACGCAAATATGAAAAAGCACAAATTCGTTTGCCTTGGTCGAGTTGTGAAGATGTTTAGCTCACCTTCTTGACTCCGCGAACTTTCCTTGCCCTGTTCTTCCTTTCTTTTACCTGTTTTCTTGATTTCTCAACCTTTGTGGCAAGCCCATTCTGCCAAAGAAAATGGAGATCATTTGATTCAGCAGTACATATTTCCAAGCAATTGTCTGTGATAGCTACCAAAAGCATAAGCTTGTTTGCAAAACCCTAAAGTCATAGGTGTACATTAGATCCATGCATCCCATGGTGATGCATGCAATAACCAGGTGCATCAAGTCGTGTCTCGATGCTAACAGTACTTGTTGCTAAAAAAAGTTCTTGGTCCCGACACTCGAAAGGAATTAGCAAGTCTTCGTGATTATCTAATTAAAGAATTGACATAAAAGATGCAGTTATTCTTTTGTTCATTCACGACAGACTACAAAGTCATACAAATGATATTCAAGGTCAATAACATTTAGCAATCATGTAGTTATTTGCAGTAATTGTATATCTCGTACAATCATGCGAGATTCGTATTTGTCAGTCATTAACAGCATAACTTAACATTGAAGACAACCAAGGCCCCTTATGTCGCTATCCCTTTTGTTTCAAGGTTATGAAAATGGTATTCAAGATTAATAACATTTAGCAATCATGTAGTTCTTCACATTCAAGTTACCAATTAGATTCCCACTTGACAGTTACTACAGCAAAAATTTAACATGAAGGGATGCAACGCAACCCATTTGGACCTTCACTTTCTGTTGTTTCTCCATTCGATTTCTGGTATTTCATCCCCAAGCCCCGATTTCCTGTTAGAATATTACTCCCTACAACTTCTTTTGAATGCTATAGCACAACAGTAGTAGCGATATGGTATTTCATCCCCAAGCCCCGATTTCCTGTTAGAATATTACTCCCTACAACTTCTTTTGAATGCTACAGCACAACAGTAGTATCTATTGCTACTAGTTTTGGTTGTTTCTCCATTTGTCTTCTGACATTTCGTCTCCAAGCCTAGATTTGCTTTCAAAATAGTTAGTTCCTACTACACCTTACTTGTAGTGGTACAACACAGCAGCAGCATGTTTTGCTAGTAGCTTTCTCAACCACAGCCTCCATATCTGCATAAGTAATGATAATATAGATGTATAAATCCATTTGTAGCTTGAGAGTAACTGATCATATCCTGATCATATAGATGTATAAAGCCATTTGTAGCTTGAAGGTAACCGATCAGCTCTTGAATTTTTGTATCATATAACAGCATCAGACCACCCTGGGATACCATCGGCGGAATCAACAGCCTCCACCCCATTCCTTCTTTCAAGTTTAATTATAATTAAAAAATCACAAAGCATAGAGAGTAAGAATTGACCCAGAAATTTAAGATTTAACTAACATGAAGTAGTGTGGAAGCAAACTTTCTGATGTGGCAGCATAAACTTCATTATGATTGTATTAGTGACAGTTGACAAATCAACTAATTCAACAAAAACTGAGACAGGTGAAGAAGACATCTCCTCTTAATTGCATGGTTTAGTAGACAGATCAAATTCCACAAATATAAGCCAGAAACAGTGAAGCTCACCAGTGGTTTAAAAAGGCACTCGGGCGCTCGCCTAAGAGCTCGAGCGAGGCGAGGCGAGGCCCGAGCGCCTCGATTGGCTTCCAGGCATCGGGCGCTTCGGGCGAGCGCCTGGGTTAAATCGGGTGACCGAACCAGATTTTTACATCTGGTTCGGTCTAATGTGATTTAGTTGGTTCGATTGAACCAACTAAATCACCGATAACAGCCTCGATCGATTTCCCCAACCCTAAACCTCGTGATTAGCCTCATTGCCGCCTTGCCGCTGCGCTGCGCCTACTCTCACCGCCGCCGCTCGCCGCTCTCACTCACTCTCGCCGCACACACCACACGCATTTGCCGTCGCTCGCCGCACTCGCCGCCAAATTTATCGCGTGCTCGCCGCTCCCACCGCCGATTGTGCAGGCTCGGTCTTTCTCCTTCATTCGCTTGAACTCGGCGATTATCTTTGTTAAGTGTTAATAGTATCTTTTGTTACTAAGAATGATATACTATTAACAATATATTGTAACGATATACTATCTTTCATTAATGATATACTATTAACAGAATTTTTTTTATTTGTTAAAATAATAATGTGACATTGTGAGTTTGTACCTTAGATTTTCTTCATTTAATAGTATATTTTTATTTAAATAATTATATTTTTTAATTATATTTATAAATTTTTATATTTTAGCGCCTCGCTTCGCTCGAGCGAACGCCTAGCGCCTCGAGCGATTTTAGACCTTGGCGCCTAACGCTTTTTAAATCACTGAAGCCCACAATACAAGGCCAACACAATGGTCCCCACAACCAGGCAGTACTTTCTGGCCAAAATTTTGTACTTCAGAAATGATGAATCCATTGAGCGGGAGCACTAATTTGTTGTAATCAAATCCCAAGGATAGATTGGTAATTATTGAAATCAAGCAAAAATGACTCATCTAGCCACATTATGCTAGTTTACTCATCTTATCAAGAGATGATTAAGGCCCCAATTTCAATTATAACTAGAAGAACTAGATTTATAAGTTTCAACTTTCAACTCCATGGCATTGTGCGAGTGCATCGCAAGCTTGGGTTGCTGCTTATAGATGGTTGGAAGAATGGCCATATACCTCGTCAAAGATAAAAGAAAAGCCCCTATCATGTGAAGTAGACCACTGAAAGCCAACAAAAGATCAGACCCACAGGGGTATAAATGTTTATTGCTAATCTTGAACCAAGCATTGCCATTTGACTATAGACTGGATTTATATGTTAGCTTTCAGCAAAAGGATGAAGCAGTTTATGCAATCAAATTCTTCAATTGGACTAAAAGAACAGGGTTTAAGAAGCTGATCATTCCATTATAGCCAAATATGACAAAAGGTAGCTGAGAGGCTTGCGATAGACAGTGCTTCATAAGGCACAACAAGCTGCCACTCCAATGGAAGACAAGCTGAATGAGAATAAAGAAAAGCAAATGGAAGGCCATGTTTTAGTCTCAAGTTAATAATACCGTGGTCAGGATACAAGGATCACTCCAAGAAATCCTACAAAAAGATCCAAGAGGATGCAACAGAAAAATAAATGTCCTGCTAAGCGAATAAACATGTTAAAGACTAGTTAAACAGAAAGCATGCTCCTAACACAATGGAAACATAAGGTGAGATAAAAGGCACATTTTAATTTAATAAAATAAGAAGGTGGACAAACTTTGTACAGATAACTTGTAAACTTTAAAGGTAGATAAAGAAATCAACTTTGCACCAAATAAAGAGCAGGAGATAAATGATAAAGTTATCATCTCAGCTCAGCTGAGTTTGACTGCTTGTATTCCCCAGTAATCTAATCACAATTAAGCTTGATAGGAGTATAGTGGATTTTGGTATATTTAGAGCCAAACCCAAGCAATAACAACAGATTTTAAACTGTGATTGATATATAAACAAATTCTGGAATATCCTGCCCAACCGAGCTCGGTTCTGCAATTCCAAAATGAGATTTCAATTTAATTGACCTTATGCCCTGCAACGTTTAAATCGTACTCCTATAAAAGGTCTGAATAAATATCTAACTGAATCCATGTTGAGTTAAGGCTTCGGTTCATTCATAGAAACGGTTAGGTTAAGGGTTTCATCATCATAGTCAAGTAACAGAGCAGTCATCTACGACATCTTGTAAAATTTTCCGGGTCACCATAGTCAATGTTCCTTTAAATTTTGTTGGCCCAAAAATATTTATTTGGTTCTTAATAAAATTATACCATTTCTTAATGGTCAGTTGATGTGACTAGAAATGGGATCAGGCTGTTATCATAAGACTTGTTTGATACAACTTGTGAAACTCTTATTCAACTTTCCCATGCAAATGAACATAATTCTTTTTTTTTCTTTCAAGAGATATCAAAAAAGCGCCAGATGATGCCTGGTTGCATGTTTCTACCACAATGACTTTAGCAATTTCAAAACCAGTTAACATCCAAGAACAAATTTTGATGCAATGCAACAAGACCAAAGAACACATATCAGGCGTTCCCGACTAACGTAAGAGTAAAAGTGAAAATTAAACTGCAGAATGAAAAGATCACGATAGCATTGGATCAAGCAAGCAGTAGCAAAAGAAGGGACGGGAGCTGGTATGAATGCATGCATACCCTGATGAGCCGGTACTTGGGCTCATACTTCTTTGCATTCTCCACCGAATCATAGATCAAGCCAAATCCGGTCGACTTCCCTCCTCCGAAGTGCGTTCTGAACTTGAACACGAAGATCGTGTTCAGATCCCTCACCTCGTACAGATTCGCCAGCTTCTCCTTCAGTTCCGCCTTCGCCACATCCGAATCAAACAAACAGTAGAAACCTAACTCAGATATCCATATGGAGCAACAACAAACAAACAAGCAAATGCAACCAATCCCAAAACCCAAAGGCACGCGAACCAACCTTGGAGACATTGGCTCTTCCCGGGTGAAGCACATCAATGACCTAGAAGCAAATACACACAAAACCATAAAAAAAAATCCCTTTTTTTTCTCCTTTTACATCAAAACGCATTCTGAGGATAACAAGAAAGAGTTCAAAAACAGACGAATTGCTTCCGATTGGTCATGAACTTCCTGGTCCGGATCGTGACCGCCTTAGTATCCGCCATTCTCGGTTCCTTCTTCCCTGAGAAAGAGGAATCGGCGGCCACCGACGCCGGCAGGCAAGTAGGAGAGAGAGCGGGGGAAGCCGCAGGTGTTCGCGAAGGGTATGTCGAAACCCTAACCCTAGCCATCGGCCGTTCTTGAATGGGCTTTCATTGTGGATCGGCCCAACAAGAGTATAATTGGGCTACGGACCGACATATTGGATCGGATCGTTATTTGGGCTATCGGATCTTAAATTCGATCCAATTTGGCGTGGAGAATCTCTCAGTAAATTTTATAGCACTTGAAATCACACATAAATTATTTATCCTAAAATATTTGGGCATATTTGGTTATCATAAGTCATCAAAGATGACTATTCTTTATTTTATCTTTTCGTAGGAGTTAAACCTAATTATTTATTAATAAAAAAATATTTTTGATTTTTCCTATTAACTCATCATATCAGATAAATAGATTATATGAGTATATGATGAAAGAGTTGGAATTAGGAATATTCCATTCCTTCTTCAACCATACAATTTTAGAAGAAGATATGGGGATGATGACCATCCCTTTTTCTCTTCTCCCTTGAAGTCAAAGAAGAAGACTTTGAAGTCAAAGGTGTCATATTATTCTAAATATCTTGCAACCATTTAGCCATTCATTTTAGAACAATAAATTCAACACAAATTTTTTTTTTCTATTCTCTTGTATAACACTACATATTACCTACTTCATTCCTTAATCGGATATTCTTGCATTGATTTAAAATATTTTATTTTTTATTTTTTAATAAGAAATATATTGACATTGATCTTATAAAGTTTTTTAGCATGGTTTAACATTTGTATATTTGTGATTGATGATTTTTTTTAATATTAAGCACTTATGGAGCAGGACTTTTTATTAAATAAAAAATATGTCATATGTCATATGTTGTCTTTGCTCTTATGCAATTTAATTTTTTACAATTAACACTCTTCCTATGTTAACTATCTTTTTTAAGGTTGTGTGTGAGCTCTCATGCAAAATTAGGTTAATAATAAGTGACAAACCACTATTTTGTAGAGTAATTTGGACTGTTTCACTGTGAGCTAATTACATATTATTTATTATATTTAGTCTTTCTTAATATCTTTTTTAAACATAAAAAATTTATACTAAAATTTTTATAATTTAAAAATAAAATAAATTTTTTTATTTATCCTTACATTATCAATTACATTAACGAAAAACACAACACGTTACATCACATATTGGATTGGTACAAAAATGATGAATAAAAAAATAATTTTAATATTTCATTATTTTTAGTACGTAAGATATTAAAATTAATATTTTTTATATAAAATTATTAAAAACGAAAAAAATATTAAATTTATTTATTTTTTTACTTATCACTTTATGATGATCTAACACATTGTATTAGTATTTTTCATCAATGTAACTAACAGTACGAGGATAAATAAAATTATTTATTTTATTTTAAAAATTATAAAAAAATTATATATATATATATAATTATAAATATTACAATACTAATATGATGTAAAGATAAGAGATAATATTGTAATTAGTCCTTCTCCTCCACATCCTGTTTCGTAGAACACGTTGACCCAAAGAAGTAAACACACGCCTTCCTTCCATCGTTCTCTCGAATCGTGTCTCGCGTCGTTGCGAAGAATCTCCGTACCGACACCCACCGCCGTGGCGTTCGCGTTATTTCGTCCAACTCCGGCGACACGACCCTCCGGACCGACCACGTGTTTGCCGTGTCTTCCGCACACGTGTAACGACGGCCTTGGGTGCCCCCGACGAGCAACACGTGATCATTCACGTGGCTCCAGTGTCAGGGATTCAACGGCTGCGATCGTTTCTCCTCTCGAAGTCCACCAAGTGGTCCGCCATATGGCTGCCACGTCATCTAATTCCTTCGTGGGTAAGATTGTAACTTCGCTCGGTTATTTACTCGAGACAAAGCCGTGATGGATCCGTTGACCGAAACCATCGTCACTAAACCAAACGTTACTCGATTCTGTACCTTTCCCGTGATGGAGCCGTGATGGACCGGGACCCACAGAGGACGAGGCGGGCACGAGATGAAGGGTAGGAAAGCGGGTTTCGTTTTATAAGCGAAAGACACCGCCGGAGACGATCGCGGTCGCGAGGCAATGGACGGTGGAGATGATCCCCGCGACGGACGGTGGCCCTGCTTTCTTGTCGCCATCAGACGGGTATTCTCGTAATTAGAGGGGGAGGGCGGGGTGGGTCACGGAAGTCCGCCGCCTTGATACCGAAATGTCCCGCCGCCTCCGTCGCGGACGCGGCTCACTCCGCGGAGAGGGAGAGGTCGACGCGGGGAGGACGTGAGCGCGGGGAAGGGCGGCGGCGGAGGCGGAGATGACGAGGCGGTGCTCGCACTGCAGCAACAACGGCCACAACTCCCGGACGTGTCCGGCGCGGGGAGGGGGCGTGCGGCTCTTCGGGGTGCGGCTGACGGAGGGGGTGGGGGCCATGAAGAAGAGCGCGAGCATGGGGTGCCTCCCTTCCTCCTCCACCTCCGCCGCCGCGTGCGCCGCGTCCTCCTCCCCCGCCGCCGGTGCCTCCGCGTCGCCATCCTGCGATCCGCTTGTCGACCACCACCACTCCGCCGCCGCCGCCGCCTCCTCCGCCTCCGGTTACGCTTCCGACGACCCCGCCCGTGCCTCCTGTTCTTCCAATTGCCGCAGCGAGCGCAAGAAAGGTCCGCCTTTTCCCCCTCCCTTCAAGTTCACATCGATCCATGGTCCAAAAATCGGCCTTTCTCGCTTTTCCCTAATGATCTCTATCCGGTCAATCTATTCCCTTCATAGGCTTCGCATCCCCATCTCCACTTATTTATTGTCTTCAAAAAGATGGTTTCTTTCGTCGTCGTGCACTCGAGATCGTCTTTTTTATGTCTCGTTTTCCTTGTGATCTGTGTTTGGTTTTCCCTGAGCGTTGCATAGATTTTGATCTTGATGTTTCCTTTTGACCCAATAAACTTTGCATACCAAAGAAGAACTCTTGTCCCACTTGTTAAATAACATCTTTTTTTTCCGGGGAGGAACTTCTAAGAAACCTTATCATTTCTTCTTCTTTGTCTTTTTAATGATCTGTAGCCACACTGGTTTCTTCCTTCTACACTGTAATCAATGGGATGCATGTTTGTATAGTTTGGAGTGGCTACTTTTTGTTACATCTTTAATCGATTCCCCATTCTTGGTGATACTTCTTTACTTGTTTGTGTGGGCGGCTCGGAACCATCCAATGTGTTCAACACCTGGAAGCAAGGCCCATATAATAATATCCAATGGGTTTAGCACCTAATTTTGTGACCACAATGGAAAGCGATGGTCCATAAAATATAGTTTGCACTTTGCAGGCCATAATATGGTTGTGTGATTGTTTCATGAGGGTCTCGATCAAGGGGCCACAGGGTTCATGTTGGCTTTTATACTACTCTGGTTATTATTTTTACTCTAATATTTGATTATGTTTTGTATGCATTCATTTGTCTATTGTTTACCTTCTTAGAGACCAATTGTTGATTTGTTGTGAAAGTTTTTCTTACACCAATCTGAGCTTTCTCCACTAGGATGAAGTATGTGATTGATTGCATCTATTCCAGTATTCTTTTCTTAGTTCGAATAATTTTTTATGAGAACTTCAATTGGAAAAAAGAAAATACTCTGTTGTGCACAGAAAATATGCTTTGTTTCTGCTTTAACAGAGATTGGCAGCTGCTGCCTAGCTGGTTGCCTAGCAATTTTGAATCTCCAATGCACAAGTTCTAAATTTGGGTCTAGTTTTGGAAATTCTAGAATCATGCAATGTTTGACGTATGTATGTACCGATCTGACCGGTATGAGCGGTACATTGGTACATCTCGGTGTATCATATGTCGGTATGCTCATTTGTAGCATACCAATAGTTGGTTGGTATACCGGTACGGACCGGTAATGCGAACCATGGAATCATGTCCGCTATCGGTCTTGATAATTGTAGAAAGATAATAGTCAAGCCTGAAACCCATCTCGACCTGCATTATTCGTCACCTGCAACATGAGATTGTGTTGTTCCTGGCAAATTCACATGACTAATCATCGCGGTCTGTGCTAAAAAGTTGATCTGCTGGAGGTACACAGTATGCCTTATCTTTGGTTAGTTCCTTCTCATCCATGTCTCCATAAATTTTTCTTTGTTTATGAGGATTATTCCCTTCTTTCTCTACTGCTGTTTTGCATGCGAGTTGACGCAACTTGGATGCAATTATATGTGACATTCTCCGATATTTATTATGCTCTAATTGTATTCTGTAAACCCATGATGGAAATTCTTTCACTTGAGAATCTCATGTTGCTTGCCAAATGATCTTGTTGGGTGTTTTTCGTTTTCGCTTGAGATCTGCAATTTCTACAATTTTGTCGACAAAGAAATTAAAGGTAGGATTGTGTGTGCTTTTTCTGGATCAAGAACTATGTTCTGTCGCCAGAGAACAGTGATGAGGTAAGAGCTTCGATCACGTGAGGCCATTTCCAGATCAACCAAGTCAGTCAAAAATGCTGGCATCATCCATGAGACTCTCAAAAATGCAGAGTCCATGGAGGGGATGCATATGCAGCCTTACCTGCAAATAGAGAGAGATTATTTAAATCAATTGTGGCTGGATTTTAAGTGTCATGATAGCAATCAAGCAACTTTAGCCTGTGTTTCATACCATGATTTCTGGTTATCTCAGGTTCTAAACTTCCTGCGCTATAATTCACTAACTCATGGCTGAAAGAGAACAAGATGAGACACTCTAGACCAAAAGTAAATGCTACCCTTGTGAGCTTCACATGCTTTGAGGGCTTTGTGAAATTTTTTGTTGATTTGACTAGTTGATGATACATATCGGTTTGCCTCGTTTAAAGGAATCCAACTCATTGCATGATAACATAAAGACCCAGTGCACATAATGGAAATTTTCATACTTCATTCTCGACACAATTAAGCATGAATCAATCTCCTCGATTGTGGTTTGACAGTGGTTCCACTTGGTTTTGCAAGCCTTTCCAAGTTTGTGTTCCGAGCTGTTAGACTTTTGGTAACTTATTTTGGCACCGTCTGAAGAACTATTCTGATGTATACGCTCAGGAATGGAGAAGTTAGCATAATATAGAATAATGGATTTACTTATATGCTTTAACGGACTCTTCTGATCGATGAGTTCCAGAACCATATCTAATATTTTTTTTAGGATAAATTCCTGAAGGACATCTTATCTCAAATTACTTGATGGCGATCTGAGAATACTTGGTCCAATAATTCTATTCTTTGTTTTATGAATATTTAGAGCAATATTTCTTTATGTCTATATCTTTAACCACTAGCAAGGCTTCCTGGAAATTTTTAGCTTTTCCCTGTGTGTTTGTGTGAAGGTTTAGGTTACGTGTCTCATCTATTTCGAGGTCCTTCTAAATTGTGATAAACTATGGAGCATTTCTTCTGTTTAAAATTTAGGTTTAGATTTCGTTGTTGAAGACTCGCATTAAATTCAGAGAACCAATATGCTATTAGTGCACCGTTTAGCAGGTGTCCCTTGGACCGAAGATGAGCATCGGATGTTCTTGATGGGCCTTCAGAAACTGGGAAAAGGCGACTGGCGTGGAATAGCTCGGAACTTTGTTGTGTCTAGGACGCCAACACAAGTTGCAAGCCATGCACAAAAATATTTCATCCGACAGAGCAACGCCTCGAGAAGAAAGAGACGCTCCAGCTTGTTTGACATGGTCCCTGAAATGGTTCAGCTTCTTTGTCACTCATCTTTGTTCTTTCTCTGTTCTACAGCACTATATGGATATATAAACATTACCTCTCTTTTTTCTTTGTCTGAATGTTTGTTTCGTGCAGCCGATTGACCATGGTCCTCCGCATGAAGAACAGCTGTTGCCGAATTCTCCTAATGAAGTCGAGACGACCAATAAATTGCCAGCTTTGCACCTTGGTCCACAGGGACCGAAGCCTATCGAACCCTCGACAACAGAGCATGTTGCGGAACCGAGAGAAAGCATCCCACACGACAATCATCCAGTGATGATGCTACCGATGTTCTACCCGACCTTCATACCGGTGCCTGTGCCATTCTTGCCTTCGGATTTGGCCGCCGCCGCCAAAGATGATACGATGGGGGAAGCCCACGAGGTTGTCAAGCCAACTCCCGTTGTCCGAAAGGAGCCGGTGAACATGGATGAGGTCATCAGCATGTCGAAGCTCCGCATCGGCGAGGGTGCAGCCAGGAGCATCGAGCCGTCTGCTCTCTCCCTCAAACTGTTGGGTTCCTCCTCTGCTTCGAGGCAGTCCGCCTTTCACGTCAACCCCTCCATCGCCATGCCTGATCTGAACCAAAGCAGTGGCAGCCCCATCCATGCAGTTTGAGATGAACATGTTTCTTGTTCTCCGGCACCGGCATCCTAATATCTGCATCAGGTTATATAGTACATCAAATTCTTGCCCTAAGTTCTTGTCATAATTGAACTGCAGTTCTCAGTGAGTAAGGATGGCCTTTTCCTGTCAGTATCATCATCCAGCCAAAGCTGCCTTCTATGGCAGTTTCAATCATAGTAGTATGAAGAAGAAGAAATGATCTCTTATTTCTACAAACAGTATTTTGAATTTACAATAATTATGTGCAAATATATCTTTATCTGTGATCCATAATTATGTGCATAAACACATTGACGAAGCGATCATGCACGATCAATTTATTCTACATTGTTTTCTATGAAAACCACATCTTTCCTTTCTTCGTGTTGCTTATATCTCGACAATCCATCATAAACAATGCAACTCAAAGAGGGCAGAACAAAGCTGAATCAACGAAAAGGCATATCGATCTCAGATGCAATCCACAAGAATCTCAAATCTCATCACATCAATTGATTTGAGGCAGCATATCACATGAACCACAAGTTGAAGCTTGAATTGGCTAGAGATACAAATTGCACCATACAACATTCAGGGGAGCAGGAAGATAAATCCAAATGCATTGATGTCTCCCATCCACAAATGTCTTAATTCGGCCGATTTGTAAATGATGAAAAATAAAGTATATAACATACAGATACAACATATGTTTTATCCAAGAATTTCTTTTAGTACGGTTGTCGAACAAGGGATCGAACATTTTTCGCCTTGTCTTGAAGCATGCAGCATGCATAACGCTCGTCCCGCGACGTTCCAGGCAAAGCTGCATCTGCCGACAGCCTGACACCTCTCTGCATGGCCGTAAGCGATGTTGTAGATGGCACGAGCTTCATCCCAGATATCTTCCAGCTTCCTAGGGCTTTCTTCAAATTCGGCAGCTCCATACAACAACTATGATTTGTCCAATAAATGAGAACCTTTTGAACGAAAAATTGTATAGATGTCTTTCGATAAAAGTATGCTACACTCACCAGCTTATATTTCTGTATTATCTCATCTGCCATTTCATTTTTGGAATCTTTAGTTTCGTGCTTCATTTCCATGACCTGCTTCATTTCTTTCAGATAGTTGCTGTACCTTTGGCTCCACAATAACAGGCAAGACTGAGAAGACTCTTCCGCAAAACAAGGAAGTTTCGATATACCTGCAGCCCAAATTGTAAATCCTTGAGCACTGGAGTTGAAAGGGTGCAGGGACCAGACCGCTCGAGAAGGAATGGTCTTGGTGACGAGCGATCATCTATAACAGCGCAACATATACAATGTTTTTGGTTACAAGTAAAACAAAGTCGTACATGCTTACACAACAAATGCATTGGTCTGTTACATGCTTTTCAGACTTCATAACTAAAAAGAACTCCATCTAATATGATCTACATAGAAAACTTAGTTCAAAAGAACTGCAGCCAATAACATATTATAAAATAATATTAAACATGTTTTATTTAATTAAATCTATATCATTAGCAATATATGGCCTTTCAGGTGATGATCTGTGTCCATCAGGCCATTCTAAGGAGTTATTGCTTATGACCAGGCATGTTGACAACTCTGATATAAAGTTGTCATCATTCATCATTCCAGTTTAGATGCACAGACAGGCTGCTAGTTTTTTAATGGCGCATAGAATTTGATTGCATACCATCGGGGAGAAAAAAAAAGGGGGGACATGCTGCAGATCACAAAAGCTAGTTAGGGTACTGACTTATGCTTTATGCAAATGCACATATAGTTTATGTTGGGCACCTGGATCGATTACTTAGTAAGCAACCAGGTTTTCATAATTGTGCATCACAAACAAAGTCCAGGAACAGCAGTACTTGCCATTGGATGGAGGATCTTCAGTTTGCACTGAACTCACTTTATCGAAGATCAATCCCAGGATGGACGTCGAAGTATAAGAATTTGACCTTTCCATGTAATGTGGATACTTCTCAGCCCTGAGCTCAATTGGAACTTCTACCTAGTTTACGAAATGGTAGATTAGTAAAGCAAACTCATCTTGTGAATGATAGATTAACCAGAAACAGAACTCATTAGAGATCGCCATGTGCCTGTAAAGAAGCATAAAATTTATTGAAGCACAAAGAAAAAGTGACATGGCATCCGTAGAACCCTTTCGAGATAACTACTTGAGATAGATATTACCACTATGAAAGCACAGCAAAAATGACAGCGTTGCCACTTTCATAGGAAAGATCTTGTCAAGTCATGCTACTGTTACTAGGAGCAACAGGGTGAGATGAATAGTTGTGTGATGTAAAATTATGGACAACATAAACTAGTCTCAACTAGCTACAAACATCCAGTGAATGAGACTAGAGAAAAACATCCAACGAACCATAGAACCTTAAACATTAAGAAATAAAAAAATATTTAGTAAAAAAGAACGAGGGCATGACTGCTTGAAACAGCTTTCTGCCAGAGCACTGTCAGTTTTAACAAATTAAAAGAAGATTAAGAAACCTGGCTTTGAACAACTAGTCAACTAGTACTCAGAAACTGACCTTCAGTCCACTTTTTGGTGCATCCAATGCATCATAATATATATTAACTAACTGAAGAATTTTTTCTTTCAGACATTCCTTTTCCTCTGCGCATTCATCACCCAGAGTTAGCAGCCTATCCATATAGGACAGCCAGCAATCAGATGCCATGCTAACTGTGTTACTGGAAGAAGGATATTAAACTCCATGTGTCAGTATGCCGGAGAAATAATAAGAAAAGGAATGGGCAACACTATAATGCAAGAATGGCTAGAGGTGTTTTTGAGCACATGAGAACTTGTTTTTGTTTTGTAAATGTAACCAGGAAGACAGTTTCTTGTAAGAAAGAGAATATTATGAGACTACAAGTGATAACAAATTCCAAGCATGGCGTGAGAGTATAATAAGAATAATAAGAGCACATCAGAATTTGTAAATCCGAACTGGAGCTACGAGAACTTGTTCTAGGTTTATCTGTTTATGATTGTATCTAGGAAAATTAGCTTTCCATAAGAAAGAAAAAACCAATATAGTACTGTATTAAAGCAAATTGGAAGAACTAAAAAAAAAAGACATACATAATATGAATCACTAGATACAAAGAAAATTGTAAAGTTAATCAATTTTTCTTTACAATTTGCTACTTTTGCATGTAGGTTTTCCATTTTTCTTATTATGTGCCACAAAGACAATTGCCAACCTTTTGGCATGGCCATGCCGAAGACAAATCACATACCCTCGTGCTATGTAACACTTATCACTACTAACTATTACCAATGGTCGGCTATATGATCAAATAATACAGCCATAACAATAGGATAATTCCTTTTCTTTTACGCGATTATATTTTCCAACATACTTATGGATCTTAGCAAACAATTATTGACATGACCAAAACTGTACCTTTTTTGGGCCCCACTCCTGCTAAATCATGGTTCTGCGCTCAGAAACAACCACAATAAACTGCAGTGTTGTGACCTGAGAGGAAGCAATGAAGCACCTCGCAGATCCATTATTTTGCAAAGCATACCTGTCGTAGAGTAATAAAGTGCAACAATCTCTTATCTTGTTCTATATAAAATTTTTAATAAAAGAAGCCAAGTCTTAGCTTTGGCATATTCATCATCCTCTAGAATATGTACTAACACATTTCCTTCCTACCCAACTTTCACTTTTGCAAAAGTGAAAAATGAATGACTGACCAACCTTTTTAGTTTTGACATCTTTTAAATTTCTTATAGAGTGGACTTGAGCTTGAAATTTTGGATCATAATATGATAAATCTATTCTAGATCAGTCAAGTAACTCATAGGAAAAACTAGACAAGGTACAGGAAAAACTAAAGATGCTAGTTTGTCAGGCTAAAAATTCACTTCCATCTTTAAAACAATGTTGCAATTCTACTTGTCTGCAGCTGGGGTCTAAGTGAATAGATATAGTTCTGACTCCATAATTAGTGGGTTCATATGAAATGATACACGTGAAAATACCTTGGCTTGAATCTGTTGATCAAGAATTGTTGGAAGAGTTCCCTCTCCAATTCTTTACTAGAAAACTCAATAGGTTCTTTTTGTTGAATGCCTCTTGGCCCTCTCATACTTGAAGGTGTAGGTGTCCATGGCATGCTACTCCTAAAATATTGCAACAACTGAACAAAGCAGGATAATGCATGATTAATCAGGTAGTATAAAATGTTCCACGTGTAAAAGCAGCAGCATAAACTTGATATAATATTATAGTCTAGGAGAATGTTCAACCACAATTATACAAAATTATGGAATCTACAGCAAACAAGGAGAGAACTAAGCTATGTCTTCCAAGATGCAATGTAATTTGTAGATTACTTGAGAAGCACCAAAGATTTAGCATATCCGGTGCATCTGCTGGTTTTGCAGAAATTAGTTAAAACTAGGAATAGGATCTGAAACAAAAAAATAACATGAGCAATGAAGGATAACACCAAGAAATTATTTGTATAGATTGCCTAAAAAACATGGTGAGCTAATGCTTAATACCAAGTAAATTATTAAATCATAAAACATAGAAATTGCATTAGCAATGAAAAGTAACACCAAGAAACTTCTTACATACTTCACCTCAAAAAACATAGTTGTCATACTTAATACCACGTAGATTATTAAATCATAAAATAAAGGAGCACACATCTGTAGTCCCATGTACTCGACACAAGACGGAGGACAATGACTGCTCATTTCAGATATGACTACAACCAACTTATCACAGTTAAACGAGGATGTTTTCTTATATAAATGTAGCACAAATTAGCAAAATATGAGACATGAAGTAAACTTTGCAAGCTAAAAGATAAGAGATGTTACAGATAGTATAAAAACTCCAAAAACAATTTTATACGTGTACCATCCAAATGACAAAAGTTTCAGTGTTACAACTCAAGTTCAGAAGAAAAGGACAGTATTAACTTGATTTCATTTTATTTCTTTAACCATAGTAGAAAAAACTGAAGATCCAGTAGCTTCTCATATAATAATATAAACAATTGTTGGGCCTAAATAAGGTCATTTTGGCTCTAATCAAATCATCTTAAGCTCTAAACTAGTCACTCTCCAACTTTCAATACCTGAAACCTTTTCTCCCATGAAGTAAATTTATCAACCACAGTAACTCAAATTATCTTTTATGGTAAATCATAGCAAGCTTACAAATACCGGATGAACTAGTATGTATTGAGCGTTATTTGCTGGTCCAGCCAAAGACCAATACTAGAACATATATACTGGTACGGATCGGTATTTGGTTCTTTATTAATTTTTTCCAATGATAACAAGTGGTGCAAGTTGGTATACCACCTAGTACACTGCTATCATACCAGTCCAACTGGTTTTTGAAACAGGTGTTGAACCAAGATCTAATAATGATACATAGGACCAAACAATTAAAAATAAAGGCGACCTTATGTTTTCTCATTCAGTTAATAGGAAACAGAAATGAATCTTGCACTCATTTATGATAAAAAAAATCATTATATATCAATGCTCACTAATCACATTTGGGTCAGGCAGGTGGAACACTGGAGCAAATAGCCAAAACCTAAGCACGAACAGAACAATTCTACATGATATGTTGCAGGATGAAATACATTTATTAAGAATATAGAAAATGTCTAATAGAAAGAAAAATACTAGCCTGCGAGTTTCTGGAGACCCAGTACATATCACCATCAAAATCACTGTTTGCCATCTCATCAGCTAAAGACCGTGGCCCTTTAGTTGGGAAGAAAATAGCATATTTAGAATATCCTACAAACTTCTCCAAGTCCTTATTGTAGGTTGCAGTCAGAACATGTACGTCACCGAAGTGCAACCCTGGATGTTTATAAACAAGAACATCTCCAGAAACTTGCCCATTTTCACTGCACAAGACCAAATTTTTAAGCATTACGGACTGTTAAGTTTAGAATATTACTGAAGATTCATGCAAGCAAGAAATGACAATCTACAAAAATAATGGGATAAATATCTATTAAAATAGTTGAAGAGTCCTGAGCAAACTTCACTAGGCAATACATACAGTATAACACAAACTTCATTAGGTTTCAACAACCCTGTGGGGTCTACAGTGCCCATTAGATAATAACAATCCGTCACTGGAAGCTTTCCTGTCTTCAAACTCTTCCTTTCTTCTCTCATTAGAATTGAAAGACGAAACTGCAGATATGGCTCGTCAAGTGGAATCCCACAAAGTATCATTCGGGACACAAGGAAATCATCCATATCCCCATACTTCAGTGCAACTACAAAACAAAGAAAAGCAGGAAAGTTTAAAAAGCTAACAAATGACAGCTCTGAGAAGAAAATTATGAATCAAAGCCATGAAACGTAGACAGTCTCTTTATCTTACCAGGGATGTCCAGAGACTCAAGTAAATTTATCCGATTGCTAAAGAGTCAATTATCACTTAAATGTCAAAAATAACAAAATAGTAGAATATGAACCCACCAAGAGACCCAACTATGTATTTTCATCTAAAAAATTACCTCTAAGTGCTGCCTGTTTGCTGTACCTAGCATTTTGGGCATCATCCAGAGAATTCATCAAGAGTTCCAAAAAGAATTCTTTGGGAACTCCTCCGTAGTGAAGCAACACAATCAAGTGCCTTGATAAGCAAGTCCGCTTTGGTTGATTGCTGAGATAATGTGAAAACAAAATCTTGATAAACAATCTCTATGATACCAGAAGTACAAGCTGCACTTGCAACTTACCAACACTAGGAAACATATGTCTTTAACACAAAAAAAAGTTTCCAATATACAAGTAGGCAGACCAAATTATACACAATCTTGGTTTATCGTTATGTGTACAAATTCATACTTCCTATTCATTTTGTTTCCACCAGATGCATCCATTAAAAAGCCATGGAATTTTTTTTTATGTGAATTTTGGTTTCCAGGAACTTTAGATCCTGTGGACCAGTTTAGAAGTGTCTATATCATACACAATGTCTTGTCAGCTATTTTTCACAGCAACACATCTCAAGTTGGTTAATCCCTATATACTAATGAACATGTAGTTCTTGTTCACTTCTTTACAGAAAATGCATATGAAAAAAAAAAACTATGAAAAAAGTTAAGGAAACGAACTTTGTTTCTAGAAATTTTGATGCTGTAGATTATGTCTGACAGTATCGATATTAAATGAGGCACCTTGTCAACAGATTCCTATGTAAAATTAATTAAAATAAATCGACAAAGAAAAGTAACATATCTACAGCCAACAAGCCCCACAGCATCAAGAATGGTCATGGCTAAAAGGAAAAGCAATTCTACAACAAAAAAATCAGACCAAACCCAATGTTAGCATAATCACCAGAATCTTCATTTTATGTCATGCATACATACCTTGTGGCAACAATCTCTAAGGAGTTGCAAGATTGAATATATGAAATACTTGGGTCTGATTCAACCTTTATCATGGAAGGCCGTACTTGTATAGTTTCCGGAGGAAGCTACATACACACATGCTCAGAATAAATTAATCATACATCTACTGTTTTCAACAAAACAAAAAGTTAAAACTATAAACATGTGTTTAAGATTTCAAAGTTATTCCCAAACAATTTCTTTATTAGCTACGAACATATAGTAGAAGCATCACTAATTCCAAATATAAGAATCACAAAAGTTGATAACCTAGTAAGTTATCCAATAGTCAACCAGAAAAAGGCCGAACCTTAAATGGAAAATCGACTACAAGTTTCCAAAATTCATTCTAATAAATGCATGAATAAATTAATCATACATCTACTGTTTTCAACAAAACAAAAAGTTAAAACTATAAACATGTGTTTAAGATTTCAAAGCTATTCCCAAACAATTTCTTTATTAGCTACGAACATATAGTAGAAGCATCACTAATTCCAAATATAAGAATCACAAAAGTTGATAACCTAGTAAGTTATCCAATAGTCAACCAGAAAAAGGCCGAACCTTAAATGGAAAATCAACTACAAGTTTCCAAAATTCATTCTAATAAATGCATGAATAAATGTCTTTGTGTTGGGCCATATTTCAGGTTCGATACCATTGAATCTTCTATAAATTACAATGAAATTGACAGTGAATGACAACTTCAACAATGATATAACTAGTAAATATTAAAATAGTGAACTTGCAAATTTATTTAATCTTACAAGTTTATTTAGAAGAAGAGTTCCCTTAACAGCTTTACCATTGTTGAACATGCGGAACTGGATAAGCAAAGGCTGGTACAAAATGAAGAAGAAGCACATGAATTGTATATAATATTTTGTAGATGGCAAGAAATCAAAATAAGAGCATCATTCACTCATTTGCCTGCATACCACTTCAGAAGTAAGAGATCTATCGCCTAAACGCCTTTCTAAAGCTTCAGCTCCACCCAAGAATTTCTGAAACACAGAAATTTGAATAAAGAACCATGAAGAGAAGAAAAAAAATAATGTAAATAAACCATAAAACAAACACAGATAAGAATAGGCTGGAAATATAAACACTTATAAGAATAGGATGGAAAGGGAGACGCCTTGGAACCTAGATGAAGATGTTAGAACTAGCCCTAGAAAATTTACCAAAGGATCATTTTGGCAACCCAACAAAGACAATAAAGCAGAAAGATAAAAGAGACAGGGACACCGAATTTACGTGGTTCGGTCAATTAACCTACGTCCACGAACGAAGGAAGAGCAAAACTTTTACTATAAAAGGGATAATTACAAATACCTTAAGAAAAATATTCCTAGGCCATAAAGCACCTGAAACTACTAAATAAGAAAAACCCAAAATATTTGACCTAATATGGACTTAATAAAATTAAATCCAAAGCGGCTTTTCTTGTGGAATGTGGTGTATCTATCTTCAAAGCCTAGACCCTTATTTATAGCACCAATAGGAGATAGCATAATAGAAAATTCAGATGTGGGACTATGGGACTTGCCAAACCAACAAAAGATAATATTAATATTATTTGAACTACGGTGACTAATAAAATTAGGAGCTTAACAAATAAGATTCTTAGTGAAACTAAAGGTAGAGGCGTAACCTTAAGAAATAGTTAGTGGTGGTGCGAGAAAATTGAAAAAGCAATTTTTATTAAAAGATTATGTTTTAAAGATGAGTAAAATTAAAAAAAATTTGGAAAAAATAAAAGATATAAAGAATCTAAAAAAAGACTAAAAAACAATTAGTATGGCAAGATATAAAGCTTATAATAATTTTTATAATAAATTAGGTACTAAAGATAATAAAAAAGATATATATCCAATTGATAAATCTAGGGAAAGATAGTGAAAGGATTTAGATAATATTAGATGCATTAAAGGCATAGATTAAAGAATACTTGTTAATGATAACAAGATTAAGGAAAGATGAAAAAATTATTTTTATAAATTATTTAATGAATATTCTACATAGGACTTAGATTTAACGATAAATAATAATGGTAGATTTAATAATCATAGATTTGTTCCTAAAATTAAAGTGAATGAAGTAAAATCTTATTAAAGAAGATGAAAATAACTAAAAGTACGAGGCTTGATGATATCCCAATTGAGGCATGAAAAAGTATAAGAGAGAATAGATTGATTAACTAGTTTATTTAACAAAATCATGAGATTCGGAAGAATGTCTGATGAATGGAGAAAGAGTCTTTTAGTACCAATTTACAAAAATAAGGATAATATACAAAATTATTAAAATTATAAAGAAATTAAAATTATGAGGCATACTATGAAACTTTGAGAAAGAGTTATCGAAAGTAAGATAAGGCTTGAAACCAATATCTCTAAAAATTAATTTAGTTTTATGCTTGGAATATCACCCATAAAAGCTATTTATTTATTAAAACAATTAATGAAAAAGTATAGGGAGAAAAATAAAGATTTGCATATGATTTTTATTGGCTTAGAAAAAGCCTATAATATGATTCCTAGAGATTTATTATGGTGAGTTTTAGAAAAGAAAGGCGCATTCACTAATTATATTAATGTTATTAAAGATATGTATGGCATTATAGCCACTAGTTTTAGAACTATAGGGAGTGTCTAGTGAGTTTCCAATTAACATAGGATTACAACAAGAATCCGCATTAAGTCCCTACCTTTTCATATTGATAATGGACGAACTCACTAATCACTTTGTATGCTATTTGTTATGATTTGTATCTGACTATCAGTTGATGAGAGTCTAAGTTGAATTAATTATAAACTTGAGCTATGGAGGTAAGATTTAGAAAATAATAATTTCAGATTAAGCAAAACTAAAATTGAATATATATAAAATGAAGTTTTAGTGATTCTAGAAATAGATAGGGTAATATAGTTAAGTTGGATGAATAATATGTCCCTTTAAGAAAAGCTTTAGGTGTCTTGGATCAATTATTCAACAAGTCAAAGAGATCGATAAATATATTTTTTTATAGAGTAAAAATAAGATGATTAACATGATGAGGGGCGTCAAAAGTCTTGTGTAATCGTCAGAGATCTTTGAGATAAAAAGAAAAATTTTATAACACAATTGTGAGACCAACAATGCTTTATGAATCTGAGTGTTAGACAGTTAAAAAACAACATATACAAAAGGTTTGTGTTGCTAAGATAAAAATGTTGATATGGGTATATGGAATTACTAGGAAAGATCGGAAAAGTAATATTTTTATTTGTGAATAACTAAGTATCGCTTCGATAGAGAATAAAATGAGAACAAATTGTTTAAGATGATATGGGCATGTGCTTAGGAGACATCTGGATGCAGTAGTCAGAAGAGGTGAAATGATTAATGTTAGTGGTACGAGGAAAGATAGAGGAAAACCTAAAAAGACTTTAATAGAAACTATTCGGGACTTAACTAAACATATATCTTTTTACAGATCTCAATGACGGTAAAAAATTCATGTAGCCGACCCGAAATAGTTAGGACTTATGGCTTTGTTATTGTTGTTATTGTAGATAAGAATAGGAAGGTGGAGTCATGAAAATGAAATTTTCTTACTGTAATCCAAACAAAAGCTGAAAACTTATTAGTTAATGAAACATAAAAAAGGCTAATAAGCAAAGTTTCTAGGTAAGCAAATAAAATAATCATTAGTATGCAAAACTTTTAAAAGAACAATGTCTACATCAGATATTTATATTGGAGACCCAGTAAGAATTGAACGTGATCAATGCATAAATGTACAAAAAGGCAATACCACCTAGCCAGCATAGGCTAAAAACCATCAAGTGTCATCATATAAGTGAACCCTCCAAGCATGCAACAAGCATGTTGGCCACTGTTTTTTTTTTTTGTTTCCTATTATTTCAAGTGACTCGAATCTAAAAAAAGAAAACAGTAGAGTATAACACCATAATCACCTAGCCTTGACTCTCTCTTGCAACATATATGACACGAAATTCAATACATTTGATGAATGTCCCTCCGAGATGTTATATTTTTTCCTTTTTAAGAGAGCCTCATAGCGTTGAGCTTATATTCAAGCAAAGAATTTAAATAATTACAAACTAATGCTTCTAGCAGAATATGTGATCTTGATCTCAGGGGAGCAAGATCCATAGGAAGACTTGAGCTAGAGCAATCTAAATCCATACAGTTTTGGCCCAAATTTTTAGTTGATATTTTCAGGGTCAATGATAGTTAATTTTATTTGTACATATTGTCGTATACCTTAACATGCTAGCACTTTCAGCACTATCAATTTTTTACCTTCATGCATATGTGCTTAATGATAAGACATTTTTATCTCTTATATCGAGGAAACATCAGTGAAGTAAATTATAACTGATACAGCAGCCCTCAGTTACTTGGTCTATTATTTATTTCAACTACCTTAATAGTCTCTATGAGATGCATGAAATTGAACACTAGCCTAAATTACATAAACCGCATTGCAATACGTGAAACATGGAATGTACATGCTACAAGTATTTTGTATGGCAGAAGGTTAATACGACCAGAAATCATCAGAGATCAATCCAGGTATGCCTGAAAGTCGATCAGAACGGGGGGATACAAAAATTGGCAGATGAAACCAAATACAAACCAGACACAATTAACCGTAGCAGATTGAATCCAAGTAAGTGCCACTTAAGTCATGGTGCTTCCAATGAAAACCTACTGATTCTGAAGTTTCTCATGATAAAACCTAAAAGATCTTACCCCAGATCAGGTCAACAGCAACATTGGCGAAAGAACAGGGTGACAGCCAGGAAGAGGGTCATCTTTGGCAATCTGCATATCATGTTAACAGTTCATATTGTTTGACTCCTACATGGACAGCATGCACAGATTTCTGCATAATACAAGGCACAAACCCATCTACCACCCTAACATCAAAATCTACTAGAGTTGCAAGGTCAACCTTTGCAGTAGCAAATTTTAGATCAATATTGGTCAAGATTCTTAGGAATTTGTTTTCCTTTCTAAATCAGATTTCTAATGTTACATAATTGGTTATTACAGAATGTGCTAGGTTTTTCTAATTAAAGTCAGGTGCTGTATACATGAAATTTTTAATGTCAGTGCAGCTCTATTAGAAGACCAGACTAATGATGAAATTTATTATGGATCCTTATTGTTTCTTTTTCTTTTTTTACTCAGGGAACAAGGCTTGAGGCAGGCTGGCCCATGTCATGCAACCTCTCTGTCATTCATGGACATCTATCTTGATGCTTAAAACAAACGATTCATAGATAAATGTATGATAGAATGACATCTTTTTTTCCTGCCACTTGATAAAGTAATCTAGTATGATAATGCAAGCGCCACAAACCAATTCACTGTGAAATAATGCAAGCATCTTTTAATAGTTAAAGACAAAGAAAATGAATGCACAATGATTTTCAAGGAGGTCGTCATAAGTCATAAGTACATGGAGGAGTTACAGAAGAATAGCAATCAGCATTGACACATATCACAGAGAAACGTATCAAGCTGAAAGGGAAAATTAAGCTATCAAAAACCTGGATATCCGTTGGTATCGAGCATTTCCCTCTATAGATATGCTGGGGACATTTCATAGCCAAGTCTTCTGAAATAAATCCAGTTCCATCTGTATGGATCATTGGATCACCATTATCACCACATACGATGTTTCCATTATCATCCTACAATATAAAATCAATGAAAGAGTGCTATCCAAATAAGCCACAGAATCAGGACATAGGCAACAGATTGAAATTTGATTTAAAAAACTTGCAATGAAACATAAGTATACCACACAAGGTATGTCGTCAATCACTTCCACATGAACAGATGAAAGATCGATATCTAACTTGATGGTCTTGGACAAGATCAAAGAAAACCTGCATTATGTTCAATTCAACTAATGACACCATATGCTAGCAACTGCATCAGCATAAAAAACAGACACAATGTTCAACATAGTTGGCTATGCCCACAAACTAGACATACAATGTCCAGAAAGACATTACATATCCAGCAGGAAGTTCAACCTGGCCATGTATTTGGACAAACTTGAAACTGTATGAATGTGCATGAAAACAGTTCTTGCTTCATGTATAAACTTGTCAGATAAAATATAAGCTTTTTCCTGGTCCACACCCCAATTGGATTCCATGCGAACAAAATAGCATTTTACAGGAGAGCTAGTTGGGCTTTTCTTCTTCTCTTTGCCACCATCCTTGAAAACTGATCACACAAAAGAAGACACAGGTCAGAAAGCATTTTGATTTATAACAGAAGAATTTTCCCAAGGCTTTAAGGAGCATGCTTAAAAAAAAGGGTAAGAAACTGCAGGACTTGAGTAGAAAATGGACTTAGCAATTAACTCTTAAGATAACCAACAAAGGACATAAATAGTAAACAAAGTAACATCAATAGATAATTCCACAACAATATGGTCTGCAGTGTCATAGTGATGATTCGATTTTTCTCCGATTTCTGGGAGCAGTGACAATGACAAATAGGAAATAAAATCCTATTAGTCAGGAAGAATTGTTGAAGAGTGAGGAATGAAAATAGACAAAATGAAAGTCCAAAACCATAAAACTCCATAGCGACCACACTTGTCTAACTTGTTCAATATGCACAGAGCAGCTTAGGAAAGCTCAACCAGCTAGGGTCTTGCATCTGGGAGCAGAAGCAATGACAATGATGAACAGGAAAAAGATCATATTTGTCAGAAAGAATTGTAGAAGAGAGAATATGAAAATAGCTGAACTGAAAGTCTGAAACCATAAAACTCAGTTTCCTAACTTGTCTGATAAGCACAGAGAAGGTTAGGACTTAGGAAGGCTCAACTAGCTGGTGTCTTGCATCTGGATTGGGCAAACACAAGTTCTGTAATGTTAAAGGCTGAGTGCAAACCCTTTTTTCTCAAGGATAGTGTAAAATCAATTGTTACTTGATAATTCAAACCAGCTGAACTGATTTGTTATACAGGTTTACTAAGGTTTGTCATCTCTCACCAACCAGGCGTATCGGTCCCAGACTAGACTGGTATGTACCAGTCGGTATGACAAACTGGTACGTATTGAAGAGTCAAAGAGGGAGAAGAAGAAGAACAAGAAGAAGAAGAAGGAGAACAGGAAGGATCAAATGGCAGTGGAGGAAGAGGAGGAGGAAGGAGAAGGAAGAAGAGAAGATGGTGGAGGAGGAAAAGGCAGGACGAGGAAGAAGACGAAAGAACAAAAAGGAGGCAATGGAGCAAGAGAAGAAAGGAGGAGGAATGAAGAAGATGAGGAAGAAGAGGACGTGGTGAACGAAGAGGAGGTGGACGAAGGAAGAAAAGGAAAGAAGCAGAGGAAAAGGTGGAGGAAGAGAAGAAGAGAAGGAAGCCTACCCGAAATTGACAGCGAGCGATGGATGGCAGCAAAGGCTCACAGGCTTTGTGTGTTTGGGGAAGAGGGCTCACAAACCAGTGAGATAGATTTTTCCTTTTTTTTATTGGTCGGACTGGACCACCCAAATCAGGGGCAGTCTCTGTGCCGGTTCAATGGACGGGCACAACCACCCATTTTGTACCAGTCTGGGTGAAACAGCAGTCCATGTCTTACACAGTTGAGCTCTGATTGGTCTGATCAACTTCAGGACAGCCCCATAGAATCTAACTACCCAACCCCTGACCAGAAGAAAAGCATACTGTTTGCCTCTTCGAACAAAGAATTCAATTAAAAGGGACATAGAAAAGATTGAAGCACTATTTAAATATACATAAACCAAATGTACCATGAAAAAAGGCAAAAGATAGCATGAGAAGTCAGATACATCAATTTTTCAGGAAGAACTTTTTGTATACTTTCATCAAATACCAGAAATATACTAGAGTAATAACTTTCATGCCCCCTTGATTTCTGGTATAACTTTCTGGTATAGTTTATGAGTTATAAACTATTTTTGTATACCAGAAAGATAGCTAATCACTGAATTCTCATAAATTCAGGAAAACACTTCACCGGACTATTTCCATGTATTTAAAAGAGTAATAAGAGTAAATCACTTCTCAGAACAAGCATCATAAAGCATATCAAATGGTCTGAAATCAGCTTAAATCTCATGGAAACACTCATGCTAATTTTCAATTCCTTATCCATTTTCTTTAATTGGTATGTGTATTTTATGAAAGCACTCGAGTATCTTATATCACTTCCCAAAAAGTCCCATTGAACAAGAGGACCCATGTAAATGCAAAATTACTAGAACCCTAAGGCTAGAACATCATATAAATCAAAACTAAAGCATGCAAGAGTTAGGATCCTTTTCCTATCCGTAATTACATTTATTTTTCGGTGCTAGAAGTATACTTCAGTCTTAATTGCATCTTTTGCAACAGAATTATAAAAAGGTTCTGAATATAATGTAAGGGAGAATTAGACCTTTCTTTTCATCATAGCTTTCCACACCAAATGATGAAAAGCTAATAAGTCCAAAAATACAAATGCTGATCAAGCACAAACCAAGTGTTAGCTCATAAGTTCCCAAATATGTCAGAACATATTAAATCAGTGAAGGCAGACTAAAAATTTCATTTTCCAAAATAACCCTTAGGCATCAAATAATTGCCGGTCGCAATCATGTTAAATCGCTAGAAAGTTCTAAAATATTAAGCAAGTATAGATTTATCAATCCACTCTCACTCCCAAAACTGATGAGACCAGACTAATCGCAAACATTAAGCTGCAATAAAGAATTATGACAAAGAAAGTTAAAGAAAATAACCTTACCAAAAAATTGATACCATCGTAAACCCACAAAAATCCCCTCTTCAGCAACTTTGTGGTATACTGAGTTAGATATTTGATAACTACGAGATGATCCTTTTTCTCCGCTCATTTCCTCAGAGAATTTTACTAACAAGACATTGTCATCACGTAAGATCCGCTGCAGATGAGTTCTCTGAAGTTGAAAATAGGGACCCTGAACATGTACTTGCATAACTAAATTTTGTGATACAAAACAAAAAGACTAGAGTGCTCATGAATTCATATCCCATCTCTGAATGTTAGGAGAAGAAGAAGACCATGAAATTTGACAAACTAAGACAATGTCAGTTATGAAGAGCAGAATATAAACAACCATTTAAAATATGGCACATATTTCACCAATAAAAAAATCGGCTGACTTTTTTTTTGTTGAGGATGGGGTGGTTTTGTAATTTGTACTTTCACTTAGACCTCCTTTTCTCTTGAATGCTATTGTTATTCTCCTAAATACTTGCTTTCTTTTTGCCACTCATATCAACACAGGTCCTTATCTTCATCGGGAGTTATGTGCCCAGCACATCTTCTGTACTAAATATTTTCCAAACTTATTATACAAAAGAATGAAACAAGATAAATCTGATTGAACAGTAACTAAGGCAGTACTCTACAGATTTTGCATACATACATATGTAGTATTGTCACAAGTTAGTCAATTTATCCTTGTTTTCCCCACAAAGCAACCAGCTCACTATAAACTTTTCTTTTTGTGTTCATATTTTAAAATACTATGAATTTAAAATCCAATAACAAGGTGATGTTTTGGAAAGCAGAAGCTATTACTTATAATAATTGAAAGCCCTGGCATGACAAAAAATTGATTCAAGATGTCTAATAGTAGCTCAAATAAGCTAAAATAACTCCGATTGCCAAATGATCAATACTGTAAATCATGTGCACTGACAACAAAACCTAGCTCAATGAATAAAAGAACAGAATGGGGAATTTGAATCTTGTACATACCCAAAAAGACTAGTAACATACCTTAAATGTAAAATTTCTCTCCAAATCAACGTGACAATGGTATACATGAACCTTACCGGAATCCCAGTCCATATTCTGCAAGCCAGAGAAAGAAAAATCATTAGGTATAGACATGGAAGGCTTTCTCATGCATGCGACAACACGACAAACATGAATGTTATTCCTTCACATCAAGGAATTAAATGCCAGTTGTCAACAGTATACCAACCTGAACCCAGTGAAACTCAACAAAATATTGAAGACCCTCTGGCACCAGACCATAAAATATTAAATAATATGGTCTAATACCAATCGTTGGTCGGAGCAGAAAATACCATTTAAAACATACCGGTTAGGCTGATATTTTAATCCTTTCACATAACACACTAATATTCTACTAACTCGTAATCCTATCTGGAAAACCAAATTTGGTTGAGGAGAATAGGTCCAGCATTGAGATCTTTCCCTAATTATTTCCCAGCATAGAAGTCTCAAACTTCGAGGGCACGCGTGGAGCATTAGAAATTAAGCACAAGTTATTTCCTGGTTCAAAAGTCTCAAGCTTTAAAGGCAAATGATTCTTAAAGAATTATGGAAATGAACAATGGGAAGTAACCAGAATGGTTAAGACACTTAGAAAAAAAATACAGAACAAAGTATATGAAACTCCAACACTTAAACTATATTAGTCAATTCCACTAAAGAAGTACATCAAGACGATCCGCTTCAAACTTTCCCTACATTTTACTAATATATTTCCAAAAGATTTTTCAAAGAATGTGCCAAATTGAGGAATTATTATGGTGAATATGAACTTAAGACAACTATATTTCTATAGAGTAGTTGCGAATGGTAGGTTTTACCTTTCTCCTATCTAGCTCAGAAATGCACTTAGACCCAACTTCTTTCCAAACTTCCGACTCAAATTGCTTCATCGGCCACAATTGTATTTTCTCAATAAAATCAACTGATATCATCTCTTCTAGCTTATTCCTGGGAAAGCACAAGAAAATCAGCATCAGCTAGTTAAGCCAAACTGTTTCAGATGTATTCAACTTGCTAAGTGCCACTTCCATCCTGAACGAACTAAAAATCGTAACCAACACAATGCAACCAGCTATAGGGGCTTCAGGTCGTTAATGGCCTACCATTTACAAACTGTTCATCTAGGTATCCTCAGACATACATTGCATGATGAAAACAAGGATATGACAGAATGTTATCTTCCCACCCGCTATGACAAAGAAAATGAAGATTCATTGTACAAATAAGGAATCATCAACTTTATTATTTCTCCAAACACACTCACTTGTGCAGCAACACTTTCTAGCACATAAGCCGTAAACTGAAAGGTTGATCAGGAAATTATAATTGTTTTATGATGAGGAGCAAAATTCGTCTGTGCCTGTCTGTACCTTAATGGTTGACATTGTCCACACAACTAGCTGTAAATTGAGGACAAAACAAAAGGCTAATCAGCCAGTAAGCTCCTCCGCACTCCAAAACCCTAGATATAGGATAAGCCCCCTTTTTTTACTCTCAAGAAGGGTTAATGATGAGGAAATTTCAACATGACTTAATAACTAAACCTGAATCGATAATTTCAGATGAGGTAATGAATGTGTCAACTGAAGTTTCAGCATAGAAGTGTCCCAGCCTCTCAGGTCATCAAGCTTCTTGGCATCGCATGACCATTTTCAAGAGGAATTGGAAGGACGTATCATAAAAAATGCTTTCCTCTTTTAATAGATTGCTTCAGTTGTGCTCCCTTGCACAAAGGGCCCAGGCAAGACAAAAGATATATGATACACTCCCTTGTCTTCATTCAGACAATTCAACTGAAGGTGAGAACACTCGGAAGAATGCTCAATGACATTTTAATCTGTGCCAGAACAAATAAAAACCAGATGGATCAGGCCTATATTTGTTTGGTATGGACAACACTGTGTTGACACCAAAATAATAGCATTTCTTTTAACATATACAAACTGGCTACTGCAGAAACAAAATTGCAAATTGAGAATTTAAACTTGCAAAGCAGTCAGCAAAACTTGGCATTTTAATCTGTCAAATTTACAAGACTAAGTTACATGATTCGGACAACAATGAAATAAATTTCAAACAATAGAATCTTTAATACTTGCACATATCTGGTGATGAATACAATTGCAGGTAAAACAGAATCACAGGTAAAAATCAGAAGTTCATATTCGATGGCATTCAGATATGCTTTCAAGAAGCAGCTAAGAGCCGAATGATTGCTCATGTTGCTACAGAAACTGAAAAGGCAGAAAGACAGTTTGACAATTTCTGGCTTGAAGTTGCGCAGAATGTTCAAAATATAGAAGTGTTTTCTATGACTCGATTTTGTATACTTCACAAACATCTAGTATTCAAAATTGATCTTCCGAAAAGGGTAAAAGAAGTATCTCGTTGTATTTCTTGCATAACCCCAAAGAAGATCACCTCAGGACCTCCTAATGTACCTCCACATGGCCATTTAGCATTTCCTTGAGCTATCTTAAGCGTAGGGATTCAAGAACATTAAACCAAAAGTAGCGCTATCACTGACCTTCCGATATAACTAAGGATCAAGAAAGCCTTTCTAAATTCGAGCCTGCCCAAAGCCACGAGC
The DNA here is from genome assembly GCA_024322285.1 of Musa beccarii. Taxonomy (NCBI): domain Eukaryota; kingdom Viridiplantae; phylum Streptophyta; class Magnoliopsida; order Zingiberales; family Musaceae; genus Musa; species Musa beccarii. Next base: position 34,546,867 of record CM044402.1, read on the forward strand.
TGCGGACTTGCGGTCTGCCCTGATGGCAAACTCCCCTCAAATCTTGGCGTGCACGCATGTGGCCCTTCTGCTACGGAAGCAAAAGCGAAACGCAGTTCAACGACGAATCCAAAGCCCAGTTTGTAAAAGACAAACAAGCACAATCTTTTCTAACGAAAAAAGGAATTTTTCTTTAACTAAAGCAAGAAAACGTAGTTTCCCACCTGCAGCCGAGTTAGGGCCAGAGGTCGGGGAACGGGGAAAGCAGGCGCTCGCATGGGTGGAGGCCTGGGCGGCGTCCGGTCGGCTAGACATGTACATGATCAGAGCAGACAAATTCTTGGTTCTGCGGGAGGCCACCTTCCGCAGGACGTCCATGGCAGCGGCCTCCCCTACGCGGGCGAGGGCCTTCCTCGCTACGGGGTCCGGTGGGAGCAGCGACTTCTCCCGGCAGATCCGCTCGATCAGGTCCTCCACAGCGCTCGGTAGCCGGAGTTGGGGACCGTTCCCCGCAAGCGGCGACAAAGGAGGGTGCCCCATTGATGGATCCCGCGGAAGAGGAATTCGTGTCCGGGAGGGGGATGCTTCAACAATGCCAATCCTTCCTTGGTAAGCAAGCAGCACCGAGCGCACGACCGCCTTTTCGAAAAAAGAGAAAGATCCGCTTCAAAAGCTAGTATATTTGTTCTTTTACACTCTCCCATCTCGATTCTCCACGGATGCAAGTCCCACGCATCAACTGTTGGATGGCAATAGCTTCATGGTGGACGGAGGCCGAGCCCGATCTCTTCGTTCCGTTTGAGACTGGTTTGTCGCTTTGCAGAGCTGCGTTGAAAGCAGACGTACGGAACTGAGGAAGCTAATTATTCACAACTCTTTGTTATTGATGTGTTCTAAAAACAATAATAATATAATTAGTTATGACTATTTACGATCCCTATTAAAAACTATATATATAATTTACAATTTAATTCTAATAAAAAAAATTATTCCTTACCTACGATCTATATGCTTTCTATTTTTTTACCTTCTGTCTTCTCCTCCTCTTGCGGTCGGTGGAGCAGGCGACGGAGAGGTAGAGGGAGGGGTGTTGGGAGCAAAAGATGGTAGTGCAAGGCCAACCGGCGAGCTCATCGATGCGATCGTCAGAGAAGGCGACAGAGAAGGAGAGGGAAGGGGGTAGGGAGCCAAAGGCGGTGGCGCAAGACCAGCCTACGAGGGCCGACGAATACTCGAGATGGCGAGCCCGAGGATGCGATCGTCGGAGCAAGCAGGAAGAGGGAGAGGGAAGGGGGGCAGGGAGCAAAAGGCGGTGGTGCAGGACCAGCCAGCGAGGGCCGACGGATGCCTGAGGTGGCGGCATTGGAGGCGAAGGAGCTTCCTAGATCGAGAGGGGCCAGCGGTTGGGGCATCCGAGGAGATGAAGAGGGCTAGGAAGCAGACCGGCCGGAGAAAGAGGCGAAGGCCGGTGGAAGAGCAACGCTTCGAAAGTGATAAGCCGCAACGCTTTATTTCCTAAGGCTTAAGCTTATAATTAAGGCTTAATTATAAGCTTAATTATTCAGACAAACTTATTATTCAAAAAATATTTGATTAAGGCCTAATTAATTTAATTTTCTTATAATATATTTCGGTTGAGAGTTTTTAAGACTTTAATATATTTTAAAATAAAGGATATATACTTCCTTAAATTTTTTTTACATAATCTTAAGCTTATAATTTTCAAAAAAAATCTTATAATATCTATTTTATTTATTTAAAAGAATGATAATAAGAAACATTCTCACTTATAATAATTTTTTAATTAACTCAGTCTTTTTGTCATTCAATCAAAACACTATAAATAAAAAAACTAATTTTATTTTTTTTATCAAACCCTTAAAATGCAATGCGAAGCATATAGTTTAAACTTGTTTTAATTGATTCATTTGTCGAACCGATTTAATGCTAAACTTAATCAAACAATTTTAATTTTTTTACATAATCTTAAGCTTATAATTTTCAAAAAAAATCATATAATATCTATTTTATTTGTTTAAAAGAATGATAATAGGAAACATTCTCACTTATAATAATTTTTTAATTAACTCAAGTCTTTTGTCATTCAATCAAAACACTATAAATAAATAAAAAACTAATTTTATTTTTTTATCAAATATAAAATGCAATTGAAGCATATAGTTTATTCTTGTTTTAATTGATTCATTTGTCGAACCGATTTAATGCTAATCTTAATCAAACAATTTTAATTTTTTTACATAATCTTAAGCTTATAATTTTCAAAAAAATCTTATAATATCTATTTTATTTATTTAAAAGAATGATAATAGGAAACATTCTCACTTATAATAATTTTTTAATTAACTCACAGTCTTTTTGTCATTCAATCAAAACACTATAAATAAAAAACTAATTTTATTTTTTTTGTCAAACCCTTAAAATGCAATGTGAAGCATATAGTTTAAACTTGTTTTAATTGATTCATTTGTCGAATCGATTTAATGCTAAACTTAATCAAACAATTTTAATTTATTACATAATCTTAAGCTTATAATTTTCAAAAAAATCATATAACATCTATTTTATTTGTTTAAAAGAATGATAATAGGAAACATTCTCACTTATAATAATTTTTTAATTAACTCACAGTCTTTTTGTCATTCAATCAAAACACTATAAATAAATAAAAAACTAATTTTATTTTTTTTCTCAAATCCTTAAAATGCAATGCGAAGCATATAGTTTATTCTTGTTTTAATTGATTCATTTGTCGAACCGATTTAATGCTAATCTTAATCAAACAATTTTAATTTTTTTACATAATCTTAAGCTTATAATTTTCAAAAAAAAAATCTTATAATATCTATTTTATTTATTTAAAAGAATGATAATAGGAAACATTCTCACTTATAAATTTTTTTTAATTAACTCACAGTCTTTTTGTCATTCAGTCAAAACACTATAAATAAAAAAAACTACTTTTTTTTCTCAAATCCTTAAAATGCAATGCAAAGCATTGTTGTGCATACCAAAATACCTGTCTGATATTTATTAATGATAAATTGTCCCTTATAGTTTAAACTTGTTTTAATTGATTCATTGGTTTAATGCTAATCTTAATCAAACAATTTTAATTTGCATCAGATAATTCACACCATTGTGGACCTTATCAAGTTTGAATCCTCACCAATCTAAATTATCAAATTTATTACAATTTTTCATATCATGTAACATAATTGGTATAAGAGTTTGGATAGCTTTGGATTAAAATTAATAGCAACTATGCATATTTCAAAATAGAGAATAGTACATTTTGGAAAAAGGGGGCAAAAAAATTATCCAAAAAATAGAAACTTATTATTTAGAATCCCCTCTTATTATTTATGATATCTTACTATTCATAATCTCTTTAAAAATTTAATAAAATAATATTCTACTATTTATAATCCCTTCGATTTCATTTTTATCATTCTCTTTTTTTTTTCTTTTTCTTTGTGCACGTTGCTATCGTTGACTCTCCTTGCCTTCCCTTCAATCTTCGGATCATCTCATTTTATTATTTATTTTTATCATGTCACTTTCGATGATTAGGAGGAGGAGAAGAAGAAGAATAAAATAAGGATCGTACCTAAGGAGTGAAGAAGATTTTATTAATCAAATTATAAAATTGAGGGTGTATATGCCTATTTATAAAAAGATAAATTAATAATATTAAAAGTTATTAACATGAGGTTATAAATAACAAAAAAAAGAGGATTGTAAAATTACTATTTCAAAATAGGGAATAGTATATTTAAGTGGGTTTCACGGGTAACATTTTGGAAAAAGGGGCAAAAAAATTATCCAAAAAATAGAAACTTATTATTTAGAATCCCGTCTTATTATTTATGATATCTTACTATTCATAAACTCTTTAAAAATTTAATAAAATAATATTCTACTATTTATAATCTCTTCAATTTCGTTTTTACCATTCTTTTTTTTTTCTTTGTGCACGTTGTTATCGTTGACTCTCCTTACCTTCCCTTCAATCTTAGAATCATTCCATTTTATTATTTATCATTTTTTTTGTTATGTCGCTTTCGATAATTAGGAGAAGGAGAATGAAGAATAAAAAATAAGATTTTATTAGAATCAAATTATAAAATTGAGGGTGTATATGTCTATTTATAAAGGGATAAATTAAAATAGTAAAAGTTATTAACATGAGGTTATAAATAACCAAAAAAAATATTGTAAAATTACAAAATTACCCTCCACCCACGAATTATGGGCCGGAAAGCTGATTGGGCCGGCCGGCCCATTGTTTGAGATAGCGGCGCACGAGGTCTAACCGAACGGTAAACGGTAACAGCTACATAACGCACTACCAGTCGTCGCCACCGCCGAGCACACACACGCGACCGCGGAGCGGAAATGGCGCCGCTGCTCTTCGCCGTGGGGTTCCTCCTCAGCCCCTCCGCTCTCTTCATCCCACCCACCAGAAACCTGGCGCTCTTCCTCTTCCGGCTGCACCGCTTCGCGAGCTCCAGCTTCCGCCGCCTTCGTCTCGAACTCGCCGACCTCCGTCGCTGACCGCTCTCCCTCTTCGCATGATCTGGCGGCCGTCATCATGTAGCATGGATCTCCTGCACCGCCATAGTTGATCCTCGCTCCAGCACACGACCGTCTTCCCATATATATGTACGTACATCGATCGTAAAGATGTTTATGATGCGATGGCCAAACTATGTGTGTATACTTTTTTATGGTGATCACTTTGCTACTGTTCGCCATTTGTTACCGTCAGTGATTGTAATGAAGAAGAACAAGGCTATAGCTTGGTTGTGTCATGTGAGAGTGCAGATTTGGAATCAGATTTCTTATTGATCTAAACTTGATCAAGTCAACGGTAGGTTATGAGGTTATGTTGAGTATAGTGAGTCTATGATATTTCGGTTAGTCTTACGTGGATACGTATTATTAAAAATTTTATATTAAGCACTTTGACCGACAGTTTGATATTTAGTATAAGAGCCAATCTAATATTTGGACATGATAGAACTCGATTAGGAAAGGACTATATAAAGTCAATGGCGTGTGTCTTTTTTTATGGTGATCTTTTTTGCTCCTGTTCTCCATTTTTATGAAGAAGAGGAAGACAGAGAAAATTGTGATAGCCCATCTGAAAAGATAAAAAATGATCAAAATATAGCTCGGTTATGTCATGTGAGAGTGCGGATTTGAGATCAGATTTCTGATTGATCTAAACTTAAAGATCAAGTCAACGGTAGGTTAAGTTGAGTGTAGTGAGTCCATAACATTTCGATTAGTCTTACATGGATACGATAAAGATTGACTTATAAAGAATTAATAAATATATTATTAAAAATTTTATCTTAAGTATTTTGATCAACCGTTTGATATTTAGTATAAGAGCTAATCTAATATTTGGACATAATAGAACTCGATTAGGAAAGGACTATCTAAAGTCAATGGCCAATCTATGTGTGTCTTTTTTTTTATGGTGATCTCTTTTGCTCTTGTTCTCTATTTTTATGAAGAAGAGAAAGGTAGAGAGAATTGCGATAGCAAAATATCAAAAATGGCCAAAATATAGCTTGGTTATGTCATGTGAGAGTGCGGATTTGAGATTATATTTCTGATTGATCCAAACTAAAGATCAAGTCGATGGTAGGTTATGTTGAGTATAGTGAGTCTATAATATTTCGATTAATTTTACATGGATACGATAAAGATTGACTTATAAAGAACTGATGAATATATTATTAAAAAATTTATCTTAATTACTTTGACCAACCGTTTGATATTTAGTATAAGAGCCAACCTAATATTTGGACACTATAGAATAGAACTCGATTAGGAAAGGATAACATAAAGTCAATTGCCGATCTATGTGTGTGTCATTACTAGACTCTGTGCTCTTATTCATATATTATACTAGGATCTAAGCTTAAGTGGGGCTTAAGTATTTTGATTATTGGTTTAGATCAAACAAAAGTGATATGCAAAACCTATCAAACTCGATTATGTCGTGAGTGCAGATTTTTTATTGATCCAAACTTAAAGATCAAGCGGATGATAAGTTATGTTGAGTGTAGTTAGTTTATTACATTTCGATTAGTTTTACATTAAAAATGAATACAATTAAGATTGACTTATAAAGAATTGATAAATATATTATTAAAAATACTTTGATCAACCGTTTCATATTTTGTCCTTCCAAGCACAATAAAACCTCACAAAACTAGTTAATCAAATTAAACATCCATTTTCTTCTCTCTATAAATGTGTAAGTTCTTATATTTATTTGTGAAAAGAATTAAACATTCATTTCCATCGATATCCCTTGTCTATATCTACGAAAAAAATTAATTTTTTATCACATGAGATTGCTTTTATCTCATAAAATTATTCTCTATTTTTTCAGGAAAAAAATACTACATTAAAAAAATCTTCTTATACACTCTCTCACATAATTCTTGGCTCTCATAAGATTTAACAAACTCGAAACCGAGTCACAAAATTGTTAATCAAATAAACATCCACCTCGATTTCAATTCTCTCTATAAATGTGTGAGTTCTTATATTTATGTGGGAAATATTGAAGAAAAACAGACATTGATCTCTTTATCTAAATATGAATACGACACCAAAATTACCACCATTTTTCACACCATGCAATTGCATCCTTGTTTAGGTCATTTGTCTGCCCTTGTTTTCCATGGCCAACACCATAATCTCATGCGACATGGTGTGGTGTGCCAATGGAGTTTTAAAGTTCATGTCCCACCAAAATCATTGGTTTATGCATTAGTTGCTACAATGACTTGTCTTCAGATATGCTGATGAAAATTAAGAAATAGTCATATGAATGCAACAAAGATAAAACATTGTTACCAGAAAATATTAACCAAGTTATATATATAATGTTGGTATATATATTAGTGCCCAAGTTCTCACACATACAATACACCTAGCATGTCAATGAAAACACAAATAAAATACATATTATCATCACTTAAAGATATACTTCATGTTGTCCATGTTTAAGAAACATCATATATGATATGCTCATGTTATCGATTTTTTTAATTGAAATACATGTTTTCAAAAATATTATGATCAAAGTTTTTTTCAAATACTATCCGAAGTTTATGTAAGTATTGAGACCTATTTGAAATTTGTTTCGTAGTGAAAAGGTATGGTCCTCTGATGAGACTAAATATGCTAACGAACTTAAGTATGTGGTTAAGTCATGACAATAAGTATGCATATAATGATTAGAAGATATTTTTATATTGACAATAAGTATGCATATAACAATACTAGTGAAACAAGATTATTTTATAAAATCATATAGTTGTTTGAGTGGTAATAATCACATCATTTGATTATAAGTGGAATTATTAGTAAATTGATGATAAATTTTAGGTAAAATTTTTAGGTTGGATATAATCTAAGAGTTTGCTACAAATCATTGGTTATAATGGGAGTTATGAGTAATTTAAAAGAAAAGATTTTAATTTGGGAATATCATGATTTTGTATTCCATTTTGATATGCCTCAGCTTCCTAGCACTTTCATTTTAGATTGAATCAGGTAAGTATGAGCTTAATTTAGTGAAAAATAATGGTTATATATATCATGTAAACTCAAAATATATTTTGAAAGCATGTTTTTTATAATATTATAAGCATGATGTTAACATATACATTATATAAGAATAAAGATATATGAATTATAATAAAAATTAATAATATATACATACATGTTATGATATACAGTGTGAAAATGCATGTATACACTACAACGTATAATATGGGAGTATACATATACGTTATGAAATATGATATTGAAGTTAATAGATATATTATGGTTTATTATGGCATGCACTATGAATTATATTTGTATAGATGTGTTATGTTTTACTTGAAATCGGAATTTTACTTCTTTGTCATGCATATTATAGGTTATAAAGCATCTATCATATTATATTATAAATTATATGTTATGAAAGATTTTATACATTGTATATATGGAAGTATATATATATATATATATATATATATATATATATATATATATATATATATGTCATGTTATTGTTAAAATTCATATATTTTGTTTTTGTATGTGCTATACTTATTCAAGCACATATGTATTATGATTTACCTTGAATATGAGTTATACCTCATTATGCATTTGGTAGATTACGACATAGTATGTTATCAAAATAGCCATAAGAAGATGCATTTATCATAATATATTTTTATACATTTATATACACGATGTGCAATATGAGACTACATATATATATATATATATGATGAATATAGTAGAGAAGTTCATTGATATACTATGATTTCCTACAACATATATTATCTTATTCCTACACACGTATGTTTTGATTAAATTAATTTTTTTTATTATACATGTTTCAATATAATTACTCTAAAATATTTACATATATGTATATAAAATATGCTATGTGAACGTGCACACACACACACATACATCATACATAAATAAATATATATATATATACATATATATATATACATATATATATATATATACATAATATATTATCATATATATATATATATATATGCATATATATATATACATATATATATATACATATATATATACATAAATATACATACATACATACATACATAATATATACATATATATATATATATATATATATATATATATATATATATATATATATATATATATATATATATATATATATATATATACACACACACAAATGCTACGACCTATGCTTGCATAGATTTATTATTACTTACTTTAAATCATAGTATGATAATGCATGCTAGAGGCTTTAATTCCTAAAGTAGCTATAAAAAGGTGAGTTCATGTTTAATGCATTTGCTTTGAAAATGTTGCATATATAACATATAATACAGTTCATGCTCGCTTAGATAAGATTATCAAAGTTTATAGTTACTGATTCATCACTCATTATGGATTTTATTTTATAGGTAAGAACACTATGAATCTATCTATGTGATGGACAAAAAGGTGATCAGATGTGTCTTTATGCTAGTGTAAATATAGATGATGACCTGTGAATCTTATTTTGCATGTATAAACACTATAAATCCATCCATACGATAGACAAAAAAGGTGAGCAAATTATTCAGATCGGTGTAAATACAGATGATGATCTACGGATCATTTTTGTGTGTATAAATTATAGACATAATATACATTTATATCTTTTTTGATTAAGCATTTATCATATATGTACAAGTGCCAAGCACCACAAATACAAGAGAAATCACATCAATAGTTTAAATTGATCCACATTTTCATTATATCATCATTGTTGATGACATCCTATTCCAGTTATACATATACATATAGGATATAAATAAAAGCAGGAGTAGGATATTATATACATTTAATATGTATATATCACTGTACATTATCTAAGATCAGCTACAAAACTTTATATATATAGTAAACCCCTCAATTAAATATCATCATATTAGTTCATAACTTGCCAATTTAATGCTCGTGTACAATGAAAACATAAATATCTTTGAGGAGACATCCTCATGATTAAAACATTATGTATGCAATCATATGATCGAGAGTGTGAATCACATTGTAAACGTTTAGAGCAAATTAAAAGTGAAATTAAAACTTTGATTTAGACTTGGTCCATGTTTGCTAGGTTGTCATAATCCCTAGTTTGATGATTTAGATCAATCACTCTTGGAAGGGTACAAAGGATTATGAAGGATATTTCGAGAAAAATAAATCATGATAGGATTATCATCAATAATTTTGATACTATGTTAACATATTATCATGATTTTACCAATAATAAAAATCATGAAATAATTTAGTGAATATTTTATATTTATTATTGATTGAGAAAATCATATAATTATCATATATTTATACTATCTTTTTGTATATAAAAATTCATATTTCCTCTCACAACGATGCAACCAGTGGAAGAGTCTACAAAGGAAAGAGAAAAAGGTCATGTCCTCCACTTAACTTAAAAAGGCTTTAAAGTTGTAGGGTTAGCACTCCATCAAAAGAAGAAGAAGAAGAAGAAGAAGAAGAAGAAGAAGAAGAAGGTATCCAAAGCTTCTTGATGCAGGAAGAAAGAGTAAAGTAATGCAGCGAGAAGACAAGTCTTGCGGCCATGGCATAAGACTACGTGGCCAATGCAATGGCCTGGGATATGGTTTATTACTGCTACTGCAAGCTAATCGCATGCTTCGGCTCCATGTGTCTCATGAGCACCTGTAAGCAAAGTAGCAGGTGGAAGAAGCAATGTGATCTGCTTCCCCAGAGGTCCTTTTTGTATTGTAGTGTGGCCATCAAACAAAGCTTATACTATTCACGTCCATGACAACAAAAAATATTTATGTCCCTTCTCACCAATGCATTCGCGGACTTCAAACTCATAGCTCGAGTGCAAAGTAGAGAGAGAGAGCTGGCATTAATATATAATCTTTGTGAGATAACCCTCGGTGATTGAGTGAAGGCATGGAACCAAAGTTTCCAACCCTTTCTCTTTCACGACTTCACATCAAATAAACTAAACTTTACATCTCTTTCTTTTTGGTGTTTTGATTTCGTTGTTCACTTCTCCAATGCAGTAGATTTGTGAGATCAATATTTCACAGCATAATTTAGCTGATGCACAAAGTTCTTTATATCTAAAATGTCACTTATTTTTATAAATAAGTTCTTTATATCAATTGATAAATTATTGAAAATGTCACTTATTTTTTATAAAAGAAAAAAAAATCAGAATATATTATCAATAATATATATTTTTATTTTTTTATATTTTTAAAATTCAGAATATATTTTTTTTTCTAAAGGATAATGATTTGAAATCTAATTCGATAAATTGTTGAAAATGTCAGTTGATTTAAATCATTTCTTCATCACTTATTTTTTATAAAAGAAAAAAATCAGAATATATTATCAATAATATATATATAATTATAAAGGATAACCCTCATTTTATTTTTTTAATATTTTTATATTTTTATATTTTTAAAATTCAGAATATATATTTTTATAAAGGATAAATTGAAATCAATTGTTGAAATCTAATTCGATAAATTGTTGAAAATGTCAGTTGACTTAAATCATTTCTTCATCAATTATTTTTATAAAAGAAAATAAATTCTGAATATATTATCAATAATATATATTTTTATTATAAAGCATAACACTCATTTTATTTTTTTATATTTGTATATTTTTAAAATTCAGAATATATATTTTTATAAAGGATAATGATTTGAAATCTAATTCGATAAATTGTTGAAAATGTCAGTTGATTTAAATCATTTCTTCATCACTTATTTTTATAAAAGAAAATAAATTCTGAATATATTATCAATAATATATATATATATTATAAAGGATAACCCTCATTTTATTTTATTTTTAAATATTTTTATATTTTTAAAATTCAGAATATATATTTTTTATAAAGGATAATGATTTGAAATCTAATTCGATAAATTTTTGAAAATGTCAGCTGATTTAAATCATTTCTTCATCACTTATTTTTATAAAAGAAAAAATTCAGAATATATTATCAATAATTTATTTATTTATTTATTTATTTATGAAGCATAGCCCTCATTTTATTTATTCTGAACAAGGAGAGGCTGTGCTGCTGTTTACACGATCTCATCATTCACAGTGACCGAGCTGCATGATGAAAGCTGCCTCAGGCTGGACTGCGACGGCGGTGGCAGTGGCACTCCGGCGTCGTCGGGACGCTCTGCTGGAGACGAAGCTGCTCGTAGAACCGCCGGATGAACTCCTCCGCCTCCTGGTCCACCCGGCCGTCGGCCTCCGCGTCTTCGTCCCTCGTCGGGAACGGCGAGTCGGTTATCCTCAGCTGCCGTACCGCCGCTGGGCTCTTCCCGAAGCCCCACATCGGCGCGGGCGATGGCGACGCCACGACCGACGACGACTCGGCGTCGGACACCTCCGAGTTCAGCATTTCAAGCTCCTTGTCGTCCGCCGCGAAGTCGAAGTCGTAGCGGTCGTGACGGTGGCGGTTCCTCCGCTTGGCGGCGAGGAGGAAGGAGGGGTAGGAAGGGGTGTTGCTGCAGCTGAACTCCACCTCCTTGGGGTCGTAGTAGGAGAGGTCGGTGTCCACGTGCCGAGACGAGAAGGCCGAGTACATGTTGGCGCCAATGCGGCGGTCACGGTGGTGGTGAAAGGCGACGAAGTTCCCAACGGCTTTTCCGGCCAGCTTGCCGCGGTTGAGGAGGAGGTGGAGATCCATCATGAGCCTGTGCTTGGTGAAGCACTTACGCAGCATGTAGTAAGCAGCTGTTATCATGTGCCACAGACGCTTGGCCAAGGAAGGCTCCATTTCACCGTTCTCGTTCCTTCAAAGAGAAGACAACGGAGAGGAGAGGAGAGGAGGGGAGAGAGTTTGGCAGTGTTCAAAGGTCTTCACGAGGGAGAGAGGGGAAGGCAGGGAAGAGTATTTAAAGGCAGAAGAAGGTAATCGTGGTGGGTTTGTCTTCTCTGCAATAATTGATGCTGCAATTACTGGAAAGTCCTCCAGCAGTGAGAAGCTCTCAGAAATGACGGCTGTGTCCACCGACTCCTTCTCTAAGCATGGTGTTTAGGTTTGATTGCAACACTTTTATGGGAGACAGAGAGAGAGAGAGAGAGAGAGAGGGTTTGATAGAGCTCTAAATAGTTGGAAAAGTATTAGTTGGAAATCTGTGGGCAGAAGAAGCATTAGATGGAAAAGGATGATTTGCTTTAAAAATACTCCATAATTTTTTAACAATATTTTTTATTTTTATTTTTTAATCATACTTTTAATTTTAAAAAATATCAAATTATCTTCTTTTTTTTTCATTTTCATCATCCATTAAGTTATTACCCAAAGAAGGAGAAATAGGAGAAAAAAAAGAGACGATAATGAATTATCTTTGTTCTACGTTTTATCATTTGTCATTTATCATCTATCACTCGTGAGTAAAAGAAAAAAAAAAGAAAAAGAGAAAATAATAAAAAAAAAGAAGACGAGGAAAAAATACATAGTAACAAGAAGAAGGAGAGAGCGGAAGAATGAGAAGGGGATTTCTCAAACAAGAATTTTATTTTATTTTTTTTTCAAATCATACTTTTAATTTTAAAAAAAAATCAAAGTTGCTCCTCCTCTACTTTTGTCATTTATTATTGTTTATAGTCTACCACCCACCAACCATTAGAAGAGAGAAGAGAAAAAAAGGAGAAAGGCGAAGTATATGTGATGGAGGAGGGGGACAAGGATAGAAAAGAGAAGAATAAGAAAGGAAAAAGATGAACAATGAAAAAGGAGGATGAGAAGGAGATGAAGAGAGAAGAAGAGTCAGTTGGGAAGAGGGGCAATGGAGGAGGAGGGGTAGTATTGATTATTTTCTAATTAGGAATATCGTTTGAAAAAAAATTAAAATGAGGATATTATTTTAAAAAATCTAAAATATAAATATTTTTTAAGAAAAATAATCTAGTTTTGAAGGTATCAATTAATTTAATTGATGGTAAGATATTGAGATAAAGTCATACCATCATTATTTTTAAAATTTAATATATTAGTATGATGGTATGTACCAAATGCATTTGAAATCTTATCTGATGAATTTTGAGGATGTTAATTATCTTAATGTCTGAGTATCGAATTCCATCTGCATGAATAAAAGAAAAAAAAAACAAATATAGATGAAATGACTGATCTACATTGATCATGTTAGCATTCAACAGAAGCATGAAATAAGTTCACTGGTGTTTGTATGAGCTTGTTGTAATGGCAAGCATTTAACTTGGAGTCCAAGTTTGAAGAAGCTAAATTGCTTGGCTTGAAGAACCCATGCAAACTTTAGTTTCTTCTTCTTTTCAGACTGTGATCCTAAAGATTGTAGTAATCCAACTTTGCAAGGAAGAGAAAAAAAGGCAAAAGAAAAGACAAATTATTCTTGCTTTACATGGTCTCTCATAGCTTAATGGCCAAGGGAAGAAGAACTGTGTCCCCCCTTTTCCTACCTTTTTCTTTTGCTCAAGCACAAGTAAAGCCCAGAGCTCAAGCAGGCTTTTCAAAGCTCATCCTAAAGAGTGCATGCTGGGAACATTGTTCCATCATTGCTTGCACCAGTACAACAATGTCCAGTTATGACTCTAAACAGATGATTGAGGCTTAAACCAGTCTCAACAATTGAGAGGACAAAGTTGATCTTGTGAACTATCAAGATTGTTTCAAGATCAAACCAGGGAATGAATTCAGTGGGTTGGATTTCCAAACTCATGCTCTTACTGGTGGTGGCAGTGGAAAGCAGCCAAGTACTTTAGCCTTTCCAGTCCTCTGAACACAGACATCTGCAATGAACCCAGTTAGTATATATAGCCTTTAGCAGCTTGGAGTTGTTTATTTCATTATAATTTTTTTTTCAAGGATAAATGATAGAAACAGAATTTAAAGATTTTTTTGTTAATCAAACTATTTTAACTATCTTAATAAAATCTTTAACCTTTGATACACATACATAAGTAATGAACCCCGTTAGTTTAGTTTTTAGTCGAGTTATCTATTTCATTATAAATTTTTTTGAAGGATGAACGATAAAAATAAAATTGAAAGATTTTTACTAATCAAACTATTTTGACATATTAATAAAATCTTTAACCTTCGATGAGATCATCATTACATTTATATTTTAGATGAAAAATTTATCGGATGAGATTTTAGACCGTATAAAAGAACTATAATTTATAACCATACAAATGAATAGATTTTTTGAAGGATAAATGATAGAAATACGATTTAAAGATTTTTGTTAATCAAACTATTTTGACTATCTTAATAAAATCTTTAATCTTGGATACACAGACATATGTAATGAATCCCATTAGTTTAGTTTTTAGCAGAGTTATCTATTTCATTATAAATTTGACATATGTAATGAATCCCATTAGTTTATTTTTTAGCAGAGTTATCTATTTCATTATAAATTTTTTGAAGGATGAATGATCAAGATATGATTGAAAGATTTTTACTAATCAAACTATTTTGACATCTTAATAAAATCTTTAACCTTCGATGAGATCATCTTAATAAATTAGATGAAAAATTTATAGAATGAGGTTTTAGATTGTATAAAAGAACTATAAATTATAACCATACAAAAGAATAGATTTTTTGAAGGATAAATGATAGAAATAGGATTTAAAGATTTTTGTTAATCAAACTATTTTAACATCTTAATAAAATTTTTAACCTTTGATACACAGACATATGTAATAAACCCTATTAGTTTAGTCTTTGCTGGAGTTATTTATTTCATTATAAATTTTTTGAAAGATGAACGATAAAGACATGATTGAAAGATTTTTATAATCAAGCTATTTTGACATCTTAATAAAATCTTTAACCGATCATCACTAGATTCATATTTTAGGTGAAAAATTTATTGGATGAAGTTTTAGATTGTATAAAAGAACTATAATTTATAACCATACAAATGAATAGATTTTTTTAAGGATAACTGATAGAAACAGGATTTAAAGACTTTTGTTGATCAAACTATTTTAATATCTTAATAAAATCTTTAACCTTTGATACACTGACATATGTAATGAACCCCATTAGTTTAGTCTTTGGTGGAGTTATTTATTTCATTATAATTTTTTTGAAGGATGAACGATAAAAGATTTTTACTAAACAAACTATTTTGACATATTAATAAAATCTTTAACCTTCGATGAGATCATCACTAGATTCATATTTTCGATAAAAAAATTTATCGGATGAGGTTTTAAACTGTATAAAAGAACTATAATTTATAGCCATACAAAAGAATAGATTTTGAATCACTATTAGATTAAGATTTTAGGTATAAATATTAATCACATGAAGTTTGGTAAATGAAGCTAAGCATAAAACATGTTCATATATAGTTCCAACAATAGAGACCTTCTCATCCTTCAAATTTGTGTGCATCTACAGCAAACGTAGCACATTGCAAAACAGTTCCCTCATGGCTTCTCATGCTGCCCATGTTGGTCATTCTTGCAGCTACAAAGACACAAGAATTTGATGAGAGCTACCAACAATTGACAGTGAGCATGCAGGATTAAGAACTTGGCATGAGAGCCTCCACAATATCCTACTCACAAGCTGATGGGTTATGTACCTATACCACCCTCATAGGTGGCACCTCATCGCCATGTCAGTATAAGAACTGAGGTGGGAGATCGCCTCCACTTGCTTCGTCGACCCCTTAGTTGTGTTAGAATTAGGCGTCGGCTAAGGGACAAAGCCCCGCCTCCAGACCACACCCCGTACAAGTGCAGGCACTGCCCGCAAGACAGCGCCATCCCCGGAAGCCCGGAAGAGGCACCAAGGTGGTCTCGGAGAACATTCCGCCGTCACACAAGCACAGGCACCAGGGAATGGCAATGCCCCGGAGGGCTCGAGACGACACCTTCATAGCGTCATCCCGGAAAGCCCGTCGGGGGTAAAGTGGTGGCACGACGCCACGCCTCGAGGATCGGCCTCCCTTCGTTATATAACCTCAGGCCAAGTCAGGAGAAAAAGGAGGAAAAAAGGAAGCCAAAAAATCCTCTTCGGCTGTGTACTAATTTTATCATCGGAGAGGTCGGGTCGCGTCTTCCCAACTCGACCTGTGTGCAGGAATCGAAGAGCTCGAGGCGACCAGTGTCCGGGAGAGAAGCCTCCTCCTGAAGCGAACCGAGGATCCATTTCGATCGGGTCAACGCCTGTAACCGACTCGAGGATCAATCAAAGAGATCTCTATACATTCGGACTCGAACCCAACCGTGTTGACTCAAAAACCACGGCATAAAGACTACATATGCCCGACACAAAAAAAAAAAAAAAAAAGCTACTGGCAGATGTGTGTTGCAGGAATATGCTGTTGTGTCGTGCAAATCATTCTCTCTTAGAAGAGTAAAAGCAAAAAGGAGAGGAAGACTTTTGTGTGGCTGAATTGAAACAAAGTGCATGTCAGATCTCCCTTTTAGCTCTTGGCATAGACTGCCTGTTGCTTGACAATGCCATATGTTCCCAACCTGGAACTGTTTGGATAAGCGATCCTCATCTCACTTTATGTGAGAGGTTAGCTAATCTTGAAAGCAAAATGTAGTAAGAATCATGCTAAATTTAGTGATGTATCCATCTGCACCAAGCATGCCTGGAAGATTCTAACCTTTCAGAAGAGATGCATATTTGTTCAGAAGCCTGAGTGATAACTGTATCATTCATTCATTGTGATGTGGTTCTTCACATTAAAGTGCGATTTAAATCAAAGAAACAGCTACAGCAGGATCGAGAAGCTGCTCCCTAACCCACATCAACAAAATGCCTTACATTTAATAGCTCTGAAATGATACGTCAACGACTCTTTCCGGCTTGCTTTGTCCAGTGTTGGATTGGATTCCTACGTTAGAATCCCAATAAACAGCATCAAGGATTGACGTTCGAATACGATGAGAAGATTGTTTGCTGTTGCTGATACGATCTTCTCAAAGGCGACTGTAGTAAATGCAATCCATATGAATGATCGAAGGCCACTCGAGCACATCCATGAGAGTTAGTCGACGAGGACGATGAGCATGAGGAAACAGAAGGCTGCGTTTTAGTGGCCGAAGGCCTAATCATTGATGAGGCAACCTCGAGCCGCAGAGATCAAAAAGATGGTGAAGAGTTGCTTCTGCAACCCTTTCTTCACGCATCCGCCTTTGACTGATGAGCTCCATTGTTGCTTCGCTGCTTGCACGACCGTTCGTTTTCATGTCATTATCCAATCATCGATTCAAATATCTTATCAGTCCGACGGATCAAACCAAACAGTCCACTGAATTAATACAATATTTGATTATTTTATTTAAATTCATATGAATTTGATGTTTCTTTTTGAGTCAGTTCGTAATTTTTTTTGTTATTTTCTCATTCAAATTGAACCCTACTGCTGATTGGACATTTGTGCGGGCTCCAGTGAGACGTCCAATGACAAGGCCGGTGGGCGAAGGGAAAGCTATTGGTGCGGTCGAGAAGGACGAAAGAAAGCTCCGCCTCGCATGGAACGATAGCTTTTCTACCGTTAGATCCAAGCAACCACGAATCTCAACGCTTATGTCCACGAGGAACTCGATTTTAGGAAGCTCCGACGTACATTTTTGCTTCGAGATTCGCAAAATGTAAGGATCCAACGGGTCCGTAATCCTGTGCTCGAAGTATTTTAGAAGAGTCGTTGGACCTCATCCTATCGCTTATTTCTTTTTGAGTCACTTCGTAATTTTTTTCTCATTAAAATTGAACCGTGCTGCTGATTGGAGATCTGTGCGGGCTCCAGTGAGATGTCCAATAACAAGGCCGGTGGGCGGAGGGGAAGCTATTGGTGCGGTCGAGAAGGACGAAAGAAAGCTCCGCCTCACATGGAACGAGAACTTTTCCACCGTTAGATCCAAGCAACCACGAATCCCAACGCTTATGTCCACGAGGAACTCGAGCCCATCCTATCAGAGATTTTAGGAAGCTCCGACGTACGTATTTGCTTCGAGATTCGCAAAATGTAAGGATCCAACGGGTCCGTAATCCTGTGCTCGAAGTATTTTAGAAGAGTCGTTGGACCTCATCCTATCGCTTATTTCTTTTTGAGTCACTTCGTAATTTTTTTCTCATTAAAATTGAACCGTGCTGCTGATTGGAGATCTGTGCGGGCTCCAGTGAGATGTCTAATAACAAGGCCGGTGGGCGGAGGGGAAGCTCTTGGTGCGGTCAGAAGGACGAAAGAAAGCTCCGCCTCGCATGGAACGAGCTTTTCCACCGTTAGATCCAAGCATCCACGAATCTCAACGCTTATGTCCAAAATTTTACGAAGCTCCGACGTACATGTTTGCTTCGAGATTCGAAAAATGTAAGGATCCAACGGGTCCGTAATCTGTGCTCGAAGTATTTTAGAAGAGTCGTTGGACCTCATCCTATCACTTATTTTTTTTGCTTCTTATTTATATGACATATAATTCAATAAAATCTAATTAAAGATAACAAGGCATTCGGAGCCCATCTCTCTCTCTCTCCTCTCTCTCTCTCTCTCTCTCTCTCGCCCACTCCATTTTGCTCCCTAAATTTGGACGATGCGGTGACTCTTTTGTCGTGGCACCGAGCGGTACCTGACGCCCATTCCGATCTGCTCCTCCGTCCCCTGAGGTTCGATCTCTCCTTCTCTTCTCCATTTCGATTCCTTCGGGACTACAATGCCTTGCACTCATGTGGATTTTCCTTTCCCCTCAATTCCTCGGTTTTATCGTCTTTCACAAGTCTTTTTAGGTTTCGGCTCCTGAAAGATGACTTCTTTTGATGAAAAGATTCGTTCTTGATCGGGCGCTTCTCGTCAGATCTTGCTTGTTCTTGACGATGTGGAATGGCGCGGGGTTTTCACTCTCGGGATCGGGATCGGCACGAGAATGCGTTTGCCTGTTTGAGTTGTCATGCTTTGATTCTGATGATTTTTTTTAGGTCGATATTTTCCCCCTTCGTATTCTTTTACTCTGCAGGTATATCCTTCGAAACCGAGGCCAATTTAGCAGTGACATCATACGCAGGACATACTGAAAGATGCATTGTTCTTTTGAGGATCTGGGTGATCTCGCAGGATCCTGTTTCAAAGATCTGCTGATTTTTGGAATTATTGTCTTGATCTCATTTGCTAGGAGTCTGAAATTTATCATGTTCTTGGTGTGCCATCACAATTCTTATTGGAAATTGTTATGTTTCTTGATTTGTAGTTAGGTATTAGAACTGGAAGTTTGAACAAAGTTATGAGACTTATTAGATGTCTTTTCTCGATGAATCGACCAACTCAAAATGAGTACTATGCATTGGTAGAGACTACTCTCGCATCATCATGAATGTGGGATCACATGTTGAAACATCAGATGCTCTTGATAAGCAGTGTTACTCTTCTGTTGCACGGTATAGTTGTGATTTTAATTTCTTGCACAGAAATTTTTTTTTTTTTTTTGGAAGGAATGCTGGTCCCTGCTGTGCAGGAAGGTCACGACGAACTTAGACGAGGAAAGGGA
The DNA here is from genome assembly GCA_024322285.1 of Musa beccarii. Lineage (NCBI taxonomy): Eukaryota > Viridiplantae > Streptophyta > Magnoliopsida > Zingiberales > Musaceae > Musa > Musa beccarii. Next base: position 34,566,979 of record CM044402.1, read on the forward strand.
TGCCCAAACTCTCAAAGACAACGGCTTGAAGATCGTTGAGAAATGCCAAGGACTTCCCCAGGCCATCAAGACCATCGGCGGGGTCCTCTGCACGAAAGAACTCAGCAGAAGGGCGTGGGAGGAAGTTCTCCGCAGCGTCGCGTGGTCACAAACCGGCCTTCCCGAAGGCGTCCACGGAGCTTTGTATCTGAGCTACGAGGACTTACCGGCCCATCTCAAGCAGTGCTTTCTCTACTGCGCCTTATTCCGTGAAGACTAGGCGTTCGTCAGGGCATACATCGGCCAGCTGTGGATCGCCGAGGGGTTTGTCCACACAGAAGGCGATCTCACGTTGGAGGCAACAGGGGAGTAATATTTCACAGACCTGGTTCGGTTGAAAAGGTTGAAAAGGTTGCGATTGTAGAAGGCTCCTATGAAGCAGCTCTTTGTAATATTGCTCCCCTGTTTCCTCCAAGCTGACATCTCCTCGTGCTTCGACAAACCCCTCGGCTATCCATAATCTGACGATGGCAGACATTTGGAACGCATAGTCTTCGCGCAACAAGGTACTGTAGAGAAAGCATTGCTTGAGATGGGCCGGCAGGTCTTGGTAGCTCAGATACAGTGCTCCGTGCACACCTTCGGGAAGCCCGGTCCGTGACCATGCGGCGCTGCGGAGAACTTCCGCCCACGCACTTCTGTCGAGTCCTCTTTTGCAGAGGACCCCTGCGATGGTCTTGAATCTTGATGGCCAAGGGAAGCCCTCCGCATTTCTCAACAATCTTCATGCCTGTGTCCTTGAGATCTTGGGCATCCCTTTCCTCCTCTGCATTCATCGTCGCCTTCTTGCACAGGAGGGACCAGCCATCCTCCCGAGGCAGCAGCTTCATCTCGTGGACGTGGGCCGCCTTTATTTGCCTTGCGATCCCTGCGTTTCAGATAAGTGAGATGTTTAGTTGTTGAGCTCCAATTATCTCTCTAAAACAATGCTTCTGGTATGTTTTCAGTTTCTTTTCCAGATTGATTGGCAAGTAAGATGTTGTTTCTTCCCTAATAGATTGATTCCCAAAGGGAACAAATGACTTTTTCTAGAACATCAATCTGTTCCCCAAGTTATGTACTCTTGAGAATGACCATGGTTATGATTGGAGCATCCTCGACATGCTGGTTTCTTCCTTCTTTTATTGATATGTTCATTATCACGACCAGACTCCGAAAGAGACAAAGGAGAGACTCTTTGTGCTCTGCCATGTGACTAATTTGATATATTGGCATTCATTGTTTATGTAGATTATATGCTTTTCCAGTTTGACTAGACTTGGTCAGTTGACTAATGTCTAGATTTGTTGTTAGCTTTGCAGATAAAAAGAGTAGTGATGTTTCAGCAGTCGAGCAGTCGACACTTGCAAAATAGAGGGTCTAAAGTCAAGCGACTGCTTCAGATGGCCTTGATTTTGTCTGTTGTTGTGTGGTTGGTCAACCACGTCAACAAGAATGAATATGGTGGAGGTGATCAGATCAATCTTTACCAGGAAGATGATGTAGATTTTGGTCGGAAAGGGAAAGCAGGATCTGAGAACGTGATCATCGTAGAAGACCAGGGAACCAACTCCGATGAAACTCCTGAGACAAGTGAAGCTGGAGATCAGGCTGATTCTTCTGACCAGCACACTGAAGACAATAAAAATGAATCCTCTAACAAAGAACAAGAGGAATCTATACAGGTTATCTCAAATACGAGCCAAACAGAAACCCAAGAAGAGCGGCTCGGCGATAAGGATGACAGTGTTGATTCAATTACCAATAGCAGAGACTCGGCAATAAGCAATGACATGAGTGCTGACAAAGAGGATATGCTACAGCTTCCTAGTGAAAGGAGCAGCAAAAATGTATTGGATCAAAATGATGGGGAAAATATAGAACAGATCCCCGATCAACAGAATAAGCCAGCTACACAGGATCAAGCAAAACATGATGCTGGAAAAGCAACAACTTCTGATGAAGAGAGGACTCTGAACTCGAAGAATGAATTAAAAGGTGGCGAAATAACTGGTGAAGTTGGAAAAGAAGCAACTGAGTCCCATGGTGGGGTTAAATTAGAGTCTGAAAGTAGTAGCAAAAATAGCTTTGAAGTCGAAAAAGAAGCAATTGATTTGGACAGAGCGGTTAAATCCGAGACCGAAGGAAGCGGCGCCAATAGTTTAGAAGATACCACAAACATTGCAAATTCAGATGACGGCAGCCTATCCCTCTCCAAAGAAGAAAATGGGATTTCGACCGATGATGTTTCTACTGAAAAGAACGCATTCGATTCTCAAGGAGATATCAGTATTGATGCTGAGACTACTGGGCACCATACCCTGGAAAATGTAAGCTCTGACGAAAATACCGAGGGTGAAGCTGTCGATCTACCCAGTTCCACTGAAGCAAAAGAGCTGATGATGCCAACCAATAGCGAAGTTCCTAAAGGGGAAGCGGTTGAATATAAAGACGACAGTAATTTGAAATCTGAAGCAACTGGCGACAGTGCTTTGGTTGAGGAAACTAACACAGAGTCAGATGACAACCTCATGGTGACATCCGTAGTCGATGACACAAAGGATGTAGAATTGCCGGATACTAATGAGGCTTTGGAGAGGGACGCAGTTGAATCCTCTGGTGATGATGCTTCTGATGCTGGCAGTAACAATGCCAAAGAAGAAAAGATGGATTCAAGATCTAGCGAGGATGCACCAGGATCAAAAGGAGATGGCACATCCAACGCTCAAGATACTGGCAGAAATGATGCCGAAGAAGAAAAGACAGAATCATGGTCTAATGAGGATGCACTAGAACCAAAAGCAGATGACACATCTGAGGTTCTAGATGCTGGCAACAAATCTAGTTTAGGAACAAGCTCTGAAAGTAAGCCCACTGAAGAAGCCGAAAATTCATCTCACGACAATGAAGACAGTTCAGAAATTCCCACAGATGAGATTGTAAATGTAGCGGCAGCAGAATCTCAAGGAAATGATTCCTCCAAGGGAGAAGAAAACACTAGCGAATCTCAAGGACATGATTCCTCCAAGGTAGAAGAAAACACTAGCAACACCGTCTTTGAAGACACAACTGAAACAAATCTGAAGGAAGAAACTACCTCTGGTTTGGGTAACGAGAATGCAGATTCAGAAAAGGAAGGTGGCAAAGAGTCGGAATAATCTTTCTCTGCCATGGTTCCTCCAAAAGATCTTGTTGATCCTACAGGGTGCTCACTTACATTTGTGAGCCATGTGGAAAACAATGTTATTTAGAAAGCTAGGTATATTTGTTGAGATATGTGTGTCTGAATCCGGCACTCTTTTGCTGCAGCTCCAGCAGCCATTTGAGTGTGTTGCCTTTTCTCTTTCCCTCAGCCTGTGAAGACACTTCTTTTCAGCTACATTCTTTCATTGTTCATAGTTAGTAAAAGGCCTCTACAGAGGTACTGTTCCCACTTCTTTTAATCTCTGCAACCAGGTTGAAACCTAAGAAAACTTTGCGCTTGTGTTCATGTTTCTTTTAAACACATCTGCATGTGTTGGTTCTGTTCTTTGAAAGTTCTTATAGAATATACATACCATGACATCCCCATAAATTGCTTTCACATATTTCTCACACTCATAAGATTAATCCAGTTCAAAATGCATATAGTATATTTTGCTGATGTAGATGACAATTTCCAAGCAACTTGTCAAAATAAGCTATTATTTGACATGCACAAATGAACCGATTCATATTTAATGATGCCAAAAATTTAAAAAATGTATTGATCTCAATGATGAAAAATGATTCATATAGCTGATCCCAAATGGTTGGAGCATCACAACTTATTTTTGTTGTTCATTGTGCTTATCTTGTCATTTGCCATCTCAGTTATCAGCAGTGTGAATTGGCACAGTAAGAAGCTACAAGATCAACTGTCACAATAATTTGGAAGTCACACCAGCATTTGTAATACACAAGGACATTTATTTAAAATTAAAATCATATACAACACTGCATGACTATGGCAAACATCAATCCCTTGTCTTCAGGAGAAAACACAAATCAAACATGCAGGATTAGATTCAATCAACTACAACCCAGGCATTGCTTAGCCCAGCAAATCCTGTGCTTGACCAGCTGTCTCCGAAGAACATGCACATTCATAAGCTTTGCGGCTGCAACCTCCTCAGCATCCAATCGATTATGTCTGCACCAACTTCGTCGCGCTCGGGCTCAAATAGAAGGTCATGCAAAAAGCCCTCATAGAGTTTTAAATCCTTGTGCCTCGAGGCAGCCACATTGTACAAATCCTGCGAGGCAAGTGGATCGGTGATCCTGTCGGCAGTCCCATGCAGGACAAAGAAAGGCACGGTGACGGACTTCATGTTCTGCAGCAGGTAAGAAGAAAGCCGCAGGATCTCATGGCCTGTTCGAACTCTTATCGGCCCAGTGTAAACTAACGGGTCCGAGTATTTAGCCAACATCGCAGCTGGGTCCCTCGATACAGGAATGCGCCTTCTGTTAGCTCCCTTGAATTGAAACTTTGGCAGCACAAGTGACAAAATTGGAGCCACAGCCTGCAACAGGCGAAGTTTGCAAATAAGATCGTTGAACATCTCCATGGTACATGGCATAATCATCACCAAACAAGTAAAGCTTGACAATCTTAATTAAAAAAGATGTTTGATTACAATGTGCATGCTTAATTCAAAAATTTACATCTGAATGGAACAAATCAACCGCATAGCATATGAAAATGGGCAACAAGAGGAAAAAAGGTTACCCCAACTATTGGATGAGCTTGCTTTACACGGATTGCCGGAGATGTCAATACGATCCCTTCTACCATGGCCTCAATATGAGGATATAAAGCTGCCTGTAATGCGAGAAATTTATTGATGAAATCAGAATAGATGGATCATACTGATTACAATGAGTGACATGATTTTGTATACAAGGCATTACCTTTAAAACCACAGAGATTTGACTTTCGCTAGAAATTTTCCCTGGATGCATGAACAGGAGCAATGAAATCAACTCAAAACCAGAATTAACCAAGCATAAGTAGAGTAATAACAATGTTGGCTTACAGTGTCCTCCACAACATAATCTAATGAAGGTACATATCCATGCAATCCATCACTGCCACCATGGCCTGTAGGTCACAAAATAATTTATCATAATTCGATAATCTAAATTTGCTTTTTTTTTTTATAAAGCTTAAATAGGTACCAAGATTTAGAGCATTACAATCATCTTTTAGTGCACCCATCATGGTTCTTGATTTGTTCAGACCCATAGGTATCGGCCACCATTTACCTGTTTGGATGTAAACTAATCGGCCCAGCATAGGGCTTACCACCCAATTTTGGTGCATTATCAAGCTTAAACCAGACAATAAGCCTAGTTCAGAAACTTTCTGAACCTTTTTTTTAATTTATGGTTAATCTCTCTCTCTCTCTCTCTCTCTCTCTCTCTCTCTCTCTCTCTTCACCCTTCTAATATCGTAGTGACATACCGTGTGTTGATATACCGGTGTCTATCAATCCCATACCAATCTGGCCAGAGACCAGCACGGGTTGGTTCTGGTATTCGAAGCTAAAAACCTTGACACCTATCATGCTTCTCTAGTCATTTCTTAAAGGTCAGATAAATGAGAGTCACAAGGCATAGAACTAAAGTAATACATCACCAGATGACAGTGATCTCAAAGGAGTTGATGCCACACAACAGCTATAAATTGACGATTGATAAAATAATGTATTGATTTAAGTCATACGCCCCTAGTTTTGCTGCATTTTGCTCTTTTCTAGACATTCAGGTAACCCATTAATTTACTAAAAGTAGGGCAACAAGCATCCGCAAGCTTTTAATAAAACAGCCGCAATGAAGGAAAAAGAGTGGTTAAGACCATGTACCTATCCAATCCATTGCATATACTCCAAAGTTGCATGCCATTAGCTGCTTAGCAAAGTATGAGTATCTTCCACTGAAAGAAGACATCCATGTATTTAAATTGTTCTAGGAAATCGAATATATAAATATTTTGAAAAGGTGCATGTTCCATTAATTGATGGAAATATGGTGAAATACAATCATCAACATGATAGCTAATTAGAAATCCTTAAGTAGCTGCCTAGGAATTCTACATACAGCCATGTGTACGCATGTGTGTATCATCTATATAACCGCAAAGGAAGTCAACCATGCACTCCTTACCTATGTTCATTCAGTCCGTGTATTATCACCATAATGCACCTGCAAATTATGAAAACAGCAACTCCAATGAGACAGTAGCCAAGCAATAACCAGCAAACAAATTGATCTTCAAATGTCAAACAACTTGAACAAAATAATAACCTCTAGACAGAGCTTAGATTACTCTTTAAGTTGTCCGCTCGCAGCCTTCAGTGCAATGCAAAAGATCAACATACTTGAGAATGGACATGCTACCATCTATTCAACTACTTGAGTAGAAACAAACAGCTACATGGAGCAATTTCCATACACAATCAAAATAGGAAAAAGGAGTTGACTTGTGTATCTGAAGATGCTACAGATATATGTTGTTCCACTAATACTAATAAATTATACACACAATCTGAAAGGAAAGCTTGTTTTACAACTCACATCACTAAAGCTTGTATGGATGAAAGGCTAATCAATGCTTTAAAAGTTATAGCATTCAAGTCAATGGACCAAGTAAATCACTAAAGATAAAATTAGAACGTAAAAAATGTCTATTCTACCTCTGTAATCAACATGATTTAGCAATTCTCCAAGTCCAAAATCCACAAAAAAAACTTTCTTTCTTTCCGGGGAAGAATAAGGAACGTTGAACAGATGGAAATATATACCCTGCGAAAGGGAATAGCCAAAAAAACACAAACTTAGCATAAAAGACGCAGACTTTCCTGATTCCTCTCGTGGCTTATAAAAAAGAAATCACTCCTTTGTCCTGAACAGAAGCTAAAAATAAACTTAGAACATAAAAAATGTCTATTCCACCTCTGTAATCAACATGATTTAGCAATGCTCCAAGTCCAAAATCCACAAAAAAAAAAAAAAAAAAAACTTTCTTTCTCTCCGGGGAAGAAAAAGGAACGATGAACAGATGGAAATATATACCCTTCGACAGGGAATAGCCAAAAAAACACAAACTTGGCATAAAAGACGCAAACTTTCCTGATTCCTCTCGTGGCTTATCAAATAGATATCAAATTCTCGACCACAACATGAGATCACAAATTTACCTCAGATCCCCTGACACGGGCAGCCACGACCGGCCCACGAAATCAAACGTACTCCACCGGCACGGCCCACCCTCTTCCCTCTCCGCCGACTCCGGAACCATCTCCACTTCCTCCGCCGCCGCACGTCCTCCTCCTCCGCGGCCACCCACCACCTCCCGCAGCCGCCCCCGCCGCCACCCCCCCCTCGCCGCCGCCGCCGCAGTCTTGGATGAGAGTGGGCGCCGACGGCGGAGGAAGAGGAGGAACCACAAGGCCAACGAGTGCAGGAGGAAGAAGAGCACGCGGAGGAACGATGCCGGCGACGGCACGGACCGCCGTATGTTCCTCAACACCGGGATGATTCGGCCGCTCGCCCCGGAGGTCAGCTCTCCCACCGTCGCCCCCCTTTCCATCCCTCACCGCCTCTCCTCCTCTTCTCTTCCTTCCTTGCGTGAGACCGTTTCATCGGCATATACACAGAGAAGGAGACGGCGAATGCAAGAGATGCCAAAACCGTTACAATGTTACGAGACCCGTTATCTATGTATATAACGCCAATAAAAACATATGTTACGCTGTTGCATATCGGCAAATCGCTCGGTAGCGGTAACAGCTGTTATTTTCCCGGGTGCTGACAGGTGCGTCGTGCCCCGTTTCGGAAGTGGGTCCCATCACCCATGGAGGAGGGTGCAAATTTGGGCGAGAAGCCTCCCCCGCGAGTTTGTGATGGCATGCGATGCCACGTGGGGCGTGCATTGCGCGTAACCGAGTGTTCCAATAGGCGGGTGCAAAGTTGGGTTACTCGTAGAGCCGTATGTGCACCCACGGCAGGCCATGGATCCAACTTGAACCCGACCCGATAGCCATTTCCTAATCCAAATTGGTATGTGAATCCAAATAGAATGGGTATGTGGATCTAAATCCGAAACCCGGAATTAAAATTGGTATGCCCTAATTCCTATACTCGGATTCGTTACCTGTAAAATCTACCGGTTGATGAGTGGGTAAGAAGAATGGGTCCCATGCATACCTCACAAAGTAGGTTATGGGGGCCTTTTGGTGCGTATCATTGCAATAGAGTCTCTTCAGCGCAGATTCTTCCTCTCCAACGCTCGGTCGGCACCTCTCACTCTTACAGCGCCTCCAACGAAGCCGCCGTCGGCCGCCGCCCAGCCCGCCCGTCTGCTTCGGGTCGTGGCCGGAATCCTTTTTCTTTCGGCCGCATGACGACCCTGCGGCTCGGGTCCACCGCCTGTTCCGCCTTCCTGTCCCGCGATCGCCGCCCCTCATCATTTTACGGCGATTCCTCCCCGTCAAGGTCCCTTGCGTCCTGTGGTGGGGGAGAAGCAGTCCTAGGGTTCTCTTTCCGACCCAATAAGAGGTCTCCGATGACATTGGCTTCGCCTTCTCGGTCTGCTCGCGCGGCTCGTTTCGTGGCGTCGAGCCAGGACCATGGCGATGGATCTTCTTCGGAGCGGTATGTACTAAAAATTGATCTTTTGATTGTTTTAAGAAGCTGTAGCCTCGGATGAGGAACAACATCTTTCGGTAGCATTGTGTCGAACGAATATGCGATGCTTCGACTTCCAAGGGTCTCTCTTTTGTGAAGAAGATCTTGTGTTTGGCTATGATGTAGCGTTTTGATGAATGGCTTGTTGTTTTCTGGTTGCTACAGACATGATGTATCGGCCAAAGGTGGGGTGTCGAATACGGTTGTTGGTGTACTGGGAGGAGGCCAACTAGGCCGAATGCTGTGCCAAGCGGCAAGTCAAATGGCAGTCAAAGTAGTGATCTTGGATCCCCTCGAATCCTGCCCAGCGAGTGGCTTAGCATATCAGCATGTAGTTGGGAGTTTCGATGATGGCGATGCAGTTCGTGAATTCGCAAAAAGGTTGGTTGCCTTGTATTATTGACTGGGGGCTTGGTATCGCTAGAATTCGTCATAGTTTCTTCCATATTTGACTTGTTTATTGGTTGACGAGCATCATTAAGCAGTCTTTTTGATTGGCAATTAGGTGCGGTGTGTTGACAGTGGAAATTGAACATGTCGATGCAGTTACCCTTGAGAAACTTGAGCTACAAGGGATAGACTGCCAACCTAAAGCCTCTACCATAAGAATTATACAAGTAACTCTCACTTTCTTATTCTTTGCCTGTCTTTCTAGCTGGAGAGATATATCTTGTTATATGCGCCGAGAGAAACAGCGGAGAGAGTAATGCTGTTCCAGGACAATTAGCAGGGCAAACACTTTTGTGGATATTTTTCACCAAAAGAACATTCTTAAGGATGCCATAAGTATGGTCAGATGTGTCAGAACAACAAATTAATTTTTGACTGCTATCCACTTACTGAAACTGTGAAGCACAAAATGATTTTTTTGTCTCCTAGAATTCCAGACATGCTAGTGAATCAATGTTGCTCTTAGACGTTGTACAGTTGGTAAGATATGGCCAAGCTTGATCTCTGTTATCATAGTAAGATAGGGTTCAATTGTTCCATGTCAAAATGCCCTAGGGAACATGCTTTGTTATTACTGTTATATGGAAAATTTCTTTTTCTCTGAATGATAAACAATAGGAAACAGGATAAGATCGGATAGAATGCATCACAGAACATGCAAAAAATCGTTGTCATGCTTAATTCAGTTAGAAACATCGAAAGTTTTCTTTTATTTCTGGTCAAAAGAGTATCTTATTGAAAATATAATTTTGCTTTTGTACCTTCTTTATTTTAGATGAAACTTACTGGTTCAGTGTCCAAATTTTTTCAAAGTCTGTGGCACGCTTCTTTTAATTTTATAAATTAGCATCAACAAGAGAAAGTTCTTAAGACATGAAATTAATGACTAAATAACTATCTATACCTATTGGATGCGCAATAGTGTATGATTTGGCTTTATATTTAGGACTTGCATGTTCTCATGCTGTCCTCAAAATTGTTTTAGAGTTTGATTAGCAGGACTAGTTTGATTACCAGGACTTCGTGACTGCTATGTTTTATGTGGTATTTATAGCTACATGCATTCTTCTAGCAGCTAGTGAGGCTTACTTGGTATAAATGTTGTTCAAGTGTTGGGAATGTTAGAATTTGTAAAGAAAGGAAAACTATCTTTGCTGGAAGATTGCTTCCTGTTTACATGAAGTATACAAGAAAAGATTTTATTCTCTTTCTAAATGTTTTTTATTGTAATCTTGCTATTTGTTAGAGACATTATTAAAATTTCCTGTTGCTTAATTATTATCAATATTTCTCTTACCCTTCTCGATCCATCTTAGCTGTTCTAAATCTTTTTTTTTTGGTCAAGAACTCTCACTCCTTTTTCTGCTGCTCATCGGATTGACTTAGTTGGGTTTGAAATGCTGTTTTATGCATTTTAGTTGCTTTGCAACTGTTCAAGACATTATTATTTTACATTATCGCAGGACAAATATCTTCAGAAAGTCCATTTTTCTCAGCAAGGGATTCCACTTCCTGATTTTATGGAGGTTGACTGTACTGTTTACTTGTTTTCGGAAAAAAAGAATCTCGAAGTTTATCTAGACCTTTGTTAATTAATTGAAATTATTTTGATGCAGATAGATAATCTTGCAAACACTGAGAAAGCTGGAGAGTTATTTGGTTATCCTTTAATGATCAAAAGCAAGAGGTTGGCTTATGATGGGCGTGGGAATGCTGTTGCTCACACCAAAGCGGAGCTTCCTTCAGTTGTGGCTGGTAAGACCCCTTAGAAATTCTCCAAAGAATTTTTTATTATATACATGAAGTTGGTGGATGGAATCATATTAGATGTTCAGTTTATGTTTTCAGTAAGTTAAAATTTTCAGAAGTTGAAACATTTTTGTTGGTGTGTTAGTTTCTTTTTTTACAGTAGAATAATTGATATGCTGTTTATGGAGTACCTGCCAACCATGGGTAGCATGTCAGGATACAACACAATACCATGTGATGCAACACTATGCGATGCTATGTTGGCAATGTGCCTGCCTATTACCAAGACATATATCTCTGAAACTATAATGTCAAGTCCAATTTGTTCCACACTGGTGTCTGCCCACGTCACACAAACACATACATTATAGAATCAACTATCAGGCATGTGAGATGTGCACATATCCAACTAGCTTTTCGTTATCCTACTAGCAAGTTGCATGTCAGTCTGCAAGCACCAGCTTGGCCATCCTTGTTCTATATTTGCATAGGACAGATCTAGAATGGTGTGACACAAAGGAGAATTTTATGAAAACTTGTTTTTGTTTTATGGGATACACATTCTTGTATTTTGTTAGTTGAGAGTTACAAACCTAGTTGCATCTTAGTCAAGTTGGATATTGATATTGTTAGAAAATTTTCTTGTATTATTATTCCCAAGCATTTTATGTCTGAAGCATACTACTTAAGAAAAAGCCCTAGTTATAAGCTTGTGCAGTCAAATTTTGAACTGTTATTATACTCTTTGAATGGAAGAAAGGAAAAGAAGTGAAACATATCGCATGTGATTTAGGGCCACAATCATAATTTTCTTCATATCACAAAAAGTATTGAAATGAAAATCAGAGACTTAACATTTTTGCATGTCTTAGACCAGAGACTCAACATAAAAATGGGCTTTCCTAGTGCATGAGGCTCTGGCCAATGCATGGTCTAGGGAGGGTCAATGTACTCAACTTTAAGTATTTAAAGAGACTATTTTTGTAACTCGAACCGTGGTCTCCCAGGTTGTAAAAGAGTAACTTTACCTTTTTTTTTCAAGATACTATGTTTGAGAATGCTTGATGTGAGAGGTAGCTGTTTATCTCAATCTAAAGCATGGCATTCTTCATACCAATCCTTTAAAAGTTTGCAGTTCTGTTATATGAAAATGATATGGTAATCTTTAGAAGTGCATTTTGTTTCGTAGATTCTTAATACAAAGATCTGCTGCTTTTCTCTTAAAGTTTCATGCTCCATTAACTAATTCATGCTTTCTTTCAGCATTGGGAGGATTTGATCATGGTTTATATGTTGAAAGATGGACACCATTTGTGAAGGTTTGTCTTTACTATTTCCTAAATTCAGGTTTATTATGATTACTGACTGCAGATATATGTTCAGTAATTTTTAAGATTTCCTTTGGGCTAGCATTATGTGATGCTGCATTTGAAACTTTCAATTGATTCTTGATCTTTCAGTTGTGCTGTATTCATTTGAATTTGCTGGTGCTATCATTTGTTTCTTGAGACAATCAGCATTGTCTGATTTCCTTGGTGCAGTAATTAATGTATTTGTATCCACTTATATATCTACTCTTGCATATAAGCTTGAATATTTGGGCATGTGGACAAAGGTGTATATATATGGGGTTACATTGACTCCTAACAATTCTAAATGTGCATGTATGTCTCTTCTTATAGAGATATGTGGGTTTTGTTCTTAATATGGAGTAATTTAAAATAAGTTGGTCTTGGTAATAGTTTATAACAAAATTTTATTTTTTGTTTGATCTAGGAGCTCTCTGTGATTGTAGCCAGGGCTCGAGACAATTCAGTTTCATGCTTTCCTGTGGTTGAGACTATTCACAAGTAAGAAGAATAAATTGGGTTGCTAGTTCAATTGAGCTGTGTAGTGGGCCGCAGTCGCTATGTTCTAAACTTTCTCTTCTTGTGCCAATCTTACAATCTTGTGGAATCTATTTTTTCTAGGAATAACATCTGTCACATAGTTGAATCTCCTGCTGATGTACCCGACAAAATAAAGAAACTTGCTGTCGACATTGCTCAAAAAGCTGTTAAATCACTTGAGGGAGCAGGAGTATTTGCAGTAGAATTATTTTTAACAAAAGATGGACAGGTAATTCTGTTTCATATTTTGTTTGCACCCTACCCTAGTATACAAGTTGGTTCAATTTAACCTTTTCATCTCATTTTTAATTAGGTGTCGTTTATCTGGACATTCAGTAATGGTTCTAAATAGCGATGGAGTTGACTGAAACCTTTTTTTTTAAATAGGTTTTGCTAAATGAAGTAGCTCCAAGACCTCATAATAGTGGACATCACACGATTGAGTCATGCTATACTTCACAGTATGAACAGCATCTTCGAGCTATTCTTGGTCTCCCTCTTGGTGATCCATCAATGAAAACCCCAGCTGCAATCATGTATAACATACTAGGTGAAGATGAGGTAATTATCTTGAGAAGGTATTTATGCAGTATTTATTAAATCCTGAAGTAGTTGATTTCTCTAAACATTAGTTCATGAGTTTGTCATGCTTTTGTTCTGCATATAGTTAATTCTTTAACACTCTTGTTTGAACTTTGATGTCCTTACAGCTAGTTAGTTTTTAATTTTGTTTGAGATCATCTGCTGCTAGGGAGAAGCAGGATTTCATTTGGCTCATCAGCTGATGGGGAAGGCACTAAAGATACCTGGGGCCAATATCCATTGGTATGATAAACCAGGTTAGTGTGCCTTTTCCAGAGTAATACAATCTTCTAATTTCCAGTTACTCTTTTCTTGCCATATGTATAAAATTGCTGCTTTTAGAAATGCGGAAGCTCCGGAAGATGGGTCATATCACAATTGTAGGCCCTTCAAAGAACGTTGTCAAAGAAAGACTTGATTCCTTGCTGGAAAGAGAAACACCAGGAAGCCATGGTGTAGGTTAGTATGTTTGAGAATGTGATAATATGCGAAGTCCTGTTTCTTCTTTAATTTAGTTTAAATATAAGAATCTAATTGTTTTTTAATTTTTGTCATCATAGTGTCTCTAAATGGTCTAAATATTGTTTTGTTGATTGAATGCAACTCTGATCTACACCATTGCAATGATTATAAGTTCTTCAATTCTTTTCATCTCAACAATGGAGATTCACAACTTTGCTTCTAGTTAAGATCTACTACAAAATCTCTTTTGTAGTATCTTTGTTCCTTGGCTCACCTTATTCACCCTAAAGGTACAGGTTACATCATTATGTACGTACTATCATGAAAGGTTGTCGTGCACTCGTAACCTCCGCTCAACGAATCGTTCGTTGCTTTCGTTGCTTTTGCATGCTTGTATAGTTGCTTGGCAGCATGTTTTGTCTTGGATTTGTGTGTTTTTGGCTTGAAAAATATAAGCAAGAATAGTTCGTAGCGTTGCAATGCGATCGCTCACCACGCTGGGCAAAACTACCCCAAAATAGCTCCGTTTTTCGCATGCCACGACTTGTTTTCTGTAGGCCGCAGCCATATGCAAAACGTCAGCCGTTTCAGACCCCTAGAACCCCTCGGGTGGCAGAGGGGTGGATTGGGCTTCGAGATAGTGTTGGGCATTGATCGGTTTACACAAGTTCGCACGATGAGTTGACGGGAACTTGCCATCATGCCTGATACCTGGTGAGCAGTCGTTTGTGGACTTACGACTGTTCGTTTTGCCTTCTAAAGTCTTTGTTTTCTCCTTCTCTTTTCTCTCTTGCACTAAAAATGTTTGCTGAATTGCTTATAAAGTCGCCATTTTCTCGAGATGTCGGGATTTGTCTGTCGCTCATTTTCGAATTAATCAACTTACTCTTTTTAAAGGTCCTTCGAGACCTGAGTAAGGTTGCAAATTGGCTGACCCTTTGCGGATGTATATCGCAAGGGCGCTTCATGACTTAGGTAATCCTAGCTAAGTTCAAGAAGTTAGTGCAAGGGTTCTTCATGACTTAGGCAACTCCAACTGAGTCCGTGACTTTGCCGCAAGGGTGCCTCATGACTTAGGCAATTTTAGCTAAGTCCGTGACATTATGGAATTGGAGTGGGCAAGCACTTCGAGCAAATAGCGAAGAAGCTTCACAATCTCGCCATGCCGAAACATCGTGGCGAATCGAGCAATATGGGGCAAGCTGGCCATTGCCCCAAGCAACTGTAAGTGGGCTGCAAGTGCAAACTCGTTCTCATGCTGCTAAAGCCGCTCCGGAGGAGCACTACAGCGAACATGATGAACGAGAAGTTGGCTATTCTCCGCGAGCAGGGGAGGTGCAATTTGAAGCGCCAACCAGGAAAAAGAGCCACAATGAGAGACTTACAGCGGCGGAAACCCGCCTTGATGTTCTTGTAGTGAGTTTGGAGGAACTCTACCATGGCCAACGAAGGCTTCTTAGGGTAGAGACCTTGCAAGAAGAAGCTAAATCTCATATCGACAAGGTTCAGTCGTTAATCAATCGACTGACGGAAGACACCAAAGACTCCGTGCAACATCTGCACGAAGTCATGGCGGAAATCACTTCCAAGGTGACATTGCTCACAAGGGCTCTTAATGCAGGAGGGAACGACACCCGCGGTGCGCCACCACAAAACTTAGGGCACCCGAGCCACATTACTATGGGGGTGCCAAGGATGCAAAAGAGCTTGAGAATTTTCCATTTGACATAGAACAATACTTCCTAGCTACAAGGCCCGATTATGAAGATACCAAAGTTTTGATAGCAACGATGTATTTGAATGGGATGCAAAACTTTGGTAGCGAACACATTGAGAAGAGATCCAGCAGGGTCGGTGGCGAGTGGACACAGGGAGGACTTGAAGCGGGAGTTGAGGACTCAGATCCAACCCGAGAACACGGAGTTCCTCGTAAGAAGGAAGCTGAGACAACTCTGCCAAAGTACATGAAATATTTTTCTATACTGATGCTAGACATCCAGGGCATGTTCGAAAAGAATAAGCTATTTAGCTTCCTCAATGGCTTAAAGTCGTGGGCACAATAGGAATTACATCGAAGGAATGTCACCGATGTAATTGGGGCAATTGTGGCCATGGAAAGGCCCACTAACTTTGATTCCTTGGAGGAGTCGGGGAAAGGGAAACAATCTTCAGGAAATTGCCCACTGAAATATTCTCGAGGGAAGGAGCCCGGGGGTGAACAAAGGAAGAAGAGTTCCCACAAAGGGCCAAGCTCAAAAGGCAAGGCCCCAAAACCTCGCGGATGCTTCTTATACGAAGGACCGTACATGGTGAGTGAGTGCCCACAAAAATAAGCACTTAATGCCTTAACAACTTCAATCCACCCCCCTAAATCGAACAAGGGCAAGGCTGTCGCTCTTAGTTCGAGTAGCTCAGAATCCAATAGTGATGATGAGGAATCATAAGGACCCTGGATGGCAGCTATGCGTTTGTTGAATGCGTTACAGGGTCAAGTAGGGGAGAACTTGAAGATAAAGCCACAGAAAGCAGGGAGCAGTGACGTGTGGCTCCATTGATGGAGTTGCTGAAGGAGCAGCCTAAGCGATGGTCCGATAAATGCCAAGCGGCATTCGAAGATCTAAAGGCTGCTGTGTTGGAAGAACTGGTACTCAAATTACCGAATTATGGGAAGCCCTTTGAAGTCCATACAGATGCTTTAGACTTCATTATTGGGGGAGTACTCATGCAGGAGGGTCACCCGGTGGCCTACGAGAGCTGCAAGTTCAATGAGACCGAGCGATGGTATCCGGTGCATGAGAAGGAGATGACAATGGTGGTCATTTATCTATGAGTTTGGCGGCACTACCTTCTCGAATCGCGATTTGTGTTAAGAACGGATAACATCGTTTTGAGTTACTTCCAAACTTAAAAGAAACTCTCCCCAATGCAAGTATGATGGCAAGACTTCCTAGCTGAGTTTGATACGACAATGGAGTACAAGCTTGGAAGAGCAAATGTCGTGGTTGATGCATTGAGTCGGAAAGTGGAGCTAGTGAATGTCAAGCAGTTGGAAGGCGGATGCCAAGCAAGTCAGTTGCACTCCAACTTCCTTTTCAGGATCGGGGATGTATTGCACAGTGATCCCCAGGCAGTAACCCTGATGCAACTAATCAAAGAAGGCAATGCATGACGGTTTTGGATCTATGAGGGACTTGTCTACACCAAAGGGAATAGGGTTTATGTCCCTCGAGTGAATAATTTGAGGCGTGAACTTTTAAGAGAATGTCACGATTCCCTTTAGGCTGGATATCCGGGCATTCACCGAACATTGGCTCTCGTGGAGAGGGCCTTCTATTGGCCGAATATGGGGACTGATGTGAAGGAATATGTTCGAATGTGTTTTATTTGTCAACAAGATAAGGTAGAGCAGCGGAAGCTGGTGAGACTTTTGGAGTCATTGCCCGTACCAGAAAGGCTGTAAGAGAGCATTTCCTTAGACTTCATATCAAGCTTGTCGGTAGTCGGGGGACTCAGATCAATACTCATGGTGGTCGATCGATTTTCAAAGTATGGAACATTTATTACTGCACCCCTACACTGTTTAGCAGAGGAGGCGGCCAAGTTGATGATGAAGAATGTGGTGAAGTGTTGGAGAGTCCTATACAATATCATCAGTGATCGAGATGCTCAATTCTTAGGACTATTCTGGATCGAGCTATTCAAATTGCTAGGGTCCAAGTTATGCTTCTCCATAAGCCTCCACCCCTAGACGAATGGCCAAACTGAAAGAATAAATTTGCTCCTTGAGCAATATATTTGGCACTACATGAGTGCCAACCAACAGGATTGCGTGAAATTGTTGGACATTGCCCAATTCTCCTACAACTTGCAGTGGAGCTTTGCGTCCAACAAGAGCCCCTTCGAGATCATTACAGGACAGCAACCGTTGACTCCTCATACCTTGGTGATTAGTTATATCGGGAGAAGATCGTCAGCATATCACTTTGTGAAGGAATGACACCGAAATGCAGATATTGTGCAGGCTTACTTGGAGAAGGCTGTCACGGACAAAATTGTAAACGGCTTGTTCGGTGTAATGCTTATGCTTGTCCGTGTCCCTTTTGGTTTGTTGTAATTTGTAAAGCTTGAAAAGGGCTTGTCAAAGGCAAAATGCCCCATTAGAACGAGTTTGGTAGCCATTGTAGGCTTGTACATAATGTTTGCGTCGAGCGCATACTTGTACTAGAATTCGGTCTGTAGTGGACCAAATCTATACCTTTGTTGTGCAACTGTTCTGAGCTTGTGATATTCATTGTTGGGATTTGCGTTGGCTATAAAGTGTTTGCTAAAAGGGTGGCTTGTGGATCCCGTGTGAAGCGCTTTCTCTGTCTCGTTTTCTCTTTGCAGATCCTAAGGGATTGTAGGAGATTCGGGGTAGGTGACCTTTGCGGTGATACGCATTGGTGCCGCCGCACGGCTTAAGCAAAACCAGCTAAGTCCGTGACAGATGGTATCGAGAGGGACAAGCCCACTTAGAAACACTTAGCATGCAAACGCGTGGGGACCTAGCGAGGCACCACGAGGACAACAAGCTAAGAAAAATGCGGAGCGCACAAAGGTCGGGATGGTGAGTTTGAGTAGTGGCTCGGCGTTAGCACCCAAACTTGCGGTGCTCGAGGCAAGCGGAGTGCTTGGCAAAGGATGAGACCGTCTGAGGTGGATTGGGTTGTTGATGATCGAAAGAGTTGTGCAAAGCTCACGAGAGGTGAGGGAGTTGCAAACTCAAGGAATTCGATACTCATGCAGAGGGCTTGCGATGCGGACGATGGGTGTCGTGGCGGGTTATCCCAAGCGGCGAAGGTCGGCGCCATGGAGCATTTAAACTTTCTCTTCGGTATGTGCAGGATACTTTCGTAAGATGCTGAAGTGTGCAGCAGCTTCGGCATGTTGCTAGACCCAGAGGGGTGCAGTGAGGGCTGTATTGGTGAAGTGTCACAATCTAGCAAGTGCATTAGCAGAGGCGGGGTGGGCACGATTTGTTCAAAGAAAGACGGAGTAGTCCAAGGGGATAGCGGTCTCCAAAACTTCCAGAGGGAAGGAGGCGAAGAGAGAAGTTGCTCCAACGGGGTATATCCAGGAGGGATAAGTCCTGGTAAATCATACTAATTGAGGAGGACCTCAAGACAAAGCTCGATGGATCGAGTAAGCGGCGAGGAGTCGTCGCATGATCTCGCAAGTGGTGATGCATTGGTGGATGCATAGCGAGATCAAGTGGGGGAGCAACCCAAGGCAACACAAAGTGAAGGCACACTTAGAGCCGATAAGGAGATCGGACTCAACAGAGGGCTGACCCATGGAATGGTGGGCGCGAGGGCCACCATCAACGCAATGCAAATCGAGAAGCAAAGCAACTTGGGGGTAACTTGGTGAAGTACCCAAGCAGCAAGAAGGGAGTTGGTTTAGAAGATGGAATGTGGAGCGGAGGCTTGGAGCTTTCCTTAGACAGAGGTCAAGGACATGGACTCTTGCAAAGGCAGGAATCAGATCATGTCGTTCCATGGGTTTCATATATTCAGACGGAGCCGACTCATCTTGCATGGTGCCAAAGACAAAGGGAGCTTTGAGGCACACGCACTTTATCTCGATGATGCATTTGGTGGAGATTCTAAGGCGACGCAGTTTGCTGAGGCAAAGTTGGTGTCAAAAGGCCTTGACACGGGCAAGAGGACGCAGAGGTGGTTACTCTTGAAGAATATGCCGCAGTGTTGCCATTCGAGTTGCCATGAGGAAAGTGGTGCACAGCGGAGATTGTGTTGGTAGGGAGAGACCAGATCCGGCACAATAGTGCACTAATTCCTGCGAAGTCAGGGGACTTCAGAGGAGTTGCTAGGCGATGGATTGTCCTAGAGCTAGCCTTCGTCCGAGTGTGACCCGAGAGTGGGTGGACGAAGGCCGATTGCCACAGGAGCGAACAGAATCGAAGATGGCGAAGGCCCCGCGATGTGTTGGCGGAGTCCACACCTGGAGATATCGCAGTTCGAGTTCATACCACACGGATTAGAATGCAAGGAGATGTCATCAGGAGGTGACATGATGTAGGAGATCATGGTGGAACGGTTCGTGGCAAGGCGACACACACAGTTTGTCCCTGAGGGACAGGGTCATATGGAAGTATGATCGGGAGCGCGACTAGGAGCTCTACATCGGTGAACGACACGACGGCAAGAAGAGCTATGGATTCAATCAGTGAATGCCATGGTACCGCAGAGGCGGGTCTTCCGTGCGTGCACCGAATGTTGCACTGAATGGAAGCCTTGGACATCAGCTTATGGGGGCTGTGCACTATCGAGGAAGAAATTCAGATGAAGTACCGGGGAGTCCCATTGGGGATTTGGATCATCTGAGGTATGATCGGAGCTATGAAGAGTGGAACTACTTCGAACTCACATTCGCTAAGGGAGCCCGGCAGAGTCGAGGACAAGGCCGAGTAAGCGAACATTCGCAGCCAATGAAGCTAAGGAGAGCAGGTGGTGCAAACCCACGCAACATGAATGGCGGTGGCCATACATGGGAGTTGCGATCTGTCTTCCGGCGACCAAGTGGAGCTCGCTCAGAGAACACAGAGGTGTCGAAGCGGTGGTCGAAAATAGGCGAGGAAGCAATGCGAGTCCAAGAGCGACTCACTACCCAGGATCAATCATCGGTTAGATTGAAGGTGAACTCAGAGGAGTGTCACAATGTCGAGAGGCGGATCTACCGATCACGAAGAAGGGATGCAGATGCGAGACAACGGATAGTAGTGCCGTGGGCGTCGCGAAGTGCCGTGGTACCGCAGAGGCGGGACTTCCGGGAGTCATCAATCCTTGCTCTCTTAGAGGAGAGTACTTGGTCGTGATATGGGCCGTGGAGGAGGAGAATGCTTTGACAAACTCCATGTACCAAGACAAGGTGAAAGGGCGAAGCGAGAACTTCGTAAGACTAGTGTCAACAGACTTTCCATCAAGATAGCCGTGAGTGAAGGACTTGGTCGATGCAAGAGTGCATGACCAAGGATCGGAGCAGCAAGCGATGCTGCAGTCTTTGTACCTTTGCTACTCAGAGGAGTCGCAGCGACGAAATGATGGAGAAGGCGGTACAATCCCAAAGGCGACCGAGATCTATCGGAGACTTACTCCAAGTTGGAGTGAAAACTTCTTGCATTCCAGAAGTTCAATGGCAATGAGAAGGTGAATCACAGTAGCTGACTCAGCGTAAGGATTGCAAACACTTCAAGTGCTTCGGAAGTGTGAGCTAAGAGCAGGCGAAGTCCAGTAACCAGCTCGACGCACGAAGTACAAACTCGAGGAGGCGGGCGAAGACAAGTAACCTTTGCGTTCTCAACTCTCAAGAGAATGGGTGAAACGAAAGTACCCCACTCTCTTAGTTATTATCCAGCAGAGGAGCTCTGACAAATTTAAAGACCCTTCGAAGAGACGAATGGAAGGCAACAGTTGTTAAGTCCTCACCAACGGTGATCAGTGCTACTGAGAGTAGATTGTCCGCTTCATTTCCCAACTGAATGCCAATTGAAAGCGGAAGTGATGCGAGCCTACTTGGGCAAGACAACTAAGTGGAAGAAGATTCGATGGGCAAATTTTGCGGAGGAAGGACCGGAAAACTTGAAAGGTTGCAAGGCGATGCTCGTTAATGCTCCAACAAGCATCTATCCAGTTCAAGAGACAAGAAGAATTTGAAGACTGGCGCATATCAAAGATGGTCTTTTCCCTTCATCAGATGAATCCGCAAGAACCAAAGAAGGATCAAAGACAACTTTGCCAACCCCACACCAAAGTCAGAGTCATTAGCGAGTTGAAGCAGCACGGCGGATTAAAGTTCGACGACTCAACAACAAGCGAGGAACAAATGGGAGTCAAGGGGCGCATCGCAGCAGGAGCAGAAGATCGAAGATCCAACAAAGAAAAGAAGTTGCAGCGTCAGCAAAGGCTTCAACGAGGACGTCGAAGGAATAAGTGGGGGAGAATGTCACGGACAAAATTGTAAACGGCTTGTTCGGTGTAATGCTTATGCTTGTCCGTGTCCCTTTTGGTTGGTTGTAATTTGTAAAGCTTGAAAAGGGCTTGTCAAAGGCAAAATGCCCCATTAGAACGAGTTTGGTAGCCATTGTAGGCTTGTACATAATGTTTGCGTCGAGCGCATACTTGTACTAGAATTCGGTCTGTAGTGGAGCAAATCTATACCTTTGTTGTGCAACTGTTCTGAGCTTGTGATATTCATTGTTGGGATTTGCATTAGCTATAAAGTGTTTGCTAAAAGGGTGGCTTGTGGATCCCGTGTGAAGCGCTTTCTCTGTCTCGTTTTCTCTTTTGCAGATCCTAAGGGATTGTAGGAGATTTCGGGTAGGCTGACCTTTGCGGTGATACGCATTGGTGCCGCACGGCTTAGGCAAAACCAGCTAAGTCCGTGACAAGGCGGCCAAAAAGATGAAAAAGTGGGCAGACTTTGGAAGGCGACCATAGGAGTTTAAAGTTGGCGACTTGGTGTTCGTGAAACTCCAACCAGCATCACCTCAGTTCTTTAGGTATAAAGTGCACAAAGGATTCGTGTGCAAATACGAAGGAGCCTTCCCAATTATCAGCAAGGTAGGCAATATCTCCTACAAGTTGTAACTGTCGGCGTGGCTCAAAATTCACAATGTCTTCCACGCAAGCAACTTGAAAGCCTACCACTCAGATCCGCATTCTAACTCGACTACCCCCCACCAAAGCCTTCTACGAGAAGCGACTTGAAATTATTTTAGCAGATCGCAAGACAAAGCTACCCAACGGAGCTGAGCAAACCGAATACCTAGTGAAGTGGCGAAAGTTTCCCCAAACAGAAGCTAATTGGGAGCTTGAAGACGCCCTACGACACGAACAAGCAATCATCAAAGTGTTTGCTCAATTGCTTGTAAAGCTGTCCTCTTCATGAGATGTCGGGACTTGTCCGTCGCTCGTTTTCGAACTAATCAACTTGCTCTTTTTATAGGTCCTCCGGGACCTGAGCGAGGTTGTAAATTAGATGACCCTTTGTAGAGGCATATCGCAAGGGCGCTTCATAACTTAGGTAATCTGAGCTAAGTTCGAGAAGTTGGCGCAAGGGTGCCTCACGACTTAGGCAACTCCAACTAAGTCCGTGACTTTGCCGCAAAGGTGTTTCATGATTTAGACAATTTCAGCTAAGTTCGTGATAGTACGACATTCAAATATTTATTAAATCCCCAAGTAGTTGATTTAGAATCCAATTCTTGAATTTTATACTTTAATAGTTTGTCATGAGACGAGAAATTCATAGCTTGAGGTTCACCATGCATAAATAAAATTTGATTACCTCTCTATGTAAGTTTCCACAATGTATTTAATCAGCATAATTTTATTTCTTGTGCAAGAGTATTGAATAGTTGGCATAATGCCTAACGAAATTCAGGTGTTATTGGTGAGAAAAAAAATACATTACTAAGTTTTCTTCTGCTGTTCCTGAGTATATAGTGAGCGTATGCTTGGAAGTTACTAATATTTGGGTTTAAGATTTGCTTATCGGGTGCAGTTACTCCACGTGTTGCGATAATCATGGGTTCTGATTCGGACCTTCCTACAATGAAGGATGCCGCTGAAATATTAAAAAATTTTGGTGTGCCACATGAGGTAAGTTTCATCACCATGCTAAAGCCATTTTTGATTTCAAGGCACTTCGTAGAAGGTGTGATAATTTTATTATTCACATAATGTGATTTTTGTTAATTGTAAAATCACTTCAGGTAACAATTGTTTCAGCTCACCGAACACCAGAAAGGATGTACTCTTTTGCATCGTCTGCAAAAGAACGAGGCATCCAAATCATAATAGCCGGTGCTGGTGGTGCAGCACATCTACCAGGTGGATCACACATTTCTGGAAAAGAAGAAAGTAATACTCCATATTGGTGTAAGTCAATGTTTGAAGTTAATTGGGGAACTCTGTTGTGCTGCAGGAATGGTAGCTTCGCTGACTCCACTTCCTGTAATCGGGGTCCCGATAAGAACCTCATCATTGGATGGAATCGATTCCTTGTTATCCATTGTCCAGGTATAATGTGGATCACGGATGCAGTTTTTCTTTTTCAGGAAGTACTTGGGTTGTGGTGGTTGGGTCAAGATCATATGCTTGGAACTGATTAACCTTTCTTTTTTTACCATAAAGATGCCAAAAGGTATTCCAGTTGCAACGGTTGCAATTGGAAATGCGGCAAATGCAGCTTTATTAGCAGTCAGGATTCTCGCTGCTGGTGATGCTGATTTGTGGGACAGGTTTTTTTCAAACACCATGAACATACGATTTTAACTTGATCTGATTCGTATATTTAGGCGCATTTACTTGTGCTTCTCATTTCCGCAAATTTTTTGTAGAGTGATCAAGTATCAAGATGATCTGAAGGACACCGTTTTGACAAAAGCAACGAAGCTCGAAGCAGAAGGTTGGGAGGGATACCTAAATCTATGACTCCCCCGTTCTGGTATATGTCCGCCTGACCTAATTGTTTTATTGTTACCGACATAGGCATCGCTTACTATTTTATTCCTCGTATTGCATCTGTATAGGGTATCGGAAGTATCTTCTTTTCGGGTCAAGATTAATTGTTCTCTATCTTGGAGTGATTTTGAAGCAGTTATTTGAGCTTCAACCTGGATTCTCTCTGATGCTGAATATTCCTGCCTCACGGATTGAGTCGAGAGCGGGAATCGGCAGATTTTCCACATCCAGATAAGGAGCAAAATCTTGTCTTTCAAAGAATCAGAGGAACATTGCGATACCGGCATCGTTTGATGGACGATCAAAGCTGCAACTTTTGATATGAATTATTTGAATTTGACCACTAAACCTGGTCCTTTTTTTTTATAAAAGGAAACCGATGAATTGGCAATGGTTATGCTGTCCATTTCACCTTGTTTCAGACATTTATGACCATTATTCCCAATCAACCTTATGCAGTAACAGAGCAAGAAGCCATGTTGCTAAACCACATTCTTGATCATTCACAGTATTAATCCTGCAAATTAAGCTTAGAATGCTTATTTTGATTCATTCTTTATTTAAGTTGTTTGTAAAGGATTCGGCTCATGATGATCATCACCCGTGATCGAATCACTATGGGGGCTAAATTAGCGATGAGCCCATGGGAGCCAAAGGCCTCCTATTGTATATTATCTCATGTAATTAGTTAGATTTGATAGAAGTTCATAATTGAATTGATTAATTATATATTATTTCATGTAATTAATTATTTTTAGTATCTCGATCTTTATATTTTTAAAAATTGTGTAGGGATCTCTCTCTATATATATAGGATTAAAAGGATAATTTTACGGGATTTAAAATTAAAAGAGAGTAAAGTTTTGTTAGAACAATGAGGTTAAATGTTTTATTTTGGTAAGTATAGAGATTTTAATATAATTTTTTAAAATATAAGAATTAAAATATTAAAAATAATTAATTATATGATATGTCTGAGTAATAGCACAAAACCGTTATGTGTTTGTGTTTGTATCGTTCGTGTAATAAAACTAAACCGTTGGATCTGCAACTGAATCGTCCATCCACCGTTCGAAGTACATGCTTTACCCTACACCGCATCCCTAAGTTACCGTCGATCGCGTTTGCCGTCGGATCTCATCTACCGTTGAAATATTAATCTCTGCCGTACACGTATAAATCCCCGTAATCCTCCGGCTTCCTCCCGTCACAATAAGTCGGTGGACTGTTAGGTAAACGGTGGGATCGATCGTTCACAATTGCATTCCCAGTTCCTCGCCGCGACGATGGCGTGGAGTCTTCTCATCTAATTCTACACGAACAGCTAAATTCTGCAGAGGTTTGCAATCGATTGTTCATGTGACGATGATCGCCGTAGCCATTTCCGTTCCCAATCGCGAGGGAACCCTTTCGCTTCTCTGAGGTTCGGCCGCAGATCCGCCGGTGTGGTAGTGAGGTGAGGTGAGATTGGTTTCTTGTTGTATCCTTTGGATTTTATAGGATTTGAACCTCTTTGCGTTGGATTTATATTTTTCTGGAAAAAGAAAAAGACTCTGATTCTCGTAGTATTCCTTTACCTACCCGCCATTTCTCGATCAACCCTATGGAAACAGATCTTCTAATCTTGCGTGAAGTCTTTGTTAGTTAACTCGGTGCTTAATTGGATCCTCTCGATTCTTGGCTCAGCAATCGCATGCTTGGGATAAACTAATCCACCATTAGGTAATACACCTGGAATTGAACTATTTTGTATAATCATCTTTTGCTTTTGTATAATCATCTTGATGTATTTTGTGCAACATCTAGGTTTCAATTGTGTCTTTTTGCGAGCACGACAATTTTCTTTAAATTAATTCATCAGCTGTATACTTGCCTTAGGGACTTAAACCATATTATCTGTACTCTATTATTTCCTTGTTGGTTTTTGGAGCTGCAGTCTGTCAAGAGCAATGGGATTGCCTGCCATGGCTGCTAATGAAGGCATACAATTATGTGTTTTTGACACGAGAAGGGGACATCAGGAGGGCCAAGAACTTGACAAGATTTTGTTCTTTTTTCCTTCGGATTTCCCTTACTCTGTGCAGCTATCTGTTGTAGGACTTTCAGAAGGAATAATTACTTTCACAAGGTTCGTTCAGCAAGTTTTTGGATAATAATATTTCTTAAGATATTTTCTAAGTTTCTTGTAATAGAGATTTCGCATGGTCTGGAACTCCTCACATCCTATTTGTGTAGGATGGTTGACTATGTTTAATGCAAGCACTTTTAACTTGTTGGACACCATTCGAACATAAATCTAGAAAGGGAATTCAGGGAATCTTTGATTTTTTTTTTCGAAAAATATGTTTGCTCAAATACATTATTAATTCATGTGAAGTAAGGAAGCTGGACACATAGTTTGATTGCGGAAACTTACAAAGGTAAATAGGAAACTGGGTAAAGATGTAAAACTATTGTACTGCAGGTCGTGCACAATATATGGAATTACATGTTTTATTGTGTATACTTACATGGTTAGGTAGAAAAGTAGGTAAAGATATGGAATAATACTCTGCAGGTCTTAAATAATTTTTTGTATATTTTTTCATAAAGAAGATTGAACATTGTTGGGGTAGATAAGATTCTGAGATAATAGCATAAACTGAATGCACTTTTGTGAGTCAAGTGGGATTTACTTGCAAGTGTATACTGCTCATGATTATTCTACCAAGTTGGTATGATTGGCATGGTTTGTTGTTAATTAGAGAATACAAGTAGGACATACAATTAAGAGAGATTGCTGACTTGGCAAACGTCCTTGACCAATTTATGATGTGGAGGTTTATAAAGAAGACAACATTGCAAGATCTTAGTTGTTGTGAGATTTCAATTGCTGGACATGGGGAGGTGCATATCACTGATTCCACATTCTGCTAAAATATTTCTTGTCTTAAATTGTTATTCTATTTACTGTTACAAAGCATCATTTACACTTCATTGTTTCTGTTACCATTGTTTTGTTCAAAAGAATGCGAAGCAAAGGTCTTCGTTTATAATGTAGTTCATCTGTGATGCCTTTTTGATAACATGTATGCATCATTATCTGAACTCTGAAGCCTGTTATGATGGCGGCATCTTGATATAAAATAATATCTGGTTGAGCTGGACAGAGAGTAATGACAGTTGGCATGCTCTTTTGGCATGCTGATATGACTGCCACTTTATACAGTTATTTTTCTTTGGTTTTCTTAAGCCTGCTTATTGTGCCATCGACATGCATATTTTCCAGTGTTGCATCCTGTTCTTCATCTGTATACCTGCTCTCAAGATAACGACAGTGTATCATGATATGCTGGATACATTCTCTTCAATTCCCTATCATCGATTTGCTGCAGAATATTTTCTCCTGATGCTGCTTGTGAGGTGATTGAAGAGGAGCGACATTCCCATGTGTTCTATCAAGCTGAGCCAGATATATGGATGGTTATGGTATGTGTTCTTTTATCAAATGGCTGTTATTAATAGTTTAATATGCTACTGAATGCTGAGTGTTCTTATCTATATTTATGGAAAATCTATCTTAATTTTGTATGCATTGGTTATATGTTGCTTTGTAAGATGGTTGTTGCTAATTCCCTAACAAAATAGTTTGACAAAAGGT
Organism: Musa beccarii; assembly: GCA_024322285.1. Lineage (NCBI taxonomy): Eukaryota > Viridiplantae > Streptophyta > Magnoliopsida > Zingiberales > Musaceae > Musa > Musa beccarii. Next base: position 34,594,998 of record CM044402.1, read on the forward strand.
GTCATTTCTTTTTGTGAAAGGTATATAAATTTTTGAGAAATTTTCCAGAATTACCTTTCTAGATTTAGTATTTTGATGTTACAATCTTGTTGAGACATCAGATGTGCACTTGTTGCTCATTGTTGAACATAAAAGTTGTTACAATCTAGTCGAGACATCAGATGTTTGAGTGTAATAAAAGTTGAGACAATCACACCTCTTTGAAAAAGGAGGATTTAAGAACTCCAGCATGATTGGCCAGACTTTGATAGATCGTATGGTGAATTAATACCTTTTCTACGAGACTTGAAAGTTCATGACTATGAAATGATGGTTTAATTATTACAGAGGATGGATGTTTTCATCGGATTTTTTGGGCATTCGATGCATGCTTGCGTAGTTTTATTCAATACATTCGTCCACTATTCGACATAGATACAAAACATTTATCTGGAAAATAACCTAGTGTTTTGATGACAGAAACTATTATTGATGGATCTAAGAAGCTATTTCCTGTGATATTTGGAGTAGCAGAGATTAAGGGGAGAGAGTCATGAGAATGGTTTCTTTTTGAGTTAAGAAAATGCATTGGTGCACACTATGATTCTTTAAGTATTGTCAGTGATAGATTCCAGGAATTTTTGCAGCAGTAAAAGAAATATTTCTGGAGTCACATCATGGTTACTGCATGATCCATCTTTCGAAGAATTTAGTAAGTAATGTACGTGATAGGGAAGTGGCCAGAGTTTTTTGGGTTGTCGCGAGAGCACATACTGAGTTCAAGTTTAATGAATGTATGTGAAATTTGGTGTGGTTTGGTGAAATTTGACTTAAGTTACACTTGAGTTACGAATGAGATAGGATTAGGATCATAATGTGCCAAATTCCATTAATTAGACTAAAATCATCAAAACTAGAAAATGTGTTACTAATTGACGTAGAATCATGTCATAGTAGTTCTGAAGAAGTGTGGTATGATTTGATGAAATTTAATTCAAGTTACACTCGACTTAAGAATGAATAGGATTACGATCTTATGTTCAGATCACTACATGCCAAGTTTCATTAATTAGAATAAAATTATCAAAAAATAGAAAAAGTGCTACTAATCATATTATAATGATGTCATAGTAGTTCTGGTGAAGTTTGATGTGGTTTGGTCATGGTGAAATTTAACTCGAGTTACACTTGAGTTAAGAATGAGATAGGATTAGGATCTTACATTTGGATCACAACATGCCAAATTTAATTAACTAGACTAAAGTCATAAAGAAATGGAAAAGTGCTAATAATTGACTTAGAATCATGTCATATTAGTTTTGGAGAAGTTTAATGTGATTTGGTGAAATTTGGAAGTTTTGAAGGATTTGGTGAAAATTAACTTGAGTTACATTCCATCATTAATTCACTCTGAACAAGCATCTTGGCTCACACCTGGTTCACTTTTTTAATGTTGCACATTTTGTAATGCAATATAAATTCTTTTTAATTTTATCATTTATTTTCAGTTTAATTATCTACGTCTCTCTTTTTCCTTTTTGTTTTCTAATATATAAATCCTAGACCATGAATTTTTGTTGTGCATGTAATATAGGATAGGAACTATTGCATTTTTTAAAAACCTAAGATTAATATGAAAAGATAGCCTAATGCTCGGGACTCTAGGTAATTGGGAATAAAGAGTCAATGTACCACAGTGTTGTGCTACAAACAGAGTAATTATGTTCGATGATTTGCATGCCGATAACCTAGGTTGCAAAGGAACAACATTATCATTATGTGCAGCTCACCCCTTACGGGTGGCCTAGTGATAATGGCTCTCATCATGTGGGCATGTGGGGCCAAGTGAGAGTTAATATACACATCCTTGCTGCTGCAAGCAGAGTTTTTTTTTCCTCTAAAAATTAAGATTAATATGAACAGATAGATTAATGCTTGATACTGTAGGTAATGGGGAATCTTTAAAGAATTGATATACCATATTATTATGCTACAAACAGAGTAATTATTTTCTGTGACTTGAACCCTGAGAACCTAGGTTGTAAAGGAATAACATTATCATTATGCACAGCTCCCCTTTAATGAGTGACCCAGTGAACATGGCTCTGATCATGTGGGGCCAAGTGAGTGTTAATATACACATCCTTGCTCCTGCAAGCAGAGAGGCTATTTTCATTATTGGAACCTTGGTTACCCAAATCGAGACAATTAGAAGTTCAATTTTTTAAATGTCTTCTGATCATGCCTATAGCCATAAGGTCAGGCCAATAGATATAGTTGAGTGGTGTGTGGAGACATTAGAGGAATATGACTATTAGGACTTCCCCACTTCCCTTTCAAAAATAAGGATATGTCCTTTGAATTGACTAGAAACTGTTTTTGATAAGTTAAATTACAGGGGTAGAATTTATGTAGCTGGTCCCAAGTAATAGTTTTGTTGTTATCATTTTATGTCCACATACTGCAATTACTAGGCTCTCACAGATGTTTGCATGTCCATTTTAGATGTACATGTATGCATATCTGCACACAGTTTGATGATTTGACCATTACATGTTTCGAGTGCCTAAAATGCAGGTGACTTTTAAGTGTGTCAGGCTAGTCTGGCTGTAAAATTGTTGCTCTCTCTATGTTATTGTTTACAAGTACTTTTCCTCGCTAGACTATGATTCTTTTACCCATTCCTGCAACAAAAAAAGTCACTGTTGTCTAATATTAAAATGCTTGCTGGTAATGTAGATAGTGGAGAAGAATAAAGACAATGAATCTGATTGGCGTTGTGATGCCTTAATAGACGTACTCAAGGAAGCACATTCTCTTTTCACGATGTTCAATGATTCTTTGCAAGCTTTACTTGATAAACAACCCAGTGGTGGACTTGCACGCAGCCGTTTGTATACATTTATCAATGACTATCTGTCAGGTCATTAATTGCTGATGTATATGTTTACTATTATTCATCTGTTCTTCTGGTAGCACCATCTAAAAGATGAGGGTTGATTCTGATCTCCCTTTTGTGTGTTCTTGTTATTGTTCCTGCTCTATAATCATGTCTAAGTTTTGAATTTTTTTATCTGACTTCTTAAAACAGATTTTTATGTTGGCAAAAAGATTCAAGTGCCATCTTTTCGTGATTGTCTCAAGGAAAGAAGAACTGTTCAAATGCTGACTGTCTCTCGTGAAGTGGCAATCGAAGTTCAGGTACGCTATGATTTTATAAGATCATGAAAAAGGAAATGATAATAGGTACTTTGTGATCATTAGTTCTCAACTTGAATAATAAGGATAGTTGATGACTAATAACATGGGAATGTGGATTTAGATACTGGCTGATACTGAATATTGATCCACTATTGGACAAGTATGGTAATGCATGCTATTGAGAAATTATCTAAAATCTATTTCATATATTTGTACTATTTTAATATGATCAGTATCAAGGTCTAAAATTCTGCATGTATTGATTACTACGAGTTGGCCTACTAGTGACAGAACGTGAATCAGAGGATTTTGCTCGATTTGGTCCAGTGTAGGCTATGTCATCCAATAAGCTCACCATACCAGCTTTATCAAACTGTAGGCCATGCGAAACTATGGTAGATGGTGAGCTTATCATCAAATACCTACTAGTTTTTATATAATTTTGTCAACTATCACAACCATCCCTTTTTTTTTGTTTTTATATCTTCCTCTCTTTTTTTCACACGTTCATGACAGCCTGAGAGTTTTTTCTTTTTTCATTTGAGAATAGAGGAAGGGAAAAAAGAGGAAGACAAATATAATAATCAACAAAAGAGAGTGAAAAAGGAATGGTAAATACCATAGGGCAGACTCCCTCTAACTCAAATAACTTCTACAAATGAAGGCCTCACACCTGTCTTGCACGTGAACTATGGAATCAAATCATCAGGATTTAAATTGTGGTCTCATGTTGTTCATATATGTTGTGTGAAAACAATGTTCACATTCAATTTTTCAATCTTCTATTACAATATCTTTTTCCCAGTTTATAAATCCCAAGTATAACAAAAATTTTATATAAATAAGGAAAATACAATAACATCCCATAAGTAAAGATATATTTCCTATCTTGATAAATTCTTTTATAAAGTATTTTGATTCATAGACTTCCTTCTTTCTGTAGGATCTTCAATATTAATGGAACTACCTTTTAGAATATAATTTTGAATCAACCCTTGAAGTTTTAATTGAAGCTCAATGTGTATCTCCTTCCATTTCTCTTTTTTTGCTTCCCTTTTTCTTCTTTTTGACAATTTAGGAAACTAAACTAGAAATATTGGAGAAGGCTTCCATGTGTAAATTTATGACATTTGCAAAATACCTTAAAGTAATAAAACAGTCAATATACTATGTAAGAATATGAGGTTGGATTAGTATTACCAGTTGGTATGTTTGGTATAGTCCAATATTTTAATCCTTGACAGGAAATAATCTATGCGTAAATCTCTATCCCTAGCCTAGCACTTCATAATAATTAAGTTTAAGATCGCGAAAAGGACATAGAATCTAAGGACATAAATTGTACTAAGTTGATTTGCTTTCAATTTTAAATTTGAAGTTGAATTTCTTATTTAACATCTAGGAATATTATTTTATGCCCTTTGTCACATTAGTCGCTTTTGCTGCTGAGTGTTAAGCTGTAGGCACTCTGAGTTCAGTTCAAGAAGCAACTTGAAATTTTTGATTGATTGGTTTTAGATGAAACTATTCTTCCTTTTTAAAGGATGTTGTAAACACTGTAGCAGCAACAACAACAACCACAAAGGCATAAGTCTCAAAAAGGATGTAAACACTGTTTAATATAAAGTTTGATGGTATAGGAATCTGTCCTAGAAATTTCAGTGGCATCACAAACATATATCCAAGATGGCCTTCTTGATCAAACAATTATCTCATCCTAGGTATGCTTTCAACTTTGCTTGATAGTTATCTGTGCTGGTCTTTTACATTTGGATTTAATTTGTGGTCTTGATAGTTAATGACCATTAGTCACTCGAAATGTTTGGAACTGTGTAACAAGTAACTAAAAAGGAAAAAAATTTACATTATCATAAGCTGAAAGTTACCATCTATTAAATATTTCCATATACCAGCATAAATTCATTGTATCATCTGCAAATAGTCGGCATAATAGAGTCGGTATATTACTATCACTTATTAAATATTTCCATATTCCAGCATAAATTTCATTCTAGCATCTGCAATTGCTATCACTTATTCTATTCTACTGAAAATATAGATGGCTATATTTTGTGGAATTGGCATTTATGTATCAATTTACAGCACTCAAAATCCTGAGTGTCTTGTATCATCTGCAAATAGTCGGCATAATAGAGTCGGTATATTACTATCACTTATTAAATATTTCCATATTCCAGCATAAATTTCATTCTAGCATCTGCAATTGCTATCACTTATTCTATTCTACTGAAAATATAGATGGCTATATTTTGTGGAATTGGCATTTATGTATCAATTTACAGCACTCAAAATCCTGAGTGTCTTGTATCCTCAATGGTCCATTTGATTGTTTTCTTTATTAAGTGTAGTTTTTTTCTGAAGTAAATTATCATGTTTTCAAGCCAGTGGATAATCACGAGTGAAATCTATACATGGGCCCATACATACATCATAACAGAACATTTTTCTTAACTGCTGATTGTGAAAATTTTAAAAATTTCATCTTCTGTATTAATATAGATCACTAGGTACTTGTATTGCTGCTGTGACCAATAGCAGCTAAGTCTTTTGCACTCGACATTTTCATGACATCTATTTTTTAAAAAAATTATTGTTTTTATTTAATAAGTTTTTAGAAAATGATTTGATCTATCATTATATTGCTTCCAATTAATATTTCAACACCATGTAGACTCATTAATTTACATGCATTCTGCAGTCACTTGCCACAGTTATAGGAAGTTCAAGTTTAGGAAGCACAGCGTGCAAATCACTTATATTGTTTCAAGATCTGCTGGTGGCCACAACGCTTTCTCCTGTATGGCTTAGTTTCCTGCATTGGAACAGTTAATTTATATTTTTTAGTCTTGAGGATGTACTTTATAGATAATTGTTGCAAGTATTTGTTTTCAGAACTTACCTGTATGATTTTCTTGGTAGGGTGACACAGCAAACATGTTTACTTATGCTGTTCTAAGGTTAACTCCTCATGCTTTATCCTCCAACACAAGTTCTTGGTCCTATTTAAGGAGGGGAGTTTCTGGTTCAAGTATTACTGCAAGCTCTGGTTTGCTAAATTCTAGATCTTCACCAGAAGAGTATCATCATGGATCTCATGATTCTTCTATGGGAGAACAAAGTAACAGATATCACATGCCAAGGCCTCTACAACGTGACAATTGGTCTAAAGGAAAAGATGGTTTTCTTGTCTGTGATATTCAGCTTAACGTTGGTGGTTTAGTTTATCTAGCACCAGTAGTTTGGCTCCAGCAGAGTGAAGAGCACATGTATCTTTGTATCTACCAGCATCGAAGTCTCACAATTATAATCCTAATTCCCATATGTTCGCAGACTGATGGAGAGCAGGGGATAGCTCTGGTCAAAAAACAGCTTCTTGAAAATGTTAGTTCACTTTGTCTAATAGGTGCTTTTTTATTTTTCATCCTGGTTACCTATCCTTTTGCCTTTTATACCTTGGTGCATCTCTTATATTCATAGAATAGTTACTCGGATCTCCTATCTATTTGGCATGGTTACCTATCCTTTTGCCTTCTTTATTTGTTTCTCTGCATCTTTGAATGGAAATAAAAGCAAAGGAAGAATATTCAGGAATGCATTTTGAGGTATAAAGTAAAGAAGAATAAAGAATGTTTTCTTTAAAAGAAAAGGTAGATTGTTCAATAAAGAATAAAAAAAAGATAAAAAGTACTTGTTTTTTTAAAGAACTTGAAGGTTTATTTTAGTCAGTAACTTATTCTGCTTTATTTTTTTGGCTTGCTTTTCTTGAATTGTAGGTCCCCAGTTATTTAAGTGTTGTTACTGCTGACATGTAACTTTTGTATGAAAGTAAGTGGCCACTCATGCATGGACAAATGAGCTTTCTTGCAATTGAAATTCTAAGTTGAACATGCATGCTCTTATCATATGGTTTTTATTGACTTAGAGAAAGCTTATGATAGGGTTCCTAGAGATTTATTATGGTAGGTTTTAAAAAGGAAAGGTACATCCACTAATTATATTGTTATCATTAAAGATATGTATGATAATATAGTTACTAGTACTAGAACCATAGGGAGTGTATCTAGTGACTTTGTTATTAGTATAAGATTACATCAATGATCCACATTAAGTTTCTATCTTTTTACATTGATAATGGATGAGCTTACTAGTCATTTACATAATAGACATACCTAGTGTATTTTGTTGATGATATTGTCTTAGTTGATGAGAGCCTAAGTAGAATTAATTATAGACTTGAGCTATGGAGGCAATCCTTAAAAACTAAAGGTTTTAGATTAAGTACGATTAAAATTGAATATACGAAATGTAAACTTAGTAATTTTAGGAATAGATAAGAGAATATAATTAAATTGAATGACAAAAATTTTCTTTAAGTAAAAACTTTATGTATCTCAAATCAATTATTTAACAAGATAGATACGATGAAGATATTATTTATAGAGTAAAAATAAGATGGTTAAAATGACAAGGGGTGTTAGGAATCTTATATGATCATCAGATTTGAAATTAAAATAAAAATTCTAGAAGACAATTGTGAGATAAACAATGCTTTATGGATCTGAGTGTTAGATAGTTAAGAAATAACATATACAAAAAGTTTGAGTTGTTGATATGAGAATGTTAAGATGATGTGTGGAATTATTAGGATAGATATGAAAAAAAATACTCTTATTCATGAACAACTAGATATACATTTGATTGAGGATATGATGAGAGAAATCCGTTTAAGAAGATGGTATGAGTATGCGTGGAATTTAAGTATTCTAAGCTTAACTAAACATATGACTTTTATACATCTCAATGACAATAAAAGATCTATGTAGTCGACTCCACTTAGTTGGGACTGATGGTTTTGTTGTTGTTGTTGTTGCATCCAAAACTAGTCAGAACTAATATTATTTTGGGTGGTCTATATAGTCAAGTGCCATTGGTTATATAGTCAAGTGCCATAGGATTTATTCATATTTCATGATAGGAAAACTTCATGTTGTTTGGGTATACTGCTAAAAATATATCCTATCTTCACTGCTACACATCTAGTTCAAAACCATGTTTATGTGTAATTTGTATACTGCTTGATTCAAATTTGTCATGACTTGTCTATGAGATTCGGATGTGCTATATCATGAGGCGCATCTTGTGGTGGTTCATTATGGTGAAAATATTTCATCTACTCATCTATATATACAAAAAATTGGTTTCCCCGATGATGTATTTGGAAACTATCCTTAAAATATTTTTCCCTCCAAAGAACCTTTTTCAAGATACCAATCTGACTAATGAACCTTTATTTGTTCCACAATCATTTTTCAATGGTTTCTTCTAATGTTAATTGTTGTCAAGCCTTTTGATGCGTGCTGTGTAGATGAAGTACAAATTGGATTTACTGGTGAGCCAATGATAAAACTGAATATAGAATTGTGAAAGGGTAGTTATACTAAAGAATTGCATAATTGGTATTGGATCCTAATTGATCTCCACTCAACTGGCTTAGGTTGTTGTAATTCTGGCAAGTACTGACTAGTGGCAGTTCTTTCTTCTGCTCCTCTGCCTCCTTTGTCAGTGTATAACTCGCCTCCCTCATGTCTTCTCTTTCTCTGTTGCTGCCACCCCAGGGTTCTGAATGAATAAAGAGTTACGATGAGAAGCAGTTGATTGGGGATTTCAGGGTTTTTTCTGCTCTATCAATGACCCTGTCTGGCTACCAAATGAGTTGGGTGGTACATTGTGCAGAATGCTTAATTTATGTGGATATTGGGTTTAAAGTAGGCTGAACCATGGTATAACCAAGGAATGCAATTTCACCTGGTTAGGTTTGTGCCAACCAGTATTTACCGGTCCGAGCTCGAACTAAGATGCCATTTCGGGTGTTTCGGTCCCCCTTCTTTTTAATGTGAGGTCTGGATTGTTTTTTCTTTTTAAAGGACTAAACTGAACTGGTTTTGATTAAAAAGGACTAGAATAGCCTTCTTCCTCCTCCATCTCCCTTTGCCTTCCTCATCCTTCTCCTTTCTTCCTTCCTCCTCCCCTCCCCCAGCAGAATATTACCATGGTACATTGGCATGAACCAGTCTGATACAGGTCTGGCCATCGACCGGTAAGGGAACCCGGTACGGAATCACAAACCTTGGGCACAACAACTGTTAGGTCATGTATGCCTCAGGATGAGGTAACCACCCGTTTGCTATATCGTGATCCTTCCTGTCATCCTGACCCCACTCCTGATACTATGTTCATACTGGGAAACATACTGCTGTAAGATTTTCCTTGGCTACTCCTGATAAATTTATAAAGTTCCAGTAAAATAAATCTTAAAGGATTTCTGGCTTAGTGGCATATGTGGATTTTGATAATTTTGAAAGAGCTGCAGCATGCAATATGATTTTAGTTGTTTTATGTTTCTTCTATAATTTGTAAACAACAGTGCATTTCTTTGAAGATGGAAGGAGAACATGAAGAAGAGATACTACCTATGCTTTTGTCAAACTATCTCATAACCAAGATAAACCTTAGCAAGAGAAACTAGGTAATGAAATGGTCCATAATTTGGCATATGTTAAGGATGCTGTTACTGAGGGTAGATATGCTAAATATTGGAGACTGAGTTAGAGATGGTGTGATAAGGGGATCGTTAGAGATGGTAAATGTTGCAGCAGAGCTAGATAAAATATTTGAGATGGTTTGAACAGGTTGAGCGCAGGTTGCCTTGAGGACCTAGTTGGACCATGAAAGTTCTAACAAGGAAAGCTTGGAGTATGCTAGTTACTATACAGATATTCATGTATTGTTAGATTTATCTTTCAATTGGAACAGTTGCAGCATGGCATCCTTATGAATGCCAAACAATAAACACTAAAAGTCATAATCTATAATTTCTCTTTTTTTTTTCCTTGATGGTGTTATATTCTTTATTGTTTGTAATTGGAGGTCAACGGTTTCGGCAGACGCTTTGTGGTGCATCAAAATTTCAAAGTACTTCTACCCACAAATAATTGTTTGATGAAATATAGTGATGAGTCATCACTGACGACCATGGATTGACATTTTGGCTACTGCACCCATGCTGGTCCTCGGCCTTACCGATAGGGGTCCTGAATGTGCTGGCATACCAATAAACAGTATATGCCACCATGTGCCGCAACTGTTTCTAAGATGCGGGTATACATGACGTTGGGAGGCACATGCTGTCATCCGTGCCGCTGACCTGATAGGCAATTGATCTGGTACATACTGCCCGGTAGACACCAATCCAGGTGAGGCATAGAAAGAACCACGCTAACAAGTAACAACTATGCTAAAACTTGGTGTTATGTGTTGTGCAGATTTAATTATTCTTGTGGAACATCCACTTGTTCCTCCGTGTCGACCTTCTAGTGAGGCAATTTCAGATGTTCTTGTGAACCTTCTGTCTGATTCATCAGCTTCTTTGAATTTGTATTGTAGATCAGCTATTTTATTTACTGATGCTTATATTGGTGGTTGAAGTCATTTAAAAGGTTCGTGTAAGATAAATCATATTTTCATGACACTAGTTTGTCTTTCTTGACTATGTTTTTCTTATTGTTTTACTTTATGTGCTCTAATATATGTTTTGAAATTGGCATCCTCACAGGCATCAGAAAAGATTGTGCATGTCGAAGAGAAACTATCCAGAGGATGGGGTGGTGAAAATGCTTACCATGTTAGTGGTTACCGCTACTTATTGGTTGACACTGACAAGAGCATATCAAGGACTTCTCCACCAGGGAAAGTGATGACTCTTGCAAAAGTTAGTACCATAGAGACAGTTTTGCTATTTATATGTTCTATACAAGTATTCCTTACTCATTGACTTTCACATGATTTTCTGCAAAGTCAGGATATAATTCCTGTGTTCCATTTTTTTCTGATTTGAGTGAAAACAGAGGAGGGGGTCTTAAAGTGCACACAATGAATAGGGTCATTTTGAGAGACTGCTTCTGAATTTAAAATTAAGTTCAAGAACCTTTTGAAGAAGGTTATGTACCCCACAAGAACTAAGCCTTGTTAGGTGCTTATACGCAGTTTTACTACTGATGACCATTTTAAGCTGTTCATTTAACAATAAACCTAAATTGATAAATGTCAAATGAGATAAAATTGTGGCAATCACATAAATGAGCACAGTGATCTTTTATTCGATAAGCTACATAATTATATCCTACATATGTCTTTACACAATATGACTGACAATTTTGTTTCTTTTTTTCAAATTTATTTCAACACATTTTTCAATTTCCATTACTAAGCTTAGTTCCTATTGGCACTTCTATTTTTGTAACTTATTTATGCAATGAATTTAATGATTACACCCCTTATTGCTTCCATAGAAGGATACAAAACTTAACAGAAAATTTCATAGGAAATCTAAAAAGAGTTGTGCATGTAGAATATTTTCATATAAGAACCGCAACTAGAGGTTTGGAAAGACAATTGACAAATGAGAAGTGTAGAGAGATGATATATTCAGCGACTTGGAGGACGGCTAACTTTTTTTTTTTTTTTTAAGGATGGCTAACTATTAGTGGACAGGTTTCTTCCACCATAAGGTTCTCCATCTTGCTTCACTTTTCATATATTTTCCTTTTACTGAGATAAAATTTTTGTTCTCACCAAAGCAAATACAGAAGAACAAAGAGGGCAGTTCACTGAGTGCATCTAACAGAACTGCCATGCCATGGCCAGCTGCCAACTTCACAGAAGTTACTACCCGAAAAATAAAAATTTAAATGTAATGCATCAGCAAATTAGACTGCTCACATTTACAATTTCCCTTGCATGATCAGCGAAGGTAGTCAACCAACAAACTACATCCAAAACCTTTTACATTCAGCAACTGCAAATTTTCAACTCTAGAACAAATTTTCAGAAATTTTGAAGGCCAAACTACTGCAGAAGGGACTATTTATAATTCAGCAACAAATTCTGCAAAAATGAGTACCCTATTTTGATGTTATTCAGCGTAACACTTCATTGAAATCCAGGTTTTAATCAGAATTTCATCCTGATTACTTCTGCAATGCATTTTACCGTGACTTCAGCTGTATATCACTTTCATGCTTGGTCTCCTTGTCTTTTTCTCTTTCTTACCTTTTTACTCTTCTGGTATTAAGACTGGCTAGTAAAAGCTAGTCATGTAACAAATGTTAAGATTCTTGATTCCTTAATTGGCTTGGGATAAAATGCTCATATCTTTCTTGTTTAGCTCTTAAACAGAAAAATTAAGTCTGAACAGGGATGAGATATCCTTTTCTGTGGAAATATGCTAAACTGTATTTTAGGCTACCTACTGGATCCAATAAAATCTTATTCAACAACGTAAATGTTATTCCAGGTCATTAAAGTTTGCTTTGATTGTTGTTACAGAAGAAGGTATATATGTTTGGTGGATGAATGGCTCTCTTCTTTTCTTTTACTTGAGATTATTTTCTTTGTTGGTTGTGTGTGTGATGATGGGGTGATGCGCAGCAGGAAATTAACAGATATGGTTCAGAAAAATTGGAGTGAATATAAGATTTTTAATATTATCAAACAAAAACTCCCAGGTGAAGGTATCTAAAAAGTCAATTAAACATTAAATATGTTTGGTACGTGATTCTAATAATTTTATCCAACAAATGACAATAGAAGTACTCTTCTCTTCATCATTTTCATTGTTTTCATTTTCTTAAGTGATCGGCTGCTGACAAATGGATGCTTCTGCTGGCAGTGGTTGGTGTGAAAAAAGTACAAGAAGAGACTAAAGGAGAGGGATGGAGATTTTGATTCTTTTGACTAAATCTAATGGTCTAGTGGTGGCAAGAGTTGGAGAATGAGCTGTGATCAGTCATTTTATCTTGGCTTCTGTCTGTTCTAGCTGCTAGCTGTTAGATAAACAGGTTGGAGGACCTGGGATAGGTCTAGATTGACTGATGGTTTGATCTAATAATCTAATGGAGTGGGATTTGTAGATCCTGGTTGATTTATTATGGATATATGTATTTAGGAACTGATCTTGCCAATGCCTATCTATATGCCTTCTTTTTTTGTCAGACCGAAAATTTTTGCTCATCTTACATCCAGAATAGTGTTTGGTCAGGATTTATCTTTTGCATCTAATCCCCTTGTAAAAGATCTGTTCAGTAAATTATTTATATTGAAAATAAAGAAGAGGATAAGTCACAGCTAGATGCCATGTTTTGATTCCAGATTAATCTTTTGGTCCCTTGGTCCGATGCTGCTAATTTCTCTGGTCATCAAGCTTCGGTATACACAACACATCAGCATTAAGACACCACAATACATCAGGATTTATCTTTTGCATCTAATAAGACTTGCAGAGGAGCGAATGCCCTTGTAAAAGATTTATGCCTTCAAATTAAGAAGAGGATAATTCAAAGATTTAGCACTTGAATCTGTTGTATAAATTTGGTTTAATGGTACAGATTAATCTTTTGGTCCCATGCTGCTAATTTCTCTGGTCTCAATCTTTGGTACGCACAATGCATCAGCATGAAACACTACAATATCTGATGCTGGTGGAAATTTACTACACTTTAGAATCTAAACGTTGGTACTTGCTTTTCCTGTGATGTAAATGTACACAACTTATTCCGTCTATAAAACAAGGATTGTGAAGCTCTAACTGGTTGTTTGTGTGGGCGATGCTTTGTTCGCAGGACTCATTACTGACCCTCAACAAACTAAGAGAAGAGGTTGATCTGGAAAAAACAAGAGCAAACAGAGAAAAGCCAGACCACGAAAAGAATTTGGAAATATGCATTAGAGCTAAAAACAATTCATGGATAATTGCCAAGATAACACAAGGGAGAGAGCTGTACATGGCTATAGAGAAGGCGAACGAGACTCTTCTTTATGCATCCGATGCTGTGGAGAAGTTCAGCGACAGGTGCTCTTCCTGATTCATGTTTTCTTTTATCCTGTTTTTCTAAGCATATAAATGAATTGAGTTGCTTTTGCTTTTGCATCGCCATCCGCTGTAGCAATAACTAAGCTAAACAATTCATCCTGTCATCACCGCAAACCTGAAATGGTCAAATTTTTAGAAATGGTAGGAGCTGCTTTCACAGTATAATCATGATGTGCCATGATATCTAATGCGAAATTGTGTCCATGTTTTTGTATAACTGTTTGCTGCAGGATTTTTTTTTTTTTTATTTCTCTGTTTTCAAATTTTAGCGACAAATCTCTGAGTTACCACTTCTGATACGCTGGCAGGTATTGTAATGGAGCATTTTCGCTGGACTAAACAAATTCGTCAGCATCACCCTCCTCCATATCCTGGCATTTCATGATCGCATCCTTGGCCAGGTCAAACATGTTTCCTTGGTTTGATAGCCTACTTTTGGGTTGGATTTATAAAGTTAGAGGTCTAGTTTTAAGGTTTTAACAATAAGAATTGTTTGGTGATGTTTAGGATGAAGGGAGTGTGGAATGCTTGGCAGTGATTGATACAAACAATATGATGATTTTTTTCTCCTGTGCTAATCATGCATATGCCAACCGATGCAAATTACCAACGACAACAGTGTGTTTTGATCTGCAACAAGGTACAGCTTCTGGTTGTCTTAAAAATGTATTGAAGACAATATAAGATATTTGGATATTTCAGGTGACAGATCAGAATTTTATCATTTTAATCTTTTCTTTTCTTTCAAATGTTAAAATTTTCATATATATACATATATATATATATATGTATATATATATATATATATATATATATATATATAAATACACATGCATACATGATCTCTTATTAATAGTATGAAAATTATCCACTTAAAAAATGCTTTTTTTCACTTATAATGTTTGATGGATGAATTTTTTACAAAATTAGAAATAATTTTTGACATTCCTGAAGAAAATCTCTTTTTTTTTCTTTTCTTTGAAGGTGTCCTCCTTTTTCCTATTTCTCATAGGGTTTTCTCATTTTGTTTATATTTCCTAGTTCACTCCATAGGGTATAATCGAATACTACTTCAGTTTTTTATTTGGTATATGTATTAGTGTCAAAATTTTCATGAATGATAGAAATGTACTTTAAAAGAAAAATAATATTCATGGGGATTAACATGAGTTTTTTGATAACAAATGAGATTTCTCTAATGCACAAGGAAATTTTGTCGTTCGGTTGAGAAAAATCCTATCCCAACATGTATAAATAAACAATAGTTCTAGTTGATTAATGTGTATATTTTTATCATTATATTTTAATTCTTCATGGTATCAAAGCATCTTACCTAGAACAAGTTCCTCATCAAATCTTCCTCTTTTGCCCTTGCTTGCTCTGCTTCCGTTGACGGATTCATTCATGTCGGAACTATTATTTTTGACCCATCTCAATCCTAATCTCTTGAATGAGAAGTAAGATAAAGATCTTACTTCTCGTTCATGACAATTCAAGACGCGTGGGCCTCCTCCACCTCTTCTCTCCATGCATCCACAACCTGAGACCATCCTTCTTCCTTCCTCACCAAAGGAGACATCTCATTGCTCCATCTTTCACTCATCCATCGCCTCAGGAGACATCTCATTGCATACATTATATATATGTGCATAAAGATACATGCGATCCTCCACCCTCTTCTTTACTGCAGTCTGCGAGCTCAGCCATATGTGGTGGTGTTGGTGGTCTTTTTTTTTTTTTTTTGGGACTGCACCTCTTCCAGCACAGTAATTGAAGACGTGTATTCTTGGGAGACTCGAGGGGATGACCCACAGCCCTCTCCTTCCATCATTCATGCATACGTCGAGGTGGGACCAGATCGGACACGAGTGTTGGGTGAATCCACGCACCTCTGGGTCCCTTACTGGGACCGGGAATGACAGACCACGTGCACCTTGTCCACCGATTAGCTATCCTACGCCAACGTACCGAGAGCCACATCACCTGCGCGGGGCCCAGGTCTTAATTGTTCAACGACCACTTCAACTAAGTTGTACCCTCCGTATCTCACAAAGATCGCACCCATCTCTCTCTCTCTCTCTCGTCTCTTCTTCCGTTCTTCGGGTTGCTAAAGAAGACGAGAGAAAAAGAAGAAGTGATAGGGAGGAAAGAGAAAAGCTCCCACGGGACCAACTCAGTGTCAACGGAGAATGGCTTTTTTTTTTTTTTTTTTTTTTTTTTTCTATATGAAGAATCTTGGATCGTCTAAGAGAACAACAAGATTTATGTTGTTGTTAGCATAAAATCTATAAAATATATCTGAAATATGAAAAAAATTTAATATTAAAATCTAAAATCAAATAACAATGGATCTAAATAATATTATGATGTATACCTTTTATTACTATTCAGATAATTAAACTTTATCTGATCCACAAGTACTTTATCGTCAGATCTAAAATATTAAGAAAAATTAGATTCACTTATATTGATGGTTTAAGGAGATTGAAATAGAAACCGACTTAAAACGATCGAGAGAGAAACTATAATTTCTCATATCTTTTTTATCTTTTTATATAATATATTCTTATAATTTTTGTTTATTTATAGACGAAAACAGAGAATCTAAGATAAATTATTATGAAAGTTACTCTTGTTAAAGGGTATTTCTTAATGAATTCTATTTTAATTAGATTTATTTTCTATTAATCAATAATCATAATAAAAATCTAATCATATTTTTAATATATTTTATTTAATTAAATATGATGTAATCATCGCACGATAACAGGTAGTAGTAGTAGTAGTAGTAAATGCGAGCGAGGTGCAGCTCGAGGTTGGTTAATGGCAGCGACCAACATGCAAACAACTTCTGAGAGAGAGAGAGAGAGAGAGAGGAAGGCTCTCCTGGTTCACATCCATGGCGCAAAACAACTGTTCCTTAATGGCGGCAAGTAAAACCAGAAAGAATGAGGTCACCCAAGAAAGAGGAAGAGCAGCAGGAGTTCATTAAAGCCAAATAACTTAGCCACTGCTCGTCACCACGCGTCTCCGGCGGCATCATAATGTAACTTCACCAAAGCTGAACAAAACCAGCGACAACAAGGGAAAGACTGAAGCAGATAAAGAGAAAAGGAGGAGGGAGGAGGGGAGAGGAAGAGGACCCAAATCTGAGACACCCCATAGCAAGACTTACAAGACCGGCGGTGGCGCACGGAGGCCGGCGGGGTCGGGTTTCTTACCGAGGGTTTGCTTGTTGTTGTGCATCCAGACCTTGAGCACATGGCGCTTCACGCAGGTCTCCTCGCACAACTGCTGCACCGCCGCCTCGTCGTGCTTCTGGATCCGCCACCCCACCCGCTCCGCGAACGCCAGCATCTTGTCCTTCTGCTCCTGCGTGAACGTGGTCCGGAATCTCTTCCTGTGCCCTCCCGATCCCGACGTGCCCATCGCGCCGCCCACCCTCATCGGATTCGAGTCGCTGTCCTGGTCGTCCCGGCTCTGCGCGAGCAGCTGCGGCCTGTGCTGCTGCTGCCGCGCGGACGCGGCCACCACCATGTGATGGCGATGGTGCAGGCACCCCGCCGGCGTCCGGTAGAACGGCGAGAACTGATGGTAGTACCCAGCCGTCTCTACCACGGCCCCTCCGCCACCGCCTTCTGCCTCCCTCCGATGGAAGTTGCGGTGGCAGCCGCACGCGGCGCACCGGAGCGCGTCGACCGTGCCCTCCTCCCCGGCAGCCAAGAACTCGCTGCAGCCGTCCACCGCGTGACCTCCGATACCCACCGCGTGGTTCTTTAAGCACTCCCTGTACCTACTCACTCCCCATCCTCCTCCCCCGCCGCCCACCTTCCGCTTCCCCGAACCGCCCATTTTATCTCCTCCTCCTCCACGAGCTGAATTCGGCATGGGGGTATCGTAGCCCGGAATCGCCAGTAACCCGATCTCCTCATCAGCCTCATCGTGATCCTCGAGATCCATGTTCACCGCCGGTCCCCCACTCTCAGTTCTCCGCCTGCCTCAGGCTTCTATATCCCTTGTTATCTCCCATCTTTAGAAGCTTAAGAGAAGGAGATGACAGAGAGAGAGAGAGAGAGGAGACTATGGACACCATCAGTTCTATCAAACACCCTCTCTCTCTCTCTCTCTCTCTCTCTCTCTCTCTCTCTCTCTCTCTCTCTCTCCTTCAAAGCTCCACACTTCTCTTCCTTCAAAGCTCCACCCATGGTTTCAAGGCAAGTTCTTGGCCCTTTTTACTGTGCTACTCTTCACTGTTCATGGTGAATGAATGGTAAAAGTGTCCCCATCCATTGAAATGACTGAAAGAGAAACAAAAAACACAAAATAAAATGGTTTTATAATTCTTTTAGGATCTGACACGACCAAGTAAAGGAAAAAAAAAAGAAAAAAAAGAAAAAGTCACTGTTGATCGAAAACAAAGCCACATGATCTGCTCACTGTGGTGATATATCCATCCATCTGTAGCTCGAGACAACGATGCTGACGTAAAAAGTACATCGCAAGTACATTGGCAAATTAATATCGAGCGTCACAAATTATAATTGCAGGATTTGTGTAGTTCTCATAATTATGCAGCATATTAATGCATCTGTTCATGTATTTTAATGTAACCTGTTTGGAATATTTTTTAGAAATTTTAATTATATTTAAATTAATTATATTAAATTTAATATAATTTAAATTAATGATATAATTTTAATTATATCAAATTTTAATTATCAACGGCATATTAATGCATCTGTTCATGTATTATGGAGATGGTTTTAATGTAACCTGTTTGGAATTTTTTTTAGAAATTTTAATTATATTTAAATTAATTATATTAAATTTAATATAATTTAAATTAATGATAGAATTTTAATTATATCAAATTTTAATTATCAACGGCATATTAATGCATCTGTTCATGTATTATGGAGATGGTTTTAATGTAACCTGTTTGGAATTTTTTTTAGAAATTTTAATTATATTTAAATTAACTATATTAAATTTAATATAATTTAAATTAATGATAGAATTTTAATTATATCAAATTTTAATTATCAACAGCATATTAATGCATCTGTTCATGTATTATGTGTGGTCAGCGTTATGGAGATGGTTTTAATGTAACCTGTTTGGAATTTTTTTTAGAAATTTTAATTCTATTTAAATTAATTATATTAAATTTAATATAATTTAAATTAATGATAGAATTTTAATTATATCAAATTTTAATTATCAACAGCATATTAATGCATCTGTTCATGCATTATGTGTGGTCAGCGTTATGGAGATGTCCAGATGTATTTATTTTAGAAGCGTTGCCTTTTAGATTCTTTTTGTGTTACTCATGTTTGCTCTTAGAAAGATTATTTTTATTCGACAAGTTGACTAGTACATTGAGTCTTGATGATAATTTCATAAAGGAGATCATGGGTGTTAGTAAAGTAAAGATTAAAATAGTTGATGGAGTAGTGTATTCTGTTATGACATAAGTGTAATAAGCAATTAAATCAAAAAAACAATAACAATGAAGAACATCAAAAGAAAAGCACATCAAATTTATAGTAGTTTGATCATCACGATCTACATCCACTCCCGATTCCTCCTCCGTTAAGACCACCGACTTTCATTAACAATCTTCTTTCAATGAGGGTGGTGGTGTGGGTGTGAATTAGTGCTATAACAAATTTTAACCAACTTTAATCAATCAAAAAATCTATATCACAAACATGATTAACCAAATATTAAGTGATTGCAAGTAAAGTGAAATATAATAAATAAGCAATCACAATCAAAAGTCATAAGCACTAGTGGTACCATCGCTCAATCTAGGCGGCACTATCACTTGACACTCTAGAAGATCATGTACTGGTGATACTACCGCTAGGTCTTTCGAATAATGTACACTTTATACATTTCAACTCATAGGTGGTGGAATCGCTTGACCCAACTGTAGGTCACTGAATAGACCTAATATACTTGAATCATGGCTGATTCAGGCCTAATAGGCCTCCTGATTGAGTTAGCATAGTTACACCCAAAACTAACTAAATTAAGATATAAACTATGATAATTAATATATAAATGATTATAAAATATGAATCTTATGTTGTTTGATATGTCATTGGTTCATTTGAGCTCACGCATCATGCTTTCCTTCGGCATATTGCTCTATCTATCGGCATGTTGACTCCTACAATATCTAATATTGACACGGTGTCTGATTCTTCCGGCCCATTACCCAATCTTTGACTTGGACCCAATGTTTGATTCTCCTGTTTCAATCGATTTATCTTTTCATAATTGAAGATAATCCTATATCATTTTTCTCAAACACATATTACATTATAAACTTATCAATTGATTTCATAATTAAAATTCAAGATTTAAATATGTGTTTTTTCTTGATCGAATGTTATAATTATGTATATGTGTAAAAAACATTGTGTACAAAAGAAACTCTATCATTTTTTTTAGTTAGTTAGCATATTTTAATTTTGAGGCAGCATATATTTAGCTACGCTGTACTCTTATTCATAGTAGTCATAAAAATAGAAATGTAGCATCCTACCTTAATTATGCATATAAAGGATGGGTGAAACTAGGATAAAGTGTCGTAAGTTATAAGTTTTTTTAAAATATTTTTTAATCCATTTTCATTGTTTTGTAATAGAGTTATAATGTTTTTAAATATATGCAAAAGACATTGTAACCACATTTTTTTTAAAAAGTATTATTTTAGAAAATAAACATTCAAATAATTTGACTTAGTTATAGTATTTGTGACATTTTTTTAAAAAACATTATAACAATAAAAAATATACTAAAAAAATTTAAAAAATATTTATGAATCTTCCTTATGAATCTTTATAAAAAAATAAGAAAAAATACTTATGATTCATAAACCAAATATAAAAATCAATCTAAAAAAGTTCAATTATTATATTTTTATACAAAGCTATAGTATTTTCAATAATACCATAAATTTTGTAACATAGTAGAAAAATATAATTAAAAAAAGAGAAAAAAAGAGTTAGTGGCTGTGAAATCAAGGATTTATTCACAAAGAAGGGCTGCTATAACAATATTATTTTTGACATATTTTTTTTAAAAACACTATAACAATAGAAAATATACTAAATTTTTTTAAAAATATTTATGAATCTTAGTCATCTATCTTTATATAAAAAAAGAAAAATACTTATGATTCATAAACTAAATATAAAAATCAATCTAAAAGTTCAATTATTATATTTTTTATACAAAGCTATAGTATTTTCAATAATACCATAAATTTTGTAACATAGTATAAAAATATAATTAAAAAAAGAGAAAAAAGAGAGCTAGTGGCTGTGAAATCAAGGATTTATTCCCAAAGAAAGGCTGCTATAACAATATTATTTTTGACATGTTTTTTTAACAACACTATAACAATCGAAAATATACTAAAAATATTAAAAAAATATTTATGAATCTTACTTATGCATCTTTATAAAAAAATAAGAAAAATGCTTATGATTCATAAACCAAATATAAAAATCAATCTAAAAAAGTTCAATTATTATATTTTTTTAACAAAGCTATAGTATTTTCAATAATACCATATTTTTTGTGACATAGTAGAAAAATATAATTAAAAAAAAGAGAAAAAAAAGTAGCTAGTGGCTGTGAAATCAAGGATTTATTCACAAAGAAGGGCTGCTATAACAATATTATTTTTGACATATTTTTTTAAAAACACTATAACAATAGAAAATATACTAAATTTTTTTAAAAATATTTATGAATCTTAGTCATCTATCTTTATATAAAAAAAGAAAAATACTTATGATTCATAACTAAATATAAAAATCAATCTAAAAAAAGTTCAATTATTATTTTTTTTACAAAGCTATAGTATTTTCAATAATACCATAAATTTTGTAACATAGTATAAAAATATAATTAAAAAAAGAGAAAAAAAGAGCTAGTGGCTGTGAAATCAAGGATTTATTCACAAAGAAGGGCTGCTATAACAATATTATTTTTGACATGTTTTTTTAAAAGCACTATAACAATCGAAAATATACTAAAAAATATTTTAAAAAATATTTATGAATCTTACT
The DNA here is from genome assembly GCA_024322285.1 of Musa beccarii. Lineage (NCBI taxonomy): Eukaryota > Viridiplantae > Streptophyta > Magnoliopsida > Zingiberales > Musaceae > Musa > Musa beccarii. Next base: position 34,617,216 of record CM044402.1, read on the forward strand.
TATGCATCTTTATAAAAAAATAAGAAAAATACTTATGATTCATAAACCAAATATAAAAATCAACCTAAACAAGTTTAATTATTATATATATATTTTTATACAAAGCCATAGTATTTTCAAAATCAAATTATGGCGCCACAATTAAATTCTCATCCATTCTCTCGCCGCCCAATCCAAGGATATTAATAGTCTTTGAAAAGAAAAGAAACAACAAAACGGGGACGCATGAACCCTACCGGGCTTCGGGATTCCTACGCCGGCGGCCATGGACCATCCCAAAACCCTCGATCTCGTCAAGGAGCTTGTGCTCCGCCTCCTCTCCGCTGTCGATTCTCCCTCTTCCGACGCCGTCGACGAGCTTCCCCGAGCCCTCCGCTTCGCTCACCGCCTCCTTTCCAGCCGCATGGCACCTTCCCTCGCGCCGGATGAGCTCGTACTCGCCGAGACAATAAAGCGCCAGCTCGCCGCCTGCGGTCGCTCCTCCGACGCCCTGGCCTTCGCCGACCTCCGCACCAAGCTCTCAGCCCGCTCCTCCGCTCCCGGATCCATCCGCAACCGTTGGGCCCTCCTCTACCTCCTCAAGTCCCTGTCCGACTCCCGCCGCCGCGAGCCCCTCCTCCCTGCCCTCCCCCTCAACCCTCAGCCTCTCGCCGCCAAGAAAACCCTACCCCCGTCCTGCGGCATCCTCCTCGTCTCCAAGGATCCGGATAACATTCGTGAGATCGCACTCCGAGAGTACGGGGACATAGTCATGGACGAGACTGAGGTCTCGGAATCGGCCCTCGTGAGGGATATCCTCTTTGTTTCCCAGGGTATCGATGGGCGGTACGTGAGGTTCGATAAGGCGTCAGACCGCTATGAACCTCCGGATTTGCTGAAGCTGCCAAGATCCATGAGAACGATGGTCTGCAAGCTCTCTGAACTCGGATGGCTCTTCCGCAAAGTCAGGGGTTACATCACCGAGAGCATGAGCTGCTTTCCTGCTGAGGAGGTTGGGACGGTCGGCCAGGCCTTCTGCTCTGCTCTCCAGGATGAGCTTTCAGACTACTACAAGCTTTTGGCTGTTCTTGAGTCCCATTCTCTGAATCCGATCCCGACTCCTGGTTCGGTGTCGGGGGTAACAGTGAATTACCTGTCCTTGAGACGGCTTGCAGTCTGGCTCGCCGAACCCATGGTTAGGATGCGATTGATGGCAGTTCTAGTTGATGGGTGTCGATCTCTTAGAGGTGGAGCAATGGCTGGTGCGATACACGAGAGGGCGCGGCATGGGGATCCATTGGTACAGGAGTTCATGGGTTGTCTCCTCCGGAGGGTCTGCTCGCCTTTGTTTGAGATGGTCCGGAGTTGGGTCTTGGAGGGGGAGTTGGAGGATACATTTGCGGAGTTCTTCATACAGGGCCAAGCTGTAAAGGCTGAGTCTCTATGGCGAGAAGGCTACCAAATTCAGTCTGCCATGCTGCCTTCTTTCATTTCTCCTGCTCTGGCACAGAGGATCTTGCGGACGGGAAAGTCCATCAATTTCCTCAGAGCTTGCTGTGAGGACAACGGTTGGGCTACTGCTGCTGCTGAAGCGGCAGCTCATGTTGGCACCACTACTTCGAGGGGTGGGCTTGTGTATGGGGAGCCAAATGCTTTGGAAGCACTCGTTGTCGAGGCAGCTAAGCGGATTGATCGTCATTTGATGGATGTGATTCATAAGCGGTATCGGTTCAAGGACCATTGCCTAGCAATCAAAAGGTACTTGCTTCTTGGTCAGGGAGACTTTGTGCAATATTTGATGGATGTTATAGGCCCAGAGCTGTCAGAACCAGCCAACACAATCAGCTCATTCCAGTTGTCAGGGTTGCTAGAGATGGCAATCCGTGCGTCCAATGCACAGTATGATGATTGGGATATTCTAGATCATTTGAAGGTAAAGATGATGGAGCATGGTGACGGTACCAGAGGATGGGATGTGTTCTCATTGGAGTATGATGCGACGATGCCTCTGGACACAGTATTTACTGCATCTGTCATGAAGAAGTACCTCAAGATTTTTAACTTTCTATGGAAACTAAAACGGGTTGAGCATGCATTGATTGGAATATGGAAGATGATGAAACCAAATTCCATTATTTCTTGTATTTACACCAAAGAAGGTGCAGCGGTTAAGGCATGGTTTGTCGCTGTTCTACGTAGGTGCCAAGTACTGTGGAATGCAATGAACCATTTTGTGACAAACTTTCAGTACTATATAATGTTTGAGGTTCTTGAAGTTTCATGGGCACATTTCTCAGAAGAAATGGATGCTGCAAAAGATTTAGATGATCTTCTTGCTGCTCATGATAAGTATCTTAACTCAATTGTGGAGAAGTCGCTTCTAGGGGAGCAATCTCAGGGTCTTATTAGGATTCTGTTTGTTCTATTTGATCTTATATTGCGGCTTCGAACCCATGCAGAGAGGTGGTTTGAAAGCATCTTTCAGTTGCAGCTTAGGTGACTCTGGATTAGTTTATTCTATGAAGTTGTAAAGTGTTTGTTTAATCTTCTCTCTGACTCAGTTTGTCCTTGATATCTTTCACAGAGGGAAGAGCAACTTAAAGACAAACCTGAAGGAGGCAGGTTCACATCCTGATGTGGGTAGAAAAGCCATAATGCAACTTGCTGAAGAATTTCTACGGCGAATGGATGAAGACCTTGACAAGATTGCAAAAGAGTATTCGGCATCACTTGATGCTTTTATCTCTCAGTTGCCCATGCAACAACATGTTGATTTGAAGTTCCTTCTCTTTCGTCTAGACTTTACCGAATTTTATAGTCGGCTTTCCCCTAGCAAGTAAAATTTGGGCATACTGCAGAAGAAGCAATGCAAAAACAGTGATGTCAGTTGCTCTTTCTTGTACAACTTACGAGATTACTGGCCATTTCAGACTGTTGATTGTATATCATTTGTTTCACAAACATAAAGGTCAATTTCTACTCTTCATATTACAACGCGTTCTACATTTGAAACTTCTTTTACTTTTTCATTGAACTTTATGTTTAAATGGGATATTTATTAGCCTTTTTTTTTGTTGCAGATATTAAGCTTTACATTCCACGAAGAATCACATAATGAGGTTAAGGTACGCGTTTGTTTGTGGTTTTATATTTTGATATGCTGATGTACATGTCATTTATTTGATGGTTTTATTATGTCTTTGGATTTGTCGAGTGATGGTTATGAGGATTTTCTTCCCAAGCTTGTATTTTCTGATGAAATATGTAATTCTTTTAGTAAATGATGGAATCTACCATTTGCACGATCCTTTACTAAGTTATTGTCTATTTCCTCTTAATGTTTGCTTCAGTTGGACTACTTGATGTGGATGGCTAAAACTTTTTTTTTCTTCAAAAAAAAGATAGAAACTTGATTAAGTTAGACGTCTATAACAGCCAAAGCTTTACGTATCAGAGTTCAAAAAACAAGCAAAACCCGTGGCCAATCAGATCTCTTCAATTGGACCACCTGATTACATCTTGCAAAAGTAACCAGTGAGCACATTGGTTAGCCTCCCCAAATACATGAGAGATTTTACAAGTCTGCAACTTGTTTAGGTTGTTAAAGATGTTTCTAACACACAATTAGTATATCTTCAAGGAGGTGGTCCCTCATGATTGAAGACTCTTAACAATTTGAAGAGCATCAGTTTCAATGTCAACTGGTTGGGAACCCTCAGCTATTGCAGCTTGATCCCTCCATCCTTCAAAAATTTACATCCTGCCAGAAGGCATTGATCATCTTCTGCTCTGTGTATGGAGCTAGCCCCACTCGTCAGCGCATGAACAATAAAAGCCCTATTAGTATTCAGCTCGATCCATCTACTAGGGGTTTAGTCCACTGCACTAGAATGTGCTCCATCCTTAAATTCCTATAGCTCTACATGATGGGTTACCACTCATAACCAAGCCCACATTTTTGAACAAGATAGAAATAAGGTTGGCTCTAGTATTATTAAAGCACCGATCATTATGAGTCCTCTAAATCAATTAGAGACAATAAACAATAAAGGTTTTAACAATCACCCTGCTATCTCTAGGCAAAACATCACTTCATAAAGCCATAACCCCTCTCTCCATTCATCAGAAAATGGAAAATTCAAATCCAATTCAGTTGAAACAATCTCCAGATTACAGGAGCAAAAGGACAAGAGAAGAAGAAATGGCCTTGGTCATGTAAATGCTCCACACGTAAGTAACAGATATCAGAATTAACAATGCTAAAGCAAGCAAGCCTAGCAGACATTTGTAGCCTATGGTGGAGAAGCTTCCAACAAAATAGAGTAGCCCCAGGAATTGCAGGGATCCTCCATAGCCTACACCATTTATCTGTTCTATTAACAAGAGAAACAAGATTGAGGAATATCTATTTGCATTTATTGGCTGATTGTTGCCCCTTATGATCAAACTGCCATACTACATGATCATCATAAGAGAGGACAGGTGCACATCCTAAATGACAGTGAAAGATGCCTAAACAACTGTAGAATCAATTCCCATTCAATATTAAATAAAAAATTATACATGTGTCCCAGGGAAAAATCCATGTTGAAAAAGTAGGCTTGAAACAAATAGGTTTATCAAACAACTACTTATGATGAATAATTTTAATTGAAGAACCATCATCAATAACATAAGCAAAACCATCATCATGCTAAGAAAAATCTACGAGGAAAATTTTCCGACATCAGCTGATTTTTTTATCTTTATTCTTAAATATAGCAATCTTTCGTCAATGATTTCAGACCCATCTCGTTGTGTAACGTGAACTAACATGATCCATGCTAAATTTCTTGCTAATAGAATCAAACCTGTCCTTAACCATTTTATTTTGACTAAGCAATCATCTTTTATTGCTGGTTGTAGCATACAAGCATACATAACATCCTGATTGTTCAGGAAATCACTCCTTTTATGCTTAATTCTCGTGGTATATCATTGATCTTGAAGAAGCATATGATTGTATTTGTTGGAATGTCATTATCCAAGTTTTGTCGCTATTCAAGTTCCCCCTTCTCTTTATTAAATGGATTCATAAATGTATTGCTTCCTTGATTTGCTTGCTGTGTTAATGGTGTAAAATCCAGCTTTTTCCTTGCTAAACATGGCATTCGGCAGGGGGATCCAGTTCCCCCTATCTATTCATGATTGTGGTCCAGATCTTATCTTATTGCTGGATACACTGGGACTTTCACACTAGAAGTTAACCTAGCAAAGGCCACTTGAAATTAGTTAGCAATGTCATAAAAGCAAGCCTGGACGTTCACTTCTTGGTGCTCGGTCATGGCTTAATAGTTCAACCATACACAATTAGGTGGATGGAGAAACGGGAAGGCACGTTCGCTAGATCAGTAATAGTGATTGGGAGATTGACAGGTAAAAAGAGGAGAAATACAACTAAGAAAGGGCTATGATACAAGTAGATAGAACTGGAGCTACCTTGATAGAATGTTAATTGAGAATGTCAAGTTTTTGGGGGTAAAAATATTGCTCCTTATAACTATCATAAACGAGTGAGAAATTGGTGAGGATTTGAAGGCATTTGCAAACAAGAAGAAAGAGTTACAAATAGAGAAGAGAGAGAGAATAATTTATTTTCGACAACTTAAGAGCTGCACATGGAATGCAAGGTAATTTTTGGATATATATGGATCTTTGTTTTCTATTTTTATATGGAAAGGATTGTAGAACTTCTATCATCATACTAAAAAGTGAGAGTAATGGAGCTGGAGTATTGGGAAATTAAGAGGAAAAAGAAGTGGAGTGAGGCTTTTTCCGTGACTCGAACTTTGGTCTCCCAGATTGCAATGGAACAACCTTACCATTGTACTCGGACCTGCCCTCTAATTAATAATCTAATAAAACATAAATTTGTTATCTATAATTTTTACAAAATCAAAAGTAGTTTAAGCTTTTTTTTGGTCCAACAATTGATAAATTTGAAATTATTTTATGGAAAAGATTAAAGTTTCTAAAGAAAATGTTTAATCGTTAAAGGCCAAATGAAATTAGGATGTTTTAACTTTATTTGTTTAATAAAATTATTTGCGTCTAGATTTTCTAACCATAATTATTTAATAAGGTTTTGAATTTAACCCTTGATAATATATGATTTAGGATCTAGATGTGTCACTCATCATTTCCACATCTTTTTGGATGATCTCTGAGGTTTAAAGCCATATGTGATAGTTTGGTCAATGAGTTATGGTCAATGAGTTATAAATCTTTACCAAGAAATATGATTGGAGATTAAAGATACTGACAAAAGGATGAGAATGAGAACAAAGTGACACTACGAAACATAGATGTGTTCTTTTGTGGGTGCTTTAATTTTGCTTATGTGTATGGTTGTGTCGTCTTGTGCTAGACAAGAAATACAGAAGTCCACAATTGATCCATTTGACTTTCAATTTTATAATAATGGCTTGTATTTAATGATTAATTGGGTGTACAAGGTGGAGACTTTAGGTAATCCACCTTTGGATGTGGTAGGAGATCCTCCACGTCCATCATGTTTTATCTTTGAGGCAGTCAAGCAAGAGCAATGATTAGGATGGTAGGAGCCACAAGAAAAGCTCAACTAAACCAAGACAGATGGTTAAATAGCCAACATAGTTGATAATATGAGATGTGGTGAAGAACTTTGGGATGCCTTAGAACATCATCACCGATTGATATTCAAAATTCTTTAGATGATGTTGGAACTGTTTGGTGCCAAACTATACTTCTCCACGAGTCCACATCCTCAAATTGTCAACCAAAAGGAAAAAAAATAAATGCTCTTTTGGAGCAATATCTGTGACACTATGCAAGTGCCAACCAAAGAGATTGGGTGAAACTATTGGATGTAACACACCTAAGTGATAGTGTATAAAATACACTCACTAAAGATTGATGATTAAAGCACACCTAACTTTTGAGGATATCATCTAGCTTAGCTAGTAATTACTCTGATATCAAGATCTTGGGATCAAATTCTGTCAACACTACTTATAATTTGTAAAAAAATAAAAAAAGGAAGTAATTACATAGGAAGTTGTCCCTCATCATATCATCTCGACAAAAAATGACATCAAAATGTAGAGATAGCTCGGGCACTTCCCCTCAACCTAACATCTTGCCAAGGAATGACATCAAAGTGCAGAGATAGCTTAGGCATACATGGAGCAGGTTGCTAAGAAAATAAAGAAGTGGGCCAATCTGGAAATGCAACCTCCATAATTCAAAATTGGTGGCCTTGTGTTGGTCAACCTTCACTTGTCATCTCTTCAATTCTTCAAGCAAAGAGAGGATTGATGTGCAAATATGAAGGCCCTTTTCCCATCATTGCAAAGGTAAACAATGTTTAATACACCATGTGTTCAGCTCCCAACATGGTTCATAGTCCACAATGTGTTCCATGCAAGCAATTTAAACGCCTACCACTTTGATCCACAAGACCAAGGAACATACAAACACATCCACCCCACACAAGGATATCTTACAAGCCATGAGTTGAAGCCATTTTGGCGGATTGTAAGTGGAAGCTTCCAAACGGAGCAGAACAAAGTAGTTGGCAAAGTGGCATAACCTTCTAAAGACCCAAGCAGGTTGGGAGTTGGAGGATACCCTTCACCATTGAAAGACATCATCATGACATATCGACACACATTGATGAGGGCATCAATAGCTTAAGTGGAACAGAGTGTCGCAACGAGCTTGCAGTGATAGCACCTTTGTTGTGCAAGTAGTTCTGCTATTGTTCATTGTTAACTTTTCTTGTATGATGTAAATACTAAGGCCTATAGTTAGCCCAGCAACCTAATTTTGCATATAATTTGCTTTGTCCTTGTATGGACAGTTCGTAGGTCATTCTCTCGATTGAACTTGCATTGGACCAAAATCAGCCAAAATAACCTCGTTGCCTCTACTGCTATAGCGTTTTAAAGTGTTAGTTTTGTGGGCTGAAATGTCAGCCATATCAACGCCTAGGAACCCTCGGGTGGCACCTAGCTAGGGAGGGCTCCTAGATAGCATATGAGAGAACTTCAACAATCACTCGAGTCTATTTGCTGTGTGCTTTGCTAGCATTATGCTCCATCAAGCTCTTCGACACCCTGTGTGCGTACTTGTGGTTGCTTTCTTTGGCCATAACAAACTTCTTGTCGTCCAATTGGTTGTTTAGTTTGAAGGGCAACAATGACACTTTGCTTGTCACTTGCCTATTCGTGTAACTCATTTTCTTCTTTGTAGTTTCTCATAACCATATAAGAGGATGCAACTAAGCTGACTCTTCTGTGTTTCTTTGGTGCTACATGACTTAGGTAATTCAAGCTAAATCCATGACACATCACCAATACTACGTTTCAGAGGTTGTGTCGCATCATGACCCTGCAACGACAAACCCTTATTTTCCATCTGACCATTGGGCATCTTAATGTCACATGCAACTTGAAGTCCCTAGATTCTGTTGTCCTCATCCTCATGAGTCTACTTCCTGGAAGGTTGCTGCACCATACCAATCCGAGTGGCAGCCCGACTAAGGATCATTGGCCTTACTATCGTGGTTTCGAACTTGTGGTTGCCTTCTTTGGCCTTGACAAACTTCTTGTTTGTCGGTTGTTCTATTTGAAGGGCAAGAATGACACTTTGTCTATGACTTGCCTCCTCGATTAACTCCTTTTCTTCTTTGCAACTCTTTGTAACCAAAGAAGGGGTTGCAACAAGGCTGACCCTTTTGCAAGTAGGTGTCGCTTGGGTGCTGCACGACTAAGGGTCATTGGCCTCATTGTATTGTGGTGGGTGCAATAACCCTGCCTCGAGGAACATTCGAACAGTCTGTTACCAATACATTCACATTGGAAGCAAACTGGGATACGTTCTTATGATCAATAACTTGAAAGAAATCTACTGATGAGAAACTACGAATAATCCTAAAAATACTACCCGAGCACAACCACAATGGTTGAGAGGGATTTGTGATTCCGTTAATTCTAAGGCAACCCAGGTAATTACAGCCAAATTGGTGCCATGCACATAGATTCTATCAAAGGCTGAAAATCTGATCGCCATGGCATTGGTTGGATTGCTTGACCTTGAACAATCCAAGACCTACCCATAAGAACAAAAAATGCATCCTTCTCTGTTGCAAATTTAAGCAGAATGAAACCGGTCTTCATGTCAAGAATCTTAGGGGCCTGAGTTACCTTCCATAAACCACAAATGGCATATCTAATGATCTCCATCGGCAGATGTTACCTGAGGAATTGATCCACTAGACTATCGGTCCAATGCCGTCACTACGCCATTAACTTATCATCATCAAAGGCCAGACTCTTAATCTTCTCAAATTTAGGGCTGGTGAGAATTCTCATTCCGGAATCGTGTTGGTGATGTCGACCTGAGTGCACTTTCACCCAAGTCAATGGGGTCTTGGTATTGCTGAGGAAACTTTACCCTCGGTAGCCATGTTGGTCTTAACCTTCCCAGCAGTGGCTTCGTGAGGAGGATCCGTATGCCGACTAGGGAGCTTGGGATGTGAAACATTAGGGGAAGGAGCAGATGCAGACATCGTCTCCATAAAAGTTCTGCCCGAAGGATATCATCTTTGAATTGAGAGTTCACTTGAAGAATTTAAACATTGTGTGGTGGTCTATCAGACAACCTCATGATCAAAGCCATTAATGCTCTGATCTTGAAGTCTTGTGTGATCCACCAGACCGAGTTGCCTATAGAACAGAACCTGTTCGAGTAAGGTGTTTAGTTCCAAAATTTACATTTTGTTTTATACCTTGTATCAAGCAACATTTGTATTGGAAACAGCTTGTTATGCCATGATCCGATTGATGCTCTTTTGTTTTGGTCAATATGAACTGCAATGTAATGTAACAAGATCTTCTTTCCGAATGGATTGCTTACAAACTGCATTTGAAGTGGCAACGCGATACATTGTGTTGTAGCAACGGTGTAGCGGCTGTAGCTATTTATATCTGTCATTTTCCAAGTAAAATGTAAGTAATCTTCAAACTGATGTAGATTTGAGTTCTTATTGGTACCACTTGATAATATTTCATACGGTCGCTGCGTTTTATACTGTCAGGCTGCGGTTGTCTCCGAAAACTAAATTTACATCATCACTCTGTTTCGGATGTTTTGCAAATGTAACAATTCTTGGCTTACCTCCCCCTATTAAACTGATTTAGTACTGATGATCAAACTAGGTGTGGTTAGAACCTCATCCAGATCGATCAACCCAGCAAACTTAGTTTCATATTTGCTGACCAGCAATCTGATATAGTGTTCATGATAACTTGTACAACTGACATTTCTGCAGACCTAATTGTTTATTCTGGATGTGCTTTGGTGTTAAACAAACTGGGAAGTTCTATGTGGGATTCCATCTTCCTGCTAAGTGGAAATTAACAAAACAGGTAATTATCCCTTTGTGCAATCTGTATCACTCCCCTGCTTTACTGCTAGACTTTTTGTAGAGTTGTTGTTAGTGATTCAGCTATAATATATATTTATTCCAAGCATCAATTTTCCCTTCTCTAACATTTTTATATGTTAAACTTGCTTTGCATGATAGTATCAACATAGTGCATGTACAGCATGTAGATTGATGGTCCTTATTATTAATGAGCTCAGCACCTTGGTACTCAACAGGAAAAAAAAAGAAAAAAGATTGGTGCTTATCATAGTGCAAATCATTTAACCAATATATAATGTTATCTGCCTGCCCCTCATTAGGGTGAGTTGCCTTTATGGTTTCAATATGAAACATTTGGGATACAGAACCCTAGAGAAATTTTATGTAGATTGATCTTTAAGGGGGATAATTTTATGGTTGAAATTGTGGATTGATATTTGTTACTAAAAAAAGGTGGAGGTTACATGCTTATATAGGGTTTCAAACCCTAGCCCTAGGGGGTTGTTTCCTAAGTAAATTATCTTTTTTACTCTTAACCCTAGTCGACCTGCCTAGAAAAGGGGACGACAACTAGGAAGTCCTAAAGCCCTAAATATAAACCCTAATCACTTTTTATAGAATAGAAGTGGCTATGTGGGGTTTATTACAATCTCATAAGGTTTTTATTAGCTGCTACTTGATTGAGTATGATCATATTGTTGTGATCATATTGTTGTGGCACTTGTGCTGCTGAAAGCTCATGGAGAGGCCCATTTTGATCATTTATGTCCATAATCATGGATCCAATACAAGAAACAATTTATACAACTATAATTCTAGTTACACATCCTAGATGCTATTGTGGTTCTTGAAACTTTCGAAAGCTTGTGATAATTCACGAGGAGACATCAGAACACAGCACTTGAGTTAATTTTCTGGTGGTTTCTCTCATTCATGATACCCTGACCTTAATCAGAGCAGATTCGCATGAAGCTTTAGAAATCGAAGTCATGAACAAGGTCAATGCTCAAAAGATAGCTATAATTCTTCAAAGCGAGCTATTTATAGCTCCTAAAAGGCCTCAAACATGGAGTCGAATATTCAAATTTCTAAAATTTTGAGGTATAGGCAATAATACTACCGACACTAAGCGATACTACTATCATAACTTTTGACATAAGCTACAAATTTGGACTCCAATAGTCGTATAGCTACAAAATTTGAATTTTGTACATCCCAACATTTTCTTAGGTCGTACCATCGTCGCCATAACAAAAAAGATTGACAAAGCACAAACAATACTTATTGATTGACTCAAGTAATATTGTTGCCTAGGTTTGGTAGCGTCACCACCCAAAACTAGTTAAGGTTACTTGTTTGGCCTTCTAATGGACGCAATTTGGCCCAACTTAAGCTTGATAGCTTTTATGAGAAATGGGCTCTATTTTAGCCCAATATCATAATTTTTTACATAAGCTACAAATTTGGACTCCAATAGTCGTATAGCTACAAAATTTGAATTATGTACATCCTTTCATTTTCTTAGGTCGTACCATCGTCATCATAACGATACCACCACTAAAAAGATTGACAAAGTACAAACAGTATTTATTGACTGACTCGAGTAGTATTGTTGCCTAGGTTTGGTAGCGTCACCACCCAAAACTAGTTAAGGTTACTTGTTTGGCCTTCTAATGGACCCAATTTGGCTCAACTTAAGCTCGATAGCTTTTATGAGAAATGGGCTCTATTTTAGCCCAATATCATAATTTTTGACACAAGCTACAAATTTGGACTCCAATAGTCGTATAGCTACAAAATTTGAATTATGTACATCCTTTCATTTTCTTAGGTAGTACCATCATCATCATCATAATGGTACTACTACTAAAAAGATTGACAAAGCACAAACAATACTTATTGACTGACTCGAATAGTATTGTTGCCTAGGTTTGGTTGTGTCACCACCCAAAACTAGTTAAGGTTACTTGTTTGACCTTCTAATGGATTCAATTTGGCTCAACTTAAGCTCGATAGCTTTTATGAGAAATGGGTTCTATTTTAGCCCAATATCATAACTTTTGACATAAGCTACAAATTTGGACTCCAATAGTCATATATAGCTACAAAATTTGAATTTTGTACATCTCACCCTTTTCTTAGGTCGTACCTTCGTCGTCATAATGGTACCACAACCAAAAAGATTGATAAAACACAAACAATACTTATTGATTGACTCGAGTATTATTGCTGCTTAGCTTTGGTAGCGTCACCACCCAAAACTAGTTAAGGTTACTTGTTTGACCTTCTAATGGACCCAAATTGACTCAACTTAAGCTCGATAGCTTTTATGAGAAATGAGCTCTAATTTAGCCTAATAACGGTGCAAATTGGCCAAAAATGAGATTGATAAAAATCTTAACAAATCAACCACTCATGGCATATCTTCGAATCTTTCAGCACAGTCTACTCTTTCGACATGTTATCCGATCTTTCGATACTTCATCTGAATTATCGACACATTACTCTATTTTCTAGCATATCGCTCATTCATTCGACATATCAACTTCATCATAACGTCTGATCTTCTGACGTGATATTTGATTTTTTTTCTTTTTAATTCGATGTTCGAATCTCAAGCATGAAGTTTGACCTATGGCACGTCGACAAATCCTTCTGACTCGATGTTCAATTCTGGCATGGCAATATTTCGATACAAGGTTTGAATCTCCAATTCGACATTGGCCCTTTCATGGTTCGAGTTTATATTAAAAACACACTAATTCATTAAATTTATTAATTACTTTTGCATCAAAATTCGGGTTTCAACATGATGTTGGGGATAAGTGTGGAGTTGATTATTCATTGGAGCTACAAAATTTAGTCAATGGCATACCCAACAAGACTCATCCAATGCTATATTAAAAAGGTAACTAATTAGAAATAAAATAAGAGCTTATGTTAAAAGTATTGCCAGAGAGATCTAATGGGCATACATCGAGCTGTTTTTGTTTTTGTTTTTTTTATGAATCGTAGAATGTTATTCGAATACAAAAAGTCAACCAAACTGTCAAATGTCGTCATCGACGTCATGTGTTGACTTGGCGTCCGACTTGGTCTCAGATCAGCATCGATATGACGATATCATTTTCCCCACGTCAACAATCAAATTCAAAGAACAGAAGCATTCAACTTTAAACATAATTCCGAATGCAAATATCCAACATGTCCAACTACAATAAATCAATGTTCAATTTCATGAAAAATCTTATGTCGATTGCATGCTTAACCAAATTTAATGTACGAGGTAGAGAGATGCTCTTAGTTTAATATACTTACCTACTTAGATTGAGAGGAAGGATCGTGGTGTTCTAATTATTGAGAAAAACTTATTATAATGAAATAATTCTTTTTCATGTATCAAAATTGATTCTTTATCAAAATATCAACTTGATATCAAAAGCAAATATTAACCATAACAGCAAAACAATGAATCAATCATAAAATGAGACTAAATTTTTTATGTGAAAGATCGAGAAAAATCACAGGATCATAGTTCATTTTAAACTTTCATTATCATCAATAATGATAAAATAATTATAATAAATCTTCTTTAAAATAACAAGATGATTATAATAATATCAAGATCGCATATCTTGATTCAAGAATAGCATAAATAGTAAAACAATGAATCAATCATAAAGTAAGACTAAATTTTTTATGTGAAAGACCCAATACGAGAAAAATGATAGAATCATAGTTCATTTCAAACTTTTACTATCACCAATAATAATAAAATAATTATAATAAATCTTCTTTAAAATAACAAGATGATTATAATAATTTCAAGATCTTATATCTTGGCTCAAGAATAGTATATCATCATCACATAGATAAATCTCATGAAAGGAAAAGTTTAGATTTTACCAAATGAATAAATCAAAAAAATATCTTAGTAAGGATAAATTATAGATCGGTATCGTTAGGATTACAGAGCTTGCTACAAGGATTCTGCACATTAAATTTGAGTCAAAACTGATGAAGTTTAACCACTGACCATCAAATAGAAAACTCAAAATCCTAATTTTCTCTCTCCATCGTGCCTACTAAAACCTTTGCTGCCTTTAATTGCACACACATCTCTTTTTTTTTAATAACTGATTTAAGCTCAAAGGTTTAATTATTCGGTCCAAGCCCACATATCAATTGCCTCCAACATTAATTTAAAAGAAAATAAGAAAGAGGAGAGAGCAGTGAAAAGAAGTCAACGTGTCTCTTTTATTAATAATTTCTATTTATTTTTTTTCTCCCTTCTTTATTCTTCCTCCTGCTTATAGAACATGGTTTTATTCTTGACCGGTTCGGCTACAAAGGACACGGGTCGGTTCCCAAACCAGACCGTGAAACCGCTGCATCGTTGTACTGCTGCGCCACCTACTGAGGTCCTAATTATATACCGCCCTCTTCTTTTGCCCGCTTCCTCGCCCGCTATCTTCTGCAACGCGAACGAACGCATCGGGCCACCGGCGGCTGTGACCGGCCAGGTACCTCGTCCTTCCCTTCTTCGTCCTCCCATTCTGTTTTCTTCCTCTTCGCACCCCTCTTTCTCCTCTCCGAGTCGGTCCTACTGGATCTGGTCGTTAACGGCCCGAATGCGTCCGGAATCGGTCGAACCTGGCAGATTCCTTTTTGTTCCGGGGAGGTCGACAATCTAAAAGAGGGCGTCGGGCAGATCCGGAAGATCGTGGTCAAACATGGCCAATCGAGATCCGGATCGGCTGATGCTGGCTGGGATCCGCCAGTTTCTGCTAATTTTGAGATTGTCGAGACATATATCACTCTTTTGTGCAATTTAAACATCATTTAGAAGCGTATGCAAGCAACTAGCGATCGTAAGCACTGGTAAACCTTTCTGAGTAAATTAGGAACAAGTAAGGTTGCTCTGATTTTTCAATCTGTACTGGACGGTGACTGTTCTAGGGTTTGGTCACTGCCAACTGATCGCATTGTATATGTTTAATTTTAAGACGTATTTTTTAAACTATGATATGTATATTCTGCATTATAAAATATTCTGCATGCTTAGGAATCACGACATTTTATGCAATGAAAGAAATCTCTGAATGAATAAACCTAAGAACTAACTAACTGCATGGTTAATTTAAAATTATCAGAAAATATTATGTCGGAAAGTATTAAAAAATTGCTAGTTGGATTGAATTCTGTATGATAGGGAATTACTGAAGAGAACAAAATGAAACAACATTTTCCACAATGAAAGAAATCTCTGAATTAATCTAGGAAAAAATAACATTAAATGAACCATTGATCGGTAAGATTTATTTATTGAGGACCTAGAATCGGAAGCCACCTTAAAAAATATTGCATTCATCAAGTAGTACAACAATGAAGCAACATTTAGAAAAAGAGGGAAAAGTTATAAACGAGAACCAAAAACTAATACACTGGAAAGAAAAAAGAAAAATGAAGGAATCAGTAGTGCATATTTTATTAAAAATGTTTCAGATTAGAAGAAGAGAATGGGACAGTTTGGTGAAAAGGGTTGATGATTTCTTCTGCTTTGTATAGTTAAGATAGAGAAGATCATATGGTCCAATGCAATGGGTTGGAGGAAACTGCAGATCGGAAGGGATTGATGGCGTGGAGGGTGACAACAAGCATGGGAGAGATGGCATCTGTGCGGTAGGGGAAAAGGTTACAGAAAGGTCATGTTGCATCACCAATCAATGTATGAATTTTTCTAGAGTAATTTACGGGTAATTAGTTGAGTGAAGATTGAATTAACTTATTTAAACGACTTATATGTTCTCAGATACATTGGACAAAATGGAGAGATTATGCCGTGGACAATAATATGGAGGGAATGGGAGTTACACTATACATCTTTCCTTCTAGTTAATTGCAGATTCTATCGCCTTAGTGTGGGATTAGCAGTTCAATCCTCGTCTCTTGCACAAGTTGCACATTTGTCACCATTATGGTGGATGATGCCCCTTGGTGGACTTCTGTGCTTGAACTAGATTGAATGAGACTTGTATCCTACTTTTAGTCAAGGATGATTTGAGGCTTGCATCCTGTGTCTAATGTCCCTTCTCAAAAAATTGTAAAAACGGGAAGAATAGAATCATGCACATTTATTTATATCCAGAGATATTAAGGAGAAAAGATGCACCAAAGTGAAGTTAAAATGTGAGAAACCCTTCCATAAGAGGAATCTAGCTTCCAAGTAGACAATCAATTGATACTTTTCTTTCTCAGTGGGAAAACTCTAATCTAAACACTCTTATCTCTGCTCCTGTTTGGGATTTTGAGTATGTTGCCAGAAAATGAACTTCCTTATCTAGGTTAGTCTGATCAGACTCAATAAATGAATAAGCAATTTTTTGCAATCTGTACTTTTCTTAATGAAGTTAGTTCTTTCTCATTCACGATTCAGTTACATGACAAATGTCATGAACAGTACCTGAGCCTAAAACATCTTTGAATAGCATAAAACTTTATAAAAGAACACCAAAGTTATCTAACACTCTTCAAACTACGACTTTGAAGCATCATCATATATGCCCTTTGTGTGGTATCCTTGTGTTTTAAATGCTCCAGTATGATCCATTATCTCCATTACGACCATCAAGGCTTAGGTTTTTGTCAAATATGTTTAGCAGTGTCAGGGAACATGGCCTGAAGATAAAAGAAATGATTGTCAACCGGGAGTTTTCTTTGTTTAAATAGCTTTACTCAATAATCTGGGACTGTGAGCCCTCCTTTTGTGTTGTTTTCCTTGGAAATTGTGAGTATCTTATAAATATCACAAAATTGCAACTTTATCGACTTAGAATTGGATCAGAGGCCTAATTAAGATTCATATTCGTTCAGTAGTAAATTGATTTTGTTAAACCTCTACTGTTAGTTTTCCAGTTGCTTAGTTCTGTGCTTATAATTTTGAATGGTTACGATGATAACATCAAATATCGAGACAGTGACTGAATTAGCTGAATATACTTTGTGAAGTTCTTCACGGGACTACATGCTTGAAGAGAATAATATTATGTTTGCTAACACACAATCCCACTGCTGTCAGATAAACATTGATTTTTGATATTTTCATTTGGAAAGTTGTAGAGCAACTATTTCTTTGCTATTTGACATTTATGTTGTTATATTCTTTAATTATTAGTTGTCCAATTTTCTATTGCCTCTTGGTTACACTTGGTAAAATCACATCCGACATACTCATCCCTTGAATATGGGCTAATGAAATTGTATCATATCGCTGACCATAGGAAATTTTAACAAACAATTTTCTTTCATTGAATTGTCAATGTTATATAACATGCAATTTTGAGAATCCTTTTGTGTAGACTAAAAGTATTCTTTTCGTGTGCTGTATCAGGCATCCAGGTACCGATCGTCATCTTTTGACTACAATTATATTCAGTTGTGTGACCAGTTTTGGATTCTTAGATTTCTTTTATGGAAGTTGCTTCGAGAACTATAGCTTCTGCTTCAAGATGCCTTTATGCTAGAAAAACACAGAACAACGGAATCGTGTAGGGATAATTCTATCGAAGAGTAATGCAACACCGGGACAACGATTGGGACACTGGCACATAATTTGCAAGGACCAACCGGAAAAATTGATGAAATGAGAGTTCCAAAGCGGTATGCTATTATTTTATTGACCTTCATCTGCACAAGTGTATGCTACATCGAGCGCATCGGATTCTCAATTGCTTATACGGCGGCTGCAGATGCAATCGGTGTGAATCAATCAAGCAAGGGCCTGATACTTTCGACATTCTATTACGGATACGTTGTGTCGCAGGTGCCTGGAGGTTGGGCTGCCCAGTACATCGGAGGAAGACGTGTTCTGCTTCTTTCGTTCGTGTTGTGGTCGCTGACGTGTGCTCTGGTCCCACTAGATGCAAACAGAATGTACATAATGGTGCTCTCCCGCTTGCTCGTAGGGGTGGCGCAAGGTTTTATATTTCCGTCCATCCACACAATTCTGGCACAATGGGTCCCTCCTCACGAGCGCTCTCGTTCCGTGTCTCTTACCACTTCGGGGATGTACCTCGGAGCAGCCGGTGGTATGCTCCTGCTACCGAGTTTGGTGAAATACGGTGGGGCCCAGTCGGTTTTTCTGGTCGAAGCATCCTTGGGTGTCACATGGTCCGTAATGTGGTTCAGGTTTGCCAGAGACCCGCACCGTTCCGAGCATCCGAAGGCCATCGCTGCCGGTTTTGGAGATTCCGTGTTGCCAGTTTCAACTCTCAAAGAGAAGAGAATCCCGAGCGCCGGAAGCATACGGTCGGTCGGTAAAATCCCATGGAAGAGAATGGTATTCAGTTTGCCGGTCTGGGCAATTGTGGTCAACAACTTCACTTTCCACTATGCGCTCTACGTTCTTATGAACTGGTTGCCGACATACTTCGAACTGGGCCTTCAGCTGAGTCTCCAGGAGATGGGATCCTCCAAAATGATGCCGTATCTAAACATGTTCATATTTTCAAACATCGGTGGAGTGTTGGCTGATTATTTGATCACGAGAAGGATCTTTTCGGTGACCAAGACACGGAAACTTCTCAACACCGTAGGTTTTATCGTTGCTGCCGTTGCTCTGATGGCCCTTCCATCATTCAGAAACTCCAAAGGAACCGTGCTCTGCTCTTCGGTTTCTCTTGGTTTCTTGGCCCTCGGGAGGGCTGGATTTGCCGTAAACCACATGGACGTGGCTCCAAGATACGCAGGGATCGTCATGGGAATTTCCAACACCGCTGGGACCTTGGCCGGCATCGTCGGCGTCGGACTCACAGGAAGGATTCTAGAGGCAGCAAAGACCGACGACGTGGATCTTTCAAGCTCCGAAAGCTGGAGAAGCGTGTTCTTTATTCCAGGTTATCTCTGCATAATTAGTTCGCTCATATTTTTAGTATTCGCCACGGGGGAAAAAATTTTCGAGTAACAAACAAACCACACCCCCCGATGCAGCACCCGTTCCATCACCTAAAGTCGTAGATTCTTACATTTTTTAGGCTACTCGATATCAAAATACAAAGAGGGAATTATGTGGAATACCGGGTTTGCATAACTGTTCACAGCATCATTTGTTCTGTTATTATTCTAGTCATGCCATTTGAATTAGTTGAGCTCACATAGCCTGTGTCTTGGATGACTTGTTGCATAATTAGCAAAAGACTAGTACCAGTGTTGGTCCTCTTTTTTGCGCTTCTTGGTAATTGCATTTTTTTTTTTTTTTGTTTCTTCCCCGGTGTCTTTTGCCACCAATTAGTGTTGATTACGGTGCAAGCTATAGCATTTTGTTTTTAGAACTGCTCGGTCTTCTTATAAGCCAACACTTTCTATTAGATATAGACTATGCTCTGGACCTGTGTGGGCTAGAGAGGAGGTGGGAGCCGAAGAGTAGCCACTTTTGATCGGTGCTCCGATGGGCTGCTGCACCACAAACAGGTGCCGAGTTAGGGGATTACAGTAGCCCCAATAAGGAGTAATTCTAGAATTAGCTATTAATACCTGGGTTTTGAATACCGATCCATAATGGGATCCGTAATGGCATATCAAGCTTTGCATGGTACGGTACGTATCGGTTGATACGGTACGTATATTAGGGCACATTTTAAAATTAACTATTAAAATTAGGGTTTCATCTACCATATTAGGAGTAATTCTACCAATTAGCGATAATACAGGGTTTTGAAATCGATCCGGATACATATTGAGCTTTGCTTGGTACATCTTGGTATTTGTCGGTGACACCTCGATACGTATATTGGTCATATTTTAAAATTAGCTATTAAAATTGGGTGTATTTTTGTTTCTTCCAATCAAGTAATTATAGAATTGCCATTAAACTAGTGGTTTTGATTAAGGTGACACATCGAGCTGCTTAGCATTTTTTGTTTTTAGAATTTATATTAGGGCACATTTTAAAATTAGCTATTAAAATTAGGGTTTCAAAGAGTCCCAAGAGGGTAATTCTAGAATTAGCTATTAAACCAGGGTTTTGAATACCGATCCGGTGACATATCGAGCTTTGCTTATATCGCACCCATCGGGTGATGGCTGAGGGCACATTTTAAAATAGGTGCTAAAATTAGGGGATTATAGTAGCCCCAATAAGGAGTAATTCTAGAATTAGCTATTAATACCAGGGTTTTGAATACCGATCCGTAACGACATATCGAGCTTTGCTTGGTACGGTACGTACCGGGTGATACGGTACGTATATTAGGGCACATTCTAAAATCTTAAAAATACTTTCATCTACCACGTTAGAACGTACCGATCGAAATCTAGGACAGTATCGGTTGGTACACCTTGGTAAGCCTCAGTATCGGTGTTGGTCCTATTTTGTGCTTCTTGGTAATTGCATTTTTTTTTTGTTTCTTCCTCAATGTCTTTTGCCACCAATTAGTGTTGATTAAGGTGCAAGCTGTAGCATTTTGTTTTTAGAACTTAATATTAACGATTTCATTTTATTGTGATAGATGTGCTTTGCCTCCGATAGTTTCCCTCCTATAAGAATTCAAATTGCATGGGAGTCACTGGTAATGTAATCTTTCCTGAGAAGATATATGAGAAATTAATTTGAACCATATGATGATCAAGATAATAAATCCAAGATTAAGCTCCTTAGAAACAAATAATGGGCTATATATATATATAGGGTTGGCAAGAGCGTTACGTTTTATAGATCCTTATACTTTCAAAAATTATATTGAAATATCTGTATTTATGAAAGTGAAATATTTAATTTCATTGCTCTAACAATATTCTCTCTCTCTTTCTTTTTAATTTTTAACACTATAAAATTATCTTTTTAATCTTGTATAGAGATGTCAATTTTTGAAAGTGTAGAGACTGAAATATTAAAGATAATTAATTACAAAAGATAATTTATAATTAGCTCTCTGTGTGTTCAATGACTAAAAGTCAAGATTTTTTTTAAAAGTAAATTTAGCTCAAGGTTATGGAAGGTAATTAATTACAAAAGATAATTTTTAACATTTTTTTTTCCCCAATCGTAATTTGCATAAACTTTGCGGAGCTTTCAACTCTTCAATTGGGTAAAGACTAAAATAGGCTATACGCATATGTTTTAGGGGCTCATTACATGTTACCTCATTCGTTAATTTGTCCTAAACATCCAACAATAGTATTTATCGTGCTTGCTTTGTAAAGCCAGGACATATGATATTGTTATGCTTCGAAATGTGATGATCTAGACTAGTTCAAGTCAAACTATACTTCTTGACGAAAAAAAAAAAAAACAGTCTAACTCACAATCACCTAAGTGAAAACCAAATACACATTATAACTATAAAAACAATAATAATCACTATATTTACAAGATTAACACTATACAAAAATGAACAAAAGGTTAACACATTATGTTGTCATCAATTCTTTCATTAGTTCTTAAAATCCTATACTAAACGTAGTTTCCGAAATCGGAGATGTGACTATGCTAGGTCAAGTCAAACTATACATTTTGACCCAAAAAAAAAAAAAGTCTTGAACTCACAATCACCCAAGTGAAAACCAAATACACATTATAACTATAAAAACAGTAATAATCACTATATTTATAAGATTAACACTATACAAGAATGAACAAAAGGTTACTGCAAGACTCTTTTTTTTCTATCATCGATACTTTCATTAATTCGTAAAATCCTACACTTGAATGACTTGAGGAGGAGATGGGAGCAGGCGAGTATTCAAATAAAATACGCGGTAAGTAGACACGCCTCGCTCATGGGACTAAGCAAGCAAGAGTTTTTGACACATTATAGCTGTTAATATCATATCAGTAACAATAACACATGCATTTAATTTTACGCAAGAAAATAATAAATCTAATAATTTTCACCTCTTGGCAAGAAAAATTAAAACACTAATTTATAATTTCATTGTTTAGTAATTCATCAAACCAGGTCAAAGTAAATAATTAAATATATATCAAGTCAATGAGATGTTTTACTCAAAATAAAGGAGAATAAAAAAATGAAATTAACACCTTAAAAGCAATCAACAAGACTTTATATAAATCTAATAATTTTCACCTCTTGGCAAGAAAATTAAAACACTAATTTATAATTTCATTGTTTAGTAATTAATCAAAGTATACAAAATAAATAAATACATATCTAGTCAATGAGATGTTTTACTCAAAATAAAGGAGAATAAAAAAATGAAATTAACACCTTAAAAGCAATCAACAAGACTTTAAATAAATCTAATAATTTTCACCTCTTGGCAAGATAATTAAAACACTAATTTATAATTTCATTCTTTAGTAATTAATCAAACCAGGTCAAAGTAAAAAATTAAATATATATCAAGTCAATGAGATGTTTTAGTCAAAATAAAGGAGAATAAAAAAATGAAATTAACACCTTAAAAGCAATCAACAAGACTTTAAATAAATCTAATAATTTTCACCTCTTGGCAAGATAATTAAAACACTAATTTATAATTTCATTCTTTAGTAATTAATCAAACCAGGTCAAAGTAAAAAATTAAATATATATCAAGTCAATGAGATGTTTTAGTCAAAATAAAGGAGAATAAAAAAATGAAATTAACACCTTAAAAGCAATCAACAAGGCTTTATATAAATCTAATAATTTTCACCTCTTGGCAAGAAAATTAAAACACTAATTTATAATTTCATTGTTTAGTAATTAATCAAACCTTAAGGTCAAAGTAAAAAAATAAATATATATCTAGTCAATGAGATGTTTTAATCAAAATAAAGGAGAATAATTATGAATAAAAAAATGAAATTAACACCTTAAAAAGCAATCAACAAGGCTTTAAATAAACCTAATAATTTTCACCTCTTGGCAAGAAAAATTAAAACACTAATTTATAATTTCATTGTTTAGTAATTAATCAAACAAGGTCAAAGCAAAAAACAAATATATACCTAGTCAATGAGATGTTTTAGTCAAAATAAAGGAGAATAACTACGAATAAAAAATAATGAAATTGACACCTTAAAAGCAATCAACAAGACTTTAAATAAATCTAATAATTTTCACCTCTTGGCAAGAAAATTAAAACACTAATTTATAATTTCATTTTTTAGTAATTAATCAAACCAGGTCAAAGTATATATATATATAAAAAACATCTAGTCAAGGAGATGTTTTAGTCAAAACCTCTCTCAAAGTGCAACCGAAGCGACGCTTCTGAAACTTGCTACTCGTCAATCCCCTTCCTGTGGTTCAAACTTGGCCGTAATTAATTTTCAGAGGCACAAGAAGAGCACACACAACCGGCATGCTTGCTGTTAACAATGGCTTTCGCAAAACAACTGAAGCTTATACATAGCGTGACATCCATTTATTTGTTTCACATCCAAAAAAAGGAGCCAAATGTCACAAATGCCTCGATACACAGATTGCAAGTACCCTTTGGATCACCACGAACCCGTTGGATTCTCATCGCTGCAGATGACGACAACCAAATAGCATTGTTCTCTTGCTGTTATACCCCTTCTCTGCTCCCGTTCAAAAGACTGCAACCGAATAATTTCTACAACACAACACGGATATAAATCTGGACCTGGTAGCTAATACGAGTCCGACGATGTAATGCAAGCGGTCAGGCAGATTGATTATTCATGCAAACCTACACAAATGGTATCGACGCGGACCATTGTATCATCATCTTGTCTGTTATCCGAGAATTTGAATAATCAACAGCAAATTGTTATCCCAGAATATGAACAATAAGCAGTCGACGACAATGAAAGCATATCGGAACCACAGAACGTGAAATATGATCTATCATTATGCTGGCACCTCATCCTGCAGGAGGATCCCGTAATCAACAACAACAAAACATTGTATCATCATCTTGTCTGTTATCCGAGAATTTGAACAATCAGCCTTTTACTCTGTTATCCCAGAAATATGAACAATCGGCAGTAGTAGACAATGCAAGCATATTGGAACCACAGAATGTGAAACAATCTATCATTATGCTGGCACCTCATCCTGCAGGAGGATCTCATAATCAACGACAACATAAACATTGTATCATCAACCTGTCTGTTATCCCAGAATTTGAATAATCAATGACAAAAGCCTTTTACTCTGTTATCCCATAAATATGAACAATCAGCGGTAGTAGACAACGCAAGCATATTGGAACAACAGAATGTGAAACGATCTATCGTTATGCCGGCACCTCATCCTGCAGGAGGATCTCATAGATGTCAGTTCTAAGATTCAACTCCTTGTCACGCATGACTTCCTGGAGATCTGATAGCTCTTTTGCGGACAAAATAGAGCTTAATTTCTGAAATCCATCAAGCCATAACCGTTTTGACCTGGAAAGAACGAGAAAGTGGATTAACAGTGGCAACACCTATATACAATTTCGTCATAGAAGTAGCAGACTTCACCACTCATGAATGTACCTCCTCTGACTGAGAAACAGCAACAGAATCAGGTCGATCCAAAATATAAATAAATAAACTAATTAAACAGTCATAATTGATTATATTTCAATAGTACTAAGAAGGTCACAAGAAAGTCAATAGCTTGTTCCTACTCATCCAAGGGTAGATCCAAGAGAACAGAAAAAACAAGCACTGCAAGAATTACCACGATATTGATAAAACATAGATAATCCATGATGTATGACTTGAAACTCTTAAATGGAGTGCCACTGTGCTCTGTGCAGGAATGAAGAATTTCTATATTCTAGTATGCCGAAAAAAGAATGCAGAAGTTTCCAGAGTTGAACAGACTATGAATGTGTCAGTGGACATCAAAGTATTCACAGATTCAAAGCGACGGAAGCAGGTTCTCTTCAACTTTTTGGCAATACTTGAGAGGTAACAAGAAGCCATACATATAATCATACAAATATAAGTAGTGTTGTTACTCGTGCTCTAACTTTCCAATCAATTGCTGACAAAAAGGCAATGGTTTTAAGTTTTAACTAACCAGACCAACCAAATGAAAGTCAAGGTACTAAATAAGGTCTGCAATACCGAATGATACCGCCCGATACGGGTGGTACGTACCGGTTCGATAGGATACCGGTACGCGGACCGCCCGCTACCGCTCGGTATCATCGGTTGCAACCGAGGGCGGAGAAAGAATAGGGAGACGGTGACTGAGGGCGGAGAAAGAAGAGGAAGAAGGGGAAGAATGAAAAAAAAAGAAAAAAGAAGGGACGTTGCCCGAGGCGACAGGGCAAAGAAAGAAGAGGAAGAAGGAAGGAAGAAAAAAAAAAAAAGGAGACGTTGCCCACAGTGGCAAAGAAAAAGAGAAAGAAGGGGAAGAATGAAAAAAACGTCACCTGAGAAGGGAGGCAACATCGCCTCAGGCGACGTATTTTTTTTTAATATGCGATGTTGCCCGCCTTCTCGGGCTCTCACGTCGTTTTTTTAATATGCGACATTGCAAAGAAGGGACGCGATGTCGCCTCGACGACATCGCCCGAGAAGGGAGGGCGTTGCGAATATATATATATATATATATATATATATATATATATATATATATATATATATATATATATATATATATATATTTATAATTATATAAATGGTATACCGTTCAGTATACCGTACCGAGAAAGTATCGAAACTCCGATACGGTACGAATTTTCAATCCTTGGTACTAAAGCCATCTGCAGTATGTATCTCATAGAAATAGAAGACCTGAACTACTAGAATAACTGCAACTCAGAAGAGTCAGAATAGTAGATTCTGTCAACAATAACAATATGCCAAAGCCGAACAAAGAACTTAAAAAAGAGCATTCTTGTAATAAGTCTTGCCGATAATAAACATGCAGCACCCAAAAGGTGAATGGAGAACAAGAAATAAAACATAGATGGCAGCACTAATCCAAATTAGAAGCAGTCGGTGACTCATCATTTATGGGCCAGGTCCCACCCATGGGATTTTCTTGCCAAAGTTTTAAGCATGACCGTCAGCTGTCAGATTCAACTTACATCTTTTCCATAACCGAAGTAAAGCTGACTTTCTTCAAACCTCCTTTTAACAGAGTCAAAACCAATCAGAAGTATAGAAAAAAGTAGAAGAAAAGATTCCTATTCTATCAACTATTTAGATTCTCTTATGACTTGAGAATCACAATATAACTTATAACAACGATTAACCCCTTGAAAGCCTTGCAAAAAATATATATATAGAGAGATCGTACAAGGTCAACAAACAATCAATAAAAGTTCAACCACAGATTCATCCAGATAGAAGAAATCAGAAAATGTGGAAGTTCTCCAATGGGAAAAATTGGCAAAACAACAATTTCTAATCAACGAAAGAACTATTTGGAAAATAATTATTATATACTAAGCAGTAAGGACATAAAAAATGAGAGTATCTGATAAAAACACAGTAAGTAGGCACCCATTAGCACTTCAATGAACACTGGATTAGGTTCCAAATTAGGAACAGGAGAGTATAATAAAGAGCAGAAAATAAGTTAACAAAATTTAATTTATGAATGCAGAGTTCATACCATGGACATGCATGAATAGCTCTAAAAAAAATTCTTCTTGCTGCTGATGGGTTATGTGATATATTTGCTTCATATTCAAGGTAGCAGCGCCACAGTAACACAGACTTCTGCAACTTATCATTAGCTAGTGCTTTCTCAAACAGACTATGAATCCTGTGTTCAGAACCAGCTCCACCAATTTCAAAGGATAATGCGAAAAGAAACATAATGACAGATGGATATCTGGGGAAATTGGCAAGCAAGATATGATTAGAAGGTGACTTTCAGCACCCAGTGGAATGATGTGATATAATTACAAATTGAAGAATTTTTTGCGGGGCAACAAAGCAAAAGCAAGCAAGAAAGCAAGATCATTCCAATCATTATCTACCAAAGCATATAGGACCTACAGCTGCTTGACATCAACATCCAGCATTGGAACTTTTTTGTCACAATAATAGACACTTCAGTTTACAGCTATGAAATGCTTTCTGGTGCCCACTGAGAGTGGCCCTTTTATGGTCGCTTCATGTGCAACAAGTGCATAACATGATACCAACTTTCAGGATCTCCAAGTGACATTTACCAGTCTGTCCGGCATGGTTCGGGACAAGCGATATTTACCAGTCTAGTAGATTATTGGTGCATGGACGAAGGTAAATCAAATGGTACACCCATACCGACTAGAAATTCCATTTCCAACCGAAAATCTTGTAAAATAATAATATCTAGTATAACAGCATGTTAAACTTACATATAAACAATGTTTGACGTACACTTGAAATGGTATGTACTGGTCTGCCTGCTGACCAGTATGCGGACCAACCTGTTTCGGATGGTACATATAATATCGATCCAAATCAGGTCAAGTTTGACACACCCAACCAACCTTAGTGTTAAAACCTGACCTAATGGTATATCTGACCTGTTAACTTTGTTGAGATTAAACCACTAGCTAAAATACTTAAGCTGAAGTTAACAGTAGTTCAATCATCAAGCCCTTATAAGTCAATCTTAGTTGTAGCCCACTTTTAATGTGGGACTAATCTGTGTATTACAATCTCTCCTACTCAAGGGCTTGACGTCCTCATCAAGACTCAACATAGCCCAGATCAAGCCGTAGCATGATGCATGTAAAGCTTAGCCCAATGGTGGCTCCACATTGTGACGTGCTCTCTGGCCCTCTCCATGGGTAGTCCTTTCCTACTCGAGCTCCTCATCATGCCTTAATTCTAACTCAGCCTTAATACCAATTGTTACAACCCGACATGATATGATAAATAGCCTATTAACTTTGTTGAGGCCCAAACCATTGGTCAAAATACTCAAGCTAAAGTTAACAGTAGTTTACCGATCAGACTTATAAGTCAATTTTAGTTTTAGCACACTTCCGATATGAGACTAATCGAGTTGTTACACTTACGAAGCATGAGAACTTGTTCGTGGGGACTTTTGGGCGTGATGAGATACCTTGGTTCTATTATTGCATAACCGTTCAAAGCTTGCAAAGTTCATCTTTGTATTTTGCACTGCCTATCAAGTATTTACTAAAATGTTTGCTCATGGGATCCAGAGTTTAATGCTTCCACTAACTCTTTTTTTTCTTTTGCAGATCCTTAGGGATCCTGAAAAGTTATGAGGAGGCTAACCCTTTACAGACAGACACGTAAAGATGTTACACGACTTAGGCATAACTAGCTAAGTCCGTGACATAATGCACAAGACCAACATAAGCATCACCCAAGCACAATCGCCAACACAGACCAGCTACCAGGCTCTCATGCCTTGCCTCACCTAGGCACCTAAGTGAGCGTCTAATGACCTCAGTGCTTCTTATTACTACCAAATATCATCTCCCAAACGAAAAACTTCTTTTGTTAAGCATCCATATTCCCTTTTCACAATATTGTCAAAGGCATTGGACACCAAAAGGCACAAGCATTCCAAAATGCTTGAGGTGTTAGGTGCTCGTTTTGGCACTCACCCGAGCAAAACTAGGTGCTCACCAATATAAAAATTATAAAAAATATGGAACAGTTTTCAGTTATGCAATAATAATGCATTTTTAGATACTGCTGTAAGAAGAAGAATAGAATAGATTCTCCTATCTAGTTATACAATAATGGAACAGATGATTAATCAATTTAATTAATCATTCTTAAAGTGATTAATCATTTTCCTACATCGTATCTGTCCAATAATAACAGTCATATAATAGCAAGTAGCTGTAAGTTGTTTGTCTCCTTCAATAAAGTGCAATGTCAGATTTGAGAAGGGGTCCTCTCATAGAGAGACAGAGGGTGGAGAAGGGAGGGAAAAGAGGGTTATTAATAGAGAGGAGGGAGGGGAGAAGAGGAGCTACCATAAAGCACAGCAACAAGGCAGTAAGGTGGAAAGATGGTGCAGCGAGCCAACAAGGTGAGGCAGAGAGGCAGCAAGGCAAGACAATGAGTTGGGGTGGTGAGGAAGTGAGGCGAGACAATATAAGGTGAGGCGGCCAAGCAAGATGCTGAAATGTGGCAGCATGACAAGATGAGGCAGCAAGGTTTCTTTGCTAGGTTAACAGCAGGTCAGTCAGTTAGAACAGATCAATGTTTTCTTTTTCTCATCTTTTAAACCTATATAATTGAATCAACTCGCAAGTCCCAGCTAGGATCCAATTAAACCGAATTGACTGACCCACTTCTATCTAGGTCATAGAATCAGAAGATCCTACGTTCCGAATCATGATTACAATATTTATTGCCAGCGAGCACCTAGACCGCCCAGTTTGTAGGCTCAGGCACCTGCGTAGGCAGCAAACATGCGAAGTTGCCCAATCAAATCAGTTCAAGGTGCTCGGGGGCCAGTCACTAAGAGATCATGAAGAATGCATCAAAGTCCACCGCACACAAAACACAAATGCCACAATGGTGTCACTTTTCTGGAGACTGAATCCATGTAAATGCTATCCAACATGAAAAAAAAAGGTCCTAAATCTCATTTGTACAGGTTGACAAACCAGTTTTTACCAATCCAACTTAGTACTGGTATAATTCATTCATTTTTATTATTTTATTACCTTATTCAATGGCCTTGGGCATGGCAGTACAGGTCAGTATGCTGCCCACTATATCGATATTGTATTGATCCAGTAGGTTGCCTATGTTAATTCTTAGCCAAAAGTTAAATCCTTGCACACAAGCATAAAGATTTCAAAGAAAGAGCTTGAGTGACAGAAAACAATAGATCAAGTTAAAGCACAACGTAAATAAACTTAATTATTCACCAGTCTTATTACGATAAACTGAGTCAAAAAGTTCAACTCAAATGTTGATAGATATACAATTCAAGGACAAATGATAAAATATTCAACTGTTCAAAAGAAAACATCATTACTACACTGTTCAATTAAATTCAAACAAAAGATCAAGAAACTAAAGGGTGTTTGAGATGAAGCCTTACCTTTGACAGCATTCATCAAATAAATGTCGCACTTTGCTTGACACACTATAATGGTAGTTCACTTGTAACATGGCTCTAAATGATTTTGGATTATAAGGATATATTTGATACCCTTGTAATGTGGTTTTCCATATCCTCGAGAACTTGAACTGTTTTAGATGTCTCTCAAGCACCTTAATGTAATAGACCCACAAGGATTCAAGTTGCAGGTCCTGACTTCTTCGCTCTGAAAAAGATTCAGTTCAGATTATCTAAAAATAAAAGATGGAACAATCTGCATAACTAAAAAAATTCCCTCTAATCCTTAGATAATGCAGAACTGAATTCCCAACAAGAGTCACAACTGTAAAATCTTAAATGTAGTCATAACCAAAACTAACCCATCTATAGCAATAGAAGTAGAAAGAAACTAAATTAAAGTGCAAATTCTGTCTTGATTTTTTTTAAAAGAATGGATGCTACGATAAACACTTCATATGTGAAAGCTCCATGAAAGAATGCTAGCTTTTCATTCTAGTTCTCTGAGTTACATTTTACATGCATGTTAGGAATTTTAATATCTTTCAAAACTAGTACCAAACACTATTTATTGGTTCAACTAGGTACCCACAATAAACATACAACTTAGTAACATTCAATAAATTGTTATTTTATTTTCTTCAATGATATCAGGTATCATGCTAGTCTAACAGGTTGTCAGAACTATTAAACGAGTATTTAAAACCTTTATGCCAAGGATTGCAGTTTCAGTTATTGGACCCATGTTGGTCCATGGTCAAACCGGTATGAGTCCAATCCGTTTCAGCATACTAACACATGATACATTAACCGTGTTCGTTTCGGCACACACACGATACGAACATACCATGATATCATTGGGGGAGGGAGAGAAGGGGACAAAAAGAGGAGAGGAAGGAAGACGAGGAAGAATGAAGAGGAAGAGGAATAAGAAGGAAGAAGAGGAGAAGGATGAGGAGGAAGAAGAGGTTGAAGGAAGCGGAAGAAGAAGATGAGGCAAAGGAGTATGGATGGTGGATTAAGATCTTGCAAGAACGGGAGAAAAAGAGGAGATGAAGGAAGACAAGAAAGAAAGAAGAGGAAGAAGAAGAAGGATGAGGAGGAAGAAAAGGATCTAGGAAGAGGAAAAAGAACAGGAGGCAGCAGAGGAAGAGATGGCATATGAGTGGTGGATTAAGATCTCGCAAGCATGAGGAGTCACAACCCAAACCCGAGTCAAAGGAAAAAAGAATACTATATATAAATAGAACGGGACCCGAGCACCCAGTTTGTGCTGGTCCAT
This sequence comes from Musa beccarii, assembly GCA_024322285.1. Classification (NCBI taxonomy): domain Eukaryota; kingdom Viridiplantae; phylum Streptophyta; class Magnoliopsida; order Zingiberales; family Musaceae; genus Musa; species Musa beccarii. Next base: position 34,648,894 of record CM044402.1, read on the forward strand.
GCAGCTGTCGGTGGTCGGACTATATTCAGCCGAACCATAACTTGATGCAAGTTAAGATTCATATCACGACCTTCTTGAACTCAGACCATTACTATAAAGTAAGGAACATTTAATTAGAGAACTCAGGATAAATAAAAATGGAATATAAGCATAAACTAAGATGTAGTTATCATTCAGAAATGTCTAAATAATTACAATAAACTGTGGCTAATTCTAATTAGTGTAACTACCCATGGTAGCTGGAAAATTAAAAAAAGGTTAAAAAAGAAATGGAGAAGACAAACAACAAACGAGCACCCATAAGAGAGGAAGTAAACAAATAAAACAAAAGGAAAAAAATCTGAATAATGATAAAGACAAACAACATACGAGAACCCATAGAAAGGAAGTAAATGAATAAACGAAAAAGAATCGAAGCTGAATAATGAAAAAGATAAACAACACACGAGCACCCATAAGATCAAAAAGAATCAAAACTGAATAATGACCAAGACAAACAGAATATGCAGCGACCTTAAAATCACACCTTTCACCTGATTACCTACTCCTCTATACTAGTTGATCATGTTTCCTTTCTCAAACTGAAGAGACCTCGACTTATTTAGCAAATAAATAAGATCAAAGAAATAAATGACATGAACCTCGCTTAATAGTAGACCATGTTAGTGAAAAAATAGATATATACATGCTAAGGAGCATGGACACCTTCAAAAGGCTCACAAGGTGCATCTAAAGCTCACCTCAGGAAGGTTGAGCTTCAAACAAAGCTAAGCTCATGCAGAGTCTCAATTTTGCCATGGTACAACGTAACGTTGCTCCTTTGCAACTTCATGAAAACAGCCTCTCTATATTTAAACTTAAGGGTGTGTACATCGACCCTACCTGGCTTATTAGTGATAGCCTTATGCATTTTTATTTGTTGGATTTACCATTATCTTGTGTTCTTGACAACGGATTTTAATACAAGTTGAGACAAAAAAGAAAACCTAAGAGGCACAAGACTTTCTTTGGGAAATGCCAAAATGTTATTGCACGATTCGATAAGAACAAGGGAGCAAGAAAACATATAATCCCAAGAAAAGGCCAAGAAACGTACTAGAATGCTGATTTCCAGCATCCTTCCTCAACTCTGTTACCTGTGAGAGAAGAGTCAAAAGACCACATTCAGGTCTTATTTGGACCAGCCCAGGATCAAGATGGGCCAAAACAGCCCTTCACAATTAGAGTTCAGAATATTAGATGACCCTATCATAGGCAGCCTACACGGGCCAATATGCCATTTCATTGGCTTAAGACCCCTTGGAAGCTTACATCAGCATTTTAATAAGCTCACTACCAAATATAACCATGTCTGGACAAGGTTTAATGGATCAACAAAATCAATTTCTAGTAATTATCCGACTACAGACTGACATTTATGCACTCAACTGGTCATAACTCAACCCAAGCTCAACTGGATCGACAGGAGTGACTCCAAATCGCACAAAGAGATAAACTTGCAATAGAGCCTCTTAGAAGATTAGAACTCATTGGAGGCTTAAATAAGTGCTGCTGTGCTGGTTCATAAATAAGATTGGACAGGCAACAACCTGACATCTCCCTGTTCCTTGTCTAACTAGGATCCAAGAAGAGATTCATCAGTGCTTGTATTATCCTATATGAAGTAAATTATATGCTGGAACAGGTGAGGAAAATCTGTAAATAGGTGGACTATGTAATCCTCGAGTCCAAGAACGACCTCTTTCTACCCCCTCTACCGGTCTACCTATTTTTTTGCGCTCTTTTTGCTATTCTCTCTCATAGATTTCCTCAAAGAAGACACTTGGTAGGACACAAATATCCAGTCAAAATGTTCTTGAATAGCATGACACTCATTTTGGCGAGGCAATTTGGTCACCATAGGCCAAGACCATGAATAAAGGAAATAGCCTAGCAGCAACAGGGGTACATAATCAAAAGAGTACAGTAATAAAATGCTCTATAAATCTGAAAATTGGTCCATCTATTTGCAATACTTATTTCCATTTGTCAAATTTGTTCCTTTGGACAAGCATTGGAATAATTAAATATAGCACTTTATTTGACATCAAGTAAGCATGAGATAAAAAGAAAATTATGTCATAACAAGTACCCAGGCATACTAGATGAAGTACCATTAATTGAAAGAGAGAGATGAACTCGAATAAAGGAACAGAGGAGAAGAGCAGATGAATGACCTGGAAGTACCATTGAGAAGGCTTCCTCTATAACTTGAATACCAGTACAATAATCATTGGTTAATTGCTCAAACAAACAAGCTGCACAGACAAAAGCAATAGAATGTTCCCCTATAGAACCACGAGCCCACAAATTTCGCAAGCTCCTAATTTGTTCTTTGAATCCTTGACGTGCTCTAAGGATCTGCAGAGGCGATGGTTGACAATTAAAAGGAGTATACTTCACATTCGCTCCCAAGCAAGACAAAATGTGAATTGCACGCTGCGAGAACTCAGTGTTGCTGCTAGAAGTGGATAGTGCTATTTCCATATCAGCATACCATAAGTATAGAAGTGGAACATTTTCACGAAGATCCTGATACATTGGTTTCAATCACAAAATATTAGAGAAATAGATATTGAGTTTGTCAAAAGTTCAGTTAGCTGCACAGCCTTAGTAATAAGTTATATTGGTGATAATTGCATCTTTACCAAAAACCATTTTTTGAGCTCCAAGAAACTATAAAAGCAAAATATCTTTTCAATATATTAGCAATTAATGGCTACGAAAATTGATATAGACAACTTCGAACAGACTTGCACAAAATAAGTGTGCGAGTCTAAGCAATAGAAAGTTATTGACAAACTAAAATCTCCTGCAACTATTTAGCAGTTAAACATGAGGCTAGATTTGAAAAGGCATTGTATTTCTGCAGATGCCTCCAAAACAAGAAGTCTTGATTACAATCAACAACCAGATAATTATGGTCAAAATATTTGCATAGCATATGCTATCCCTGATACACATCTATAGTGGGCAGACATCAAAAGATAGAAGCATTTTATAATAATGGTACTAGCCAATTATAGATTATATATAAGTCAAATAATGAACTTACTTAATGGTCCAGGAAAGGAAAAAGGATTACCCCATTTTTTTTGTATATGATATGCTCCTAATTGAATTGAACCTTAATATGGAATACTATCAAACTGAATTCTGGATAGGAATGACCTATTGACACGAGTTTCCTTCAAATCGAGTCCTTTCTCAAAATAAGCAATAGTATTTTGGAGGACATCAGATAGAATTCCCCCACATAAACAACATCACCACCGAGTTCGCTTGCAAGTGTCCCAGCTCCTCAAAAACGAAAGGTAGGAGAACCTAAATGACAAAATAAAGAAAAGATATATATATATATATATATATATATATATATATAGAGAGAGAGAGAGAGAGAGAGAGAGAGAGTGATGGAAGCACAACAACAAAATGGACGTAGAAATGTTGGGACCATAAGGCAATGTAAGAATTGCTAGTCATAAGTGCTTTGCAAGTCAATCGTGTAAGTGATGGTATATGTGATATCATACGTATTCTTTTTGCTTATTATTTATTTGATATTTTTCTCACTTTATATTGCCTGTTGCATCTATTGTGATATTCATGGATCTGTGCAATGGAAATCAGATCGTGATAAGATTACGATAATAAAACTGATTTGCCTTTAAACACAGACCCTAGATAATCTCGATCATAAGTTACTCGAGAGGGACATCGAGATAATCGGATAGATTGGTGTGCTGTATACTCGTCCATATGATAGAGGCGGCTGGTCTCATAGCTGCTCGTGTGGGGAAACTAATATTACAATGCAGGAGCTCATTAAAGAATGAGTTCATTGATTGATCTGCTTACGGAATACTAGATGGTTAACGATACCTTATTATCAGACGGCGATTCCATAACCCTAATAGTGTATTTGGTCCTTAGACTTGAGGCACTTAAGATGTCCTGTATGAGAACTCTACTCTTTGATACCGAATTTATAAGTTTGGAAGTTCCAGATATAGTACAGCTGGTTATCGGGAGTGGCAACCAATCTTACGATGGCTATTGAGTGTCGATAGAGGATCATCTGCTCTCGGTGTCATGAGAGGAATATCCATGTGTTCTTGCTCAGACAAAATCCCTGGTCAGGGTCATTCGGATTGAGAGAAAAAGTTCTCTAGGAAACTCCGATTAAGACAAGATTCAAGTAGAAACCATATAAACCTAACAACACCATGCCCGATATACGGTCTCTGGGATTTTAGATAGATAAGTGACTATAAGTACACGGTAACTGATGACAGATAGGTCCAAAGGATTAGATTCCCCTGTATCGTCTGAAGACTACGACGTAGTGGTTACTCATAGTCAATGAGTCAAGTAAATTATTATGGAGATAATAATTCACTGAATCAGGAGTTCTAACAGGTATGACTCACAACCAGCTTAATATTGGGCCTAGAGGGTCACACACATTTGATAAGTACTGCAACGAGAAAAGGTTCGATTATAAGATATCCATCGGAGCCCCTATCTTATTGGATATCCAATAAACCCCTGAATTATTGAATCCTATGGATGAGATCTAATAAGAGCTAATAAGAGATTATTGGGTAGAGACCTACTAATTTAAGAGGTTTGGGTAATTGGATGGAGATTCAGTACCCAATAGGGCAGGATCCATTAGGGTTAAGTTGACAAGGGACCTCTACAAATAGGAGAACACCAAGGGCCCCTAGGTTAAGGGCTTCCTAGCTGCCACCTCCTATTCTCCTCTCCCTTTGAGGAGCGTCTTCGCAACCCCTGCCGTGTGGATTACCGCTAGAGAGGAAGACACTTGACCTCCTTTATCCTCTCCCACAGATCTATAGAAATTCAGGGATATACGATCTCCCTATGTAACATCTTTCTTATATGCAGTTTTTCGGTTTCGCAGGTTTTGCGCACCAATCTTCGCAAAACAACGAAGCTTTTTTGTGGAAATCTAGGATTTTTGTTTTCGGTTCTTCCACTGCGCATGTGATGTCGCCCTAGGATTTCTCAACAAGAATGTCATTCAAGGAGGCCATCATGCAATATAAGAATGTCATATAAGTAGGCACATCATTTGGTGAAAGTTTTGGCCTTGGTCTCTACTAAAAGTCCAATTGGTGAAAAGGAATACAAATAATCTTTTAGTGTGTGTCAACTTTTTTTAATGTAAATGTTATAACTTCATTACAAGAGAAACCACATCACCATTAAATAAGTAATCTAACTTAAAAAGAAGAAAATACAATGTTATAGGATTATAAGGACAAATCAACATAGTCTAAACCAAGGTTCATAATTTCATACCGTACCGAAGTATCAAGCTCAGCTCGATACGATACGAGGATACCGAGTGATACATTTCAAGCGCATCGCTTCGATATATATATACCGAGTATGCATTACCGTACCGATGCATCTGCAAGCGTTCGACATTTCTCTGCACAGACGATGCGCATGCGTCATCGAACGGTATGTTTCGACGCATCGTTTCGGTATATATATATATTTATAATATATATATATATATAATAGATATATTTTTTCTTTCCTCGGTGACGCCGCACTCAAGCAAAAAATCAACGGCGACGTTAGAGGCGACGCCGCCTAAAAAAAAATCTATTAAAAAAACGCCGGCAACGCCGCCGAGCCTCGGGACGACGGCGATGCGACGCGCCGAGGCTTCGGCAACGCCGCCGAGCCTCGAGGGACGACGCTTAGAGACGTCAGAAACCTTTCTTCGCCGACGCCGCCGAAAATCTCGCGACGCCACCCGAGCCTCGGACGTCGCCGAGTATTAAAAATTAATTTTTTATTTAAAAATAAAAAAATTCATACCGCGGCAGTGGGCGGTCGAGCGCACCAGGAGTCGGAGAAACCTCAGTCAGATTGCATATGATATATACAATAAAAAAGTTAGAAAAATAAATAAAAGGGCAACGTCGTCAAGGCGATGTCGCCTCGTTTCTTCTGCCCACTTAGGAGAAGAAACCTTTCTTCTCCCCGTGAAAATCTCGATGACATCGCCTTATTTTTTCTGCCTGCGTGAGGAGAAGAAACCTCGAATGAGGATGAGGCGACATCGAGGCCTTGTCGCCTCAGACGAGGAGGAGGTGACATCTCATCTGTGGCGTCCGGCGAGGGAGGGCAACGACGGATCGAGATTGTTGAGGGAGAACGACACCGGATCTCTAGGTTTCCCTTTTCTTCCCCCTCTTCTTCCTTCTCCCTCAATTAATGCCACCCGGTAGCGAGCGGCAACAGTCGATTTTCACCGATAGATTTCGGGTAGTAACGGGGTGGAAACAGCCCCAATTGGCGGTACCGCCCGGTTGCTAGCGGTTCGCCTACCGATCTGTTGGCATATCGATACGCACCACCCGGGTGGTATCATTCAAAATTAAAATCCTTGGTCTAAACTCTAAAACCTTGTTAAATCAATGAAGGATTCAAAGAGCACCAATACTCCAAATTAACATGTGTATTGTTGCTATATGAGCAAGAGTGCATTGTCTGACACCTTCTGCAGAAGTTGCATTTGCCTATTGCCGAAGAAGGATGCACATTTTCTTGTAAAAAATGTTGTAGAAAGACATCAATAGCATCAAATACATTACCCAAATATAACCTAGCTTTTAGAGAAATATAACATTATAGGAAACACATATTACAGATACTTGTCGAAAAAACTTGGAAGGTTTCCCAGACGTGTCTGCAACTTTTAAATGTGCCTCACACATTGTCATGCATTTCTGACACAATACCTGTTCCCCTGCCCCCCACATATAAAGCAGCCATCATCTATACCTCAATCACACACTCTCCAAATGGATTGCATCTGCATGCCCAATGGCAATCGTGTCATGTGTTTTCGATCATCATCACCTCATCGGTTTGGGTCCCAATCAAACTCAAAAGGGAACCCTCCCTTGCACAGTGGTCTCATGACCTTTTTCAAACCAGAACTAGGAGTCACTGGCTCCTAGCAACATAGAGACATGGGTTGAAGCTCTTTCCTATTTGAAAAGGCCTAGTCGGGTAACCATCCTAATAGTATCCTTATAAGGAATGTTCAACAAAGACAATAAGGAGAGAAGTAGCATTAGTACAATGGAATGTAGGTTTTCTAGCCACAAGAACATGATCTTGGCTTCTCAGTATTTCAGTGTCGTTTCCCAGTAATTGATTGCACTATAATTATTATAGGCCATTAGTTAAATACTTTGAGAAGCCTTCTATTTCGAGTTAGAAGTAACACCTCAACAGTTTGGTATGAGAGTATTGTCAGTATCCATAACATCCATGGTGGAAGAGTCTTCTGCCAATGCCAAGATGATCAGAGATGAATCATCTAGGTTTATTGCAATCTTCACCATGACAAGAAAAGATGAAATCCATGATGATGACTGTAGCTAATGCAATGCTCTAAGAATCCAAAAACAAGTTCCCAAGATTAAAGACATCAGCGACCGCATTCTGCGATTAGAAGAGGAACATCTAGATGCCATCAACATGCCAAGGAATTCACGTGATCCAGTTGGTAAAAGCACTACTACTCCCAACTCCAACAAAACAAACGCTGAACCTACCAAGCAAAGTTTCATCAAAGATTGAACCAAGACAGCAAATGGGAATGGATTGACGAATACAGATACACTTCTAATCACCATCATCCTGAGAAAGAACCTCCATTATTTAACCAGTCATCCCCCCCCCCCTTCACCCTGTCTCTCTCTCAAACACTCCTTTCTAACTCTCGTTCTATTCCTAAACTATCCCAAAAGTCACATAAATCTCTCTAATTTCCTTCTAAAACAATTAAGGGAGGTTGATTCCCACAAAAAGAAGATTCAATCTCAAGACCTGGTCCAATTTCTCTCCAAATCAAGGTAATTTTGAACCTAATATCTAAGTTAATTTCATGTAATTAGGTTAGGACAAATGTTCGTTCGGGCATATTAGGTTAGATCTCTTACATGTAGACTCAACCTTGGGTCTTTTTGTACTTAACTTATCACCAGATTATTATTGATTAAAACTATATTCATGATGACCAAGCCTTTATCCTCATGGATCTGGATTAAATCCAAATGGAAGATTTAGCTTAAATCTATCTTAACCTAGGGTTGAACCATTTGGATCTAGCCTGGAACTTTGCGGAATCTAGTCTTGATCATCAACCACCTAGCTTAAATTCTAGATCCATTTAAATCTAGTTTAAATCTCCATTTTAATCTAGATCCATTATTGGCACTAAGATTTTAAATCTTTGTCCAATATCAATACAGAGCCTTAGTCGAACTCGCACAATGCTAAGACCATGTTATGTCGAGTGTTCTTCCATTTCGATTTCAGTTAAGTTAGGCAGTTTTAGTTTCAGAGCACATTCAAACCTAGGAAAAATCAGAGAAGTGGAGGTGAAGAGAGAAGGAGATAACTCTTTCTTTGTCCCATCATGCCAACATACAACACACCGATACGGCATGGGAGTTAGAGGAGAGGAGGAAGAGAAATACTAGGAGATTGGACAAACCAATGGTGATGGGCAAAAGGTAGGCACTGGGCGAGTACACGCTTTGATATGAAGCACAAGCGGGTATACACTTCAAACCCCAGCATTCTTGTTTCATAAAAAAAACCAATTCAACAATGAAAATAAAGGCTTCACATGTTAACATACATTAATTTCGAGGAGATAGATAAACGTTGATGTCAACCTTTCTGAGTAATGTAAATTCATCATGGGGTTGAACCACTTCTTCCAAACAAGCAGAATAGGGTTTGATAAAACAGCATGGACAAAAGAAAATATTTAGGACAATAGAGATTTTGGGGCTTCAGGTCTTATGCAATGGTAGAATTTAAGTAATATAAGTGGGAGACAGGAAAAGAAAAATATGAAATAGATAATGCTTTTGCAATTGTTCCAAATCTTCCAACGTTGTACCGGGAGAAGGTCGTGGCTTCACACCACTCGCATTGTGTGGAAACTTTCTATAACTCATTCACTGAGTTGCTGATGATTTAGTTACACTCTCTCACTCCCTCTTTATGTATCCCTAAACATAAATAAAGAAATAAAACAAACAAAACAAACAAATTATATAATTACAAAATTACATAAAGCAAATAATCATTTATCCTTTCTTTTTATTGCAAAAGATCATTTTTTATATTTGTTTCAAAAAATAATCTTCCTTGCTGTGAGATATTTGATTGATAAACCTTTTTCTTTGTAGACTCTTCTATTATTATGGGACTTCCTCTTAGGGGTAAATCTTCAATAGGATTTAAAAACTTCAATGAAACCTAAATATTGATTTCTTTCACTCTTTTTCATTGTCTTCCTTTTTTACTGTCCTTGAAGTTCTAAACAATCTAAGAAACAAAAATAGAAACATAGGAGTTGTCGTACAGAAATTTATATTTCTTTCAAAAAACCCTCTAAAAGACCCACACCCCCCCATAGCACTAAATCACTCCAAATGAAAGAAAAAAAAATAACTAGACTAAAATAAAAAAAAAGTTCAATTAAACTTGAATCTAAGTTCATCGCCAACCCAAAGGGATTCGAGTGGCATTTCATTTTCCATTCTTAATGAAGACTCTAAAGGTGTCTTAGTTTCCATAACCATGGCTATAAGTCTATGTAGGCTATTGAGTACCAACAAGATCGGACTAAATCTATAGTAAATGCCAAGCAAATCCACCTTGGATTAATGTGTTCAGCACTAGGTAAGCATAAAAAGCAAAGTCACACATCAACACCTACATCACTAAAACATGGATAAATGAAACAATAAAATAAGCATGAAACTTGGCACTTAGCTTAAAATCATGGCCGACAAAATGTATAGGGCACAAATAAAAAATGCCTAATTATATGACATGAGTTAAGATTTACACGTACTTGATTCCAGAAATGATGTATAACAGATGTACTGAAAAATTAAGTATATAGAAAAAAATCTAGTTTACCAAGTAAATGAACATTTGAGTAATTACCATAGGCAGTGCATCGGTAGACAATAATGCCATGTCAAATATCTTCCTTGCCATGTCAATGTTCCCATAGGTGGCTTCACTTTGGGCATACACGCCACAAAGTAGTAAATCCTTTTTTACAAGAAATGAAATATTGAAGTTAGAGTATAATCAAAGAAAATCTCTATATATTCGTCAAACAGCAAGCTCGAATCCAAGAATCATATTTTACTGTTTAGACTTAAGAGATTGACAATATCCCCAAAATTGGAGTACAAGAAGAATTTGGAGTTGAGACTATGAAAAGAAAGTATAATTGCAATAATTCCAATTTGTGTTGACATTGAATAGGTTGACATCATGATATGGATAACCCTTACTGTAGCATGGAACTCGCCTTCAAAGCTAGCAGAGGTAAACCTAAGACATGTGTTGGCTCTGGAAGAAGTAACAATTACTACATGCACAAATCAATTTTGTAAAATAAATAAATAAAATCAGTTGGCTTTAAATCAAAATATTCTGGAACAAGAATGGTTCATCAAAACTGAGGAAAAAAGATAATGTACAAACAAAACAGATATCTGTCTCCAATAAATACAGTATAAAACGAATTAGAATCATAAATGCCTGAAAATACACATACATTCTTCGAAGAAACATATACTCTAGTAAATGAAAAGATATATAAATGTAAAGAATTTAAGAGTACCTGCCGATCTTTCTTTAGCAAGCTTTTGGCCAATACTCGCGATGGGTTAATTGAGCAACTAGAAGACTTCATTTCAGACACAAACAAACATTCAGCAAAAAGCAGGGCTTCTTCTAACATGTGATTTCGCGGAAAAATATCAAGAAAAAGTAATATTGCATTTCGAAGGAACTTCATGGTACTAGTTCCCAATGAGATACTTGCATGGCTTAAAAGGGGTTCCAACACAAAATGGCTTCGAGGATCTTGTCTCTTGTTTACCAGTTGGAAAACAGTCCTTAGGTCATCTAAAATAATATTTGGCACTGTCTCTAAGCTGAGAACCTTTTCAATCCAACTTGATTTATTTGTACTTACCCTGAATAAAAAAGGACAGTTAACAAAAGGTAGAAAAACATGTCCATTGAAACAAATGCTATGGCAGAGAATGAACAATTAGAAAAATGAGAAAAAAACTTGTAAAAGCAAGAGATAAAACAGTCTTGTAATTGCTTTCAATTAGAACACACAAAAGGGCACAAGAACATTTTCCAGATGTAAAAGCAATAGGAAACAGTATTGAGTGCAGAACAAATATTACAATAGAGCAACATTCCATCAGCAGTAGCATAATCAAAAGGAAACAAAAGTAATACAAAATTCATTATCGTATATCCTTTTATTATTCTAACCCTGGAGAAAATGAAAAAAAATGGAACTTTTCAGAGAGAAGATTTAAAGGAGCTCTCAAATATGACCGTGCAATGATACATGGTACTACACCATAAGGAACTATTTTCCATATGATACCATGAAAAATAACCTCAATCAAAGAGTATACACTGTAAAAAACCAAGGGAGAAAATCTTAGAAGTCAATCGAAAAGGAACCATTTTCTCAATGATGTGGTATTAAGGTGTACCTCGACTACTAATACTGGTATACCACCCGGGTGGTACATACTAATTCAATATGGAACCGATACGCAAACCACCCTATATCAAGCGGTCCAGTTAAATTAATAAAATATTCAAAGAAATGGTGGGGCCCATGCCCAAATCAACGTAAAAAAAAAGACATTAATGCAAGCCCTCTTCTCACATAAGAAACTACCACCTCGCCGTCATCACTTTGCCTCCGCTACTTCGCCGTCATGCAAGGTGCCACTACCTCACCATCATCACTTCACCCCTGCCACCGCTGCTGCTTCGCCTCTGCTACTTCGCCGTCATGTAAGGTGCCACTACCCGCTACTACCGCAATCGCTTCACCATTGCATAAGATGGCATGGCCTTGCTATCGTTGCTCTTCTTCCTCCTTTCTTCTTCCTTCTTCCTCCACTTCTTCCTCTTCCTTCCTCCATTGTTCCTCTATTGCTCCTTCCATTTCTCTTTCTTTTTCTTCATCACCGAGCCACCGACACACACCGATGTACCATGTGTCAATACATGGTATAGATCGATACATATTGTTCCAGCTATTTGCCGAAACGAGTCCGGTACCCGAAAAGGCAAACCCTGTTACACACACACATATTATATATATATATATATATATATATATATATAGAGAGAGAGAGAGAGAGAGATTGGCTCAAATGGATACAGAAGAATAGAGAGATAGAGCCAGTTAAATAACCATATGGGTATTCAAGGCACTCCTTTCATATTGAACTTTAGATAGTTTTCCCTGTAAAGAATCTATTTCTTACATTTATAATAAATAACTTATCTGCGAGGCCCACAAAGCAATGTAAGGCATCTATTGTCTTTATTCTTAGTTCTTCATCACATCTTTTAATTTACTGATTTGGTAAATAACTTCAGTTACACAGGATAAGTCACCAAGAACCTAATTGGCTAGAGATGTATAAAATCTTCAAATTAGATTTACATCTAAACTCAATAAAAACCAGCAAATATACAACTAGAAACCAGATACAGGACAGCGATTCCGTTCCAAATTCCATGCACTCCTAGTATAAGAAAACCAATGGGCTGCAACCAAAGGAAGATCCAACAATCTCCATGTGATACCTAAGCTAATTGTGGTTTGAATCAATCATAATATAACCCAATTGGGTACAATTCTGGTAGACTAATTTTTAATTTTTCCAATTTTTTTATTGAATTACATAAGCACCTTTGGAATGGACAGTTTATTTTATTTTATTTTATTTTATTTTATTTACTTTCATTGTGGTATAAATTTAAATTTCATGTTGAGATTGTGCATTTTAAATTAACTCCTGGTTCTATTGTTCTTTAATGATCTTAATTGTGAACAATTTCATGGAAGCACAATCTAACTTACCTAAACTGGGGTTTTACAAACAACTTCAGACCTAACAATAATTCCATCACATGGTCTATTCAATTCATATCTATCTATAATTTAAATATCAATTTCTATTGAAATTCAAGCCTAATTCCTGAATTTGCTTCTAATTATCTGAATTGACCAAACTTTACTATATGGAATCATTAGTTATATTAGTTGACATGTTACTTGCCTTGTGTGGCAATATCAATTACATGTGTAGCTTACATGGCCAGATTGGTTATACTTGGCAATTTAGCATATTAGATTTTGATTAGCTGTACATGTACTTTGCATATTACATTTCCAAAGGACATACAGTGTTTGAGCATCATGTAACAAGCCCTAACATTTAAGTCCAACCAAATATGGTCTTACATGTCTATTCCATATATAGTTCGTCAGTCGAATACTCGCTTTCATAGGCTACCTAAGATATCAACTAGAACTGCTTTATAATAACCAAAAGTACCAAAAGAATTACAAATATTCAGCTAAAATTTATTGCTCCAGCCTCCAATAATTAGTGATGGCAGACTATACAGATGTTCTAACTGGAAGCCCAAAGCCCAGTGGCCATACAATTCAGTTAGAAAAGAGCATGAATCCACTAAAGGTAAGATTTTGTAACTATGATTGATCCAATTTTAAATTGTTAATTAACGAGAGAGGTCCAAATAAAAAAGTACTCTTGAACTCTGATTGCACAATCCCCCTTGTTTTACATGGCATATGGCAATTATTCTCTTACCCCACTGCACATACTGTAACCAGGTTTTCCTCTTAATTTTCCTTTTTTTTCTCCCTATTTCTCATGCTCACTCTTGCCCTTTTCTAGCTGACCCATGCTGGCCTCACATTTTCATGATTCACAAAACATGTGAACTGTGGATGATCGTGTTTCATTTTGACACTCTAATATCATCTAAGGTATCCAACATACAACAAAGATATGTATGGTAAACTCTAAATGAAGAACAGCATTTGGCCATCTCCCATTTATATGACATCTTCTGGTGGTATATATATATCAAAGTCTGCTTATGGCTCATATACTATCTGTTATCTACGTTGAAAACCATCTACCACGAAATGCAAAATAGTGGTCAAGATCAAAAAGAGAAGAATTTAAAAACTTTAGTATCCAAGAACTAAAAACAATGTCATTCAGTAACAAGAAACTAGAAAGAAAATGATTCTGTGTAAAACCAATATTTTAAACTTTAAGTAAATGCTTGATGTCAAAGAATAACATAATTCTTGATCATGGTCTAATTGATAATAACAAAAGACATTATCATGTGTGCAACTAACCATTGAGAAACCTTGCCTCCAAAGAAATCAATAAATTGAAACACCAACGATAGATGTGCCTCTTTTGAGGACAATGAGAATAGATAGTCACTGACATCTTCAAACAAGATAACTCTTGCAAGTTGTTCATTGTGATCATCATCTAAATTATCATCAGAATGAAGGGATACAGACTTTCCAATTTCATCTATTCATACAAATAAGGATCATTAGTTATGGAAGTACATAAAAGACAGACTAATAGAACTATTTAGCAGGTAAAACCATCCATGACAAAAGAAGAAAAAGGTCAACCATACAAACCAGAGTCGTCGTGAATAGGCATCCATTGTTCGCTATCCCTTAATAACTCCTCCTTTGACCATTTATTCCAAGTTTCTGTGTCTTTAACCTCACTGTTTGGCTCAGAATCTATGTCAATCCCAAGCTTTTTCAGCAAAGCTTCAATGTCATCTCCTGGAGGAATTTCCTCAGTGTCAAGGTTCTCTTTAGATTCAAGGTTCTGTTCAGTTTTTTCATTATCCATGGGAGGCTCCACTGATGCTTCTGGATCTTTGCTTGGGACATTCTGTTTTGATGAAAGTTCAAACCAACCACTCCAGCCTCCAACCTCAGTCTCAGCAACACTATCCTCTGATATAGTATTTTGCCTATTCTGCTCATCTTTTTCCAGCCAGGATGACCAACCAAGTGCACCATCTTCCCCAACTCTGGCAACACCACTTTTCCAAAAGTGATCAAAGAGCCTTTGCTTACTATGTGAGCTGAGACTTAAGGAAGGACAGAACAAACTGTACTCAAGTTCAGCCTGAAATAAACCAGTTGCTAATTCTTGGTAACCTGCTTGCCACTCGAACCTACAATAGCTGACAAATATATCAACCAGGCCAAGTTCTAGTTGAACTAGAGAAGAATCACCTGATTGCAAACTTGCAAATTCCTGCATCAGAAGGAAGATACTAGACCAAGGTTAATAAGCACATGAATAAAAAGTAAGAAGCGAAGAGAAAAGATCTCTTGACTTTCTAATTAAGAATATAACAACAAGAAAATCATTTTCCCAACTCATTATCTGCTTCAATCATGAATTTGTAGAAGAAAAAGAAGAGGGCATTAGGGGGGGAAAGTTACTTTCTGAACCCCAAAGGTACAATTTTTCAACACCAAAGCAAAGCAAGTACTTCTTGGAGTCCATTGTATCATTTTGAGGTTCTAGAACCACAAATCTCAACAATTTCTTTTATACTACAGTTATCTTGGTTGGATTGGCCGATAGAAAATTGTCAAAGTTTCTTTTGCTTTTTTTAAGCCATCAAGTCATCTCCATTCCAAAAGCACCACTTGCCTTATCCACCATACACCACCTCTAATGTGCACTCTACAAATTCTGCATGTACCAACCAATGTTTAAAATTCAGTCCAGTGCCAACACATGGTACTAGTACAGATAAATGTACAGACACTCTGGTGTTAACACCGATCTGTACAAACTAGCATGGTACTAGTACAGATTAACGTACTGACATTCGATATGGATTGGTGACTTAAGAGATCTATCAGGCCTTATAGGTCACAACACGAAAGCCATAAACAACACGGATATAACAAAAAGGAAGGAATGATGTAAATTCTCCCCAACATAAAGCTGAAGGAGACTAATAATTATATTTAATCAATCCATAATCCAAGCATTATGATAAAAGAAAATGATATATGTAAAAGTAAATAGGCAGTGTTATAAAAAAAGAAAACATAGAACCTGCCTACGCTGCTTGTCGCAAGCTGAGGATAATGCTTGGATTGCATGAGCATAGGTTCTTCTTATTTTAGAAACCTTGAACCTAGAAAAGTCTCCTTGGCAGACAAGTAGAAACTCTTTCCACAACTTGCAACTCTCAGAATGCCGGATGAGTATTCTCTCCCATTTTTCAATGGAAGTATCAATGCTATCCCTGCCTTGATAAGACTTCAAGAGACAGAGTAAGAGTTCCTCACTATTTGGATTAAGCTCCACTGCCTTCTCCAAAATACTAATTTTCTTTTCAAGCATCTGCATTCGTGCTGCTTTTTGTGGTTGTGTGCTTGCAATCTTATCCTGATCATTGATATAAAATAGATTTTTTTCAACCAAGTACTTTGTGAACTCAAGATTGATATTAAGAGCAGAAAACTGTAAATGTTAAACGATAGGACATTTAACTTAGTTCATGCTGTAAGGATTAACTGTTCAAAATCATAAGATAGAATCTCAACACCAACTTTAATCTGAAACAAAAAGGTAGGTGAATACCTGAAACTCAGCAAAGTCTAGCCAAACTTTCTCATCATGAGGACAATCCCTGGACATTTTGTTGAAGTCTCTTGTTCTTCGAATCATTTCATCTTCCCAAGACTCCTCAAGCTCTCCATTTTTTGATAGAACATTTTCAGAGGAAGAATGTGAATCTGACAGCGGCACGAAATCCCCAGGAATCACTGAAGAGATCGCCCTATTAACAAATTTAGTAGTCTTAAAAGCCCTATTACGTTCCAATGTAGTAAATTTTGCAGAATAATAACGGCCTCCTGATTTCAGCTTGTTGTCTAGTACATCATGATCTCCCTCTGTATCCATGTTTAAAGCTGAAGTTCTCCAGCGATATAATGCCCAAAAATTGGTCCGAGATGATTCACCATAATCCTGAATCTTGTAACGAGCAATGTCCATCCTGCAAACCAAAAGGCCAATATATCTCATGTGTTTCCTTCAGGAGCTCTACAACCCAAACAACAAGAATTAAAACAATTATTAAATTCCAAATATGAAACAAAGAATGTTTCTCAAAACCAACAAACTGGCTACAGATAAAACATTGATGCAGTGGTCAGAAAAATAATTTAAGTAACTTTTCATATTATTTCATAATGGAATAATATTCATACTAATCCAAGAACCAAGCAACTTCTTTCTATAAGGAACATATCTAGCCATAGACCACAGAGACATGCATCAATTCACAATAATGAGAATGCATTCGATGTGAGTTTGAACAAGATGTACAAAAAAGAGCATGAGAAAAAAGAGAAGGGAAAAAGAAGTAACAAAAAGAAAAAGAAAGTTAGGAAAAGAAACATTTTCTGCAATAAATTATTAGACCAGTTCAGAGCAAATGAATCAACAATTGAACCACTGATCCAGAATAACATTTGAACACAGATTGAAGTTTTCTTTGATATCATGGTTCTCCATATCTAAAATGTAGCACCCAATACATATCAATCCATTAGGTTACTGACAGCAGACTGCTCTAACCAAGTGGTCCTCTTCTGAAACAGGGCTAGTCACATGGCTCCTTTTTTTTTTTTAAATTTAACAGCTTTATTTATTTTTTAAACCCCATAACCATCCATCCACAACCCCCCACCCTCCTTGTTGCACAGGCCACAGCATTCATCGCTTGTGGCATTGCCCGTCATCCCTGGCCCACATCTGCTGCCTCAGGGCCCTGCCAACCGCCCCTGCCCCCATCTAATATTCATCCTCCTCCTCCTCCAACTCCTTTGCCTCCTCCTCCTCCTCCAACTCCTTTGCCTCCTCCCCATCTCTTTTTCTCCACCACTTCCGTCCAGCCTGTCCTCCCACCCCACTCCTTTCTCCTTGAACCATGGTGCACCCCGATGTAGCATGTGTTGGTATATTGAAATGGATCAGACCTCTAATGATATGGCCATTGATGTGGAATGGGCTCGGTGCCAAAATTTGAAAAAGACTGGTTTGAAACAAACCATGGCATCAAGGGACCTTGACATCAAGGGGAAACACCGTAAGTGTGGACAGATCCCAAAATTATTGGACCAAATTAGATTGGAACTGGAAAACTAACTGTAATTTGTTTTCTAAAAATGGTAGTGAGATAAGTGGCAAAGAATGCAATAAAGGCTTTAGGAATTTCATGGACTCATCCTAAATATGAATTTAAGTACTCTAAACTACCATTCTAAAAATGGTAGTGAGACCTAAAAAGACTTCAATAGAAACTATAAATAAAAATTCAGATACTCTGAACTTAGCTAAATATATGGCCTTTTTACATATCTCAATGACAGTAAAAGATCCATGTAACCAACCCCAAATAGTTGAGACTTACGGTTTTGTTGTTGTTGTTGTATACTAAATATAAATTTATCTAGACCCACAAATTTGTTGAAAATCTTACTCAAGGATTTTAAGTTGGTTGGACCTTTATTTTGGACCAGAATATCAACCCATATTTCCTAATATCACCAGAAAAATAATAAAAAATTCAAAACTGAAAAACGATCTATATGGTCTAGCACTAATTCTTGGTTAGACCAGTAAATACTAGTTAGTACAAATATATTGTCAGATATTTGTTTGCTGGATCTTAATGACATAGTGACCGATGTTCGACCACTTCTTAGCTTAACATGTTTTGGACCAGATGGGCTTATAATGCAACACTAGAACAGATGGTCTTATATGTTAGCTATTACGCTTGTTTCCTTTTCCCCTACAATCACTTATCCCATCACCCCATCACAATGATAAAGAGCAGAGTTTCTAAAGAGATGACTTATCACAAAACATGCACCAGTAGCTCTTCCAGAACAAAATAATTCAAAATTATAATGCAGTGAAACTTCATGAAAAATAAGTAGTAATGAAGGGAAAACGCAAAGCAAGCTAGTGACAGATGTCCTGAGGAGGACATTAGCAGTTAAAATTGCACAATTATGGTCATTTGCTTCAAAATTATTAAGGTATAAGGACCAAAACTTGAATTTACAACAGTGCCTAGTATAAGGACCTGAAGAAGACTTTTGTATCACATATTTTGCAAATGATCTCCTCCTATAATAGTAAATATTCCTGCTAGTAATATTAATTAAGACTATGTAACTATTACTAGTTAGTGTAGGACGAGCAGCAACGGATTTCTTCTGATGACAGAGAGGTAGAAAGAGAGAAAAAAAGAGATAATAACCAAAACATAATAGAAAAAAACTTAGATAACTATTAGACTTGCTCTGGCTCAAGGAGCAAAGTCCTAGAATGAAGATATCATACCTCCACACATCTAGCATGTGGACAATGGAATAATTCTATCGAAAAAAACAAATGTAGCCTCACACTACTAGCGCACTAGATAGGAAGAACTAAATTTATTGACCAACTTCTGATTGATGCATTATAGTGTTCTAACCCCTTTTTATAGGCTCAAGTACAAGAATAAAAAGGAAATTACAGAAATAAAAAATTATAATCGCATCAAATAAAATACACAATCTATTGTTTCCTACAAAAAAGATAATATTCTTGACTTGATTTGAAGGATAATCTTTTTTTTTTAATGATATTATTGATTGATAGACTTTCATCTTTATAGGGATGAATCTTTAATATCTTCAATCAAGAACGAACTTTATTTCTTCCACTCTTTTCTGCATTTATCTTCGTCTTGAATAGATGTTGTCATGTGACAACTCATGCAAAATATCTCTAACCTAATAAAATTGATTCAAATAGCATATAAACTAAATTGATTCACCATTGTACTTTACATACATTGTCTAATACACAATAGTGAAAAATTATAACACACAAAGACAGACCAGAGTAACAACGAAGATCACAGCACAAAATAGAAACCTAGTATGACCTCCAAATAAGCATAGATAAGAACAATTTAGTACACTTTTAATAATGACTTCATCGAACTAAAATAATGGTTCCACCATTGGTCTTTCACAGGCAACATGAGAACCCAAAATATACATGACGAAAGTTAGAGCTACAGAAGTGTTTAGTGTACCAGGAACAGCGTGAGAGATTCTAAAAACAACAAACGAAAGCCCCAATCATCTCCACTAAATTTCAAGTTTACTGATACACAACGGGGTATATAAAAGAAATGAGGCTTAACGGTGACCAGCTTATGTTGCGGAAAAAGAATTGCCTCAGAACAGGAACCACTAAATAATAATAGCCAAACAAGGAAAAATTTCAGCAACATTCACAAGAAAAAACGCGAAGCTTCATGGAGAGCACATGAACCTGTAAAGGCATCCAAACGCCAAATTGTCCCTATCCCCATGAGCGTCGAAATAGTAATCCTTCGACGGCTGGGCATCGGACCCCGCCCAAGCTCGAAGCTCCGACTTCCTCGAAGCGCCATCGTCCAATCTCTCCTTCTCCCTCTTCTTCCTCTTTCTCCTCCTCCTTTCCTTGCCCTTCGAGCGACGCTCGTCCTTAGATGAAGATTCCGAGGGCGACGACGGCACGAGATCGTAGGACCGTTGAGGAGGCCGCGCTGGCGTGGGATCTCCATCCGCGGCAGCGCTAGAGGCCTCACCGTCGGAGTCGGGGCTCGCCCGGTCGCTTCCCCTTCCCGGAAGGGAGGAGACGTCGAAGGCAAAGCTGGCGTTGGAAAGCCACTGGGGAGCGCTGGAGGGGGGCGAATCGGGAAGAGAAGGGTTTGATGAGAGGGGGAAGAGAGGGAAGAGGGAGGGTTTTAGGGCGCTTGATTCCGGCCTTTCTTCTTCACCGCCCGATCTCTCCGCCTCCATCGTGTTTGATGGTGCCGAGAGGGAACGCGAAGACGAGCCCAATTATAACCAAATGCCGCTGCCCTCCGTTGAAAGTGAACCGATATATATTTATCTAGGCCAATTTATGTAATAATTAAAAATATTAATATATTATCAATTATATTTTGAAAAAAAATCTTAAAAATTAACTTACAAATTAATAATAATATAATTTTCTTTGTTGAGAGGATCATTGAAATTAGATAATAAAGAAAAGTTCGGCCTAATGCTCTATTTCTGTCTTATTCGAATAATAAAATATATATTTATATATTTTAAATAAAAATAATAAACTGATAAAGGTTAAATATTAATTAAATATTGTGTCATTGTATTAACACATCAAATAATCAAATATCAATATAAAAATAATATAATAAAAATTTATATCATTGCAAAAATCATTCATAAACACTTAGTTATCCTAATTCTGATTTATTTAACACTAATTTAAATATATATATATATAACTAGGTCGAAAGAGATCATATTTCCTTGATTTTTTTTTTAAGTTTTTCCCATTGGTTATTTTTTTCATTATGCAAAATGGCAAGTTACATTTATTTTGGTATTTTTAAGATTTTTATAATTATATTAAAGATAATTATTTATGTGTTATTTTTCATATATAATTTTATAAACTCTTTATAAATATTTCCTGTGTTATATATTTTGCAATTAAAATTTTTTGCTTGAGATTTTGATGATATTTCATTCAATTTTGACTTGTTCTGATTAAAATTACATTAAAATAGGAAAAATGAGGCCATGAGTGTGAAATTAATTGACATTCTTAGATGAAAACCTCTACATATCAAGATTTCACATGTTCTCATGGACAAGCACAGCATGCGATAACAAGATTAGCGAATCCAACCATCACAAGACTGTCTCCCGCTAATATGCGAATCATGAACTCTATGATCATGACAAGAAACTTGGAGAAAAAGAAAAAATAACAATCGAAAACAAGGAAACAATCAAAAGTATATTGTCTCTTGAAATAAAGGCATTAGTTAAAGAGTCTGGAAAAACTCACTACAAGTCATATAAGCCTAATTCTGAGCAGTTGATTCCATCTCGGATAGCTTCTTAACCTTCCGAGTGAGCTTACGCATGACATCTATGATCATCAACTTCTTTTGCATCCGAAACCGGACAGCCAATTCGGTCAATTCGGTCGAATAGGATGTAGCGGTCTTCAAAATGGACTCATCCTGCATTATTTTTGTGGGAAAGGATTCTAGCGCAACGACACAGAGAGCAATCACGGTTCGGAGAGCTGCAACCTCGGTGGACATTCCCAAAGGAGCTTCCTCCGATACCGACACGAGAGTGTCCAAATCGTGCCTTTGAACTGTTTCTTTGTTACTTGAGAGAAGTACTCTTAGGGCAGCCAACAAGCGGCCGTCAACCAATCCAGGGCCACCTAAAGTCACCTGAAAGAAACAAACGAAATAAATTTCAGAAAGATCTGGAAATCGAGAATCTCCTGAAATATTTCTAAACGAAACATATTTTAAGAAAATAGTTACAAGTTTGAAAAGCCCCTTACCTTTTACGACCATTAGCATCCCTGCAAATGATAGCACAGAAATTATGTACAGGGAACTATCTACAATTTTATGAATGATCTGTCAGTGACCAAGAACTCCAAAAAGGCACTGTTCAGCATATGTCCAGGAGGTACAATGAATCTAGCATGTCAAGTTAAAATTGATCATAAAAGAATGTTCTCACGTGTATCTAAGTCGATGAATTCAACTTCAGTATTTTGAGTAATTATTTATGAAATATGCTCTTACTTCCAACCTTGTAATCCACAGAAAACCCTGCCTATAACATATCAAGGAGTACTTCCAACCAGGACTCGGTGCAGTGATTTGGTCCCCTCTCCATTTTAAAGAAGTTCTATGTCTGAATCCTTGTGGGGGCGGTGCTCGAATATTTAGCACAATTAGTTCTCATGGTTGGATCCCCTCTCCATTATTCCCAAATGATAATCATAAGAGAGCACCAAATAATTGAACACTGTTTCCTTCTCCAAATAGTGGATAGCTTTCTTCAATTACCAAATTATCTAATGCTCATAGGACTAAAGTTGTGGGTTTACCTCCAACATATTATGTTCATTCTCATGGATGATGGATTCCAACCAATCTAATCTGATGACCCAATTCAGCGTGATCCCAATGGCCAAGTCTAGCGTTAACCTTATTCCTTGTAGCTTGCCCATGTCATTCTACTCCTAAAATTATTAGAACCATCTCCTGCACTCCATCCACATTATGCTGTAGAAAATATTTTTACAAAGCTTCTGTTCCGCAATCTTCTTAAATTTCCGTGTTCAAATGTAATATTTGGAAATTGTCATTGAGGCTGTAAATTCATGAGTTGAGAAGGAAAACCTTGAGAAGAGCCTCATCTCCCCGTAAATTTAGGCGAGATAGTATGTCCTGCTGCCAGTCAGATGGAGACAAAAAGCTGGAAGAAGAAACTCCAGCTGCTAAACTAGCAGCATCAAGAAGAGCCTCATCGTACTTCAGTTCTACATGATCATGTGGATTTGATGGAATCACAAAACCATAATCCAGAAGGAACAAGTCATTGCTTAAACTGCCATAATTGAGCAAGACATGTGTATCCTGCTTAATTTGCATATCTGCTACAACCTGCTTGTTTGATATAAACAACAAAACATAAGCCTAAAACCATGGAACTATAGAAGATGAGCAGAACTTTATTGACTCAGTGGATGGTCGACACAAAAAACTAGCATAAACGCATGCCAATATTGAGGTTGCATCCCAACATGGATAATGAGGTATAAAGATGTTTGTCGATCAATACATGTAAAGAAAATGATGCATTGTCAAAATAATTTGGAATTACAATGTAAGTAAATCCAACATATGTGTTATTGCAGATAGCCATCCTTATATTCAAATGTGAATGGTCACCTAACCACTGATGTCTCAAATACTGTTATTATGACAGTTAATAATACCAAAAAAATAGCACATAAAATCTTCCTTCATCTTATCAAATCTTAATGTTTATATACAAGATCATGAAAAGAAAAAAAATATGGAAAAGCATATAAAAATAAGCAAATTGTTTCAAGCAACATTTTCAAAAAATTTCAGTATGCCAGCTTAATAATGTTATAGCAACACCTAGTAACTTACAGAAGACATGAAGGATTTGTTATAAATTCAATATAAGAATGCCATTGAAATGAGAAATGCTACCTCAGCTTTGGGACCTGTGTGCCCGATAATTTGAGCATGCATGAAATAAGCATTGCTCTTTATGCATCAAGAAGGGATTTTAACAAAATAGAAAGCCAAATTAATAACATAAAGATACAAAACAATAATGTAATGACACAAGATGAAAGAAAATACTTCGCAATGTTAGGGTTACAACATATAGTGGTTCAGATTAATATATTTTTGTCACAATCAGAAATTTGCCAGCAAACCCACTGGAACTAGCTTCCAGGCAAATTATGATTTGGACAACAAATTCAACTTTAGTCTGGAAGTCCATGTGAATGCAGAAACCAAAGTCATGATGGTCGTTGTTTTCATCCAAATGACCACTAATTCATGGGCAAATAAATTGAGGCATACGCGGTAACTGTTGTTGGGTCAGTGCCACGGATGAAGGTAAATACCACCCTAGATGACAATTCTAGTCGAGATGTCTTTAATCTAGAAAGCAAATAAGGCATATAATCGCCTACTTGATTGATTCTGTCACAATGATTTGTGGTTCAAGAAAGACTTTTCAAGCTGAAGGAAAAGAGAAGAACATGGCAACAGGAAGGAGTACAACACTGAATAGTTCTAAGATAATGGTTCCACAAGAGTTCTTAAGCTATGAATCCAGAAGACAAAAGAAAAAGACTAAAATAAGCAGAGGGAAAATGGACAAAAAAGATGACTTATAATTCAGTTCAAAAGCAGAAATACGCCAAAGATAACCTCAAACCGGTAGATGACATGGCATCACATGAAAGGAGATTTGCAACTATTTTCATTTACAATATCCAACTTTTGTTTATACTATAGAACAAGCACTAGGCTTTAGGGAATCTAGCCTAAAAAACTTTTCAAAGATTACAACCATAATTTCATTAACCCATCATAAGCATGATCTGAACTTATATATCTCTCTCTCTCTCTCTCTCTCTCTCTCTCTCTTATATATATATATATATATATATATATATATATATATATATATAAAACAAGACCTACGAAATTAAGTGTAAAAGCCAAGCTCAGAAGTATACAAATTGCTGATTACTCCTGCATCCCAACCACAGACAAGTTTATTCATTCATTCACATACTCAAGCCCATGGACATGTGCACAAAGGTTGTTGCCTATTGAGAGTGGATAAAAACAAAAAGACAATAAATATATAATTAAATCTCAATATAAAATGAAAAAAAGAAAAGCAGAGAGACTTCTTGAGAGAGAACAGCAGGCATAAGACAGATGAAACAAAGAAACTACTGATCATTGATGCATTACTAGTTCAACCAATGAGCTTGTACAAAGATGAATATAACCTTACTGAAGTATAGAACACCAGAAGAACTTGCCTTTATTGACATGTTTTGGATGTTCATATTTTGCTCTTGAACAATTCGAGCATTAGGAGCAAAACTATGATTGCACATATCAATGAGCGGAAGCAGCATAGGGAT
Organism: Musa beccarii; assembly: GCA_024322285.1. Taxonomy (NCBI): domain Eukaryota; kingdom Viridiplantae; phylum Streptophyta; class Magnoliopsida; order Zingiberales; family Musaceae; genus Musa; species Musa beccarii. The sequence goes on from CM044402.1 coordinate 34,674,570, forward strand.
GTTTTTATGCTTGTCACTGTAAAGAATTTCACCATATAACTGGAATGCTCGAGAAGAAACTGCTGACATTGCCCAGCCAAGTGAAGATGAATTTACATCTTGACCTCCAAAGGGATGATTTCTCAAGGAAACATTGCCAAGAATACTTTTTATCTCTTTCTCAAACTCAAGAAGAAAACGACATCTCTTATTTACCTGGAACAGTATAGAACATGTTTATGAGATAGTATATCGACATATATCTTAAACCTGAATGACCAGAATATATATATATATATCCAATACCTGATGTATTAGTGGAGCATAGTGCAAGTTCTTTATGTCGTCCCCTGGAAAGAAAATAGGTATACTAAAAGTTTCTGGCAAATTGCTAATATATGGCCACCAAAAGGAATGGGTGGTTGCCCTTTCTTGAAGAAGTTTCAAGCCCAACCTCATCGCCCATAGTTCGTCTGTCACATGCTCCCACAGGGTCCAATTTACTCCTTACTAAAAATCAGTATAGCCTAATTTGCAAAATAAGAGTCACAGGCTAAATCAAACAAGAAAAATTTAAGCACCACCAAAAGTATGCATCATGCAATTACTTGCTGCTGCTGCTACCTTTTTTATCTCTCAAGTCAAACTATAAACCATCTAATGTAATGAGGAAGACATGTGGTAGACTGGGGAAAAAGCTACAAGTCCCCATTGAATTTGGAAATTATATGAAATGAAGCAAATCCTTAAGCTACAGAAGATATGTATTTAATGCAGCATGAAGGAATTGAAGTCAATGTTACTTGCAAGGATCATCCTAGTTCAGAGTCACATAGGCAGAGGAAGCATGAGCCTTGAGATTGTTGTCTGAAAGAAATAGTGTTCCTTTGCTTTCTTTTTCATATACCACAGTTTCTTGTATAATTTTTCTTAGTAAACTAGAAATCTAGCCACCTTAACGGAAATCATCTTGGTCACCACTAAAAGGCATCTTTGTCGATAATACAGGAAGATGAACTGTAGAAGTAAGCAAGGTCCTAAAGTCGAGTTCTCAAAACAGTTAAAACTAGGTTTACAACTGCTTCTCAATAATCCGGTAGTTTGTTGATGCCAAGGTTTAAAGAATAAATCATACCAACCGCTATGCAAACCATTAGTTTTCATAGGTTTACTATCCAATATAATTATCCAGTGGTTTAAATAGGCGCCCAAGCACTCGCCTAGGTGCTCGGGCGAGGCGAGGCCCGAGTGCCTCAAGGGTGGACCAGGTGACGCGCTTCAGTGAGGCGACTCCTGGTCACTTGCCTGAACCCAGGTGCCTCGGACGAGCGCTTGGTTCAAATAAAGCAACCAAACTAGACTTTTAAGTTTGGTTCGGTTCAATAGTGGCTAGTTGGTTCGGTTGAACTAACTAGCTTTCTTTCCCGCAAAAGCCACCCCCCGCACTCTCGCACGACCTCGAGCCATCAACCCTAGCACAGTTTCTGCCTCCGCCGACAACGCTTTCTGTAGCTGCCTTTGCTACAGACACAGCAGATCGAGGCTTCCTCTATCGCCAACAAACAAGTCTGATGGCCTAGCCTTTGTCCGCAACTTCTGTCGTTGTTGCTTTCGTGTGTAGCTCCTTCCACCATCGAGGGAGAGCACTACAGCTTTCTCCGTCACCAGCAGACACCTCTGAAGCTTCCTCCACCCACGATGTCGTCATCCGCAACTGCTGTTGTTGCTACCATCAATAGCTTCCGCCGCTGCTATCATCCGCAGCTTCCTCCGCTGCCACCACCGTCGTCCGAAAGTTCCACTGTCCGTGAATTTTTCTCTCCCTCTTGACAATACTTTTCTACCCCTCTAACTACTATTAACAATAGTTTAATGTCATATTTTTATTTATATAATCATATTTATCAATTATATTATATATATTTTTATATTTTAATATTTCAAAGTGCCTCACTACGCTCGGACGAGTGCTTAACACCTCAGGCATTTTGGGAACTTGGCGCCTAGCACTTTTTAAACCACTATAATTATCGTACTAACATATAGTCTGATATAATTATTAAAACCACAGGGCACCCCTATCATTTTTTTTCTAGTTTTGACAAATATTTATTATTTCTTTCTTTCCACTCTCTCTCTCCCCCAACTTTCCTTCTCTCTTTCATGTGATCTCTCTCCTCTCATCTACCTCCACCCCACTATCTACCAAGGTTAGCGAAAGTTCTTATGGGAGAGAACTCATAATAGTAAGTAGAATCTCGGATCGATATGATGGGTTCTTGGGTTGACCGACTAACAAAAAATACGAAGGAGTCCATGCAGCATCTGCAAGACATCATAGCGGATCTCATGATGAGAATTATGGTGCTCACAAGGGCTCTACACAAGGGAAGGGGCAACACGCACGTTGCTTTGCCATCTCAAAGCACCCGAGCCGAATTGATACGGGGTGCAAGAGACACAAAGAGGTTGAGAACTTCCTTTTCAATAATGAATAGTATTTCAAAGCAACAAGTTTGGTAGGATCATCATCGATGGTGGCAGTTGCTGTCTGTAGATTTTGGCCATTCTTTTTTCACTTTTTTGAGAAATCTAGGTGAACGATTTGGCACTACTCCTTTATATGTCTTGTCTTACAATTTTACAGTGATCGCAAAAGACGTCACTTCTCTTTGAGGAAGAAGCATTCTTACTATTCTTAGAATTTTTCTTGGCCTTTAAGTAGCCCTCTTTGCCCTTCTCAGTAGTCCTCTTGCTGTAGATTCTGTTCTTCCTTTCGGTTGTTATAGCATCTTACTAGTGCTTGAGATGTCATGAAACTTGAAGAGGCTCAACGGGGTGATGATTTGGGCATGCAAACCAGTGGTCAACTTTATCACCGTCGAATGGCTATCGGGGGAGATTCTGAGTGCCACAGCTTATCGTCAAAAATTAATGGTGTAGCCTTTGCCGAGATTGATGTCGTCCTTGGCGTAAGTTATGTCAGCTTTTCCACTAATCTTCGAGGTAGCTCATCGAGTAGAATTCATGTCGAATGAGTCTTTCAAATTGCCCTCATGTCATCTTTCCATCGTCGTAGGCTCACAGGTAGGTGTTCCACCATGCTAGAGCATGGCCTATCAACTTGATTCGCACGAGCATGACTTTGTCTTCGCTACTATATCCGTATAGGGTAAAGTAGTGTCAAGTTGATCGAACCATGCATCTAACATCTCTATGTTGCTGGAGTCATTGTAGGTGGGAATATCAATCCAAGCCTCAACTCGAAACGATCGAAACCTTATCTTTGTCATCGATTTTACAATGCCATCATCATTATCGCAGTGCATCTTTGTCAAACCAATTTTGGTATTTGACGGAATATTTGATGGAAGATAGCTCCTTCCCCTTTGCTACACCGCACTTATCTACATTTTTTGCTGTCGTGTTAGCTTAGGATCAGATCCAACCCCACATCCTCCATCTTTTGCATAAGTGATATGACTTCGGCATCAAGATCTGATGATGCTGTTAGAGACCTTTCTACCATCGTGTCGTTGTCTCTTTCTTCGACAATTGATGTTGCATTTCCAACTCGTGAAGTTCTTCACCTAAATTTTTATATTCTTGCTTGGTGTTAGCTATCCATTAAAGAGGATCATTGCTTTGATACCACGTGAACTAGTTGGGGAAGGACTCAATAATCAAATCCTTCCTCCAAGTGAATTTACGCCTTATGGGAGGGTTGATAGGGACATTGGAATAAGAGAAAATATGAAAGAGAAAAAGGATCGAGATTGCTTTTTGATAAAGGAATACCTAATCATGCAATTGCATAGAATTCGTCAACAACAAGCTGTAACTTCTTGAGCAATAGCTCAAACATCTTGAGCATGCATGCTCATCTTCTTGAGGCTTTGCTCTTGTCATCATCTCTCTCCTCTTTTTCCTCCTTTTCCAAGGGTTGCCAACCCCCCTTATAGTTGTGAAGAGGGAAGACTCCTAACTAGAGGACTCTCAATCAGAGTCTAACTCATAGTCCCACGCAGGGACTCACAGACTTTTAATAACTAGAGGACTTTCATTAGAGTCCAACTCTTAGTCCCACACAGGGGACTCCTAGACTCATAATCAATGAGGTCTTCTCAATACAATTTCAACTCTTGGTGATCGCAGGGACCAAATTGGATCTCGTGCTCCTTGGTCGAACTTAATCTTAGACTTGAGTCTTTGCACAGGCCAAACTTGGATTCGAGCTCGGTTTATCATCCATAATCACCACAAGCCCTTAAATTTGGCCACCCCTTTGACCTTGTATTCCGGACAATAAGCCTCCTCAGCATTGACTGCACGATGAGGCACTTCACCATATGTTGGAGGGAGGTGATGCTAGCTTCCGCACCATCTCACAAGAACATTGTCGGTCGGCCTGAGCATCCTCTACAGCACGCTTCTCCACCTCCTATTGCTTCTCAAGTTCCTACAGCCTTGTCGCCACTAAAGAGTTATGCTCCAACATACTGACTCAGAGTTGAAGCCGAGTTCCCTGCTTATGGTACTAGAACACTTCGACCATGTTACTCTGGAGTTCATAATGCTCCTTTATTAGGGCTAATATGGCGATCAAAGCATCCTAGGCTCGGTCTACAGTCATAGTGGTAGCTCTGCAAAGAGTGCAATGAGAAGTAATCAAATCAAAACCCAAATTAATATTCAATAAAGTAATCAACACTGACATGGCGATCGAAGCATCCTAGGTTCGGTCTAGAGTTAGTAGTAGCTCTGCAAAGAGTGCAATGAAAAGTAATCAAATCAAAACCCAAATGAATATGTAATAAAGTAATAATTAAGGGTTCGACCATTTACCAAGATCATGTTCATATGCACTTTGGCGAGAAGGGTCTCGATTGACTTGGTACAGACTACAGAGACCCTTCAATAAACCAAGGTGCATGATGCCTTAGTTCCACTATGTCGCTTATCGCTATACGTCCCATCGTCGACTTTCTACTATAAGCTTCCAATTAAATTGGAGGGGACTCTCTCCCACATTGGACCAACTCGGCATCATCTTGCAGAGAAATGAAGTTTGCTCGATAGGGCCATAGTCCAAACACTAGGATCGATAGGCCGCCTAGCTGATCTGATGCAGCAGTTGGTCTTTGCTCTTCCTACTGCCATCGCTCCCGTTGTTGTTATTGCTGTGGTTGCGGCTAGTGCGAAAGGAGTTGGGAGCTCAAGATACTCAGACTAGTGGAGGGAGTAACTTGTTCCCCTTGGCGCTCAGAAAGGGATGATTCATCCATCCTTCAACGCAAGCTTGGCGATGGTGAAGAGAGGGAGGTGCAACACTTGTTCATTAAGTTAAGGCTCTTCATTTCGCCTCCGGCACAGAGGGGCTCTCGATGCAAGGCTCAAGGTCAAACATCTAGCGATGCTTGATCCCTCCGTTGTTCCCGAGCTGCCTGTTCTCCTTGGTGGGAGGATCAAGACGGTCCAACATGCTTGACTCTCTTTCCACGCTTATCGATGGCTCAATATAGGCTATTCTAGAGATCCATGTTTGTTCAAAATGGTGAAGGTTCAAACTCAAATCCAAATGAAAAAAAGGCAGAAAAAAAGAGTGTGCATACCCACTCGCAACATGGGACTTACCTCTGTGACCACGTGCCACTACTCACTCATCTGCAGGAAGGCAGTGGACTTGGGCAACGCAAGAGCATTTCTTCTCAAATGCTCCTTCTCAGCTCTCATACAACCTCGAAAGCATCGGCAAACCTTTAGGAGGCCCAAGACAAGCTAAAAGGCCACCCACCCTCGAAGCAACGTAGAAGAACCTCCCTATCCAACCCTTATTAGAATTGGGAGCCCCTTGGACTTTGTAGTCGCTTTGGGCAGAGAGGAAGTAAGCTAACCATCTAAAGCAAATGTTGTAGCACGAGTGCAATAGGGCCAATGTCATGTAATGCTACCTTCAACACTTCCAACAAAGGCTGCAAGATAGCACCAAGAGTTCAATGCACTGGGCTAGAAAAATCTTCCAAAACTGAAAGACTTTAGAGAAAGAGTGGAGGGCAATTAGAGTCCCACCTCTGGTGTGATCATGTATATGCAAAAGTAGTGATTCAATGGATAGGACAAAGCTAGTACTTGGCCAAAATAGGAAACACTAGTCCAATATTCTCTAAATTTGAGACGCTTATGCTCGAGTAGGAGTTAAGAAGTCTGCCCAGTCGACATTGAGGGGAGGCAATAGGATCGACGACCGGTCTAAGTCCCAATTAGGAAGAAGAGGAAGACATTTCAGACCATCGAAAGTAGGTTTCTAAATCCACATAGTGTTCTTAGCTTGAAGACAAAGCGATAAAGGTAAATTATGCAAATGGCACAAGCTACCGAGGACTATGTCAACACCAACACAAGTCAAACCGATCGTAAAGAGGATTCTTGACACCAAGGTGCGATCGAATCGACCATGAAGCATCCTATAGTTACAACGTGACCGAGTCAGCCATAAAACACCTTATAATGATAACGTGACACAGTAGGTCACAAAGTGTCTTACAACGCAACCAAATCAGCCATAAAAGGCCTTACGACAACACTACCTAATTGACTATAAAGCATCCTACAATTACAGCATGGTCGGATCAACCATAAAGTGCCACATGGACAACAGTTGACACACCACCCTTCTCTAGCTGACACCATGCTAACACATCATCTTCACTTGGCCAACGCGTTGACCCCATTCAGCCGACATATGTAGGATCAAAACCTACACGGTAGATAGCATGGCGCCAACAAGGAGATTGACTTAGCTCCATGTGCTATGCCATAGTTGTGTAGTCGTTAGACTCGTTACTCCATATTGCCAAGTTTGACACAACACATTACTCCACAAATTTATGGTTGGATGGTATGCATAACCATTCCCAACATTAACCATGATCTCAATCCAACAATCGTGTGTCACACTATAAAAAACCTTGGGTACACTGTCAGACTCTCTCCTCTCATTCTTTCAGACTAAACCTTATAGATTTGGTACTTGTCGAATCCCCAATCTAAACTAACTTAAGCATGAGGACCTTGTCGAGTATGCCCCTAGCATCAATTGGCTCTCTCTACAATGCAACCCTAGACGGATTCGGAAGTGGACCCTAGATGGCTTGGAATCTTCAACCATGTTGTAACCAGGGTATGCATTACCGTGCATCTTGGCGTTTCGACGCGTTCTCTGGTATGCGATGCAGCATCGAACGATGCGTTCGGCGTACCGTTCGGTATATATATATTTATAATTATAAATATTATATATATATATAAATAGATTTTTTTTTTCTTTCCCTCGGCGACGTCGCACTCGGCAACGTCGCCGAGATATCAACGGCGACGTCGCTCGGCGACGCGCCTAAAAGTAAAAAATCTATTAAAAATAACCTCGGCGGCGTCGCTCGAGGCCGGCAACGTCGCCGAGCCTCGGGGGCGACGCGCGACTCTTCGGCGGCGTCGCCGAGCCTCGGATGACGCCGACTCTTCGGCGACGTCGCCGAGCCTCGGGACGACGCCGAGTCTTCGGCGACGTCGCCGAGCCTCGTCGACGTCGCCGAGCCTTCGGCGACGTCACCCGAGCCTCGAGGCGTCGCTGAGTATTAAAAATTAATTTTTATTTAAAAATAAAAAATTCATACCGACCGGTAGTGGGCGGTCCGCGTACCGGTATCCTGTCGGACCGGTACGTACCGCCCGTACCGGGCGGTACAGGTCGGTATTGCATACCTTGGGACTTGTAACTATTATAATATAGACATAAACAAAAAAATTAAGCCATCAATGGGCATGCTCCTAAGGTACCACCAACTATATTAAATGATTCATAAGAGACACCTTTTGGCTCTGTGTAGCTTATCTTCTGTAGAAGACCAAATATGAAAGCCACATTCGAACATGCAAAAGTTATTTTCAAAGATGAACTAAGATTTATTTAGTATTTTTTTATAAGGTTTACAAATTCAAAGAAAACTATTATGCAATAAATGCTAATTTCTCTCCAACGCTTACTCTTGCTGAAATTATATCATGGTTGGTACACCACACAAAGAACAACAGGAAGCAACTTAGAAAAATATAAACTCAACCAAGAAAGCATGGCTGGGAACCAGGAATTTTGAAAATTATTGGGGGTGTATGCAATTCAATAATACTAATAGATTTCAAAATTATCTTCTGGAAAAGGAATCCTTCATGTGTTTTCCTGTACTTTGAAAAGAGAATGTTTTATATAGGAGACATTAATTACATAATGATGCAGAAGAATGTGTTATATTTGTATAAATGGTATCTGGTTAAGTTGTCAAAATCTAATATGCAAATGTCAAAGACAAGCCAGAGAACCAGAATAGGTTTCTCATATCCTCCTGCTGAACTTTATCAAACGTATGCAAATTAAAAGAATTATTTCATAATTGCATGAACTTACACTGAAACCAACAAGAAACATGCCCTACATGCTTCCTGTTCTTTTAGGTTTTGATCAATTCCTTATTTTCCTTACTTTGAATTCCTCATGAATTGGGCACTATTTTTTGAATAGCTTGAAATCAGATTCATACCATTAAAAGAATCGTGACGACTTTTTCATGAAATTTAATATGCATTTCATGAAACACAATACAACCAATACTCAATGGGATATGTCAACATCTGGAAGATTGAACTTCAACAAACAAAAACATGAGGATAAAAATTTTATTTCATCCAACAGTTTTCTTGAAAATTCTTTTGGGTCATCTAACTCACTTGATCCTATAAATCAAACTACGGAAATTTCCTGTCCTGTACTGAATGTGTGACGGATGTAGCAGAGATCCATCATAGCATACGCTAACCATACATCTCTAAAAATCAAACCGCTAACATACCTAAAAATCCTCAGGTAGCACATGAAGCTAGGGTCAATCACTTTACCCAAGAAAAGCCTAATTAAAAATGGGAATCAACTTTTTCTCTTCTTACAAAGATCAAAGCAATCAAGTAAACAATGAAGCTGCTATCTCTGGTAAAGTGTTTGAACTCATAGATTCATTTAATAGAACAATCTCAAGAGAGAATAGTAAGCAAAATACTACAGAAGACAACATGAGAACCAATAAATCAAAAAGAAAAAGACAAAGAGAAGCAAAATCCTAGAAGAAAATGGGACATGTCAGCACCTAGAAAAAAAAAGAATTCTACAAATAACAGATGAAGTTAACAGATTTTAGTTCATACAACAGTTTTTTTAAAGATTAATCTGTCATCTAACTCACTTGATCCTATAAACCCCAATTCACAAAATTTCCTGTCTCACTGAAGGTGCTACAAATGTAACTGAGATCCGTCGTGATACATACCATCATCATACATCCTTAGAATCAAACTGTTAACGCATTTAAAAATCCTTAGCCAAAACATAAATCTAGGGTGGATAAATTTACCTATGAAAAAGTGAAATAGCAAACGGGAAACAATTTCTTTGTTTTTTTTTTTACTTTTTAACAATGCCTAAATCAATCAAGTAAACAATGAAGCTGCTATGACAATCTCAAGAAAAATACTGCTAACAAGACCACATCAGAACCAACAATTAAAGAAAAGCAAAATCCAGTACCTGGAACCCGGCGAGCCAGTTCCACCAGAGTGGAATGAGGACCATCACAGCCACCATCCGACTCCGGCGTCCAGTCGAAGCGAAGGAGCAGGTGGCTGGGGAGGGCGATGAGGTCCGACCCCGGGGGGATCTCATTGGTGGCAACGACGCCGAGACCGTAGGGGTCGCCGTCGGCGATCCGGAGGTTGGGGTGGACGAAGCCGCCCTCCCGGCGGACCCAACGGATCAGGTCGGCCGGGTGAGGCACGAGGCGAGACGCAGTGGCGGCGGAGTCGGTGGCACGGCACGTCAGCGGGCGGCGGTGAGCCAGGGAGGCGGCGGTGGTGGAGGCCGCGGTCAGCATCCTGGAAGCCGCCACGGTTACCATTTCGACGAGTGGAGAGGAGATGAAGCGAGCAGTGTGCCGCGGGCGAGTCGGGTAGGAAGCGATGGGCCTAAAATTGGCCTCGGGCGGTTCGAATCGAGTTCAGATCGAGTGCACTCGATCCGAGTTGAGACGAACTCGAACTCGGGCGGTTCAGATCGAGTTTCGGATTGTAACTCGGGCGGTTCAGATCGAGTTCGAGACCATCCATGTATCGGAGTGCAACTCGGGCGGCTCAGATCGAATTGGAGACCGAGTCGAACTCCAGTCGAAATCGGATTGAGTTCAAATAAGAAAATTTGGTCTCCAATCCCATGAGAGCATGGAAGATATATATATATATATATATATATATATATATATATATATATATATATATATATATATATATATATATATATATATAATTAGAATTTGAACCAAATTAGTAAGTTTGAGTAGAATTGGGAGCCCAAATTAATAATATTAGGGCATGATCATTATGATTTGTAATAAGGAGATTGAGGGATGAGTAATGTTGATGAATAAAAATTAGATCTTTAGTGACTGTTTTGTTGTCCATTTTTTGAATTGGAGCCTATCACATTCTTAAATTATTTTAGTGACTTTGTATATAATAATTTTAATATATGTATATAATTATAATATCTAATTAAGACAAAAACACACTGCATAATATGTTCAAAAGTTCTACACATATAAATGTCAATAGGTTATCATCTATATCTATACTAGCATGGGTGAGTCAGGTGCTAGTATCTTTATTTATAAAATAAAATTTATAATAAGTAATTGATTAGTAATTATAAATCTTTTATAGTTTTATTTAGATGAGCATATATCATGTCATGTATATAATATTTTAAAGACATCGATATAAGATATTTAATGATAAACGCATCATCTTATGATTTTTTTAGCAATGATAATTCTAAAATATAATATATGCAAAATAAAGAGATAAAATTTTACATCAATATAATTCAAAATGTTTATAGTTTAAGTTACTCAAAAGTAGCTGAAAAGATCAATATATACTTTATAAAGTCAAAATATTAAGTATAGCAAGAGAAGAATTGAGTTTGTTTTACCTCGACTTTCCTTGGAACTAGGATTTCCTAGCCTCTATGAGAAAAATTGAAATAATAGTTAAAGAAAGAGAGAAACAGTTATGAGTTATTCGGTTGATAAAGAGGATGAAACTAAAATAAGGTAGAGATGCTTAAGTCTTGTGTTTTAGGTTCAATCTCAAATCTTATTTCAAGTTTTTATTTCTTTCTCTCTTTTTTTCTTTTACTAATATTTATAAAGTTACAATAACTTCAATTGAGTCTAATTTAGTTTGACAAAAAAAATATTTTTTTACCTAAATTAATCCTTTAATCTCACTTAGTGTAACACTCTCCTTTGATTTATTTTTTTATTTAATTTTTTTTTACTCTATCCATGCCTAAGTTAGCTTATTATCATCCATATACATGAGGCTTAAAACCTAAATTTTCTTACTTTAATCATGTTCAAACTTATTCAAGTCTTAAAATTCGTTTAAGGTCAATTACAATTCAATCATCACTTTTAGTCACTTTATGCATGCTTATTATAATAATTTAATCTTCTTCTTAAATCCATTAGTACACTTAAAGCTTATGCACCGAAAGACCATACATTTTTTGTTGTAAAGTACGCTTAAAGTAAATATTGATTCTTATACATATTTAACCAACATTTCATCGAACATTGAGAATAATATTTTTAGAAAGTATATAATTGAACTTTAAAATCCAAAAACATAAACATGTCATTTGTTATATTTATGAAGCATACACATCACAAATTATATCATGAAGATAATATATATATATATATATATATATATAATTTATACTTCTATTGACATACTAATTATACTTCTATTGACATACTAACCTATAAATTCACCTAAATTCCACCACCAGTTTACCAGTAATTCAATTTATAATCAAATCACTTAGTTACTATCAAAATCAAACAACTATATAATTCTATGAAGTAATCTTATATTATCAGTCTTGCTAACCAAACCATCTTGTATTGTCATAAAATTTTACAAGAACTCCAGAGACATATAAAGCTAAATATACACCAAGTTTTAACTTAAAAGACATATTAAAAGAGTAGAAGATAATTATATCTCCAATGGTGATACTAACTTGAACAAATCCCTCTCATAGAAAATAGAGGATCATGCATGCTTCAAATTGATATATCTATACCTCTAAGCATAAAAATCAAATTGAAATCATTCAAGAAACAATAGAATCTTAACATAATCATACAAAATACATCAAAAATTTTGATCTTAATTTGAACACTAGATTACATAAAATCAATAAAAAATAATAATTTATAAATTGTTAAACTAAAACCCTATGTATAAAAATAGAAAGGTTGGGTCTTTATACATTAATCCTCCTTAGAACAAGGTTCCTTGGGCTTGAATAAGTGAAGAATTGGGCAAAAGAGTCATGCCCTTATAAAGCATATATCATGTTTATAAATCATAGATATTATAAATTATATATTTAATTAATAATAATATATGCATGTTATAGATATCTTTTTTTTTCTCTCTTTTTCAAGTTGTTTCTTCTATTACATGATTCTATTCCTTATCCTTCCTAATTATATTGGTTGGAATTCTAGGACAGAACTGAAATATATTTTTTTAATATTGATCATCAAAATATATTATGTAAATTTACTAAATATAGGAAATAAAACTATTTTGTAAGTCACATCATCAATTTTATTAAGTATTTCATATGTTCCTACATACCAAGGACTTAACTTCTATTCTTTTTTTTTTATTTCTCAAAATTCATTTTTCATTGATACTATTTTTAGGAATACCTTATCTCCTACCTTAAATTTCAAAGGTCTCATTCTAATATCAGCATAACATATTTGTTTGTTTTGTATTGTCTTCATATTTTGATGATTTTTTTCTATCTCTTTTATCATTTTTCTTTAACAAAATCTAAATTTAAAATATCTTTTTACTCACCTTATCATCCTAATAAATAGGTTACTTGCACTTTCAAATGATATTATCCTAATGATTGTTTGATAATTATTATTATAGATAAACTTTAGCTATCGGATGGAGAAAATGTTGATGGCAGAAAATAAAATGATTAAAATAAAAAAAATAATTGATCTAATTCAATAAAATATATCTTTGATAAGGAAAATATAAGAAGTGGACATGCCAATTCTTTAAAAAAGAAAAAAAGAAAAAAAAAGCTTGAGCTTGGGCTGATGAATTTGTTGGAGCATAATATTTTTAACCTCCGTTCACAATAAAAATAAAATATAATATAAAAATAAATATAAAGTAAAATATAAAAATATAAAGCCACGTGGCAGCAAACCCAGGTTGCGTGTGACACGATTCGTGTTCTACGTCGGTGTGAGAGTGACGAATGGAAAGTAAATATAGGAGGGCGATATTTGTAATTTACCAATAAAAACGAGGACAAGATCGTAATTCTTAAAACAATTATGATTATGCCTATATATTTATATTATTTTACATATTTATATATCTCTGTTGAAATATTATGATTAATGTATAATTGATAGGTTGAAACGTATGGAATAATTATATATATATATATATTATTTATTTGATTTCGTTGTGACGTGCATCACCACCGTCGAAATCTTCTCCTTCGAAGCACCTGCGACCAAAGCAATCGAATTCCAACACGACGCGAGCACCGGCGAGACTTCGGTGGTCGGTTATGGCAACCGCAGAGAGCTTCGACCGTACGGCGGCGCTGAAGGAGTTCGACGAGGGCAAGACCGGCGTCAGGGGCCTCGTCGAGTCCGGCGCCGCCGCCACGCTTCCCCCAATCTTCCGCCACCCCGTCCTCCGCCCCCGCTGCTCCTCCCTCTCCGTCCCCACCGTCGACCTCTCCCTCCCCCGCCCCGCCGCCGTCGCCCTCGCTGCCGCCGCCGCACGCGACTGGGGCTTCTTCCAGGTCGTCAACCACGGCCTACCCCTCTCCCTCATCGACCGCGCCATCTCCGCCGTCCGCTCCTTCCACGAGCAGCCCTCCTCCGTCCGCGCTGCCTTCTACTCCCGCTCCGTCGCCGGCGGCGTCTCCTACTCCTCCAACGTCGACCTCTTCCGCTCCGGCGCCGCCAGCTGGCGCGACACCATCCAGCTCCAAATGGGGCCGACCCGCCCGGATCCGGAACGGATCCCGCCGGTGTGCAGGGAGGAACTTCTGGCGTGGGACGAGCACGTGGCTGCGGTGGGCCGGGCGGTTATGGGGCTGCTGTCGGAGGGCCTGGGGGCTGGCGCTGGTTTGCTAGAGGCGACGACGTGCGCCGAGGGGAGGTTGATGGCGTGCCACTACTATCCGCCGTGCCCGGAGCCGGATCTGACCGTGGGGACCGCGGAGCATACCGATCCCGGCGTGCTGACGGTGGTGGCGCAGGACGGCGTCGGCGGGCTGCAGGTGAAGTGGACGGGGGAGGATGGGGCGTCTGAGTGGGTGGACGTACGGCCAGCGTCGGGGGCGCTCGTCGTCAACGTCGGTGATCTCCTGCAGGTACAGAACTCATCTTGCAATCTGGTAGTTTGGCCTCTGTTCGACTCAAACAACAAAGTGAATATTATGCTTAAAATTCATCATGTTCTTAAAATATTAAATTTGTGAGTTGAGAGCTGCAACTAATATTTATGATTATTCATATGGTTATTCTAGCATGATGGATAGCCAAAAATTAATGATCGGCAAGTTGCAACTCATATATTTATAAATCATTCAGGCATTTAGATACTAGTTACGACATGATTGATTCAAGTTCTGATGAATCTACAATTTCTGCTAGTTTATAGAAAATGTAGATTTATGTGTGCTCATAAACATGTGTGAATTCTGTGGATGCTTTTAGAGCTGAAATATTTTTGAATCCATATGAAGGTATATGATGCCATGAGTTATTTTAAATTGGCACAATAGTTTAATTTAGCATGCGATCATATTATATTCCATGAGGGTTTTCTGATCATTACGTCTATTTTAGGTTTCTTACACTCCACCCATAAAACTGTGAACGGCCTATGATTTATCCCGAAACTATTTTGATCACCTATGTCATTTTGTGAATCCTTTTTTGTTCCATTGACTCATGCAGTTAGAAGAAATAAAACGTATCATTTCACATTTAATATTTTGTCTTAGATCTACACAGAGGCATTGCATTTAACACTATATTTGTCGTATAGACCTAAAATGATTTAACATCATTAGACATAGGGTTTCTGTGTTGAGCACTTGTTTAATGATTTATAAAATTAGATCATTGTTTTTGGTCAATTTACATTGACTTTGATCTGAAGGCTGGTTAAATTAATTGATTTTTGTGCCATTGCCTAATTACATTGAATTGTGAGCTTGAGATTCTGAATACTAGGATCACCAAGAACAAGTTTTTAGGATCTTCCCGTGGTACCTAACGATGGTGATAGCTTGACCTATTTTCTGGCATATTATCCAAAGCTTAGAGCGTCCGGCAAGAAATCTGTAGATGATACTATCGTTGGCAGGCAGAAAGAATTGAGGCTGGTTGCTCACCGGGGAAGTAGAAAATGAACCATCTCGAGCAGATTCCCAACAAAAATCTCTCTGCATCTGATTATATCTTTTTTATTTCATAGTTGCGTACACTTAAATGTTTGGTGATTCTGTAAGTTGACTACATGATCCTAAAACAGCTCTTCCTGGATAAACTTCAGTCAATTAGGTGAAATCTTAACTTAAGTCTCTAGACTTGAGTCTTTTAGTTTTCTCATTAGGACTCGCTTTAATGTGGTCACCTTTGTTTGGAACCATGTAAATTTATACTTTGCTGATTCCAAAATGCATGCTTTACTACTTTCATTTTGCCTCAGTATTTTTGCCACGCTGTTGATAGTAATTGCTTGCTTATATTGTGATCGATCGACCGAAGATACCAGTTGACAAAAATTGGCTTTGCATAGTTTCTAACAGGCCTTTATGCTGCTATTGTGCTGGCTGGCTTGTTCTTAGTCGGCTTGGCTTATTTTGATTCCATGTCAAGTGCATTCACCAACGGAGCTGACCATTATATTAGTCAACTTGGATCAAATATTATAGTAGCTATCGGCCTGTGCATTGCTACATGGTTGTGAGATTTTTGTTTTTGGTACAGCTTTGTTATTATTGATTGGATTCATATACTTCCAATCAGATCACTTTGCACGTATGCATTCCCTTCAAAACTTCTGGATCTTTCTTATTGACTGGTAATTTTCTTTTCATTTTCAAGAAAACCCATAATGAAAAATCTTGGTTGCTGGATCTTAAGCAGATAATGAGCCAACAGCCTTATGTTGTTTAACTTTTCTAGCTCCATATGCATTGTTTGCTTGTGATATCGACCTGGGACAAGGTATTTTGATGTGCTAAGCTCTTAATGAACCAACATTGATTTCCATGGACAAAGTCACATCATGGCTGAACGCCATAGCATAAAGGATTAGAGTACCCGTCCGTATCCTTCCACAAGTTTGATATGCTCATAATACCTCAGAATTATTCCCACATCTTCAACTTGTTCTGCATGTTCTTCGTGATCATGCTAATGATGACATGGTTTGCTTCGACATTGACTGGTAATTTTATTTTCATTTTCAAGAAAACTTATAATGAAAAATCTTGGTTGCTGGATCTTAAGCAGATAATGAGCCAACAGCCTTGTGTTATTTAACTTTTCTAGCTCCATTTGCAATGTTTGCTTGTGATATCGACCTGGGACTAGGTATTTTGATGTGCTAAGTTCTTAATGAACCAACATTGATTGCCATAGACAAAGCCACATCATGGCTGAGCGCCATAGCATAAAGGATTAGAGTACCCGTCCATATCCTTCCACAAGTTTGATATGCTCATAATACCTCAGAATTATTCCCACATCTTCAACTTGTTCTGCATGTTCTTCATGATCATGCTAATGATGACGTGGTTTGCTTCGACTTGAGCTTTAGCGCCTCAGGAGGAGCATGGGGTCGTGAATGATGATCTCGCCCCTCAACTTTCTGCTTAGCCAACCATTATCTCCTCTGTAATTACAATCCCTCGATCATCTGAAACCAGCCATGGCAATTTGCATTGCCGCAACTGTTCTGATTAAAAGAAAGGTGGAGAGGTCGCACGATATGGCATAAGTAGTGGCAAGAGGAACTTTGTTGTCATTTTTATGGAACCAGATTGCATACATTCGTAAGATTCTTATTGTTGGATTACATGTATCAGTGAAAGCCTTCCCTTTCTCTCAATTTATATCTGTTTCCTATTTCCTTTTTTTTGCATGTTCCACATGTTCCCAAGTTATCCGTGGAGTTTGTTGCTCATAGATATGTATATATATATTTCTCTTTTGTGCAGATAATGTCCAATGACGAATACAAAAGTGTGGAACACAGGGTGTTGGCAAATCCACATCAAGAAGCCAGAGTCTCCATTGCAACCTTCTTCAACCCCGGAAAGCGTGGGGACTCGGTCTTTTATGGACCCATACCGGAGCTGGTATCACCGGCGAAACCTGCACGCTACAGGAACTTCACTATGGCAGAGTTCATGGGGACCTTCTTCGGTAAAGAATTAAACAGTAGATCTTTGATCGATCACTTCAAGTTGTAGGCACATCGTTGCTGCACTCGGAATGATGATGGCCCCGAATTCATTGGTAGTGTATGTTGTATTGGTCTTGTTCTTGTTTCAGGCAGTTTCGTAAAGAGTGAACACATATTACTGGTTATACTACCTACATACTGTTCCAATCCAGGTTTAGATATTTGGCAAGATTGGAGGAAGATAAGATGAAGTGCTCAAAATCAAGCCATTCGGTATGTCTCTTAGTCTTCATTTATACATTAATTATCTGGAGCCATCTTCATGTCATTTTATAGTAAACTTCGTTCCTGTGTTAAATTTTTCATGTCATTTTATCTGGAGCCATCTTAATATTTTTTTTAAAATATTTTTTTTATTTTTTACTATCTAAATTAAGCATTCATGAAAAACATCACCTAATTTCAAAATTAGGTAAAAGTATTTCAGGTGAGTTACTTGCCTTGTTGATGAAAGTCGTCAAAGCCCAATATGTCATTTCACCTTTAGAAGTTTTTAATTCGTCTTTAGGTGTCTTTCTCTTCTTTGGTCTCTTCCTCTGTTTAAGTTTATTTTTTATTTTAGATTTTTTTAATGAATCTATTAAAATTTATTAAAAGTTCAAGGTCCTCAATATTGTCCTCATCACTTGAGTCATCACTCAAATGACATTTTATAGGTCGGAGTTTCAAATCCTTCATGTTCTTTGGAAGACGTTTCATGTGTTCATCGAGTTCAAAATATTCTAAGAGTATCATTTCATAGGTCATTAATGACCCAATTAGTTTTTCTAATGAAAATTATTTAAATTTTTAGTTTCTTGTATAGCGGTTATTTTAGAATCTCAATTTTTCGGAAGAGAACGTAAAATCTTTTTAACAAGTTCAAAATTCGAAAAATATTTATCAAGTGCTCTTAGATTATTGATGACATCCTAGAAACGAGAGAACAAGTCATCGATAGTCTCGCTTGGTTCTATTCGAAAAAACTCAAAATCATGCATCAAAATGTTAACTTTCAAGTCTCTGACTCTACTCGTTCCTTCATGTATGACTCCAAGTATGTGCTAAATAATATCAAAAGCTGTTTCACACGTAGAAATCCGATTGAACTCAGTTTTATCTAGAGCGCAAAATAAGGCATTCATAATCTTTACATTTAAAGAAAAAAATTCTCTCTCTAAGTCCGACCATTTGTTCATCGTTAAAGGATTAATACCTAATCCTAATCCTAATTATGTGCTAACTACGAAATTAGAGACATTTTCTAAGCTATTACAAAGTTCGGCACATCAAGTCTTCCTCCGGCGAGCTTTCGGCGAAACTTTCAGCGAGCTTCCGACGAACCCTCAGACACCATTCTGCGGACTTCCGGCAAGCTCCTAGATTTTATGATGACCTTCGTGAGTTCCAAACTTCTTCGGTGAACTCCGATCTTTCTCAACGAGCTTTGCGAACTTCTGACGAACCTTCCGGTGAACTTCTGAAAACCCTTCGGCAAGCTCCCTACTAATTCTCGGCCAGTTTCGTCAGCACTCCCAATGAATTTTTGGACTTCCGTCGAACTCCCGAACTCTCCAACGATACCATCGCACTTGACTTTGGTATTTTGTTTCGTTTTTTTGTCTTCATCGTTATCATAGTTAATCCTGCACACATAAGTCTTAATTCTACTTCGATCTAGACAGTTGTTACAATGCAAATTGACATTCTGTTGCCCGGCACGTCATTGGTCGGTGCTTCGTCCGGTTTTTCGGCACATCGTCCTCTCTTGCGGCCCTGTTGCCCAATCGGCGGTTGACCTCCGCAACCCCGATCTCCTTGGTGCAACCTGCTTTCTTGGCCCGATGTCCGATATCTTTGTCAGAAGTCTTCTGCCGATTGTCGACCGGACCTTCGGCTCGACGTCCAATATCCTGATGTGATTTCCTCCGGCGCAACGTCAATTCCTCCTGTGTCAACTGTCTAATTCTAATCAAGTAGACCTGCATGACTTAAAACGTAGTTAGATAATAAAACACAATCAATTAGTTTCATCATTAATATCCGAGATTCAACAAAACAAACAACTATGTATCAGTCGATCACGAACATTAGAATGTGATGATGATAAAATCAATGTCTATTGTGCATGATCAATATAGGCAACGGTAGATGAAGAAGGAAAACTAACCAATTTCATGCATCTAAAATTACACAAAGAGTTTAATAAACTTTTTCTTGTCTCTCGGATGATACTCTAATAATACTTAATGATGATCTAAATAAAAACAACAATTTCTACTCACCAATTCTCGTCTTTGCAAATCCTACAAAGACATAAAAAAAGCTCACAAAAAATTAACCGGTCAATTTTTTCAATATTTTTTTACCGTAGTTAGATGCCTTATTTTATATTACTTTTGCCATACACCATCCTTTTCATTGGGGTTAAATAAATATGCCAATAGTTTGGGCATTCAATGTATCAGACTTGAGGGGGCTGCTGTCATTGTTTTCTCTCTCCAACCCTACCTCCTTGTTTGACTCCATCACTCGTCCTCACCCACCTGCTACCTTATCTCCCACTCTTTGTTTGATTCCATCAGATATCCTTCGGAAGCAAATCTAGATCGAGCTTCAAATCTCTTCTGGTAGAAGAAAGAAGAGAAGAAACTGAGAAGATGACCAGATCTACTTTTGCGTATGTTCTTCTTCATCTTGCCGCGACTTCGATCCGAGATAGAATGATGCGAAAGAGAAAATTATGTGTTCTCTGGTTATTGTTTTCAGGTGCAAGAGGATTTGGGCGATGAGAGGTGGTGTTAGCCATCTGCAGCAACAGCACTGCTTCTCCACACAGCCTGCAAGGTATGATTACCTGCTAAACCTTCTTCTTCTTCTTCTTCTTCTTCTTCTTCTTCTTCTTCTGGCTCAGATTTGGCAACTAAAAGGTGCCTGGTTTTGTCCCAAACACATCCACAAGAGTTTGAACTCCATAAATTGCAAATAACTACTTAGACATAACCTTTATGTTTGTTTAATGTACATGGTTAGATAGTTAGGTTGAAATATCATTGTTTGTCATGTTCTCTTTGGACTCATCAAACATGGTCAAGAGAGAGAAAGGAACTGTCTTCATCTTGTGCCTATGCAGCAGTATTATTGCCCCAAACACATCCACAAGAGTTTGAACTGCATAAATTGCAAATAACTAATTAGACATAACCTTTGTGTTTGTTTAATGTACATGATTAGGTAGATAGGTAGAAATGTCAATGTTTGACATGCTCTCTTGGGACTCATCAGACATGGTAAAGAGAGAGAAAGGAACTGTCTTCATCTTGTTTAGTGAGCCAAAGAAACCCTTGATGTGCCTATGTAGCAGTATTACTCCAATCTCAAACTCTTTAAACCCAAACACATACACAAGAGTTTGAACTGCATAAATTGCAAATAACTAATTAGACATAACCTTTGTGTTTGTTTAATGTACATGATTAGGTAGATAGGTAGAAATGTCAATGTTTGACATGCTCTCCTTGGGACTCATCAGACATGGTAAAGAGAGAGAAAGGAACTGTCTTCATCTTGTTTAGTGAGCCAAAGAAACCCTTGATGTGCCTATGTAGCAGTATTACTCCAATCTCAAACTCTTTAAACCCAAACACATACACAAGAGTTTGAACTGCATAAATTGCAAATAACTAATTAGACATAACCTTTGTGTTTGTTTAATGTACATGATTAGGTAGATAGGCTTCTAGAAATGTCAATGTTTGACATGCTCTCCTTGGGACTCATCAGACATGGTAAAGAGAGAGAAAGGAACTGTCTTCATCTTGTTTAGTGAGCCAAAGAAACCCTTGATGTGCCTATGCAGCAGTATTACTCCAATCTCAAACCCTTTGAACCCAAACACATCCACAAGAGTTTGAACTCCATAAATTGCAAATAACTACTTAGACATAACCTTTATGTTTGTTTAATGTACATGGTTAGATAGTTAGGTTGAAATATCATTGTTTGTCATGTTCTCTTTGGACTCATCAAACATGGTGAAGAGAGAGAAGGGAACTGTCTTCATCTTGTGCCTATGCAGCAGTATTATTGTCCCAAACACATCCACAAGAGTTTGAACTCCATAAATTGCAAATAACTAATTAGACATAACCTTTGTGTTTGTTTAATGTACATGATTAGGTAGATAGGTAGAAATGTCAATGTTTGACATGCTCTCTTGGGACTCATCAGACATGGTTAAGAGAGAGAAAGGAACTGTCTTCATCTTGTTTAGTGAGCCAAAGAAACCCTTGATGTGCCTATGCAGCTGTATTACTCCAATCTCAAACTCCTTAAACCCAAACACATCCACAAGAGTTTGAACTCCATAAATTGCAAATAACTAATTAGACATAACCTTTGTTTTTGTTTAATGTACATGATTTGGTAGATAGGTAGACATGTCAATGTTTGACGTGTTCTCTTTGGGACTCATCAGACATGGTAAAGAGAGAGAAAGGAAGTGTCTTCATCTTGTTTAGTGAGCCAAAGAAACCCTTGATGTGCCTATGCAGCAGTATTACTCCAATCTAAAACTCTTTAAACCCAAACACATCCACAAGAGTTTGAACTCCATAAATTGCAACTAACTAATTAGACATAACTTTTATGTTTGTTTAATGTACATGGTTAGATGGTGTTAATGTCAACAACTTTACGCCGTGACCTCGGGGCCGTCACGGTTGGGTTCGGGTCCGAATGCGCAGGGGTCGCCTCATCGATCTCCGGGCAGGAAGACGACGTCGAGTCGGGTGAAGCTGATCCTCCACTCGGTCGGGATCGGTTCCTTCATCTGGTGGCCAGCTCGCAGCATGCCCTTCGGTTCCTGCACATAAGTCGGGTCGGGGGTTTCCCGTCCCGACCCCTCCGATGCTTAAGTCAGTGTCGGATGAGGGTGAGTAGAGTGTTTCATAGAGAGAGAGAGAGCCCTTGGCTGCTGGTGTCTCAAGATCGGTGCAGCTCCTCTCGGCGATGGGAGCTCGACCGCTGCCATGCAGCGATGGGAGCTTGGCTGCTGCTATGCAGCGATGGGAGCTCGGCTGCTGCCATGCAGCGATGGGAGCTCGGCTGCTGCCATGCAGCGATGGGAGCTTGGCTGCTGCTATGCAGCGATGGGAGCTCGGCTGCTGCCATGCAACGATGGGAGCTCGGCTGCTGCCATGCAGCGATGGGAGCTTGGTTGCTGCTATGCAGCGATGAGAGCTCGACTGCTGCCATGCAGCGATGAGAGCTCGGCTGCTGTCATGCAGCGATGGGAGCTCGACTAAGAGAGTCTTCTCCTTCTCCTCCTTCTTACAACGCGGCTTCAGGTGGCTTATATAGGTCAGGCGGCTGACATGTTTCTGATGACGTCTGAGAGCACCGTACGGATCCGATGCCGTGGTTCAGCCTCCTGCGGGCTGAGGAAGAGCAGCGAAGGACGACGTCAATTAGTCAACCCCTGCCCCGGTCGACCGCAGGAGGGGCTGTGATATCACCCTGACGCGAGCCACGAGGGCTTGCGTCATGTTGCTTTTACTACCTATAACAGATGGTTAGGTTGAAATATCATTGTTTGACATGTTCTCTTTGGACTCATCAAACATGATCAAGAGAGAGAAAGGAACTGTCTTCATCCTGTTTAGTGAGCCAAAGAAACCCTTTATGTGCCCATGCAGCAGTATTACTCCAATCTCAAACTCTTTAAACCCAAACACATCCACAAGAGTTTGAACTGCATAAATTGCAACTAACTAATTAGACATAACCTTTGTGTTTGTTTAATGTACATGATTTGGTAGATAGGTAAAAATGTCAATGTTGGACATGCTCTCTTTGGGACTCATCAGACATGGTAAAGAGAGAGAAAGGAAGTGTCTTCATCTTGTTTAGTGAGCCAAAGAAACCCTTGATGTGCCCATGCAGCAGTATTACTCCAATCTCAAATTCTTTAAACCCAAACACATCCACAAGAGTTTGAACTCCATAAATTGCAACTAACTAATTAGACATAACCTTTGTTTTTGTTTAATGTACATGATTTGGTAGATAGGTAGACATGTCAATGTTTGACATGTTCTCTTTGGGACTCATCAGACATGGTAAAGAGAGAGAGAGGAAGTGTCTTCATCTTGTTTAGTGAGCCAAAGAAACCCTTGATGTGCCTATGCAGCAGTATTACTCCAATCTCAAACTCTTTGAACCCAAACACATCCACAAGAGTTTGAACTACATAAATTGCAAATAACTAATTTGACATAACCTTTATGTTTGTTTAATGTGCATGGTTAGATGGTTAGGTTGAAATATCATTGTTTGACATGTTCTCTTTGGACTCATCAAACATGGTCAAGAGAGAGAAGGGAACTGTCTTCATCTTGTGCCTATGCAGCAGTATTATTGCCCCAAACACATCCACAAGAGTTTGAACTGCATAAATTGCAAATAACTAATTAGACATAACCTTTGTGTTTGTTTAATGTACATGATTTGGTAGATAGGTAGAAATGTCAATGTTTGACATGCTCTCTTGGGACTCATCAGACATGGTAAAGAGAGAGAAAGGAACTGTCTTCATCTTGTTTAGTGAGCCAAAGAAACCCTTGATGTGCCTATGTAGCAGTATTACTCCAATCTCAAACTCTTTAAACCCAAACACATACACAAGAGTTTGAACTCCATAAATTGCAAATAACTAATTAGACATAACCTTTGTGTTTGTTTAATGTACATGATTAGATAGATAGGTAGAAATGTCAATGTTTGACATGCTCTCCTTGGGACTCATCAGACATGGTAAAGAGAGAGAAAGGAACTGTCTTCATCTTGTTTAGTGAGCCAAAGAAACCCTTGATGTGCCTATGTAGCAGTATTACTCCAATCTCAAACTCTTTAAACCCAAACACATACACAAGAGTTTGAACTCCATAAATTGCAAATAACTAATTAGACATAACCTTTGTTTTTGTTTAATGTACATGATTTGGTAGATAGGTAGACATGTCAATGTTTGACATGTTCTCTTTGGGACTCATCAGACATGGTAAAGAGAGAGAAAGGAAGTGTCTTCATCTTGTTTAGTGAGCCAAAGAAACCCTTGATGTGCCTATGCAGCAGTATTACTCCAATCTCAAACTCTTTAAAAACCCAAACACATCCACAAGAGTTTGAACTCCATAAATTACAAATAACTACTTAGACATAACCTTTATGTTTGTTTAATGTACATGGTTAGATGGTTAGGTTGAAATATCATTGTTTGACATGTTCTCTTTGGACTCATCAAACATGGTGAAGAGAGAGAAGGGAACTGGCTTCATCTTGTGCCTATGCAGCAGTATTATTGCCCCAAACACATCCACTAGAGTTTGAACTGCATAAATTGCAAATAACTAATTAGACATAACCTTTGTGTTTGTTTAATGTACATGATTTGGTAGATAGGTAGAAATGTCAATGTTTGACATGTTCTCTTTGGGACTCATCAGACATGGTTAAGAGAGAGAAAGGAGCTGTCTTCATCTTGTTTAGTGGGCAGTATTACTCTAAAATTTTCTTGATTTCTGTGATTATGGCTGCTAAGAGAGAGAAAGGAACTGCCACAGCCATTCTTGGTCTAACTTAATCTTCTTTACTGCTTTCTTACTGCCTTTCTCCATTGGGGGCTTAGGGATAATATCTCACTGTAAATAAATCATGAAATTACAGAGTCTATTGATTCATGTTTTTTTTTAATATGAATTTTATGTTTGTAATATAATGGGTAAAATATTTATAATGTCTGAAACATA
Source organism: Musa beccarii (assembly GCA_024322285.1). Classification (NCBI taxonomy): domain Eukaryota; kingdom Viridiplantae; phylum Streptophyta; class Magnoliopsida; order Zingiberales; family Musaceae; genus Musa; species Musa beccarii. Next base: position 34,700,039 of record CM044402.1, read on the forward strand.
AAACAATAAGTGAAACTATTTTCTCACCTATCTAAGTGATATTTTTGGATCCATGTGTGAGCATTTTATAGGTGCAATAAATTTTTTTAATATATTTAAATAGATGCATCTAAACAATATGGTTGGATTTATAAGTTAAATGTAAATGAATGCTTAATAAGAAAATTCAATTGAACAATTCTTATGTTCTGGATTGATTTTTCTATTTACACTAAAAAGTACTTTTCCCTTTTTCCCTCTTATTTTTCATATTTGCTTTATTTTTCTTACAAGAAAAAACATGAATGATGGTTAGACTAAATTTATTTGATTGCATTTATTTATTTCATTTAGAAATAACTCATTCTTTTTTTTTTTTGGCTAATCTAATTGGGAGGGTTCAGATTCCTACCCAATGTGATGGGATTTCAATTCCATTTCTAAAGGCTTAAAAAAAAAATTTGAGTTAGAAACATCTTTATTATATTCCTAGTCATATATATATATATATGTATATATATATATATATATATGTAAATACATATGTATATATGTATGTATATACATATAAATATATAAATATATATATATATATGTATATGTATACTTATGTATACATATATTTATACATATATATATATACATACATACATATATATATACATACATACATACATACACACACATATATATATATATATATTTATATATTTATAAATATATAAATATATTTATAAATTTATATATAAATGTATGTGTATATATATATATATATATATATATATATATATATATATATATATATATATATATATATATATATATATATATATATATATATATATATATATATATATATATATATATATATATATATATATATATATATATATATATATATATATATATATATATATATATATATATATATATATATATATATATATATATATATATATATATATATATATATATATATATATATATATATATATATATATATATATACATATATATATATATATATTTATAATTTATATGGCTTTTAAATTTTGTGAGAATAATTCTCCAGTTATATTTTTCTGTGGATGAACAAAAGCCAATCTCAAACTCTTTAAAGCCAAACCAAGTGTTTGACCGTTAGCAGGTTAGCCGGCAAAGTTGCCATCATTACCGGCGCCGCTAGCGGCCTGGGCAAAGCAGCCGCAGCTGAGTTCATCCGCCACGGCGCAAAAGTCATCCTTGCCGACGTCCACCACGAGCTCGGCAAAGCCACCGCCGACGAGCTCGGCCCCGCCACTACCTTCGTCGGCTGCGATGTCACCCAGGAGCCCGACGTCGCCGCCGCCGTGGACCTCGCGGTGGCCAAGCACGGGCATCTCGACATCATGTTCAACAACGCCGGCGTCGCCGGATCCCTCGCCACGTGCATCACCGACCTCGACCTCGCCGACTTCGACCGCACCATAGCCGTCAACGCCCGGTCGGTGGTGGCGGGGATCAAGCACGCCGCTCGCGTGATGGTCCCGCGCCGCGCCGGGTGCATTCTGTGCACTGCGAGCATCACCGGGGTGCTCGGTGGGATGGCGCCGCTCGACTACTCAGTGTCGAAGGCGGCGGTGCTGGGGGCGGCGAGGTCGGCGGCGGCGGAGCTCAGAAAGCACGGGATCAGGGTGAATTGCATCTCGCCGCATGCGCTGGCGACGCCGCTCGGGATCGACGCCTTCAAGAAGATGATGCCGGAGGTAGACGTTCGGCGGGTGAAGGACATGATCGAGGCCACGGGGGAGTTGGCGGGGACGAAGTGCGAGGTGGAGGACGTGGCGAATGCGGCGGTGTATTTGGCTTCGGATGAGGCCAAGTACATCAGCGGACATAATCTAGTGGTGGATGGCGGCTTCACCGCGTACAAATACTTGCAACTCACGCCACCCTGAGTAGATTCCTGGGTCCCAGGTGACGACGTGTTCTCTCGGGATTGGTGAATGACTGTGCAACTCGCCATGAACTGCTATAACGGCTAGTTCTCGCCTCCAGTAATTAGAACACTTAATATAAATAAATAATAATAATTTCCTAGATGATGCTCGTGAAAATTTATGGAAGGATAATACCTTCGTATTTTATAATTACATTTTTAGAATTCTCAACATTAATTTACTGTCCTATAACATCCCTAGTTAGTCAGTCAAATAATCCTACATAATAAGTAGGCAGGACTAAGATTGACTTATATAAGTCTGATAAATGTACTACTAATAATTTCAGCTTAAGTATTTTGATCAATGATTAATAGATAAAAACGAAATTGATAGATTAGTTGGTCAGCTCATTAGGTTAGGTCGTGATAACACTAGTTTGGATCGATTGGATCAATGAGTGATCGATTCAATGAGTGATCAGTGATCAATGAATGGATGGCAGCTTCACCGTGTACAAATACTTGCAACTTCCGCCACCCTGAGTAGATTCCTGGGTCCCAGGTGATGACGTGTTCTCTCAGGATTGGTGAATGATTGTGTAACTCGCCATGAAGTGCTATAACGACTAGTTCTCACCTCCGATAATTAGAGCACTTAATATAAATAATTAACAATAATTTCCTAGTTGATGCTCATGAAAATTTATGGTTCGTATTTTATAATCTCAATTTGTTATTTTATCCCAATCTTTTTTTTTAGAATTCTCAACATTGATTTACTATCCTTTAGTCAAACAGTCCTACATAAAAAAATGGACGAGATTAATATTAACTTATATAGGTCTAATAAATATGTTACTAATAATTTCAGCTTAAGTATTTTGATCAATGATTAATAGATAAAAATAAATTGATAAATTAGTTAACCAGCCCATTAGGTCAGGTCGTGACAACACAAGTTTGGATCGATTGGATCAATGAGTGATCGATTCATCGAACCATCCTCAAGAATATATTCATCCATTTATGAATACTAAAAACTATTCAGTGGGAGATAAATTGCCCAATAATTAATATTCTTAAAATTCATGTCAAACGGACGAAAAATGCTTCATATGTCCAATCCTTTTGTCAAATATCAAATTTATATCTTTATAATTATCCAATAATTAATATTCTTAAAATTCATGTCAAACGGACGAAAAATACTTCATATGTCAAATCCTTTTGTCAAATATCAAATTCATATCTTTATAATTCATATTCTATGCATCAAAACTTATTTATTCCTCAAAATTATATATACGTCTTCATATATGAAGACCGAAGATATTATAAAATCAACTTCATATTTCAATCTCTTCATGTACTCTAACGTAATAATTTTCATTATTAGATTTAAATCTTAAAAACTAATCTTGCTAGCACAAAGAAGAGAAAAATATCAATGGATTGGAATGTTTAATCCATCGGAATGGATACTATAATCTCATGAAGAAAATTTATATCATATCGTAATCTAAAGATAAAGTGATATCTACCCATTAAAGTAGAGACTCATTTCTCCTATCTTATCTTAGGTCAATCTTAATGTATATCCAAAAACCCATAAATCTGCATCTTACCTAAGACATGCTACACTACCTAAGACTAATATTTGGGCAATTTTTTAGAAAAATCATCTAATTTGGTGCCCGTTTTATTTTGTGTTTTTTCATCCATGCTCCAGGAGCAATCGTCTATTACTATTCTAGTTATAATATTTTTTAAAAGAACTATATTTTTGTACACCTTCACAAAGAAACTATAAACCAAGGTATATAATTTCGAATGATACCGTTCGATACAAGCGATACATATCGATCCGACAAGATATCAGTACGCGGACCATCCGTTACTGGGCGGAATGCTTAATATCGACCCGTATCAAACGATATGGGGATATATCGGGTAGTAACGATCGAAATTTCGATCGTTATCGTCTGACACAACTTGGTAATGTCGATTTCGATCGTTATCGTTTGACACAACTTGGTAATGTCGATTTCGATTGTTACCAATTAGTGACGGTACTCTAATGGTCAAATTGACTGTTGGAGCCCTTTCTTATATATTTTATACTTAAATTAAGTGTATTGCTCGGAACACGATCACGTATCGTACCGAGCAAGTATCGAAACACTGATATAGTACTGTATTTCAATCCTTGCTATAAACATATAACAAATATTATAATTGAGTTTGAAATATGCATTTTACTGGTTTAGGAAGAAAAACAAGTAAAAAATTCACTTTTATATGAATTATAATGTTTTTAAATAGAGCTCAAGTATTTTTTTTATATTTTTATGAATGTATCAAAAACACTATAATCTTATTTTAAAAATAATATAATTAATATAACAATGAAGTGATTTACCTTATAAAGTCCTATGCGCATAATAAATTTTTTTTATCTATCCTACTAGGGTCATTTTAAGAATTAAAAGAAAGAAAGTTCAAAGAGGAAAAAAAAAGTTGATGCACCAATAAGGAAAAGATTAATATGAGAGGATTTTTTTAAAAAATCATCCTTAATCAATATAGAAATGATTTGATTTGATCTATTTACAAACATCTTATAGAAAATATTGATGATAGTTAAATAAACCTAACTTAGAACCCACATGCGAGGTCTTCAAGTGTGACCAAGATGGTGTTACACTTCCCTTATCATTTGTCCATCCAAGTATACTCGAGGGATCCAAAAGTGCACATATACGTTGGTCAGTTTAGGAATATAGTTTCTACACATGATCATATAGAATCTCAACCTTCCACGGAAGATAGATTGGTTATGGTTCATAGCACTTCTCGAGTATAAACTATTGTTGAACAACTAATCATTAAGATTTCACAAGTTGCTAACAATGTTATACTAGATCAAACAATTTAAGAATTACAACAAGCTCCTCAACAACTAATTGAACCAAAAGTTCCTCGGGGAGACATTGGTATAATACTAAAAATATCTATTAGAAATAAAAGATCTACAATTCATAGTGATTATGTTATATATCTACAAGAATCTGACTATAGTATTAGAGCCAAAAATGATCCTGAAACCTTTTTATAGGCTATAAGTTGCGACGAGTTCAATTTGTGGTACAATGCCATAAGGAGGAGATGAATTCCATGAAAAGCAACGGAGTCGGAGATCTTATAGAGTTGCCTAATGGGGCGAAGGTTATTGGTTGTAAATAGGTATTTGAGACCAAGAAAGATTTATTAGGAGAGATACAAAATGATACTTATTGCAAAAGAATTTACTCAAAAAGAATGAATCGATTTAGACATTTTCTTCTATATCTAAAAAGAATTTACTCAAAAAGAATGAATCGTATCATGTTGGCATTAGTTGCTTATTTTGATCTTGAGTTGCAACAAATAGATGTGAAAATGATATTTCTTAATGGAGATATAGAGGAGGAGATTTATATGAAACGAATTGAAGGTTTCTCCTCTAATATTGGTGAGTACTTAGTTTGTAAGTTTAAGAAATCTATATACGATCTAAAACAAGCCTCTCGTCAATGATATGTTAAATTTTATGGAGTAATTTCTTCATTCGGATTTATTGAAAATGCTATAGAACAATATATATACCAAAAGATTAGTGGGAATAAAATATATTTTCTTATTTTATATATGGATGATATTTTGGCTTGCAACTAACGATAAGGACTTACTTCATGAGTTTTTCTAAAAATTTTGACATGAAGGATATAAGTAAAACATCGTATATTATTGGCATTAAAATCCATAGAGATAGATCTCGAGACATTTTAGGTTTGTTACAAGAAACATATATTAATAAGCTTTTAGAGAGATTTTGGAAGAGGGATTATTAATAGGTTCAATTTGAACCAATCCTCGAAGAATGACTTTGAGAGGGAATCAATGATATATAAGCAAGATTTATATATTTTTTTAATTTATTTTTCTCTGTTATAGTGTTTTGTAATAAAGTTATAGTATTTTTGAAAATATATTAAAAAAACATTATAATCGTGTCGAATTATTTGAATGTTTATTTTCTTAAATAAGAAACCATATCTATTTAAGATCCAAGCAAAGCTCATAAGTATTTTTCTTAATATATTTTTGAGTTTATTTTTCTCATGTTATAGTGTTTTATAAAAAGACATCAAAAGCTATAACCGTATAAAAAAATATTATGACTCGCATAATAGTCAAGCTATTTGAATGTTTATTTTATTAAATCAAGAACCATAAAACCCAAGCAAAGATCACAAGCATTTTTTTAAATACTGTAAACCTATTACACACCACCACAACAACACGAGAAAAATAAATTAAAAATATATATTACTCTTGATTATGTTATGGTTCTAATTTTTTTTTAAAAAAATCATTCCTAATAATCTGACTCTTATAGAGTTACAATAATTTTCAATATGTTTTTGACATATTTTTAATAATATCATAATCTTATTCGAAAAATAATAATATTGTTTTTTAGAAAATATTAGAATAATATTTTTAAAGAAAATATTAGAATAATATTTTTTAAAGAAAATATTAGAATAATATTTTTAAAGAAAATGTTAGAATAATATTTTTCAGAAAATATTAGAATAATATTTTTCAGAAAATATTAGAATAATATTTTTAAGAAAATATTAGAATAATATTTTTAAGAAAATATTAGAATAATATTTTTAGAAAATATTAGAATAATATTTTTAGAAAATATTAGAATAATATTTTTAGAAATACTAGAATAATATTTTTTTTAGAAAATACTAGAATAATATTTTTTTAGAAAATACTAGAATAATATTTTTAGAAAATATTAGAATAATATTTTTTTAGAAAATATTAGAATAATACAATATTATTAGAATAATAATATTAGAAAAATGTTAGAAAATATTTATGATTCCTATGCTATGTATAGGAATCAACCTTAAAAAATAATAAAAAAAATACTATGATATAACAAAAATATTGTAATTGGAAATCGATCCAATTCGAGAGATTGATTCATCTTGTAGATCGGTTTATAATAAAACAAAAAAAATTGACTGTCAAATAAAAAATATATTTAAAATTAGATGGAGAAAGAAAGATTCTTATAAAAATCTGAAAAGGGTCATATACGGTAAAAATATATAAATGAGGGCTTTTTCGAAAAATCTCCTCAGGTAAAAAGGTGGGTAGGAAGAAAGCTTTTAACCTCAAATCCAACTGCCTGACCACAAGCAGCAGGGTAAGAGCTTGTCCAACCACAATTCAACACGTCATCAACGGTGGTCCCACTAGTGGATTCAAACGAGCCCACCTTCGACACGTTCTCCTGCTGCAAGAAACCGACGACACAGCAGATCCGTCCTCAATTCTCTCTGCCGTCTTAAAGATGTCGCACCAAAAGTTGTCCGGCAACCGTTCATCAACTCTTTTAACTTTTACTCGATAGTCTACTTGTATGCTGTCTGTATACTTTTGAAGGGATCTGAGGGCGACGAATTCGCCGGCTTTCGACGCGATCCAAAAGTCCAACCTACGATCACCGGTAGTTTTTCTTCTCTATCCCGATTTCTCGATCTTTGGCTTTTGGTCTTGAATTAATTCCTTTTTCCTATTTCTGGATCGTCGTCGGAGGAGGACGAAGGCGCGATGGGGGTGGGTCAAGTGCTCGTGGAAATCCAACCTCAGGAACTTAAGTTCACATGTAAGCCTCGACGCAAACGTTTGCTGCTTGATGTTCTTGATCGGGGGATTGGTCGAAACACATCGATTTCGTTTGGTTGTATATTTAAATTGTGCTATGAGATTGATGAGTTGTCAAAGTGGATAACCATCTAGTCCGGCAAATTTGCTGATAATGCTAGCGGTGTTGCTTGCCAAAAGATGACCTTTTCCCCGTTCATCCTTCAGTTTTCTTTTCAGCATGAGAAGTTGTTAATTGGAATGCGGAAAGATGATGGATAGGCAGGACAAGTTAAGGGAATCATGCTGTGATGCAAATAAGCACGTTACCGGGATTTCTTTTTTTATTGTTATTATTTTCTCATTTTGTGGGCTGTTTTTGTAATTGCATGGGTTTCTTGGTGTTCATGGGTTTAAAGATACATGATTGCTTTTCTTTTTTTAAATTATTTTCTCATTTTGTGTGCTATTTTTGTAATTGCATGGGTTTCTTGGTGTTCATGGGTTTAAGAAACAGATCATTTCTGCCGTCATACGGTGGTGATATGTTATACATCAAATAGAAGATTGTGGTGTGCGCTGACACTTGTATCATACTAGGATTCAATTTCATGACAGTCATAGATGCTACCAAGTTATATCTATCTTACTCTTTTCTTGTTGTGTCCTTTTTTTATTGTTTTATTGACTTGTTTATACATTTTGTTTGCTGGCTTTTGATACATTTTATATCAATTCCTACTATCATTCTTGCTTTGTTCTTTTTGCAATCAATTCATATTGCACATTTTATATCAATTCCTACTATCATTCTTTCTTAGTCCTTTTAGTAATTACAGCTGCTTCCATTCATATATACATTTTATACCTAGGATATTTGAATGCATCTGTTGTATAAAGCTTTGGATTCCTATTTTTTTAAGGTTAATGTCGAAGTTGTTCTAAAATCTAAAGTTAACAAATCTGTTTAGTCTTTTTTGTTGATACTAGCATAATGCACTTTCTTTGTCCATTCTAGTTGAGTTGAAGAAGCAGAGCTCGTGTTCTGTTCAACTTGTCAACAAGTCCACAGATTATGTTGCTTACAAGGTTAGTGCTTCTCCCCAACTGTGTACCTCCTATTTAGATGTAATCTTTAGAGATGGGATGACCAAAAGCTGTGTTCTGGACCTATCGAATGGTCTCATGGAAGTTTCATACTTCACATAGCTTCTCTAATATTCCATTAATTAAATATTTGTGTTAGACTGATTGCTTGGTCAGTTAATTTCGAAAGAAACTTTATGTTTACATTCTTGCATGTTTTCTCACACCAAAGTGTTACTAATTACTGTGTTCTCCTTTCCCACTTGTTGCCTTCCTGTTTTCTTTTAGCTTTGGGTACCTATATCTGCTATCATTACTAACTTTGCTAAGAATCCCATACTTGAGGTTAATGTTTCTAGTCATTTTGTAGTTATCTTTGGATATCGACATGAAAAACACATGTTAGAAATGGTCTAATGATTTTTTGTTTGGAGCTACTTATAATTATGAACACCGTCTCTCCGTTACAGCATTTCCATTTTATTTATAAATGGTTCATCATAGTAACTGATTCAACTGTATCTATATTGGTTAGGTTAAAACTACATCTCCTAAGAGATACTGTGTGCGACCAAATACAGGCATCATTCTACCTAGATCAACATGTGACTTTACAGGTCTGCAATCTCACTTTTGTTTGAACATTGTAACTATGTACTATTTTGTGTTTGTGCTTTAAATTTGCTAGTAAGCAATTACGATACATTTGCAAAAAAAAAAAAAAAAAAAAAAAACAGGCCTTGGGAAATGGGTGGATCCAATTGGATATTGTTTTCACTAATCATCATTATCAGTCAACCCTTTTTCCCATCAAGACAGGGTCAGCTTGGAGAATTTTCATTAGTCATCAATCCTGTATCAACTTTATGTGGACAATATTCATGAAAAGTTTGACATCAGTTTTCATCAACAAGCGGGCTACATTCTAGCTAATCAAAATCAAGGAAATTTAGGGATTGATATAGAGTGTGGTGGCATGTGGCTCAAAGGTGTTGTTTTATATTTTTCAGCTATTATATGCATTGTAGGAATCAGGATTGTCTTAGATGCCACACCTTTGAGCTAGTTGGCTAGTGGTTTGATACTTCTTGTCAATACAATACAACAACAAAGCTTTAGCAATGAAGTCCCAGCTGTCTGGGGTCGGCTACATAGATTTTTTTGCCACTATTGACCTCTATAAGAAATCATTTTCTTGGTTAAATTTAAGATTATTTAAATCTTTATTTATAGTTTCCAATAAAGCCTTTTTTAGTCTCTCTACCTCTTCTTTTACAACTAATGTTAAAAGTTTCATAATTTTTAACTATTGTATCTATAGGTATTCTTAGCATATGTTCATATCATCTTACACGATTCTTTACCATCTTATCTTCTATCGAAAATACATCTAATTATTCACAAATAGAACATTTTTTTAACTATCATTCCTAATAACTTTGCATATTTACCTAAACATTCTCATCTTAATGACATATACTTTTTGTATATGTTGTTTTTTAACTACTCAATACTCAAATTCATGAAGTATCCCTAATTTAATAATAGTCATGCATAATTTTCATTTTAATATGAGAAATGTCTAGTGATCTCATAAAATTCCTTTATATAATATCTTATCTCTCTCTCCATTTTATTGAATAATTGATCTAAGATACCTAAATTATTTTAATTTAATGGAATTTCTTGTTTAGCTTAACTATATCCTTATGTCCTTAGTGAAAAGAATATGACTAATGTTTTTAACTTTAGAACTTAACTACACATATGACTTTTTACATATCTCAATGACGGCAAAAGATTCATGTAGCTGACCCCAAATAGTTTGAACTTATGGCTTTGTTGTTGTTGTTGTTGTTGTTGAATAGAATAGATCAAGATTTTAGCATTGCTCGATAAAAGTCAAACTAGTTAGATGGAACACATGAAATAAGAAAAGCTAGCTTCTATGTTTTTGTTTTAGTGGTGCAGCCTAGATTTGGCATGTGAGTACATAGCAAGATCTGTGCTTGGTGGAAGGATAACTGACCTACTAAGCTAGATCTTTTGGTTCTCTTTGATGCAAACGGGCGTATTTTGTCACTATCGTTACCAAGTTTTAAGCTTTTTCGTGGGAAAAAATAATCTGTGCCCGGTGCACAACACAATTCTGTAATTCATGTTTAGGATTTGCATAATGAATTGAATTATTGAAGTATGTTAATAAGAAAAATTAAGAATAGATGAAAGAGTAAAAAAGGTGGCCAAAAGTTGAGAATGGCCTATAGACACCAAGTTTGTTCTGATTGTCTCTCTTATCATGTCACATTTAAAGTACTAACATAAAAGGACTATTTAGATGAGGAAGTTCCTGTCATATCTAATCCTTTCTATATTTTCAAAGATATAATAGTTGGATATTTATTAATTTTGTAAAAGTCACATAATAACAATGACAATTTGCAAACAATCTGCACTTAAACAATGTTGCAAAATCATCCATCTGATTTGTCCCTCATAAGTTGTGTCTATGTATAGATATTCTGGATAGGTGGTGAGTGAGATAGCCTTCTTTTGCCTTTTGTATGAGGCAGTTATCACCAATGTTGTTTTCTTTTTCCCATCATTCTCAAATTTCCTAGATCATCTTGCATTGAAGATGTAATGTAATGCCTAACCCACTAATCCTTGTAAGTTTTCTGATTATTTATATCTCCTCTCTGTTTTCCATTCCTAATGGTCCTTTTTCTCAAAGAAGTCTTATCTTTTGTGCTGTGACATAGGACAACCTAAAGGATGATAAGATATAGGAGATTGAGAAGAGAGAAAAAAGGCAAATCAAAGAGGGGAAATTTGATAAAACATGCTCAATTTATAGAACACTCAGTTCATAATAATGAAAATACAAGTGGTGCAAATTGAAATGCACACCACGCTTGAGGAGAGAGAGAGTGGCATTTTGTTATTGTAAAGTTAATTCACTATTTTCAAATTCCATGTATCTCCAAAAACATTAGGTTTGCAACAATTTGGGGTTTGGTGGATCTTGTATGGTCAAAAATAATTGTCAGACAACAAGGATTTTGGGGATTTAGAGATGCATAATGATGGAATTATGTTGATAGATAACCGGGGATGAGAGAAGAGGATGACAGGAAATAGTCAACTTATTGTACTCTAAGTCCTCTTAACTGTGTGTGAAGGTAGTGGTCTCGCACCACTTGCACGATTATTAAGACATATAAATCATGTCTCTTTTTCTTCTTTAGAGAAGAAAATCTTTTAGATTTAAAGGGCATACCCAATGCATGAGGCTTCTGTCAATATGGGGTCTGGGGTGGGTCAATATATGTAGCCTTATCTTTAAATATTTGAAAATTATTTGCTGAGATAAATCTAAAAAAGGAAAATCTTTTAGATTTATCTTAGCAAGCAATCTTTATTTTTTTTATAATATATCTGATTCATAGATTTCTATCTTTGTAGAATGATGAAATTTTTTTATAAAATGGAATTTCTAATCAAGATTTGTAATCTTAATTAAACTCAGTTTTTTTTTTCATTTTTTCTTCATTCAACTTCCTTTTTTCTTATCCTTAATCAATCTAGGGAACTAAAGCGAAAACTTAGTCGATATTGCCAACATTTTTTTTTTTTTGTTGCAGAAATCAACTCTAAAGGACTAAAATTATTCCAAAGAAACAGAAAAAGATAACTAGACTATTTGAAAGCATGTTGGTTAATCTGAATCCAAATATATCAACAATCCAAAGAGATTTGAGTTGGCCCTTTATCTTTCCATGCCTAGTGTAGATTTACAGATTGTTAATTTCCATCAGGAAGATGCTAGGTTAGGTACTCTGCCTTGAGAAGACATAAGATGCAATGGAGAAGAGAAATGTAGTGCGGATAAGAAATATGAATATGTGGTTGTCAGTATAAACCTAAGCTTCCTTCTTAGTTTTTTTTTAGTTTAAGAATCAACATTTAATATGATAAGAGTTCTATAAAAAAATTTCCTACATAGATAAGTCAACTTTGTGATTTATGAAGACAAAGAAAACAATTAATGCCCTTTTGCATCAAGGATATGAATAGTAACCCTAAGTAACATATTTTTTTGTTGAGAAATAATAGTCACTTACCAGTTGGATGATTTCCTTGTTATTAAATTCAAGATTTTTCTCCATTCTAAGGTTATAATGAACAATCACTCTTTCCTCTGTCAATATATGTTAATGTATCAACTGACTAATTTTTTTATATCATACTTATGGCCAACTTTTTTTATATTCTGATTCCTATGAGCAGCATAAGAATCTGACGTTTTGATGGTCCAATTTAGGAAGTAATGGATAATTTAATTTATGCCAATTTCATGCTTGTACAATGGGCTTTCAACTAGTTGGTGCAATTATCATTTAACAAGCATTGTTAAATTTTGTCTAACAAATTTGACAGATATATAAAACTATAGAGTCAGATTGTTACTTCAGGAATAGTTTTTGGGTGCATGTATTTTGAGAGGAAGTGAAATAATTCGTAACTGTGACAGCAAACCACTTAAATAATGCCTAGCGGATGTTTTTTTCAGAATACATCATAAGGACTTTTTTTTGTTTCTGATTATACATTTTCTTATTCTGCCTTAAAATTATAGTTAACGTTAAAAGAATGATATGAATATGCCCATAGGATGTTTTAAAAATGCCTCAATTAAAAACAACTTATTTGCTTTTATGGAAAAATCTGTTACACAAGTTCTTGCAGTAGTTGAAACCTCTCATGTATTGGACAGATTTATGTTTTTTTTTGCCTAATAACTCTAAATAATTGATATTTTTATTTATACAATGAATCAGTGTAATAGGATGTGATGGGCTAGTTGTTTGATGATTTATGATTGTTGTACATTGATGGAGGAGAATTTTAGGCCTTAGAAGTTAGCACTGAAGTGAAATAAATGAATTCTGTGTAACAAATCATGTTAATTTTATGTTAGCTTCTGTATTGCATATCGGTGGGCCTTCTTTTGTTTATTTACATGATTATGCAATTCCATTTTAGTTACCATGCAAGCACTAAAGGAAGCTCCAGCAGATATGCAATTAAAAGATAAGTTTCTGGTTCAGAGCACTGTTGTTCCTTATGGTACTACAGATGAGGATATTGTACCAAGTTTTGTAAGTATACATTATAGTTTTTCCTTTGAATATGCAGTATGTTATCTATGCTTTGATATTCTCCTTTTTGGTTCAACAGTTCTCTAAAGAAAATGGTAGATATATCCAAGAGAACAAATTGAGAGTTGTCCTTGGAAGCCCTCCACATTCTCCAGTGGTAGAGCCAATCAATGTGGTGAGACAGGAGCCAGCATTAGAAAATCCTGATTCAGCTGAGACTTGCGTCTTTGATAATGGTTCTCTGCAGCACGAATGGGCTAATGAAGTTCCTATTTTGAGAAAGACTTCTGTTTTACACAATGGGGCTCCAAAATATGAGGCCATTCATGAAAATCCTTTGTTGGAAAAGGCTTGTATTTCAAGTAATCAAGCATTCAATGGAGTGCCTGAAATTATCTCTTCTCCAGTAATATCTCCTTCCTGGTCTAATTTATGTTTTTGTTTCTGGTTTTTTCCCTAGAAGTTTACTTTAGCCAATAACAACACATGCATGTTTATTCACATCAAGTTGTTAGAATTTGGATCTCCTATATATCATAAGTTTCTAAACATGTGTGGTTGTTGTAAAAAACCATACAGTGACAGCATAATGTTTTTCTATTTGTTAAGATCAGACTTGATACGATCTACATTTTCAATGTTCAAATGATTTTCTATTGATGATATCCCCATATTGCTTCATCTAATTCAGCTGGTTAACCTTGCTTATGCTTATGTAGGTTGCTAAAGACATTGATGACTTAAAGTTCAAGCTCATCAATCTTGAAGTGAAACTAAATGAGGTTAGTTAATTTCAATATAGCTGTTTGCATTTCTTTGATGCCACAACTCTAATGTTATTTGTAATATTTTTCATCTCATCAAGTAGCTATCCTTTGGTATTAGGATATATTCTTAAGGCCCCATGATAACGTTCACTTGTGATGTAGGACTAGTTTGTGACAAGTAAAGAATGTGTATTCTTTTTTATCTGAGAATAGAGGAAAGCAAAGAGAGAGAAAGGAAAGGGTAGTTTACAAATGAATAACTACTCGACTTCCAATTCAAGAAATATCTCCTAGGGTACGCACATCTAGTCATGTTTTACATGTTGGATGATAGAATTACACCATCAAGAATTGATATGTGACATCATACCACTAGCACTTATTGTGGGAAAAGGATTGATTTTCAGTTTTAATTTTTGCCCTCTTTTTATCGACCCCAAGTATAGGAAAAATAAAATAAAATTCAGAATTAAGAAAGGATTATAATATTATGAAATTAAATTGATCATCTACTCTCTCCTTCTTCTGGGAAGAAAATTTTCCTGATTTGTTTTAGCAAATGATCTTTCTTTTGGATAATATATCCAATTTATGGACTTTTATTTTTGTAGTATGATAACTCCTTGTAGAGATGGAATCTTCCATTACGATTTGTAATCTTTAATTAAACCAAGTTTGATTTCTTCCATCTTTTTGTTCATTTGCTTTCTTTTTTTTCTTCTCTTCGGTAATCTAGGAAAATAAAGTAGAATATTGGAAATGTCACCATGTGGCAGCTTATGATTTTTACAGAGTGCCCTAAATTAATAAAATTTATTCAAATGAGAAAGAAGTAAAAAAAAAGATCTTACATCATTGTCTCATGACATGATTTAACAAGCTTGCTTCCATATAAAATGGCAAATTTTTGGCTTTCAATGTCTGTAACTCTGGCAGTTGTGTACACTCAGTAAGTGATCCTACACAGTGGAAGTATCATCATGTTCTGATAAAATACTGTGCCCAATTTTTGGTTATTCCAGAAAATCCAAGGGTTCTGCCAATGCAGGATCTGGATTTTTAATAAGCAGTCAAATTATTTGCGGAAGATGTGTTCTTTTTGTAGAGCCATAAATTATGTGCAGAAATTCATTGTGGTTAGTGTATATATTGTGCTCATTCATGAATTTAAAGGATGCCTTTTGTATAGGCCCAACTTTTACAGTCAATATTCTTTTTTCTATTAGCATTAGAAACTAATAGAACCGAGGTTAAATTTCATAGAAATGTGTTCTGACCATAAATTGTGTAAATTAAGGGATGGACCTTTTGCAGGCAGAGAAGACAATTATGAGTCTGAAGAAAGAGAATAATGCAACCTTGCAAGAGGGAGAGAAATTGCAGCAAGAAATTGTGAGTGTAATCTTTTCTGTAAATGACTTTACTACTATGCTATTACAAACATTTTATATAGAGGGAGGTGGAGCTTAAATATGGTGCATCATTTGCTTAGATATCTGCAGGCAAGCCAACATTTTTTTTTTATCAGCTGCAAAACTTCTCATACACTACATGATCTTCATAAATGTACATCCGTATTAAGAGCCAATCATGGGTTGCAACAGAGAACCTCTCTTCCGTATGTCTTCTCCACCGTTTGTATTTGGATGGATCACTTTTACATTCTTGATCTGCTTCTCTTCTATTACTAAAATTATTCTGGTAGAGCATGCTTTTTCAGCTGCAGTAACTCTTCATGTTAATCTAATGATGATGGGAGGCATGAACATAATGTCATTTGTTTTAAATTGGCTTCTTCATAAGCTATATGTGTAAAATGCATAATGTCATTTGTTTTCTCGGAGAACCCCTTGAGAATTTGGTATTTTGCCTAGTAGTTGTTGATCAGCAACAATGAGTGGTCATCTAATTTCATCATGCTTTGCATTATAATTGATTGTTACCAGTCTTTAGACTACTCTTTAACACTGCCATTTTCTTTGTTCAGGCTTTGCTGAGACAGAAGAGTTGTGCTAGAGTTCAAGCTGGTTTCCCATTTTTGTTTGTGGTCTTCATAGCATTTGTTGGCATGACACTTGGATATCTTTTGCACTCGTGAAGCTCATCTCGAAAGCTTGATCCTGCATCGGTAGCATCAGACCATGATTCATAGAAGTTGGCACAGCTGTCTCCAATCTCCATTGTGAAAAATTCACATATTTCATGTACAAGTCTTCTGATAGTTTTTACCCCATGTCCAAGAATATGACTTCATGCATGTAAAATGGCAAATTTTATACCATGTATAGGTTGCCTTACCATTCGTACTAGCCTGCTTCGCGTTTTATGCCTCTTACAGTGTCAATAATTTTGTGTGTAAATACATCTTGAGACACTTGCAAACAGATGCTGGATTTTGTACCCTTGGCAACTACAATCTGAGACCCACCGAACCTGGTTGAACTGTTGACAGAAGATTTCATTATCCATGGAGCTGACATATAATTCGGTCCAATTCAAGGTAATATGAATTGAGGAGTTAACCATTATCCTTTATTTTATGAAAAGGAATAAAACCACCAGAGTTCCTTATCACAACATTGCAAGTTACTGTTCTGCATGTCATCAACTGGAGTTCAGTGAACCATGATACATAGATTACCTGTTTGAAGCAAATCAGCTTAGAACATCACTCAGATTGCTCATTGTTGACATTTTTCTTTATCCTAAACTTGCAGGTTTTTCCTATTTTACAAGACTTTGCTGGATTTCCTCAAATGACTACCTTATGCTTGTAAGTTTATCTTGCACAGAATACATTTATTTTTTTCTGGTGCTTCTTTCTTCAGATCACCTATAAAGAAAATATGCCATGATACTTGCTGAATTTAGTCCAAGTACTGATATGAGAGGTGAAGAACATATCAGAACATATCCATGTTCAAGTACTGCTAGTATACAACATGAAATGAATGGTCTCTCACCAGTATTGTCAATGACTACATGCATATTAGCTGTGCACATTGTAGTACCTGAACCAAGGCATTACAAAACCAGGAAACATAATGTTTGCTAGGAATAATGAACTTGTAGGATTTGACCATATATTTCCTCTTGGTTTTGGAAACCCCTTGGTGAAATTACTGATATGGTATAAAAAAAAAACAATGCAAAATTTGATGGAGGGAGAATTTCTATCGAAGATAAAATTTAATTGTATTTTATTTTGTTCTTGTAAAAAGGTTGCATCAAGGATGCCTCTAATAGGACACATGATGGTCAAGCTAGCTAGCAAAAAAAATATCAAGAAGCAGTTTTAGAGTTCAAATCTAGTTTAGTAATTTAAAATAGAGACTATTTTATATAGTATCAGTTTTATAGCCATCAATTTAATGAGAAAATATTATCAATAAGTACTGGTATGTCTAGTACATCTCCTTTTGTCAAAAAGAAAGTAATAACTTACAATGTATGAATCACAATCTCTTAAATTAGGGTTAATTATATATTATCTCTTGTATTTGGATCCTATTGGCATTGCAATCCTTGTTCTTAGAAAATTTTCTATTACGATTTCTATAATTTTGAAAGTGAAGCAAATAACTTTATTTGTCCTAACATCATCAATTGTATTTATGTAAAACACAATACATGACATAAAAAAGATAATCTTAATATCTCTTCTGTTTATAGCATGTGATGTTGAAATTATTTTTTTTATCAATAAAATCCTTGAAAATGGAAGATATATTAAAATCATCTTTTTGTCCATTACTTTCGTGTTAATCCAGTACATGGTGTCATGTCATGTATTATGTTTTATATAATGTAGCTGATGATATTAGAATAAATGAGATTATTTATTTTATTTTCAGAACTATAGGGATGATAATATAATTTTTTTTAAGTATAGGAATCACAATACTAATGGAATAATCTATAATTAGCCTCTTAAGCTATATATCTCCTCTTAAGCTAGGGACTATGTTAACCTCTCCTTTATTCTAATTAATCTTTATTTTTATTATTATTTAATACATTACATTATCTAAAGGATTGAAATTAAGAGGTTGAGTTTAAATAAGATTGACTTAAAAACTCTTAAATCAAGTTAGAGAGTTTAATTTAATATTATAACATAATGACATCATCATTTTACTCTTATATAGTGTTTTAGGTGGGCTAATTACATATTACCTCATCTCATGTGCTTGGACCTTATTTAGCATCACTATATATATATTAGGAACATAAAAATGATGCGTAAAATGATAATTTCAATATCCCTTTTGTTCCATCGACTTTACCAATAAAAAGATAATTTCAACATTCACGGAAACAAAAGGGATGTTAAAATTATATTTTTACTTATCATTTTTACACCGATCCAACATATAGTATCACATATTGTATATTATTAACAAATGAGATTATTTATTTCACTTAGAAATCTCAATATAATTTTTTTAAGTTCAATAATCATGTTTTAAGCACATTAAGAAATTTGAATGTTCGATGATAATACATCTAACAGTACCAAACAATTTTCCACGTTGCGATAAGAAGAGTTCTAACAACAAAAATGACGACAAGATGAGGATGACAACGACTACAAAACAAATCAATTGATTGCTTAAGTTTTTGCTTGTCATTGAACTTTGTGTGCGACATTATCCCTACCACAACAAAAATGTGTAATTGTCAAACAGGTTAAGCCAAGCAGACTTGGAACCGTTTCCTTTGGCTTAGAATGAGAAGTTGCCCTCTGAAGTTGACAATTGCTAGTTGTCTTCATTGCTCTCCGTTGTCTTTTGTTTTTTGTTTTGTGTTTTTTTCATTTTGTGTGTTTTCTTCTTGTCCTCTAATTCATCGTTACCACACAGCATGCAAGCCCAAACCCAAAATGTTATTTCACTGTTGTATGTACTTTTAGCATAAAATCTATAATCATACTATCCATTATGCAGAATAATTTTAATATTAAAATTTAAAATCAAATAACAATAGATCTAAACAATAATACGATATGTACTTTTCGTTGTTGTTCAGAGAAATATAATTTATTTGATCTATAAGTACATATCGTCAAATTTAAAATATCAATCTATAAGGAGAACTAGACTCACCTTCTTCTCTATTCTTATCTTTTCACAGAATCACTTAGATTGATGGTTAGGGAGATTGAGAGAAAAACTGTAATAGAGAAATCAAGAAAGAAACTGTAATATCTCAATTATACTATTTTATTTCTTTTTCTCATATTATTCTGCATTTTACATCCCTAGAGGTCCTATTTATTTATAAACGAGAGTAAAGGATCTAGAATAAGTTATTATGAAAGTTCCTTCCATCAAAAACATCCCCTAAGAAATCTTATTTTAATTAGACTTTTTTTTCTATTAACCAATAATCATAATCAGAATCTAATTTATTACGTGAGTCTTTGTTTGTTATTATTGAACTTTGTGTGCGACGTTATCCCTACTACCAACAATGTGTCGTTCTCAAACAGGTTATCGAACCATTTCCTTTGGCTTAGAACGAGAACTCAAGGCAGCTTTCAAGTTCTTGTTTTTTGCTTTTCTTATTTTGTGTGTGTTCTTCTTGTCCTCTAATTCATCGTTACAACACAGCATGCAAGCCCAAATCCAAAATGCTACTTCAACACTCACTGTTGCCATCTACTAGTAAATGTTTTTTTTTCACTAACTAGTAAATGTTATATGTTGGAAATTCCTATTAAAAAAAAACTCCTTTTCCATCATCTATTAAATATATATGTCATACAACTACCAAAAAGAAAGGAATAACAAAATAATATATATATATATATGTTTTATGAACCCATAAAAACGCTTGCTAATTAAACAATTTATGTTTATGAGTCAGTAATGCTCAAAGTTGATGGAAAACAGAATCTTCGAATAGTAATTTTTTTTCTCGATTCGAATCAAATTTCTGATGTTAAATACTGTCGATGTGAATCCCAAGTTCGAAGGAGAAAAAATAAAAAAAATTATGTTAGATCACTCATAATCAATATACAACTATCTCATAAAATCTATCTCAAATAATTGAAATTTATAATTTTATTATTATTATTATTATTATTATTATTATTATTATTATAGTAGTAGTAGTATTATGCTGAGCCACTCCACTATCAAAACCCCATTAAATCTATTAAAATTTATGCTTATATAAAGGTTTAATATTGATCTACATTTAAACAAATTTATTTTCTAAAGTACACATCAATAAGTCTCTGTCAGTTGGACTTCGTTGACCGACAGCATCGGATCTCAAGATACTTCCGTACACTGTTCTTCAACAGCAAACACAACGTTCAGCGAATCAGCGTCCGCCGCGTATCATTCAGTATTCTCGTACATCCACGCTTAAATGTGTTCGTTTGTGCGGCAACACGAAGACGAAACGGTCCTCTCGAACTCCGAGCTCGCCCTAATCGCCGGACTGATCGTCCACCCTCGAGCTGTTCGATCGGAAACCAGCGATCTCGTTGGTTCGCCGCGAAATCTTCGTTCGAGAAGCCGTCTTCTTTCGGATCCTTTCTCACATTTTCGTGAATTTTTTTTTTTTTGCCTGAATTTGTCTCGGGTTGTCGAGAGATTGCGGGCCGAGATGTCTGTTCCGTGGACTCCTTGGAGACGTGAACCACCTGCTCCTCGGGGAATTGCTTGGTTCTAGTCGTCTTGGTTCCCGGTCCGCAGGAGGGAAGAGGCGGAAGGCCATCAGCCATGGCGTTTGGCTTGGTGGCGCAGCAGCTCGTGCGCCTGGGAAAAGTGTTGGCGACTTCGGATCACGCCTCGGTGGTCTCCATTAACCTCTTCGTGGCGCTTATCTGCGGGTGCATCGTGATCGGGCACCTTCTCGAGGAGAGGCGCTGGATGAATGAGTCCATTACCGCCCTCGTCATCGTGAGTTCCCCTTTACCCGGATTTACCATTCGATAAGATTGAACTCTTCTTTAGCTTTTTGTTGGGTCTTCTGATGGCGCAGGGGGTGTGCACCGGAGTCCTCATACTGCTGACGACGAAAGGGAAGAGCTCGCACATCTTCATCTTCAGCGAAGACCTCTTCTTCATCTACCTTCTTCCGCCCATTATATTCAATGCCGGGTAAGTAAAGAAAGATGAGGTTTTTTATTGGATGTTTTTCGTTTTTGAGCTTCCTAGCTATGTGCTTCATTTTTCTGTATAATTTTAGTGGTTTCTCGGTTTTTTCATTCATCTTCTTTATATTTGGACTTACCACGGTAAAGATTTAATCTTGTTACTTGTAATTCCAGATATTTCAGCTGTCGTCTACAATTAGAAAACTTTAGTCTCTTCCATCAGCATAGAATTATGAATCTGACAGATGCACATGGAGCAACTAAGTTGGTTTGTTTCTTTCATATTAATTTGTGGGACATGTCATATCACTACACACACCTTACGTCTTTTTTTGGTAAAAAATTGGAATCAAACATGCACATGGAAAGGAAGCATATTGTTAGCAAATGAAACAATATCGTTAATTTATTGTATCTGTTAAAAATCTTAAATAAAATAGACATAAAATTCATTTCTGAAACGAATTTTAGATCATTTTCTTTGTGGTGTCTTAGCTACTGTTGTCGAATGTTACTGTTTTCTCACACTACTGAACAGATAAATTAGGTTTATAAAATTGAAAAGGTTAGAACTGTTACCGTTTGTTCCTGATCTGTTCCTCTGTAAAGTTTGAAAGATCTTACGGGACTTCATTTTTCCAAGTTTATGAAATGGATGTAAAGGTGTGGTCAATTTTTCAAAGGTTGACAGAATTTTCTGAATTTAATTTAATGTATACAGTTGAACAATTATAAGCCTGCTTTCTTGAGTGTTTAAATATATTACATGGTGCTTAATGATGACTTGTTTAAGGAAAACATTCTCTGTTATTGGCATAGTTTATGCAGAGATTCATAAGGCATCTTCAAAAACTTAGTCTAGACACATGACACCTTATGTGTTCATCTATGTGCTTCATGCTTTGTGTCATCTAAAAGGTATGCATGCATATCTATGGGCTTGTGTCAGCATGTGTGCTGTGAATGCATCAATGCACACTTAAGGAGCTTGTTGGATGTTGAAAGAATTTTAAATTTTTACTAAAATGTTGTAATTAAAAAAGATAAACATGGAATTACTGCAACAAGTAACATTAAAAGCATATAAACCTGGAATTTTTCCTTTCTCGACATTATGGAACATCTGCGGCCATGCTTGAGTTGTAATCTCCAGGGTGCGGGTACATCAGTGATCCTGTAGTTGTTGCAGTGTGTGCAAGCGAGCATAATGGCTAGCATTAGCTACTTAGTATCATACCACTAGTGGCCGGAGGTAGACAAACTTTGTGTTTCGTTTTCAATTTCGTAATTGTGTTATATTTTCATATTTTCTTAAAAGAGGAAGAAGAGTAGCATTGAACTGTCATGATAGAAAAGGTTTGTTTTGGTTCAGATCTCAATCATATGGTGTAACTGTTACTTAACTTTCATTATGAAAATCTTTTGTCATGTATCATTTTGTTAATACTTTCCCTGTGATATCTCGTTACTAAGTTTCATTGCTACCAGAACAATTTCCTCCTATGTTGACTAAGAATGATTATTTTTGACACTTGAACGGCTATTTTTTCTTCTTGACTGCCAGGTTTCAAGTAAAAAAGAAACAATTTTTTCGCAACTTCATGACAATCATGCTGTTTGGTGCAGTTGGGACATTAATATCCTTTTTCATAATTTCCTTTGGTAATTTCTTACTCATTGTTGCATATTATCTCCTACTGCAGTTCTCAAAGTTCCAGAGATCATTTATTTTCAGTTTTATTCTTGCTTCATAAAGTTGTACTTATGAACATAAGCTAATCTTTACGTGTTTTGGGCATAACTCCTTTTTTTCCACAAATTCTTTTGTCATGTTGGCTGAATGTGAATGGGCTTATTTAACAAGAACATGAGAATTGCTTTAAAGAGTTGAATTTGGATTACGTATACATTTCTGGTGCTGAATTTAATAAAATCAGGTCTGATATATTGAGTGCTGGAACTCATAAGGAATGCAAATGGGCCAGAAGTGGTCTGAGGATTAACCAAATTTCTTCAGGACCTATTTAAAAAGCCATCCATCCCAAACTTTGGAAAAATAGGCAAGTTTCTAGTAGATACTTTAAATGACAGGAAATTTTCCAAATAGAACTATTTAGAGTCCGGAATAACTTATGGCAAATAACACGTTCCTAGTAGTCTGAAAGAACTATTTAGAGTTCGGAATAACTTATGGCAAATAACTTTCCTAGTAGTCTGAAAGAACTATTTAGAGTCTGAAATAATTGTTAATATTTTGCATTTGTATCATGAAATCTGGTAGTTGAATTTGCATTGTAAATTTCATGTTGTGCACTTCCAAGACAGCAACATTTTAACATTTCCGTCTATCATCTGTGGCATTCTAGTGAACCGTTTGCAGTAAAATGAAGAATCATCAAGAGTGTGATTGGTGAATTTGTACCATTAACTACTTTAATTAGTTTACAAACGTCAGAAGTCTAGTATTTTACTTGTTGACAAAAAAAAAAAAAACCATTCCAAGTTTTCAGATTATCCAGCTATCAACTGTGATTTTGATGCCTATACAGGAATTCAGTTGATTTTGACAAAGGTTGTTTTTACTTGTGTTTTTAATTTTAATCTAATCCTCTCTTTGTTCTTGTGACTGTCTTTGATGCTGAACTCAGGGGCACTTGCATTACTCAGAAACATGGATATTGGTTCATTAGACATTGGAGATTTTCTTGGTAAAGTATTTTATTACACCACCTGTCTTTGTTTTCTCTCTGTTGTTTTACAATGCATGATTTGGCCATGCTCCAATATTTTTATCCTAATTTATTTCTGTTTTTTATTCAAACAGCAATAGGGGCGATATTTTCTGCAACCGATTCTGTCTGTACCTTGCAGGTCTTGAAGAAGTTCTGCATTAATTTGTTATTCTACCTGATCAGAACAGCAACTTATGTACTCATAATCTTTCTTCCAAAGCAGGTTCTTAATCAAGATGAAACACCCTTATTGTATAGTTTAGTATTCGGTGAAGGTGTTGTCAATGATGCCACGTCGGTTGTACTCTTCAACGCAATTCAAAATTTTGATCATGCTCATATTGATGCCATTATCATATTGAAGATTGTGGCAGACTTCGGTTATTTATTTCTCAGTAGCACCCTCCTTGGAGCATTTGTAAGTGCCTTTTGTGCTACTTGGTACTAGTTCTGTACCTACACTCACAAATATTGTGGTTTTCTATTATCGGAAGATATTTACTCTATCGATTGCAGGGTGGATTGCTAAGTGCATACATTATCAAAAAGTTGTACATTGGAAGGTCTGTCGTAGAACTTTACAACTTAACCATATAGGTGCTTATGCCATATAATTTTGCTTATAGATACTATTTAACTATCCAATGCAAAGGAACTTTGATTGTGGGATGGGATTTTCTTGAATCAATTTTTTTTTTAGTTTTAGGAGTTGATATATCTTTTATTTTCCATTTCCCAGACATTCCACCAATCGTGAAGTTGCACTTATGATACTCATGGCGTACCTTTCGTATATGCTGACTGAAGTAAGATGCTTCTCAAATTACATGAAACAAGTTCTTTAGAACCCATATTAGTAGACATCGAGCTGATCATGTTCTTAGAGCATTGTTTTTCTTTGCAGTTGTTAAATTTAAGTGGTATACTTGCAGTATTCTTCTGTGGTATAGTCATGTCACACTATACCTGGCATAATGTGACAGAATGCTCAAGAGTTACTACCAAGTATGTTGGTCTGTTCAGTTCATCTAAGCTGCTGAATTGCTGCTTTCATTATTACTTATTCTGAAGCATTGGATGATACAATATATTCTGCTCATCTCTCTCCCATACTTTCCTTTTTTTGTCCAGGCATGCTTTTGCGACATTGTCATTTATTGCAGAGACTTTTCTTTTTCTTTATGTTGGAATGGATGTGTTGGACATTGAAAAATGGAAGTTTGTTAGCAACAGGTATGACATATTCCATTTTTCTTTTGAGTACATAATCCTGGTCCTTCTCCTACTAGACACTGGAGTTTTTCAATTAAAATGGCTAAAGACTTATCTTTCTTGAAACCATAATTGATTGGTTATGTTAAGCACAAAATTTTAACCGGGGGACTATCATTCATCTCCATATGTGAATCGACTTCCATGGCTTTTTTTCTTCTTTGCTTAAAGTTGTTTCTTTACATGTACTTTTTAATTTTTCACTCTGCAAACACATTATCTCGTCTCTGATAAAGGTTCTAGTGTGGGACACTACAGAGTTAAAGTTTCTAAGTGTTTTTCTTATAAAAGGCTTAGTAAATAATTTAATAGTGTTGCCAAGGTTCAGGCTTAGGCAGCACAGTTACCAGTACCCAAACATTTAGGGGTAAAGGAGCATACTAATGTACCAGACTACTTATTTTATGTTGTCAAGTCAAATACTAGCAAAGGCCTGTTAGTGTCTTTGGATTAGGTTCATTTCTAGATCAGTTTCTAACAGTCAAAATAAAAAAGTTAAACATATGACAAAATAAAAAAGTTAAACATGTGACGACCTTATGAATCCAATTGGTTAAATGAAGTTTTGCACGGTGCACTATGCATTATGAAAATCACCCAATTATATTACATGGATTAAGGTCTAATTTTCTCTTTTTGTTTTTAACAAGTGTGATGAAATGAGGAAGTAAACTGTTTAAAATAAACCGACAACATATTTAATGTCTTATAACTATACATTATGAATATCAAACATATTGATCAGTTTTACCAGGGAAAACAAGGATGATGTAATTTGGAGTATCATGTGTTGTTTTGATTATCTATCAGTGTGGTAAAATCAGTTGCAGGTCAGCTCAGATATGCTTAGTGCTAAATCTGGAGGCACTCCCAAGATTTTTTAATCTTGTGTTAGGGTCATCATTTAAATGTGCTCTTGATTCCCAATTCTTTTCAGGTTGGGATTGAGACACAACCTAGTATAATCTCAAGATAAAGGGTAAAAGTTTAAAAAAAAATGCGATGAGTAGTAGGACTTACCATTGCAATAATGTTAAGTAAGCTAACCTTACCTTCTAAAACATGAATTTGACTTTAATCTTGCTTGTGTAACTTGAACCTTTGTGTCGGTATCTATGTATGCATACACTGAACCCCAACTAGTCGTTGGTTGGATCAGTATGGATCCAGCACAATATGTTGGTGCATGGGCCACCATACTGTGTCAATTGGTGGTATCAATCCATTAGTAGACCGATACATATTGGTCAGTACCGATGTACTATATGTTGATATATTAGCACGTACCGATTTTTGAAAAAAAAGTCAAAAAATGATCAAAAAAACATAAAAATCCTTTTTAGAGTTTTTAATCCTAATTTAATGGTAATATTATTGTATTTAAATAAGAATATGGTGTATATGAGGCATAAATGATAGAACTTAGTCACATTAAATTCAAAATGAACCCTAATTCATAATCACACCACTAATACCAAGATGGGATTAGGCCTAAATTATACGTATGCACCCCTAATTGGGCCTAAGCAATCAAAGACACTAATTAACTCTAATTAGATTTTAATCACAATAAATACAAGGAAAAGCACTTAACCAATAAATTCATAATCAAACAACTAATAACAATCTGTAATTAGCCCTAAATACCCCTAATCCGGGACTAAATGTAAGATAATGGACCTAATTGGAACTAAACTTAGTAGAATAATCTTAATCACATCAATATGCCTCTAATTATACGAAATGATATATACAACATAGAAATTAACTAAGTACCTTTAAATTGGGAGAAATTCCATCAGACCCTGAGTTCCAATCCTTCTTTCATCCAAATCAAGAGCTTGATTACTGCTAATCATCGATTAGAAACTTTAATCACAGCTGAGAGCATGAGAGAGAGTGAGAATGAGAGTGAGTGAATGAGTGAAAGAGGGGGGAGGAAGGAGGATTTAAAGCTCCAAAAGAGGCCCCAATGGTCAATTTGACAATCGGGGTCAAACTTGACCCAATTTGGGTTTGTATTAGTCAAATTCCGACCGGTACCAAACCATATCGATCGATACAATACCGGTACCAACCCTAACCTGTTTCTGGAGAACCGTCCAAAGTAGGCTGTCCATGCACCAGTCAGTACGTACCATACCACCCGTTTTGTACCATTTTGGGTGGTACGTCAAATAATATGCTGTCATACCTATTAGCCAATTTATAATCTTAGTCATGTGGTGCTGAGTCTGCTGACCTATTTTTATATCAGCCAATTCATTGGAGTTTAGTTTTCTATATTTCAATCACTAAATTTCATAAATTCATTCTATAATAAGAGTCATTTTACAACTATGTTTTATTATGAATTTTTAATATATTTTATCATAAAAATATTTTATACTATGTATAATTTTATTATTTAAATATTTATTGAATTTATGGTCTGATCATTTGAGCTACTTGTCCAGCCAGTGAATCAGTGGTCCCAGGCTTGGCCAGATTGATGTTTGATCTCAATCTGATAACTATGTTTAAAGGAGAGTGCATTGATTCTATGCTGATGCTTACATTCTTACAGTACTATGATATAGTTCTAAGCAAGGCTTAAAAATCTTCTAATTAACTCTTCTTTAGTACATTATATGATGCACCCTATGAGTTGCAAGAAACACAAGCTTGGACTAAAACTTAAGATACATAGATAACAGCCGAGATTTGAATTGGAGGCTATGCACTGTGCATTCTCGTGATAATCTGTGTTTTCATTATATGGTTTGAAAGAATATTAGCATGTCCAAATGTGCTTTGACATGTATTATCATCATGCCATGTGCTTCAATTAGGCCCAGCATGAATTTTGGAGCGTCTTACACATAACCACAACCACATTGGGATGTATGATGCCTTTAAATCTTTGTTTTAAATTCTGGGCTAGTTAGATGATTTGTCATGATTAATAATCTGATCTCTCATCTTAGATGGTCCAAATATGTACTAAATTAGCAAAATTTGCAGTTTTGGATGTACTTCATATTGTCTTTTCTCAGTCTGTTTTTGTGTCTGACAGAACTGATGACTTATTAGAAAGCTTTTGATATTATTTTGAATTGATTTTTAATACTCTTTTTTTTTTCGTTCGCAGCCCTGGAAAATCGCTTAGCGTTAGCTCCATTCTGTTAGGCTTGGTTTTGGTTGGTAGGGCTGCTTTTGTTTTTCCACTCTCATTCCTGTCTAACTTAACAAAGAATTCTCCACATGAAAGAATTATCTTCAAGCAACAAGTGAGTGCAAAACATCATTCTCACTGTATTTATTCTCGACCATCATGCTAATAAATTTGTGCAATGTTTAGCAGGTTACAATCTGGTGGGCAGGTCTCATGAGAGGTGCAGTGTCAATAGCACTTGCTTACAATCAGGTTAAATGCGATTCACATTTTAAGTTTTTTTATATTGTCTTGTATCAAAGATGAATTTGTGACCATAATTTTAAACGAGGCCTCTGAATCTATAGATGCATCCACCAGTGCTATGTTTGCATTTATGCTGATATAGCGATGCTATCCTAGTATTTAATAGGGCCACAGGGGGTTATGCTAGCTTGAAATTGGCCCCAAACATCAGCCCAACAAGTACAACAAATATTAATCTAAAAGAGAGATTAACAAAGTAGAAAATCCATATCTTGTTGTCATAACAGTCATACAGTTTCCTTCATAAGGCTATCACAAAACACAATGTTTTCGGAATTTTCATGACAATTCTCACGGTCAGCTATTTCAGCAATTCTGTCTGCCTCCATAAAGCTATCCCAAAAAAGGCGGCAATGTTTTCAGAATTTCAAGGCAGTTCTTTGTATATTGCACCACATTTTGGGTTTTCCAATCGATTGCTTCGTTGTCCTCCAAAAGTAATAACAAGCACTTTGCGGCCACTTTTAATGATCAGCTGTTTGTGCTCCATTTTGATCGCCATCCTCGCTCCTTCAAGAACGACAAAGCCTCTCATTAGATGGAAGAAACCTCAGGAAAAATCAGAAATCCTGCATTCGTAAGTTGACCTGTATTTCTAATGACAATCAACTCATCTGAATGATTGAGGCTCAAAGGCCACCATCAGCACTGACTTTAAACCTCTCCACAGGACAATTCCGTTTTTATCTCCACTTTGCATCTAACAGAAACATTAGGTTTCAGATGAGAAAATTTTGAGGCATCCATTGATGATATACAGATTTCAGAGCATTCCTAACCATGACAGTTGCTCTGAATACTCGCCAAAGGCTAACTAGCATACATCTTTTCTCCCAGCATTCAAAATAATTAGAAGTTTTAGCTTTTACTTTTCCATCTTTAAACATATCATGAGTGGAAAGTCACAGTAATCAAGACCAATAAAGAGAACCGTTACTCTATAAAACACAACATCTTGTGATAAAAAGAATTGACAGCTTTATCGTACATGTAGTTATTTCTGAGAATAGATTATAATTGCAGATAAACTTGATTTCATTGCATGCCAGCATGTTTGGGATCAATAGATCCAGAAATTGGTGTTGCCGACTTTGTATCCCCTACTGGCATTTTGACTATCTTAATTTGGAGGACGACCAATTTGAACGATGAATAGAGCCCCAATTTTTGTTATAATCCTACTGCTGGAGTATCATTTTTTCAGTTATTATACTTTATTTTTTTGGATATTCAAGTTACTTTATATTCTAAGATTATGCATTTCTTTTATCTTAACAAGCTGCATTTTGAAATTGCAGTTTACAAGATCTGGCCACACTGAACTACGAGGAAATGCAATTATGATCACCAGCACCATCACAATTGTCCTCTTCAGCACTGTGGTAAATAAATATGCCTGCACCTGCTGATTCAAACTGGTGTAGTGTTAGCTTCATACAAGAGCATTCCCTTTTAGCCTCAAATGTTATAATCCTCACTCGATATATTATTATTATGGACTTCTCGGTTGACAGATTGACCCATCAAGACCTAGTTCATTCTTTTGCTTAAGTATTGCTACCGGGCTAGCATCGATGTCCTTGTAGGAATTTGCTTTATTTTTTTGGTAATAATGGTATAACTTGTTGTACAAGTATGGATGTCTGGTGTGGTGTTTGCTTCATACAAGAGCATTCCCTTTTAGCCTCAAATGTTATAATCCTCACCGATATATTATTATTATGGACTTCCATGACATCGATGTCCTTGTCAGGAATTTGTTCATTCTTTTGGGTAACGTATTTTTATCGGTAATAATGGTAGTAATAATGGTATAACTTGTTGTACAACTTTAAATTGGTATTTTTTTACTTTTTAATGCAAATCTTGTATACTAGAAAATGAATCTGAATCCATGCAACTGACTCTCCACTTTGGATATAAATATCAACACAAAGTACAATGTTGTGTTTGCTATTTAAATGTTCTTTTATCAAGCATGTATCACCTGGTTTTTATGTCCCTAGTTAATGCTAATTGGTTTCAAGATTGCAGCCGATCATGTGTTCATGTGTACCTTGGTTACCATTGGCTAGAAAAATAAGATTATTGCCTCATCGGAAGATATAGTTCCCTTGCTTTATTTATTAGTCGAGAAATTTCTCATTGGTTATTGTTATCTTGTTATGCCTCAGGTGTTGGGATTGGTGACAAAACCACTTGTGGGCTTCTTATTGCCTCAAGGTGCAAAGCATCTCAGCAGCAGCATGTCCTCCGAACCATCAAGTCCCCAGTCCCTGCTGTCATCGCTTCTTGAACATGGACAGGGATCAGAAGTCGACGGTGGAGGAGAAATTCTAACTCGACCATCCAGCCTCCGAATGCTCCTGAGCAAACCAACTCATACGGTTCACTACTACTGGCGCAAGTTTGACGATGCATTCATGCGTCCAGTGTTCGGTGGGAGAGGTTTTGTTCCATTTTCTCCTGGTTCACCCACCGAGCAGAGCCTCCATGGCCGTATTTAAGCAAAAACGGACACGACAACAAGCGAAAAGAAAGTAAATAGGAGGGGGGAAAAAAACACAAAAATAAGTAGGTTCATGACATTTATGAATGAAATTGCTTTTAGTGGTACAGTTATCAAAGCAGCACCAGATCTGTGTAATTACCAGCTTTTTCAACCAAGTGTGATGCCTAATTGTGTGAATCAACGGTTCCTGTCGTGCTAGGATGAATTCGATCATCCGTAGGTAAAACTAATATTTCTGCATATTTACATCGCAGATTGCAGTGTGGTGTGAGGGTTATGTAACTCTTCTCGTCCGTAATTGTTGTTCTGCGTCGCATAGGTTCTTTAGTTTACCTTGCTGTATTTATATTTCAGTAATCTGGGTGGCATTTTATCTTTTTTTTTTACTCAGGAATCGAGGTTCATCGGTTCCATATGTAGTCTTTCGATAATTGACATTAGATGTGGACATCGAAATTATGCGAAAAATTTGTCTTGGCTATTTTGTTGTGTTCGGAGCTGAGTCAGTTGATTGTGAAGCTTCCACTTCTTTGTGGAACATTCTATGACTTCTAGGAGGGTTCCATGGTTATGAATTAATAAGATAAATCATCAAGTGATATCTTGGAGTTAATGACATGGTTTTCTTTATCTTTTCTCCCAGCCAATCATAGGTTAGGTTACACTAAAGTTCTAATGGTTTGGATTGCAAGCATCAGTCTTATCATTTGTTGGCTGCATCATTGGGAAACTTAGAACTCATGAGGTATGATCTAAAAATGTTTCATTGGGTGGCAAGTCACATCAACATCAGCAACAATGTGAGATGTAATGGTTGGGAGGATCATCTCACAACATTCATTTTAAGCAGGTCCTAAGGATGCCATTAGATCATCTAAGGTGGTTTGTGTGTATGATAAGTGGTGAGGACATGTTTTACCAAATGGTTCTTCACTACATATCCAAAAACTTGGAAGATCCAACTGCAATGATAGATAGAATGAACTTGCAAAATAGCAGTGATACATCTCACATAATTCAGATGAGGAATTGACACCACTAAATCCTTGTTCTTTACTTTTGATTAACTATGTTTGATGGTCATAAAATTAATTATGGTGAGGTTGCAGCATATTGACCTAGCTATGTGTTGTGGAACGGGCTGCATCGATGTCCATTTGCCTTGGACAAGTATGGATGTCTGGTGTTGGCATTGGTTCTATTAGCCTCGAAATCTCGGAGTGTCCGAGTCACTTCTCGGTTGTGAGCCCATCAAGACCTAAATGCTTAAGTATTGCTACCGGGCACCTCCTTGTAGAAAGCCTGGGTCGGGTTTGATCCCAACTTGGCCCCTCCAACGATCAAGTTAGTTGTGGTTGACTTTCTCCTCCTCCTCCACCTTGGGCCATGCGGAAGGCTTTTACATGGGTGTTCGGGATTAGCTCGCGTGCCTCTGTCCATATGGTTGTCGGCTATGTGGGGCTAATTGGTTTCTTCAGCCGATCATGTCATCAGTGTACCTTATTACCATTGGCTAAAAAATAAGATTATTGCCTCCGAAGAAGTTCCCTTGCTTTATTTATTAGTAGAAATTTCTCATTGGTTGTTATCTTGTTATGCCTCAGGTGTTGGGATTGGTGCAAAACCACTTGTGGGCTTCTTATTGCCTCAAGGTGCAAAGATCTCAGCAGCAGCATGTCCTCCGAACCATCGTCCCTAGCCTGTGTACCTTCTTGAACACGGACAGGGATCAGAAGTGTAATGGAGGATATCTAACTCCCCATCACTATGGTGAAAAAGATTATGTTCGGCTCGCATGGCGAGTGTTGGGGGAGGTTTTGTTGTTTTCTCCTGGTTCACCCACGAGGCAGAGGCGGTATTTAAGCAAAATGGCGCCATCCAAGAATCCCTTAGGATGGGCACTCCATAGGTTCATGACATTTATGAATGAAATTGCTTTTAGTGGTACAGTTATCAAAGCAGCACCAGGCTGTTATACGTCAACCAAGTGTGATGCCTAATTGTGTGAATGACGGTTCCTGTCGTGCGGATTGATCATCCGTAGGCGATTTCCCATTGCAGTGTGTGTGTGTAACTCTTCATCTTCCGTGAATTGACATGTGTAACGCATAGGATATCTCCTATCACTATTGTCACGGACAAAATTGTAAAGCGACTTGTTGGCATTTTAATGCTTTGCTTGTCAGTGTCCCTTTTGGTTGGTATGTAATCTTTGATAAAGACTTTAGAAGGGCTTGAAAAGGAAAAATTTGTCTTGGCTATTTTCAAGTTGAGTTTGGTAGCCATTGATAGGCTTGTACAACATGTTATGACGTCTAGGAGTCCATGGTTACTTTACTAAGATTCATCAAGTGATATCTTGGACCAAAGTTCTATACCTTTGTTGTGCAACACGCTCGTTTCGAGCTTGCCAATGATATCCATATGTTGGAATGTGCATTGTCTATAAAGTGTTTCACTAAAAGAGTGGCTTTTGCGGATCCCAGTGTGCAAGCGCTTTAAGGCTCCGACTTCTCTTTCGTTGGTCCAATGTGGGATTGTAGGAGATTTTGGTGACCTCTTGGTGCATACGCATTGGTGCCATCGGCGTGATACTTCCTTAGGGTGATCATCGTAAGTCCGTGAGAATTCACTCGCCTACCCTCGGGGCACTTGGCGTAATAGCGGGACAAGCCAAATTATTAGGACTTAGAAACACTTATTGTTACAATTATTTTTATTGGGGACCTAGCGAGGGAGGACAACAAGCTAAGAAATTATCTTCATGCATTAGCTATACAAAGTAATTTTTATTTTTGTCGAGTTCGAAGAACTTTGTGGTGGTACAAATGACATGGTTTTCTTTACCAAATCATAGGTTAGGTTACACTAAAGTTCTAATGGAGTGATTGCAAGGATGAGTCTTATCATTTGTTGGCGGAGTTGGTTAGAACTCATGAGGTCAATGATCGAAAAGTTTCATTGTGCAAAGCTCAACATCAAGGTGAGTGAGATTGCAAACTCAAGGAATTCAATACTCATAAGCAAGGGCTTGCATCTCGGACGATGGAAAATCCTCTCTTCTTCCTGGCTCATCCTATGTATAAATAAGGCTTTGTCAAGCGCCATGATCAATCAATTATTCTTTTCTAATTCATTTCAACTTCGAGCCCTATGCATTAAGGAGAGCTTTTTTTTTCCCTTTCCAGTGTGCGGCAGAGTGACATGTTGCTAGGAAACAGGAGTGCAGTCTTTGTTGTATTGGTGAAGTGTCACACATCTCAGAAATGCATTTAGGCATTATGAAGAAGTCCTCGTTCATACCCTTTGGCCTAGGGGACGAAGCAAAGAATTAAGTAGTCGCGGATAGTGGTCATTTCAAAACTTCCTAAGGAAGGATGTGACAAAGAAGTTGATCTCGGGACCAACTATCGAGGAGGATAAGTCGGTTCTAAATCCAAGAGAAAGAGAACCAATACAATGAAGCTGCATCACGGTTGAGGAGTACCTCAAGACAAAGCTCGATGGTTCAAATCCCTCTCATGGAGTTATCGCATATCTCTATAAGTGGTGATGCGTTGGTGGACGCGCCATCGCGAGATTAAGTGGGGTGAGCAAAGATGCAACACAAAGTGAAAGGCACACTTAGAGCCGATAGTGAGATCGGTCTCAACACAAAGGGTGGCCTCGTGGAATGGTGGCGCGAGGGCCACCATCAACGCATTGTGGAATCGAGTGCAAAGCAACTTGGGGGTAACTTCAAAAGTACCCCACATGAAGGGAGTTGGTTTAGAAGATGGAATGTGGATGGGAGGCTTGGAGCTATCACTAGACAAATCAAGGACAATAGACTCATTCACCACAACGGGAATCTTGATCATGTTTCGTTCCATGGGTTTCATTTCAGAGACGTAAGCAAAATAATACCTCCATTGAATTTTTCCTAACTCCTTTCTTGTCAAGGATTTGAGCAGGGGCATCCTTAGTCCAAGGCGAACAAAGACAACATTTATGAGTGGCCATCCGTTTAAAACAAACCATCCACTTTGTTCACTCCTCGATTCTTTGCTCCAGTTGATGTGTGGCATCGACGTCTTGGTCATTCTCTTATTAAGCAAAAGTTACTTTCCCATTATTCAATTCCTACCTCTACTAGCAACATTTTAACTTATTGTGATGCTTGTCGTAGCAATAAAAGTCATAGACTACCTTTTGGCACATCTTCTATATCTTGTTCTAAACCTTTTGAAATTATTTATATCGATGTTTGGGGTCCCGCCCAACCCTTTCTTTGACAAGTTTCGTTTTTATGTTATTTTTGTTGACTATTTCACTAAGTACACATGGTTATATCCCCTCCGTCATAAATCTGAAGTTTCAATTGTCTTTACCAACTTTAGAAAGTTGGTGAGAATTTCTTTCGAGGTCTTCTATTAAAGCAGTTTATTCGATGGCGAAGGTGAATATCAAGCCCTCGCATCTGTCTTGCGACTTGTGGTATACAACACCTCAAGTCACCTCCTCATACTCCCCAATTGGTTGGTTATCGCTGATTGGCGCAAACATCAACATATAGTTGAAACCGGGCTCACACTTCTACATCAGAGCCTCGTTGCCATCACCTTTTTGACAGCGGCCTTTCAAACATTGTCTATCTCATTAATCGTTTGCTCACTCCAGTCTTACAATATAAGTCCCCATTTGAGAAACTATTCCACAAGCCTCCAAACTTTCATAAACTCAAAGTCTTTGGTTGTCTATGTTATCCGTGGCTACGTCCTTATGCCTCACATAAGCTTACACCATGATCTAAGCCCTGCATTTTTATTGGATACTCTCTTGAATATAATGCTTTGCGTTGCTCTGAGCCACAAACCCAAAAAGTCTTTCACACGTCACGTTATTTTTGTGGAGTCTTCTTTTCCTTTTCAAAATCATGAGTACTCTACCATGCAAGCTACTCCGACAAACACACATCACTGGAGCATCTCCTCAACCCCGTCACATGAACCTCCCATAACACCATCCAATCCTAACCCTCTTGGGCAGTACACTCCCCCTGTTCAACACCTCCTACCTACCCTTCCAATCCCCTCTTCACAAGTTTCACCTATTAATGAACCAATACCCTCAACTACATCATTAGGAGTTGTTGAAGTCTGACAGACTAGTCCACTTGATCTCGATGACTCACCACCGACTATGCCAACAACTCAACCTACCACTTCTGTAGCTCCTAGTCATCATATGATAACACGCTCCAAAAGTGGTATTGTTAAACCACGTCAAGTTCTTGATCTACATGCTACAACAAACTCTTCCCTTGAAGCCAGTGAACCCACCACAATTAATCAAGCGCAAAAATCTCCACACTAGCGTAAAGCAATGTGTGATGAATATGATGCTCTTCTTCATAACTCTACATGGACCCTAGTTCCCTCTTCTCACACACAAAACATCATCGGGTGTAAATGGGTCTTTCGAATTAAGCGGAACCCAGATGGATCTATTGCTAGATATAAAGCACGTCTAGTTGCCAAAGGGTTTCATCAACGACCTGGTGTTGACTTCACAGAGACATTCAGCCCAGTTGTCAAACCAACAACAATACGGCTTATCTTGAGCTTGGCTATCTCAAAAGGTGACATATCGACAATTGGATGTTAACAATGCCTTTTTACAGGGGACTCTATCGAAAATGTCTTCATGCACGGAACCCCTGGCTTTGTTCATCCAGATATCCAAGGCATGTCTGCAAACTACAAAAGGCTATTTATGGACCGTCAAGCTCCAAGAGCCTGGTATAATGAACTTGGCACATTTTTAACATCAATGGGTTTTCTCGATTCCAAATCGATCGTCGTTATTCCTACGACAACATCATGAAAACACTATATATCTTTTAGTGTATGTAGATGATATTGTTGTCCGTGGAGGAAATAATCTTTTGGAAATCGGACATTCTTAAAGCAATTGGTCATTCGGTTCTCTCTCAAAGATCTAGGTACCTTGAGCTACTTTCTAGGAGTGGAAGCTACATTCACCTCTTGAGGTCTTTTTCTATCACAGAGAAAGTATATTCAAGATTTATTATCAAAGACAAATATGCGAGGATGCTAAAAGGTTGCCACTCCCCCTCTACTAGTGAGTCACTGAAACTCTGTGATGGAAGTCTGCTACGGACTCTACTCAATCCGAAGCAAGTACTTGGCTCCTTACAATACTTGGCTCTCACACATCCGAGACATTTCATTTGAAGTCAATAAATTGTCACAATTCATGCATCGACCATCTACAATACATTGGTTCAATGGTCAAACAAATTTTTGCGATATCTTAAGGGGACTCTAAATCATGGCCTCTTTCTCGCAAACACACCCCGCTTTAACTTCATGCCTGTGAGCTGAGCGACAAGCGAGAAATTATGATGATAGAACGTCCACGTCTGGGCATATTATATTTCTTGGAGCTAATCCAATTAGTTGAAGTTCTAAGAAACAAAACCTTTGCCGATCCACAATCCCAAGTGAATACCGTGCCATTGCCATGGCTACTACTGAAATAAATTGGATCACAAATCTGCTCAAGGAACTCAGCGTCAACTCTACTTGTCCTCCTACAATATCTCTGCGATAATATTGAGCTACCTATTTATGTGCCAATCCAGTATTTCACTCACGCATGAAGCATATTGCCATTGACTTCCACTTCGTACGAGATCAAGTTATCAGACATCAACTACGTGTTTCTCACGTACATACGGCTGATCAACTAGCAAACTCACTTACGAAGTCTCTCGCTCGTAAATTATTTTCATTACATCGGTCCAAGATCGTGTCCTTGAAGGGGAGCATGATCTTGGGGGCATGTTAATAGATAAGATTTCCTCAAGACGAGGAAGAATTTGAGACGGATTGAGGAAAATCCTCTCTTCTTCCTCTCTTCCTATGTATAAATAAGGCTTTGTCAAGCTACATTGATCAATCAATTATTCTTTTCAATTCATTTCAACACTCACAACATTCATTTTAAGCAGGTCCTAAGGATGCCATTAGATCATCTAAGGTGGTTTGTGTGTATGATAAGTGGTGAGGACATGTTTTACCAAATGGTTCTTCACTACATATCCAAAAACTTGGAAGATCCAACTACAATGATAGATAGAATGAACCTGCAAAATAGCAGTGATACATCTCACATAATTCAGATGAGGAATTGACACCACTAAATCCTTGTTCTTTACTTTTGATTAACTAGGTTTGATGGTCATAAAATTAATTATGGTGAGGCTGCAGCATATTGACTAGCTATGTGTTGTGGAACCGGTGCGGCCACCGGACGACGTGGTGGGTTGGCTTGGTTCTGTTGTCGAAATCTCGGAGTATCCAAACCTGGTCTACTGTCGAGGCGAGCTCCCGAGGTGAAATGGGCTTCGCACCTCCAAGAAAGCCTAAGTCAGGTTTGATCCCGACTTGGCCCCTCCGACAATCAAGTTAGTTGTAGTTGACTTGCTCCTCCTCCTTCACCTGGGACCATGCGGGAGGCCTTTATAGGGGTGTCCAGGATCGGCTCGCGTACCTCTGTTCGGATGGTTGTTGGCTCACGTGGGGTGGAGTCATACGGGACGATGTTGTGCGGTGTCATCAGGTCCTCCCGGAGGCGGGCGATGCCATATGGCGCCGTCCCGAAATCCCTGGGATGGCGCTGCACGGAGCAGCCCGTATTGACTAGCTATGTGTTGTGGAACTAGTGCGGCCACCAGACGACGTGCCGGATTGGCTTGGTTTTGTTGTCGAAATCTCGGAGTGTCCGGACCTGGTCCGCTGTCGAGGTGAGCTCCCAAGGCGAAATGGGCTTTGCACCTCCAAGAAAGCCTAGGTCGGGTTTGATCCCGACTTGGCCCCTCCGACGATCAAGTTAGTTGTGGTTGACTTTCTCCTCCTCCTTCAGCTGGGGCCGTGCGGGAGGCTTTTATAGGAGTGTCCGGGATAGGCTCGCGTGGGGCGGAGTTGTACGGGACAGTGTCGTCGGGTCCTCCCGAAGGCGGGCGACACCGTATGGCGCCATCCCAGAATCCCTGGGATGGGCTGCTCCATGCAGCGTCGTCCCGAGCTTTTGGGGCCGAGCTGTCCTTTGCGGCTCTGGGCGACACGGAAGCGTTGTCACGTCCGACCCGAGGTGACGAGTCGGACGTGACGTCCTACGTGGTGTGTACCTTCATGCTGACGTGTGTAACGCCAAGATATCCCCTATCACTATGGTGAAAGAAGATTATGTCGGCCGTGATTGTCCCGAAGAGAATTAAAGCTTGGTAGTTAGTTCTTTTGTCAAATTATTTCTGCAATGCATGATGATCAATTGGCTATGCAACAACAACAACACAACCAGAAGTGGAGACAAATTATTTTTATTATTGTTGGCTATGCAACAACAACAACACAACCAAAAGTTGCAATTATTTTTATTATTGTTGTTGATGTATCGGGAATTATCTTCATACATTAACTATATTATCAAAAAAAAAAAAAAAACAATAACACAACCAGAAGTGGAGACAAATAACTACCACCACATCCAACAATGACTTGACCGATAAATTCACAGAGATATGTGCATCACAAATACAAATTTAAGAAAGATAGATAGTCCTATGAAACATCGGTACGTCACAGATATGTCTAAGTCAACTCCTCGGATTCCAAGGACAAAAATCCATGACAATTTCCTGCACTTTTAGGCCTGTGCAGAAATGTGGAGCAACTTGGAATGTGGGAATTGCTTGTTCTAGATTGCATGTATACATCATATTCTAAAAATGCAGCTCTACACTTTCGGATATCTATTTTTGTTTTTTTTTTTCTTCCCTTTTTTTCTTTTGTCTGTGCCGTCGCCTTTGTCGAAAGACAAGATCTTTCAGGAAAAAGGAAACAAGACGATAATAGCGTGCCAATGACTTTTATTTACAGAGAATTTGGTAGAAGGACGGAACCTGTTATGTATTGTGTGGTGATCCGCTGAATTCTGACCTATTTCTTCCTTTCGATGAAAGCGAAGCATGCAAAAAAACCATCCGAGGAATGGATCTATCTGAGAGGACCTCTACTCGTGTGTACTGTCAGAGCTCCCTTGCGCATTTCTCCGTTGCCTCTCTCTCCAACTTTCGCCCCATTCTTTGGCCTCTGCAACGGCACGCTCACGGTCAATATTCTTCGGAGAGTCTCGCGCTCTCTCTGCATGGACCGGGCTATCCATCTGAGACTCCTCCATGCCCCACTTCCGTCCCGAGCCACCGCTGGAACCATCTCTGCCGATTTTTGCACCTTTACTCGCTCCCTTGGGTGGGCCCCTCTGCTTTAGTTCTGAAGAACTCTGATGTGGTGACCGGACAGCATGTTGATCGCCAGACCCACTTCTGGAACTCGGGATGGACGGACCAACCTTGGTACTCTGAATGCTAGCTGCAATTGGATCATAATTTTGTGAAGCTAAATATGAAAGCGCCGCCACAACATCTCCTATGAGAGGTCGAGTCGCCGCTTGCTCCTGCAAGCACATCGCCGCAACTGCCAGTGCCTGATATAAGCCCCTTGTGGGATAACGCCCTCGTAGTAATGGGTCCGCCATTTTGGGGAACTTCCGACGATCTTTGAACAATGGACGAGCCTGCGCAGACCATCAACAAGTGAGTCAGTAATTTTAGTCAACATCTCAATCCGAATATGTTTGCATGGTCAACATATAATCAAATTCTTATTGATCGTATCCTGAAACCATAGTTACTCTAACTGGGATCTAAAATTCCATAATCAAAATTTGAACCATAACACCACTAAATAATATGCCTTCAGGCGAATCCTACTATTAAGTCAACTGGATTAGACGTAGTTTAAGAAACAGAGAGCAACATACCCACGCAACTAGATTTTGTTCTCCGGTAGGCCGAGCATTGTCAATCGCTTTACGGCCTGTAATTAGTTCAAGAAATACAACACCAAAGCTATATACGTCAGATTTCACTGTTAATTGCCCTGTCATAGCGTACTCAGGAGCACAGTAACCGTACGTTCCCATCACTCTTGTTGAGACATGGGTCTTGTCACCAACAGGACCAAGTTTTGCAAGCCCAAAATCCGACAACTTTGGATGATATCCTTCACCAAGAAGTATATTCGATGATTTGAAGTCACGATAAATAACTGGAGGGCTTGCTTTGTCATGGAGGTATTCCAAGCCTTTAGCTGCACCAGCAGCTATATTCATCCGGGTATTCCAGTCAAGTGGTTCCTTATCAGCTGGGATATCTATTAAAACACAAAAGAAAAAAATAACATCAAGCTCCTTCATCAGCGTCTGTCACAGATCTTGCAACATTGTTAAAATGCAATCCTGTGTTGCAAGAAAAAGACAAGAGCGGAAAGTAAACAAGCTGCTGATGTGCTTCAACTAAATTAAAAACCATTCTCAAAAAACAAATACAGAAGCAGTTTTTTTTTTTCCAGAATGATGGTCATGCATGTTAAAACTTCAATGAAGTATTTTACAAAATGGACATGATTTCTTTTACAATAAAATTGAGCAGCCTTGTCACGACCTAACATGCACATTGTCTCCATGATGGCAAGTACGAAGAATAAGTTGAATGAAGTTTGTTCGATTGGATCAATTGCTATGCAATAGGAGAAAAAGAAAAGGTACCAATTTAACATATGGAAGAAAAGACAACATCATAAGTTTATTATGGAGAAAACTTTCTACAATTCAGGTTCCAAAACAATTAAAACATATATCTATCTATAAAACATATATCTATATATATAGACTTTACACGATTTACATTGCATAAAAGAAGGATTATGTGTCTTCAAGCAACCCAAAGAATTTTCCTTTTTTATGTCATGAGTCCACATCTTATACTCATTCTAATTTTCACAAACATAAATGAATTTTGTCCTTGGCAATGCCCTCGATGCTGCATGTGGTATGTTGACCTGCAGCTTCCCAAGGTAGACAATTTTTTTTTTTTCAGGTTGATGCTTTAGCACAAAAACTATTCATTGGTTGTTACAGAATGCTAGATCAATCACTCTTATGTGAGTGGGATGGTTAGTCACCATGGGTACACCATTCTGATTGAAACATATGACCAACTTTGGGGAGGAGTGAATGACATCGAGAATGGTAAACATGCAAATAGGATATGGAGAAAAAGATCAATGGCATGCTCTACCCAGAAGATTTAAAATCTCAAACATTACAGTCTAGTTTAACCTAATCAAGCAAAACAAAACAAGGCAGGTATGTTTTTGCATGTTTTAGTTCAAGAAGGGTTTGGAATTTCCAAGGCTATTACAACTTGAATCTTGACAAGCCTGACTTCAACTGGCCCAATGCACCTCAGAGTTTTAAGCATTCATTCAAGGCACCAAGATCCTTCTAGCTCATGCAAGATGATGGAATAACAACTGTTTCTTTACAAATCATCCCTGTCGTTCACAAATAGACAATTATTACTTTGTACATGTAATTCTAGAACTACAACTGCAGAATTAAGGGCAATGAAGAATAAAAACAACTAAACAAAGTAAGATAAGCCACAAAGGAAACTAACAATGCAGATGGTCTTCCAATGATCCCAACGGCATGAACTCATAGACGAGCAGTCGCTGATCGCCATCGGCACAATAACCAATCAGATTGACAAGATTGGGGTGATGTAAAAGGCTAAGCATGAGGACTTCGACCAGAAACTCTCTGTTCCCCTGAAGACCATTTCTGTCAAGCCGTTTGACAGCAACGACCTGCAACGATGTACATCAGCTGTAAGCTCAGTTTTCAGGAACCATTATTCCCAATCACAATTTGAAAAAATTAATGGGTATTCTGCAATAGCAATAGATGCATAAACAGACTTCTGCTGATAACACTAGGCATCTTTAATATTGTAGATCAATTTCATCCAACGGATCAAGATTATTGTCGATAGATGAAACACGGATAAGGCAGTACAAACAAAAGAAACTAACCTGTCCGGTTTCCAACCTTCCCTTGTATACACGACCGAAACCACCTTCACCCAAAAAACAATCTCGCCTAAAATTCTTAGTGACAGCAATAAGTTTGCGAAAACTGAATGTCTGCGCTGCGATATGCTCAGGATTTCCTTCTTTGGGATCTGATGCTTCCTTCTTGGAATCAGCCCTCAACTTTGATTCGTCTGGCACCCCAAGCAATCCACAATAACAAACGAATTAGGTGTTGAGCGTCCAAAACATGGCTGGTCTATGATATTAGCTTTATTTATGCAAGCTAAAAAAGCAAGAGACGGGTAATAACATTCTTAAACATCAAAACTCGAGCATCGTGTGTGTCCGAGACCAACGACGCCCATGACATTCAATTTACTCTTCAAACATGGAGACGCGATGGCATGTCATGCATGAGCTGCTAATTCCCTTATGAATGCTAATAATTCAATGACAAAACAAGCAACATAGTACCTTTGACAGAACAAGATACGGGAGCGAGCGATCTATGCATGCGACGAGACAAGAAAAGAGTTATCCAACAAGAGCGCCACAAATAGCTTCACACTTTTCTTTTATTTCTATTTCAGTTCAAATGTAGCCTCATTGCACCATTCGAAAGAGGCGTCGAATGCCCCGAATCCAAGACACGAACGGAAGTTCCACAAAGCAAATTAAACAAATATTCCCCAAAGGGCGAGCCCATCGGATCCACAGAATTCTCATAAAAGA
This sequence comes from Musa beccarii, assembly GCA_024322285.1. Taxonomy (NCBI): domain Eukaryota; kingdom Viridiplantae; phylum Streptophyta; class Magnoliopsida; order Zingiberales; family Musaceae; genus Musa; species Musa beccarii. The sequence goes on from CM044402.1 coordinate 34,744,490, forward strand.
ACAAGCTACAACATCAATAATCCGAATTCTCTTACCAAAACTGCCAAGACGAGACGCCGGGGCGGGAGAAGACGAATCCTTGCGAGCGGCACCATCTTCCCCATCGTTCTTCTTCTTCTTCTTCCTCTCCTTAACCTCGTCCGCCGCATCGCCCTGACCGGGCGATGCAAGGCACGGAAGACATTTCATCATAACTAGAAGAACACCGATCGGATTCCCCCGATAAATCCAGGAATCACGGCTCGGGCAACAGCTTCTCCGATCGATCGCGACGATCAGTGCGCAGCTCGAAATCCCACCGGCGGACCCGATCAGAGCCTGGCGACGGACGGAACGAAACCAAGGGAAGACGGGGAGGGGGGAGGAGGGGGCGAAGGCTAAATAGGAGAACCACCGAGTCCGAATTAAATTAGGGAGAAAGGCGGAGGTCAGCGAGCGTGGTTGATGTAAGAAGACCGGCAGTGGCCAAATATAAACGGGAGGAGAATTCCACCGTACCCCTCCACAAATCAACCGAACCCATGAAGGAGTGGGTAGATTGGTGGGCACCACAAGTGGGCTAAATCTTTATTTTTTTCCCTCTGGTTCGACCCACTTTTTTAATGAAAGTGGGTAGATCGGTGGGCGGTCTGAGGAAGGTGGAAAAGATTGCATTTTTTTATACTTTAATTTTCAAAATTTATTTATAAAAATTAAATAACCATATTAAATTAATGATTCCGCGCGTAGCTAAATCTTTATTTTTTTTCTTTTTCTTCTTATTATTCATGGAAAGCTTGTCCACGCGGAATCTTGGAGTGCACTTTTTTATATTTTAATTTATCAAAAATTTGTTTATAAAAAATTAAAGATTATTTTGATATTAAATTAATATTTCGTGCATCGCTAAATCTTTAATTTTTCTTTTTCTTCTTATTATACATTTTTAATGATTAATTTTGTTGATAAAATAATTAATCCGATCGATCTTTTGTTTCGTTTCTTTTTATTTTTTTAAAAGGAAGACGACACGGAATTTATTTTCTAAAAAATAAATTCTAAAAGAATTATAGACGTGAAAATTGATAGCAGATGAGATTTTTCCAACATATATAAATAGGTATTATATTTACTTGATTGAAGTGCACTTTTTTATATTTTAATTTATCAAAAATTTGTTTATAAAAAATTAAAGATTATTTTTGATATTAAATTAATGATTTCGTGCATCGCTAAATCTTTAATTTTTCTTTTTTCTTCTTATTATACATGGAAAGCTTGTCGACGCGGAATCATAGTTTCCCAATACTTTCTTTTTTTTTAATGATTAATTTTGCTAATAAAATAATTATTCCGAGTTAGATCGATCTTTTGTTTCGTTTTTTTTATTTTTTGACACAAAATTTATTTTCCAAAATATAAATTCTAAAAGAATTATATACAGATAGACGTGAAAATTGATAGCAGATGAGATTTTTCCAACATGTATAAATAGGTATTATATTTACTTGATTGAAGTGCACTTTTTTTATATTTTAATTTATCAAAAATTTGTTTATAAAAAATTAAAGATTATTTTTGATATTAAATTAATGATTTCGTGCATCGCTAAATCTTTAATTTTTCTTTTTTCTTCTTATTATCTATGGAAAGCTTGTCAACGGGGAATCGTAGTTTCCCAATACTTTCTTTTTTTTTTAATGATTAATTTTGCTAATAAAATAATTATTCCGAGTTAGATCGATCTTTTGTTTCGTTTCTTTTTATTTTTTTAAAAGGAAGACGACACGGAATTTATTTTCTAAAAAATAAATTCTAAAAGAATTATATACAGATAGACGTGAAAATTGATAGCAGATGAGATTTTTCCAACATGTATAAATAGGTATTATATTTACTTGATTGAAGTGCACTTTTTTATACTTTAATTTATCAAAAATTTGTTTATAAAAAATTAAAGATTATTTTTGATATTAAATTAATGATTTCGTGCATCGCTAAATCTTTAATTTTTCCTTTTTCTTCTTATTATCTATGGAAAGCTTGTCGACGCGGAATCATAGTTTCCCAATACTTTCTTTTTTTTTAATGATTAATTTTGCTAATAAAATAATTATTCCGAGTTAGATCGATCTTTTGTTTCGTTTCTTTTTATTTTTGAAAAAGAAAGATGACACAAAATTTATTTTCCAAAATATAAATTCTAAAAGAATTATATACAGATAGACGTGAAAATTGATAGCAGATGAGATTTTTCCAACATGTATAAATAGGTATTATATTTACTTGATTGAAGTGCACTTTTTTTTATATTTTAATTTATCAAAAATTTGTTTATAAAAAATTAAAGATTATTTTTGATATTAAATTAATGATTTCGTGCATCGCTAAATCTTTAATTTTTCTTTTTTCTTCTTATTATCTATGGAAAGCTTGTCAACGGGGAATCGTAGTTTCCCAATACTTTCTTTTATTTTTTTAATGATTAATTTTGTTAATAAAATAATGATTCTGAGTTCGATCGATCTTTGGTTTCATTTCTTTTTATTTTCCGAAAAGGAAGATGATACGGAATTTATTTTCTAAAAAATAAATAGAAGTGTGTTTTTTTCTCTTTATATTTTAATTTATCAAGAACTTGTTTATCAATTTTAGTCTTTATTTTGTTTCTGCGAATTTTTGTAGTCAATCGAGTGGGATCTTTTAACTCATTTTATTTTGTAACTAAAGCATTGGCATCAGAGGAATAAATTTGACGTCATAAAAATTTAAACTATTCAAAAATAAAAGGTTCAGAATTTTATCGGATAAATTTTACACAAAGCATAATAGTTTAATGGTGTTAGACCCACCAAAAACCCATCTCCTAAAGTTTAAAGATATCGATCTACTTAATTGATAAGGACTTTGAATAGCTACATCACCAATATCGATTGACTCTTTAAAAAAAAAAATATACGTGTATTTAAAGTCAACAACATTTCAGGATTAGGTAGGAAGGATAATATATTTATTGATATTTACTTCCACAAAATAATATATTTAACGAGAAGGGAGACAACGTCATTTTTTTTTAATATGCAACATCATATGTGACATCATACCGATGACGTTGCCTCCCTTCTTCTCATATGTTATTATTATTCAATCTATGAAATATCGATCTAAGTTATTTAATCTAAAGTTATTAATCTAGATTTTTTTATTTATCTAGAGAAATTAAATAAATAAAAATAAATAAATTTCTGTCCAAAAATAAAATCTTATTGAAACAGCTTAATTCAATCCTTTGGAAACATATCACATCATATATATATGTAACAAAACAAAATAAATTAATACACATAATTAATTATCTAGAAGGGACAAAAGCAATGTCATATCCTTCCAAAAAAAAATTTATCTCTAATAAACCTCTCAATAGGAATTGAACCGATGAAGTTCCAATCATCGATCAAAAACAAAAAAAAAGATTGAGCAGATCTTATAAGATCACCAAAAAAATTCTCCTAGTTTTGCCATTAAGCAAATCGCCCTGTTCTAACAGGTTTTTAAGACATTAAATAGTAAGAACCCACCATTTTTAACATCTAACAATAGGATGATTTCGGCACCACAACATAGTATAAACAGCTATATTAGATCTTCGCTGTACCTCATAAACATGGAATAATAACAAGAGCAAGATATTAGTAGAAGACCACCATTTGACCTCCCAGTTTGTTGCAGTTAAACCGAATCCACTTCTGCAGGTAGCAGCAGCAGCTACAGTTCATGTCGAGAACAAAATTAGTACATGCATTTACTATAAGCAGTCTTCCATGATCTTAAGCATTGTGTCATTTGGTTGACAGCAAACGGAGAACATTTATTGGTTTCTTAGATGCCTACTACATCTCAAAGTTGGTTGACTAAAAATGAAGTTTATGTTCTTACTTTCCTATATGCTTCTACTTCAAAACCTCTGTACAATTACCAAGAAGGAATGGAGAAGAAACAAGAAGAACCGAACCAAAAAGGAAGATAAAACGACAAGCAAAGCAGATCTGCGAATTATCCCGATCGACTTCACCTACAGTCATTACACTGCTGCATCCTAATTCCTAACAGAGACTTATTTGTGCTAAAAAAAAAGTTTACAAGAAGTAGAACAGCTTTCTACGATATCCGCCATTTATCGCAGTTAAGAGAACACGAGTTATCCAATTTGCTGGTGACATTGCATGACAAACAAATAAATGGCGGCTACATTATGGACCCTACCGACTTCTGTTCCCCTGCTCATAGTAGCATAAGTTTGTAACACAAGAAATATGCACAAGCACTGTTGAAGTTATGCAACTAGACCAACATCTAAACCTTTTAAAGTCGCAGTGAGAATTTAACCTTGCTCTTACCATTGTCGAACTTAGTTGTACCTATCGTGTTCGATGGCCGCCGCCACCATCAAAATCATGCTTACGCTGTTTGGCAATGGGCGCTAACTACACATGGTAGATCATACCCACTTCGATAAGGCTGATGTGAGGTATGTTTAAAGCCACCGCAGGGCCCCTGCAGTTTTTTCGGAGGAAAGAGTAGGCGACATCGATGACAAACTTCTTCAAGAAAGATGATGTCCTCCTTGCCTTTATATACGAGTGTCCCATGATATAAGCAACTCCCGCTTCCTTGGCATCCACCAAGGCCAGTAGCTCTTCCTTCACCTGAGGATCAATGTACTCTACTTCAGGCAACTCAAAACGGACCCGCCGTCGGCGGCTTGTGCTTGGCGACTCTTGCTCGTACAATGACTGCAAGCTTTGAAGTGTTTCTGATTTGCTACTCCTGATCATGGCGGAGTCACCTGCATGCTGATCAGCGTCCCTCATCACCAGTGTCGTGCCACATGTATCAGAAGTTTGAATAACAGCCATTCTTCCGTCAGGAGATGCGTCATAACTCCCAGAGGATGTTTCCTCGGCTTCCATATTAATGAACTTGGCAATGCTCAATACCAGTAGGTTCTCGAAATTGTCTTCGTCCTTCTGAACATCTTTATAACCATATCTAACTATGCACCTGTACATTCTGTAAGCTCGAGGACCAATACGGCCAATGAGGTATCGTTCATCTGGGGGGACATATGGGACTGGAACCGACTTCACGCAGACAAAGACGAGAACTTGATGGAAAGCGGGGAGGTTGGTTACGAAATGGGAGAAGATAGCCGGTACTCCGGTGACCAGCTCTGTGTAAATGAGTCCAATTCCAGGCACCCGAACTATTCCAAGGCTGGGGCCAAGCGTGAGAATCCATTTCATCGAGACCTTGTTTTGCAAGTCAAAGAGATACTTCCTCCTGGTGCCATAGTGCCAGACATACATGATAACCATGAAGATAAAGGAGAGCACGAGAGGTGCCCACCCTCCCTGGGGGACTTTAATGATTGAAGAGGAGAGATAGACAGCCTCGATAAATCCAAAAAACAGAAGAAACAAAAGCGCAAAGATGGTATTCTTTTGCCAGACAAAGACGATGACAAGAGCCATCATCCATGTTGTCACAAACATCACTGCCATACATGCTATACCTGAAATCACGAGGAAAATAACCATTATTACCAGAGGATTGCCACTAATGTTAGTCACACCCACAAACAATGATAGATACATTTTAGGGTGGTACCGAATAAATAAGCATGATTTTATATTGTTGGCTCAAAAGAATAGCTAGGCATTTTTTTTTTTTTATGGAAACGTTCGTCAATAAGTTGAATTACCTGTAATAAAAATGAATATATGCAGATGATGCGAACGCATGATATCCTCAAACTCTAAACAACCAACGGACTTTAATAAAATATGGCTTAAGCTTAAAAACTGTTGTTTTAGAACACTAATGCTGAATTGTATTATAAGCTGACTCACCATAGGCATTTCCAATAAGAGTTGTGTCACGGAAACCAAGTGTCACGGCAAGACAGAGGAGCATAAGGATCCAGTTGATTTCAGGTATGTATATCTGACCATAGATCCACCTAGATGTATGGACAACTTTGACACGCGGAAAACAACCCAAAGCATGACATTGCTTGACGATTGAGAATGTTGCTGAGATCACGGCTTGACTAGCAACTACAGCAGCAAGAGTGGCTACCACAAAAACAGGCCAAAAAACAGGTTCTGCAACAAAAGAGAATACAAAGAAAAGGGGCAAAATTACTGGTCAAGCTTGAACTCTATCAACACTGAATGTTACTGCACCAAACTATAACTTACCTGGAATAGATTCATAAAAGCTGGTCGGTACAGAAGAGAAGTTTTTGGAAATAAATGCAGCTTGCCCCATGTACTGTAGTACTAAACATGGGTATATGACACTGACAAATGCTACCTGAAAATAGAGGTTTGAAGAAGATTCAACATGTAACAATATGAATAATTGATAGGTTAGAATATAAAATTTAAAGCCACTAACATCAAATGCTGATCTGCAATTTTTTAAGTACATGAAGCACAAGAAGCTGTTGAAGCTGTCAGACAAGTTTGTAGCAAAATATGCAAACACAAGCTTGCGAATTGCCGGATTGGGCCTCCTAATATGCAGTCATAAGCTACATAGTTGGCCAAAATATGGTGCGGTACAGGACAATTAACATGGCAAGAATAAATTGTAATAACAGAACTCAAGATCATCATCCTTCGAGGGTACCCTAGTTGCTTCGCTCACCCAACATTTGACGTGGGAACAGCAGGCTTTATGTTCAATGTACCAGCATTTGACTACAGTGCCATCTAACCATATGCCCTCTGCACAGAGGGCCAAACAGGTTCTGTTGCTAAATTTGCATGTAATTTGAGAAGCTTAGAGACACTCAAAACAACATTAAACATTCCCCACATGGAAATAAAAATGTTTATTGCAGGTTAGTGGACATAGCAACAGCCCTCTGAAACGTTTTACCAACCACACATCACGCTAGGAACTTTCAAACCAAACAAATAGACAGATTTTTCTGCTTCTGACATCTACATAAATAGCATTTTGTTTCTTGGATGTTTAAAGCAATTATAACAGTATGGTATCTTAAAGAAACTTTCTATTGACCTAGTGCAAAAGCCCCCGTCAGTATCTCCATCTTTAGCTGATACTATTCTTTTTCAAAGGTTCAATCTAATTTTTCTAGCCAACAAAAATATGAGACTTTACATCCTTAAGAACCGACATTTTGCAAAGATCTAATCAACAAGATGGCTGGTCTAGTTATGAAGGTAATCAGACTAGCAAAGGGCAAGTCTAAATTAATGTCAAATAGGCAAGTCACTCAGCAAAAGCATGAAACAACATTTACATCTTTGCGGATAGTACCTTATTTCTCAATTGACATAAAAATCAGCTGAAGAAATTCCCCATAAATTGATTTCTAAACAGACCGAGGACCATGTTTCTGAGACATTTTAATTGGTATTGACTGTGTTCTCTACTGAGTTGATATATAAGTTGCTTCATACATCACCACACAAGGACCAAAGAATGTTACGTAGACTATACAAACCTTTCCCATGCCAGTTTCCTTACTTGAGGCAAGTAGCATTGCTATCACTATTATGTGTTATTGTGCTACCTAGATGAATAGCAGCAACAGGCATCTTTAATTCCTCAAGAGCGGTCATGCAATCAAAGAACTATTCAGCACAAAAATCCAAATGATTCACGTAGCTTACGTTGGCTAGTAACAAACGTTGGAACTCACACCTTTTAATACAAAGTAGGGGCAGTTGAATTGCTATCATGCATCTAAATACTTGTGTATTTAGAATTTTTGGATCATGCTATTAATTTTTGGAATCATAAGAAGCCTATTATCTTAAAGGCAGAAAGAGGTGCAGTTAGGACTGGCCATATTGTCATGAACAATCGTCGCACACCCACAACATCTTCGCCCAACAAACCGTTGGTCACTTTTGCATGCTTGTACAAATGCTTGGCAGCATGTTTTGCATTGGTTGTGTGTGTTTTTATTTAAAAAATATAAACAAGAGTTTGCAGTGCTGCAATCCGACCGCTTACCACGCCGAGCAAAACTGCCCCAAAATGACTCCATTTTTCCATGGCCTGTTTTCTGCAAACCGCAACCGCGCGCAAAACATCAACCATCGTAAACCCCTAGAACACCCCCGATGGCACAGTGGTGGATGGGGCTTCGGGGTAGCGTTGGGCATTGATCGGTTTACACAAATTCGTACGTTAACTTTACGAGAATTTACCATCATGCCCAACACCCGGTGAGCAATTGTTTATGGACTTGTAACTATTCGTTTTGCCTTCTAAAGTCATGATTTTTTCCTTCCTCTCTTTTTTCTCTTACACTCAAATTGTTTACTCAATTGCTTGTAAAGCTACCATCTTCGCGAAATATCAAGACTTATCCACCGCTCGTTTTCGAACTAATTAACTTGCTCGTTTTACAAGTCCTCCAGGACTTGAGTAAGATTGCAAATTGGTTGATCATTTGTGGACACATATCGCAAAGGCGCTTCATGACTTAGGCAATCTTAGCTAAGTCCGAGAAATTGAAGTAACGGTGCTTCACGACTTAGGCAACTCCAACTAAGTTCGTAACCTTGCCGCAATGGTGCCTCATGACTCAGGCAATTTCAGCTAAGTCCATGACAATATGGTCCGATTCCAAAGTTAGGATTGGGTTTTCTAAATTAAAAGGCCAATTAGGCCTTTACGACTTCCCTGCTACTACTATTGTTTCATTGTCAATCTTTGGAGGTAAACTTCCTTTACGGCTTCCCTGCTGCTACTATTGTTTCATTGTCAATATTTTGAGGTAAACTTCCTGATTTTATTATCAAATTAATGGGTGAAATAATGCAGTACTAGATGTTTATTAATTATAAAAATAAACAATATATTAACAAAATCAATGTAAATAGCATGTTTTGCAATAGTTTGTTGCCCATTCTTCAAGCATAGTACTAAAAACTAAGTTGGGCCAATCTCAACCAAAAATTATCCATGCTTCTAGGCTTAAAGCTGGTGTTCAATGCTCAACATTGTTGTTTTTAACATAGCCCAAATCAACAAATACTGAGAGACTTCAAAGCATATGGACTTTGTCCTGACAAAGCTACAACTATGGTCAAAGGTGAATACTTTCCGATAATGGTTTCAGTCACCTATAGGGCTAATATGGTATCCAATATACTGGCCAGTATACTCACTTGTACCTGATATCATGGAATAAAATAATTAAAAATAAATACATATGTAAGAATATTAAGACATGTTTCGATACAGATATTGATCAGGTTGGTATATATTAATCCATACATATTGGTCCAACTGGTTATTAAATCCTTAAATAAGTAACACTGGCTTCAGCTAGACAACAAAACAATTAGAATCTTCTTAGTAGACAGGTTTAGAAGGTTGCTTACAAATAATTGCTTTAACAAGTTCAAATCTTCTAACTGTCTTGACATCTTGTGAGGTTAGGATTATTGCAAAACTCCAACAAAGTGTTGCCCAGGCAAACATGCCTAATAAACAAACAAGCACCTACTGATGTCCCAAATTTAAATCTTTTCTTTTTCCACTAGTATTTTAATAGTTATTAGCTCAGTGTTGTCATGGGGCAATCAGAGCTTGCTTAAGCACCCAGGTGAGGCGAGGCAAGGTGAGCCCCAACGCATCAAAATGTCTTGAGTGTTTTGATTTGGTGTTGCCCAGCCCAGGCGCATGCCTGGGCCCAAGCACCTACTTCGCCCAAAATAGATTGGTTGAGCTTGAGTTGAACCTAAACTAATAGGTTCAGGTTCAGTTCAACTAAGCCAAATAACACCCTACCCAACCCCCGATGTCCACGCGACCCTTGGAATCCTATGGGATCCTGTCTCTCCCTAGCGGATAAGGTGATCGATACTGGTGGTGCACCCCCTCCTCCCACTAGAGCACTCTTACTCTTCCTCCTTGTCTGTCATCACCTCCTCGATAGCCCCCCTCCCCAACCATCCTACTCTTATCCCTCACTAAAAGCTTCGTTCCCAAATGACAACCCCCCCTCCCCCCTTCTTGAAAGCTTCGCTTGGACCTTGCCTACCAACCAATGGCATCCTGGACCCTAAAAGTCCCCTCTCCCTCCTACTCTCCCCGAAAGATCTGCTCAACCCTCGCTTCTTGATCAACAACCTCCCCGAGAACCGATAGGGCCCCTCACCACCCTCCTAGCTCCTCCTTCCACAATAGTTGCCCCCTCTGACCAACAACCACCTCTTCCTTCAGTTGTTGCCCCCATCAAGACTCCCAACAACCCCCTCCCTTCTACTCCTCTTCCCCTTCCCGATAGCTCCCCTCCCAAGTCCTAAATGACAGCCCCTTCCCTTGCTTCACTCTCTATTACTTCCCCATACTTCTCTATTTTTTTCTTTTGTAGATGTCATTATAGATGTCAAAATCGTAATGTGCTTACAGAAGACTCCCATACATTATTATGCATGAGTTCCCACACATTTTACAACATCTCCATGAGTTCTACCGCAACTACCAGCCAGAAAATATGAAGTGAAATCCTAATATATAAGAATAAGATATTTTTCAAAAACGATGCAGATAAACCATTTCAAAATCCATAATCACCTATAAGTTTTTTAATATAAATATGCCTCATTTTAAAGATTTGATAGTCATTGCCAAAAAGCCTAACCAGAGATACTATGTCCAATATGAGCAAGTGATAGAATTTTCATTATTGATACAAAAAATCAGATTTCTAAATTAACTGGCCAAGAATAAGGAAACTATCATACTCTAAAAACTAAACAACTGGAGAGAAGTTAAAAACAACAAAAAAAAAGTCTATAATCCTATGAGTTCTCTATGAATAAGCATAATTCAAACTTTAATCAACACAAAACTGTTAAATTTTAAAGATCATATAAAATTTTAAATAATTGCCAAAAAAAAATTAACTCTATGGGTAACTAAAATCCATGAGTAACATCAGCAGAAAAACTTCAGTTAGAAGTTTGATGAAAATTACAAATTCAATCAAACGGTTTTCTAGGTTTATTTTAAATTTCAACAAATGTGTGCTACATTGAGGTTTCCATGTATAGGGTCGACCAACGGACTGACAAGAATACCATGTGCATTCAATATGTCTCAGAGCATGATGTATCACTAAAAAGCATAAGATACATAACTTGAAATATAACATAGGACAGTTGATATCCTCACTACAAAATAGTATGGCCGTCCCCCAAGACAATCTGAACAAGTAATAGAAATCTACTATCCCCATACAAAAATAATTATAGTTATTGTTCACTGTTAATTGACATTAACATTAAGAGAAAAAATATATTTCATGGTGCTAATTGCAAAAACTTGGTTAAAGTGAACATCGCCTAGTTCCCTTGGCCTGTTAGTCAAGCAAGCATTCTAGTGCATGCTTGAATGTCATGGTTAAACCTATCGTTATGATGTAAAGAGAAAACCTAGTTCCCTTACCTTTCGCTTTAACTATTCTGATAACGAGAAACATATTTCAGTTATTTCAATTGCTTTTTAATTGATGGTATTTATCATACGAACTTTTGACTTATTATATGTCAATATCCATCAAAACTTAAAAACAAATTGAGCTTATCATACCCTAATGGATGCTTGAGTGAAGTGACCAAGATCTGCAAACATAGCTTCAGTACCTGAATATTTAGGACAATGTAGATGAATAACATAGCTATGGACAGAAATATGGAATCATTAATGACCAAAGTGTTGAATCTGCTCCCTGCCATTTACCTGTGATACAAAGGAGTACACCACCTAAAGAAATCCAACCATCTTTCCCTGTCTGCTTGAAGAACTTAACAATGTAGTGTGGAGACAGAGCATAATATATTTTGGGGTTCCAGTGAATGACATTGTACAAACCAATTATACCAATGCACAAAAGCCAAACAATAACAATAGGTGCAAACAAGAAGGCTACTCTTTGTGTACCCCGGTGTTGTAAAGCAAAAAGGCCAATGAGCACAATGCAAGCAACAATTACCACCTCACCTGTATATCACATAGAAAATCTTGTGAAAATCAAAGTTCAGAAAAAGACATGCTAAATACAGAATCGTCGTTTATAAGGACATGATAATAAGAAGAAATGAAACTTAAACAAGCAATTTAATAAGAATCAACACTAGAAATTGCTTGGAGATTATTCATACAAGTAAAACTTTTGAGCAGTAAGTTTCAAACAGCAAAATTAATAGCATGATCCAAAATATAATGCAGATCAGTAACAAAGAAATTCGTTGGACATCTTCAGCAAAGATATGAAGATCGCACACCAACCACTACTCAAAATTCTTAGGCTGGATATCAATTACAATTACAGAAAAGAGTGGCATCAAAATCTTGAACTAGAAAAGCTATGCCATAAGTGCTGACACAACACAAACTCTGTATGTCAAATGTGTGCTTAATCTCCAGCAAGGGCAACACTACCATTGTGAAGATAGATATTTGAAAACATTTTAGATATTTGAGGGCAGACACCTTATTAGAAAGAATTTCATAAACAGTAGGTGAGTTTGTCAAAATTCTGAATTTACCTGCCTGAAGCCTTATTTATCTCAGCTACCATGAGAAGAAGCAAGGAGGTCCACATTACCTCACCAGTAGATCCTACATGGGCACCTTATTGCCTCTCCAATCATCACATAGATAGGTAAGGCACACAGGCAAAAGAGGTGATTATCTTTCTATAGTGCACAAAATGTTGTTCATCATAGGACCAAATTTCCAATGAAGAAAACAAGAAATAAAAAACCAAACTGATTTATCAAGCCATCTACAAGCTATGTGGACATGGCACTCACAACAAAGTGCACACCATCTTTTTATATAAAAAAGAGTAATGTTCTATCTACTCAATACACTTCTGCAGGACTTCATAATATTTTTATTTAAAATTATATATATATATAAATAGATATACTTTTTTCCCACATCCTTAGTGATACCCAACTTGTCACAGGCGACGTCGCCTCAACATTACGGCGACGTCGCTAGGTTTAAAATGATAAGCATGAAATATTTTTGGTAAATTTAGATAAGAATGGAAAATATAGGAGGTAGCAGTGGGCAAAAGTGGATTGAAGATATCTAAATGTGAAGTGGCACACAATGTTAAATGGACTCACGTACAACTATCGGGGCGCCTGAGTATTAAAAATTAATTTTTTATTTAAAAATGTCCCTAGCACATTCACATGTCCTGTCGGACGATGACGTACCGCCTGCGTCTTGGGTGGTACAAATTTCGAAAGTTACCTTGGTTCTAAACTTATCAGGACTTAATAATATTTTAATTACTTCCCACAAGATACAATCAGACCACCCGTAGTTTTAAAATGATACATGAAAATTTTTGGTAAATTTAGATAAGAATGGAAAATATAGGAGGTAGCGAAAGTGGGCAAAAGTGGATGAAGATATCTAAATGTGAAGCAATGTTAAATGGACCACCTTGAAGCCATGTTAACGCGTTCATATCCTTAAGTTAGAAACTTATCAGACTTCAATTACACCAAAGACAATCAGACCACCCAAAATGGTACAAAATGGGGGCCGTTCTATCACGCCAAGCACCCCCTTTGTTGAAAAAAAAAACAAGGGCCATGAATTCAGCATTAAAAAAGCAAAAGAAAACCTAAAATAGCAATAGGATGGCACGATCTTTGTTGATCACATTGCCTTCACGATGTTGCTCATTTGCAAGCCCTCTTCTCGTGCTGCTGCTGTTGCCGCTGCCATCTTCTCATAACACCACTGCCACTGCCGTTGTCGTTCAACGTCACCACTGGTGTCAATTCCTATCTCCTCAGGGACACACCCACCTCTTCTCTTCCTTCTTCCTCCACCGCTTCCTCTTTTCCTCTTCCTTCTTCCTCCTCTTCCTCCAATGTCTCTCCTTCTTCCCTTCTCTTCCTCCACCCACCCTTCAGATCAAAATCCAAATGCAATCTTTAGTTTAACTTCATGCAATTAGGTAAGAATTTCTGTTCTCTTTCAACCTTAACCTAAATCTCTTGCATTTGACCTCATTTAGGGCTTAATTTACAATGATCAAGCATTGATTCTTGTAGATCAGATCTAGAACCACGAGGATCGAGGCTTGATTGTTATGGATCTAGCCTTGATCTATGAAGATCCAAGTTTCATCTTTCAAAATTTAGCCTTGATCTTCAAAGATCTAGTCTAGATCTACATTGATTTAGGCTTGATCCATTTGGATCAAGGCTTGATCTGTATAGATCTACACTAGATCTTCAATCTACATGGCACTAAGTTAGACTTTCACAAATTTAACCTAGATCCGAATGGATCTTGGCTAGATGTGAACGGATCTAGACTAGATCATCACAAATTTAGAGTTAATTATGCAACAAATTAAATCTTATGATTGGCGGATCTGATCATATATTGGCAACTTTTTTGAAAGAAAATGCCCAAATATAGCAAAGTTTGGATTCAGTATGGTAAAACAGATCTATGCATGGAATAACGCCTTCATTGCCAACCCATCTATTGCAACTGTGTTGACAGATATGAAAAATAATTCATCTGAAGAATGATTTGGCTGAGACATTTCCCAAGTAGAAAAATACACAAAGGTGCCCCAAGAGATAAGAAAGAATTTCAAAGCAATTCTCGATACCTAAAAAATCAATATTATTGCAAGAAAAGGTAAAACTGGAGGAATATGATAGGCGTACTATAGAGCCCCATGCCTATGATGAGTACAAGGGTCACAACAATGATGACATTGACCATGACCTTGGAGCAATAGCACATGCACAAGATAGCAAGTGAAACATCAACGAAGCAAATGATGATATAAGCCCTGCAAGGGCAATGGTAGTGGTAACCACTCCTCAGTTAAGCATAATAGGCAGCATAAGATAGTTTGGGTTTCAACTTTCAAGGCTTTATCAATTTATTTGGTTGGAGGTCAGCTTTTAATGTAACTAATATGGATCCTTCCCATCACAGAGTGCAAAACAAACACAGATTGACACTGCATAAACAAAGGAGAGGAAGGACAGTAATGCGGAACCAATTTACTTTTATTACTTACTGAATCAACCTAATTAGTTTAGGGCTATTTTTGTATATGTCATAAGTTGCCAATATCTATTTTTGTCTTCATTGAAGATTACAATATTGATTAAAGATCATAAAAACTCATAAAGAAATCTATTAATAAAGGATATCATCAAAAAGAAAAATTATTCTTCAAATCAAGTCAAAAAATATTATCTTGAAACAACGGATCATATAGTCTTTAAATCAAGTCAAAAATATTGAATTTTTTTATTTTATATTTTTCTCTTTTTCTCTTGTACTTGAGTCTATAACAAAAATAAAACATTATGAAGCATGATCAGAAGATGGATGAATTTAATCTTTATCTAACATAGTGTGTGAGTTGTGCGAGGCCATATTTGTTTTTCCAATCGAATGATTCCATCGTCCACGTGTGAGACGTGGCGGTTCGAGGCTTCCATTCTAAAAGTTGATTCCTTAAGCCAAAAAGAGTCTAGTAGTTATTTCTTTTCCTATCATCTTATCATTATTATCATTCTAGTTCTATCTTTCTAGTCTTCTATTACCAGGAAAAAAAATCCGTTGTTACTCATCCTACATTAGACACTAAGAAAACAATTACATGGCAGTTCAAGTTTCAGTGCGTCTCAGTACATGCAGCCCAAGGCCCTCACTGCAAAAAACATGATTTCCTCTATCGAGAAGGTCGATCCCAAGAGAGACTCCCAGCACCTCTCTAGATGAGGAGGGATAAAAGGTTCCAATTATATACAACAGCTGGTCAAAACCCACAAGGATGAACATCATTAACTTCCTTATATGTGACAGCTGGCCCAAACCCACACGGATGAACAACATTTACTTCATTATCTATTTCAACAAATGGATAACTTTTCATGGATCAGAAGATCAAACCAGAGCATGTTATGCAGGGGCTGACAAATAATGGAAAAAATTTCAAGGTCAATCAATAATTGGCAGATTATAGAGAGCATTTGTTTTCGACATTATATGCAGCAATAAAGGACATTAGTGAAATCACAGTGGTAAATAAGGCAATGACAATGGCATAGAGCATCAGCAGATGCACCTACAACCATCACTAGGTGCATGGCTTGATGAAAAAGTTGACATATAGATAGATCTTGCGGTCTGACATCACCTTGTGATATCACCAGCTTTATCACAAACTTCATTGCTTTGAAGTCCTTTCAGCAATATAAGATCAGACTAAAAGCAATGTTCACACCCACCAATCGACCAATTCCCAATACTCTAGTTCATTGAAGGGGAAAAACTCGAGTATATTTTATCTTCTAAATTTTGGGATCCAATGATTGAGATCATCACAGATGATTATTTTATTACATATAGTCCAACAAAAAGTTGATGAAAAAGAGACCACTACTTGATTCACTCTACACACTTAGTAAGAGAGAAGATCAGAAGGGCCATCGTCGATGATTTCAAAATTTTTGCTTGTATTGAGATCATAAATGGGATACTCAGATGTCCCAAGATATTCACAATACAAAAAATAATAATTAATTTATATTATAAATTATACATCGAAGACATATATAATATTAGAAACATTATATTTATTGTACAGGATTGGTATAACTTGGCCACTAAAACGAAGTTGTTGATGACTCTCCACCATGGTTCGCATTACCGGTCTGCACCGGTGTACCAACCGGTTGTCAGTATGCTACTTACCAAATTGTATCAAGCATACTAACACACGACACGCTGGGGTATATCGATATACCACCCGTACTGAGTGGAACACTTCTATATGTCAAACCTTGCTCTCCGCATCTTGATATACAAACTTCAATCCGAAAGCAACAATAAAATTGATGCTAGGATAGAAGTATACCAAATAATTTATTTAGCTTTCATGAAAATTTGTTCTAAGATATAATACATTAATTATTTAGGTCTGTTGATATAGGTACGACTATCACGAAGATTTCGATACGTACTCTAATAATGTTATGATAGTGGCGATATCATATAGATCTCGATAAAATGAATAAACCCTACTTAACTTATATTTACCTCAATCAATTTGTCTGTCATAGATGAGTGGTAACTGGTAAGTACAACCTTGTGGTGATTAAAACTTATAGGGCATGGCTTGATATCCAGACGTAGCCGAACTGGGCAATTAGTCTATTAGGGGTCATTCACCTGATGTCTCACTTTCATTTCATCATAGAAAAGTGAGACATCCAACCATCACAACAAGGAAAAGGGTCAAGGTCGATTGATCTATTGGACGCAATTGTCAAATAGCACGTTCAATTGAGTGACAAGACACCTCCCTCATTGTGCATGCTTCATGAAATCCATGGAAATAATAGCAATGTGACCAATCTCTTGTACCTACTACTCATAACCAAATGGGTGGGACGTAGACCAAGGAACAATATTTCACTTACGCCATCCAAGACACAAATAACACAGCACAAGGATCCACATGGATCATATATGACCATAAAGATAAAGAAATAAACATAGTTGATGATTATAAGCAGATGAGACAGAATTGATGCGGATACTGATAGGAATTCATCTTATTCACAGTCTTCCTACTATAGTGGATCTCATGACCAACTGCGACAAAGTGACAATTGATTATTTTCTTTTGAGTCAAATAAATTTTACTATAAGCAACAACAGTATAATGATGAGGGTTGTAGCACTGCTGCACTCCATCTTACAGAATCATACTTGTGATCCTACTTATCCTGGGGTTTCCTATCATATGGGTCGTTCATGATGATGATTGCTACTATTTCATCATTCATGATGATGAGACGATGACTGCTACCATTTCATCAGTGTTTACCAGTAACAAATATTATGGAAGTAGTTTCATGCATGGATCCTACTAAAATACCCTATCCATTTTTAGTTTTATCATATTGAGGACCTCAGATCCACCTGTAGTGGACTCACAAATACCATGGGAGTAGTTTTATGTGTGGATTCTACTAATATACCATATTGATTTACAATTTCATCAAATCAAGGACTCAGATCCACTTGTCGTCGACTCACAGATACCATGCAAGAAGTTTCAAGCATAGATCCTATTATATCATACATATTTCGATATAGTATTTATTAGTTTTATAGCCAATTAAAATCACTATTATTATCATCAACATTTTTTATTATTGAGTTCTTATCATATTTTGATTAGTATTTATTCTTTTATAGATTAAAATCACTTTATTATCATCAACATTTTTCATATTCATCAAGAATAGTGTAAAAGAACCCTAAATTAGTTTTTTTTTTTTTTGACAATTTTCAAACCTTTGTTATACCACAGTACATATAAGTGTACCATGTGTTGGTAAAGTAGTACATACCTGAAATGTACTGGACCAAGAATCAATCAACACAGTTCACAAAATTGAATTTATGATCTAGTTGCTTAGTTATTTCAGATTTATTGGATTGTATTAAATGGATGATAATAATTTGATTATATTTAAAACTGTTTAGATTAATTATCTTGGAAGATTAGTCCAATTTTTTTATTTATTAAAAAACTGTCAAGATACTGCTAAATTAAGGGGTACAGTGGGCAAACCATTTTGTATTGAGTGATTTCAGAATTTAAAAAATAACTAAAGCTTTATTTGTCACTGATTTCAAACATAATTCATGGTATTGGTCAAATATATAATACAACTCACCCAATGTGAATTGATTTTGTCCAAGGATTTGCCTATTTCTCTGCCATATTACAAAAAGTCAACTTAAATCAGCCAAAATCAATCAAAGCCATTTGGATTTTGATCAATTTTGGTCAATTCTAGATGATTTGATAACCTCAAAGTAGGGAAAAAAAAAAGAACAGAGAAGCAAAATAACTATTTATATGAGAGATGAAGGGACAATATATATATATATATATATATATATTACACATATGAGAGTAGGTGGCGGAGATATTGCTATTTTTTTGTTTGCTACTTTTGACCATCACAATAGGCCTCAACTACCATTTTGCAAATTGCAATGTCCAAAGACGAAAGGATACAGAAGATAAAAGTAAAGGATGAATGGTAGCTCTTAAATCTTAAAGCTATTAGAAAAGGGAATGAGATCCAAATTCCAAATCTAGTTTCTACTACAGCAGCTTGACTGGGTCCACAAAATTTATTCAGGGGATGATTAGGTCCCTGATTGAACCTACAGTTTAATTAACATTTGGGATTTCTATAAATAATTCAAAAACAAGCATGGTAAATCTTCCAACACTCGATAGCCACCATCCAACAATGTTTTCTTCGATTATCCAATACCTACAAGATACCTTCTGCAGGTACTTCTTTGAAACATTGTCGCCAATGCAAGTACTTCTTTGAAATCCAATAAAACAATAAATATATGTAAGCACATACAATAATATCCATACCAACTATGCCATGCTTATGCCCTCATATGTCTCAAGTATGATACAAAGAGGTAACCATCATTGCTTTATTAGTTATCAAAATTTTCAGATTTCCAGATGTAGCTTAAGTTAAAGTTTTAGTTTTCACTGCCACACAGAAGTTTAGCATTCTAGATCTACATATTGTAGTCTATATTCCACATAATAATGACTTGGATGAAATTTGATGAGTCTATGGATAGAAAAGGTCTCAGAACCTAAACATTCAAATCTAGTGCAAAGAAACCTGTTTTCTGGAAAAAGATTGCAAATGCAGAACATATCAATGCAATGTTGAAATATCAATAAGCAACCAACACATACCATCATGCAATTTCTTGGCACGAACTTGTAACCCAGAAATAGATGACAAAACTGCAGTGTAATCCACAGAAAAACAAATGTCATTGCTTACAATGGAAGAAGTAAAAGAGAAAATTCATCATGAACTAACAATTCAAACAGATACGCAATGTACCTGAAATTGCTGGGGTAAGGATGCCATCACCAATCACCATGCTGGCACCAAACAGCACAATAAGAAGCAAAAGAGTTCTCAGCCTTTTATGCTTCTCAAGAAACGTTTTCAGTGGAGAAGAAATCACAGTTCGGGTCCCATTACTATAGTAAGTTGAGAGCTCCTCATCGGCTGCTTGCTGATTTGGAAGCAAGCTAAATCTGGCATGTCTGCATAGCAGAGAGTACAAAGCAAATGTTCCCCCTGCAAGCAATTCAGAAATTATAAATGAAAGAAAAAAATCTATAATCAAAATATTCCCAAGTCATACCTTCACCATTATCATCAGCACTCAAGACAATGATAACATACTTCAGCAATGGGATCAGAGTAAATGTCCAGAATATTAATGAAAACAGACCAAAGACTGTCTGCTCATCTTGATATTGATACAACCTCCAAGAAAATGCACTTTTGTAAACATAAAGAGGAGATGTACTCAAGTCACCATACACTACACCAAAACTTTGATATGCCAAAAGAAACAAGCTTTTGTAATAATTCTTCCAATTAACCTGCAAGATCAATGAGTGGATTATAAACTATGATACATCTCACATATCCCAAATTTAGTAAGAACATATCGACATAATTCTTAGAATATATACACTCACAATGTCCAAAATTTTATCATAATATGAATTCTCATAAAACGATAGGTGCTAAATAGGTAGCTAAGGTGCTATTGACCATCTAGGTGTTGACTGATTATCTAGCCAACTTGTAGTGTCCGAGTCTTACACACATTAAATTACCACTAACATATCAATAAAAACACAAATAATATGTAAATATTACCCTTACTTAGTGATATGATTTGTGATGTTTATAGTTCGTAAATATAATAAATGATATTCTCATGTTTTTGGCTCTTAATGTTGAAGTACATGCTTTCCAAAAATATTATTCACGATGTGCTATGAAATGTTGGTTGAATATGCATAAGCATCAATATCTATTTTGTAGTAAAAAGGCACAGTTCTACAGTGCAACAAGCCAAAGCATGCTAGCGTACTCGAATAGAAGGTTAAGTTATGCTAATAAGCATGCATATAGTGACTAGAAGTGAACATTGAATTTTAATCAGCCTTAAGTGAATCTCAAGGTTTGAATGAGTTTAATCATGATTAAAGTAAGAAAGTTTGACCATCATGTATGTGGAGCATAATAACCTACTTTAGAATGGATGGATTAAGATGCAAATCAAAAAGGAGTGTCATACTAAAACTGTTGAGAAACATAAGATTGAATGATGAGCTTAGACCAAAAATATCATCTTTATCAAACCAAATTAGACTCAATTGAAGTTGCTGCAACATTAAAATTATATTAGTAAAAGAAAAAAAAACTTGAAATGAGACCTAATGGGATTGAACCCCAAACCTTAAGCCCTTAAGGTAACCTCTTAAGCACCTCTACACTATTTTAGCTTCATTCTCCTTACCACCTGATAACCCATGACTCTTTCTCTCCTTCTTCAACCAATCTCTCAGCTTTTTACCATGTCTTCATGAAGGCCAAGAAACTTTAGCTCTAAGAAAGATTGAGATAAGAAAAACCTAATTCTTGCCTTGCTATACCTAGGATTTCAGTTTCACAAACTAATCTTTCAATTGCTTTTAAGTAACCTAAGCGTCAAAATAATCTTTGGATACATAAATCTCTTACAATTATAAGGCCTCTGGTACGAGCTTAATCTGAGATTGGTGTATAGAGTTAAGTGTTCCAATCTAAAGTACTCAGAATCCTCTATTTTCTAGTAAGGGATTCTATTCAAGTTGAATTGACCCTCTTAGGGATATGATTAGACTCTACTCTTTTGATATGTTTTAAAAGATTCCCGTAGAGTTCTGTGGGATTTGGAATTGAGTGAATAAAATCTCTTTGCACCAAGAGATGAGGTTTATAAGTTCATATAATCCCAACCTAGTTTCAAAAGAACATAATAGGAGTTAGTAGTTGAATTAGGAGAATAGTTTAACCTCCAATGATTCTATTTTAAACTGAAATTTGGTATGTATTTAGTTTTATATGTATCCTAGTATTCTATAAAATTTCATGATAATTCAAGATCGTTTGGTCAACTAGAATGGTGAAGTAAAATTTCTTTGCAAAATTGTACGATAGTTTGATTAATCCTAACTAGTTCATTTGATTATAAAGTGAATTATTTAAAAATTTATTGTGGAATTTAGATGAATTTTCAGATTGAGTAATCTCTTTTATAAGGGATGTTATCAAAATTTTTCTATGAATTATTGCTATGAATTATTATAAATCAAAAATTCAAAAGATAGGGTTCTTAATTAAGACATCTTATAACCCTATGCTCTCAATTTGATAAGTGAACCACTCCCTGACACGATTATTAAGGAACATTGTCTTTCACTGGCATCTTTATTTTTTAGTTAAATCAAGTATAGATTTAATTCACTACAAAATAGTAATCATATAATTATCATATTCATAACAAGGTATGCAATACCGAATAATACCGCCCGGTACGGGCGGTACATACCGGTCCGACAAGATATCGGTACGCGAACCGCCTGCTACCAATTGATATGATTTTTTTATTTTTTTTTTAATAAAAAAATTATTTTTTTAGTTTTTTAGGGTCATTTTTCCATTTTTTTTAATAGAAAAAATCAATTTTTTTTACTTTTCGGGCGACGTCGCCCGAGATGGGAGGCAACGTCTCCCGAGGCAACATCACCCATTGACATCTCGAGCGGCGTTGCCGAGGCAACAGAGGAAAAAATAATATCTATTTATATATATAATATTTATAATTATAAATATATATACCGAACGATATTCCGAAACGTACCGTTCAATATACGGTACCGTATCGTACCAGATAAGTGTCGAAACTCAGGTACGGTACGAAATTGCATACATTGATTCATAATGCATTTTGAAAATGATATTTCGAATAATATGATTGTCATGAGCTAGGCATGAGCTCAATGTTAATGTAAATATTATATAAGCATAAAAATATATGAATTGTGATGAAAATATATCGTATGCATGCATATATGATGATGTGTGATGTAAAAGTACACACATTTTTTATGATATGCAGTATGGGAGTGCACAAATATGTTTCGAGATGCGATGTACGTATATACTATGATATGCAATGTGGGAATACATGTAAGTATTATGACATGCGATGTGAGAGTACATGTATATGCAACGATATACGGTGTGTATATACTACGAAGTGCGATGTAAGAGTGCACATATATATATTACTATGACGTGTGATGTGGGAGTGCGCGTATATTTTTTCCATGAATGTGCTATGTTTCCTACATGTGCTATAAGCATTTTGAATTATTTTGATGTAGAGTTTTACCTATTTATTGTGCATATACTATGTTGTAGGGTTATGCTTGTTAAAGAAGTCATAGAATGGCATTATTACCGTTAAATATCTTATGACGATGATTTTAAAATATTATATACATGACATATACATGCTCATCTAAATAAAGCAATAAAGGCTTATACTTACTAGGTGATTACTTACTATAGACCTTATTTTGCAGGTAAAAATACTAGTACCCCACTAAGTTATTTAGGCAAGGAAGTGAACACGTGCGAACCAATGTTAGTGCAGATATGGACGATGACCTATGGGCATTTTTATATGTACAACTTTTGGATATGTTGTGCGTATTTTTATTTTGCTTAAAGATTATAATTAACACTATATACAAGGGGAACCCTTTCATTTTGTTTAGTAAACTAGCATGTTTTACTTTTAAGATTACCTACTTTTCTGCTACAATCCTATTGATAGCAATAATTAAACTAAAAGCCTCATCCTACTTTAATCATACATGTAGGGTATGTGTAGAACTACCCAGTGATTAACGGTGCCAGGTTACTACAACCAATGTGCACAATAGTGGCAACAATGGCTACAACCAATGCCGTCGAATGCAGCAATAGATGTCATTGCCACCGCAGCTGACAACGGTGGAGCAAATAACAATACGTTGCTGCCTTTGCCAACTCCAATCAAAGTAGCAACAGTTGTTGCCACTGCAAGATTAAAGAAAAAGAAGAGAAAAATCTTCAGCTTAATAATGAGTGAGGAGCATCACTAGCTGTCTTTACTGACTAGGCATTGTCCATGCAACTAAACACCATCAAGTGCTAACCCGTCTAAATCAGCATATGGGGTCAACCGCATGTGCCTATCATTTTTAAAATGATAATGTATTAATAATTTTACTTATTTCTTATATAATAAAAATGAATCCATTGATTAACTGGCGACCTAACATTTCCAAAAAGTCCTGCATTTCGCAAGCAACAAACACAATAGCACAGCCAATATTCTCTTGTTGCAACATGCAGCAATCTAATCCCTTCAATTTATCTTTTGTCAAAATGATATCAGAAATGATTATCATATGATGTTGGGTTTCTTTTCCAATACACCATTCCAACCATTGATACTAGCTTTGCTGCACAAGAAACTAGAAGATCCCGTGTTCTTTCATTGAGTGACAAAACATTTCTTTCAAAATAAAATGGAGTAGAACTAATCCAAGTATTTCTACGTTTTCTAATCATAAGATATACTTAATAATTATGAAAAGTCAAAACAACTAAAATTCCACTCGAAGTTGGAAATAGATGCAAGTTTATAATAATTTAGGCACGAGGTACATAACATTCCCAAAATTATGCGTACCACTTAAAGAACACATATCATAAACATTAACTGAGAATTCAATGATCTACAAAAAGTTTATAGAGTCGAGATTTTTAACAGGCAACAATTGAGTTTGTCCTTTTTTAGTTCAACAAGGGGTAATGAAAGCCTAAGAAGTTTCTTTCTGATCTGAGACGATAACCCTGACTTGATCCCAAACCCAAAACATCTCACACTGGAAAACAGCCAGAAAGCATCACCTTTACGAAATTCGCTCTTAAAATTATCGATCAAATCTTGCCTAGAACTATCTTTCGTTTCTAAGGCAAAATCCCAAGTAATACCCTAAATCTCCATACGTACCAAATCTTAACTACTTGCCAGCCGAATCAAAGAGAAGAAAGCGAAGAAAGAACAACTGCACCTAGAGAAGACAAGTTTCTCTCGACACCACAATTCGACAATTTCAAAAAACGAGAAAAAGAAGCCCAAAACGAAGCTCGGGTTCGAAACACCCGATCTCGCCACGATTTCCTCGTAGAGCAAAACAACTATGCCAACCCCCACAAAGAAACAGCTTATGAGATCAAACATCGATAGCAGCAAATTTACAGAATGAGCGACGGAAGGAAACGAAACACGAAAAGAGAAAAATGGACATCAAAACCCAATCTCAATCGTCCGGTTACCCACCCGCCGGTCGTCGGACGTCGACCCTCTCTCTCGATCCATCGGTAACGGATTGATGGCACCACCGCAGCCGCTGCTTCTCTAACTCCGAGACCGAGCCGATCGCCGAGAGACCGCCATTCCGAATCCGCCAACTCCCGGAAGCAAATGCAAGAGGGGGGAGATTTCTGCGAATCGAATGAGTGGGCTAATAAAGCACGACACTTCTGGGGGTGATTTATACGAGGAACGGATTCGTCTAGAGAGAGAGAAGGAGAGGGATCTAATCACCGCACACCAAATAAGCGAACTGTCACCGCCCGCGAGCCGCCCGTTCTCTGTGATCACGGTGAAGATAAGACGTTAAGATCGCCAATTTGTTTGTGGGCCGTTGATGTCATCGTGATCGAGATGGACGGTCCATATTTTTCCAATTTTTGTGATGTTGGCGCTCGCCGCGTCGGAAGCGTGTGCGAGTTGGTTCGGATAAAAAACAAACCACGTTGACTCGGTTAATTGTACGAAGATTCTTACAATAACTATAATTAATATACATAAATATATACTTCACATTATTTTTTTTGTTATATATAAGACATAAAAATTGATGAATATATCAATTAGCTATTTATTGTTAGCTGGATTATTTTTTATAAAGAGAACAATTAAATAATGAAAAGTATTATTTTATATAAAATTTATTAACTAGAATAAATAAACTTATATATGGGTGATTGTAGCCAATCTCTATTGGTTGTTGTAAGCTGAAAACATTATTTTTTTATTATACATATTAAATACACATTATACTTACAATAACTATAATTAATATATATATATATATACTTCACATTATTTTTTTTGTTATTTGTCAGTTATCTCACACACACACATATATATATAAGACATAAAAATTGATTAATATATCACTGTAGTTAACATCAATTAGCTGGATTAATTTTTTATAAAGAGAACAATTAAATAATGAAAAGTATTTTTATATAAAATTTATTAACTAGAATAAATAAACTTATCTATGGGTGGTTGTAGAATAAATAACTAGAATTATTTTTTATTATACATATTAAATACACATTATATTATACTATACTAAATCAAATAAAGTAAGATTGTACGGCTGTACCTCTCTCTACGACCGTCAAAAGAGAGAGAGGAAAAAAGAAATTGGATTTGATGTGATGTTTGTCCCACTTCTCTGAATTTATTATTAATTTCTTTTAGATTAAAAAAAACCGATTATTTTTTATTATTTAGAAGGAATAATCATAATGTTTTCCTACCTCAATGATAGGTCTCATTATGCATGAGTTATAAATTATTGATGTAGTGGTTATAATTACATACTTCCTTCTTCACCATATCTCCTTAAATAATAATAATATGGAATGATAAGCATTATTATTTGTTTAATCTTAGAATAGCTAAAGTTTATTTTCCTTCGAGAAACTCTAAAGTTTGACTTTACTATCTAAGTAAAAGAGGATCAAACTTTAACTCTAATTTCAATTTTCTTTTATAAGGGAGTTGAAGTCATTTGTGTCCAAAAAATTATTTATTTACCTAAGATGTTGAAAGAGATAATATTTATACTTCCTTTAGAAAAAGTTGAATCACATATAATAAAGTTGATCTGCCACTTAATTTTATATCTCCATGTATAATAATCCTTATCCAATCTCTTAAAATGCATGTTGAATAAGAAGTTTGGAGGGAAACCTCTATATATAATATATATATATAGGCCTTTTGAATAATTATTACTTGCCCCTTTAAATTTTAATATTGCATTTATGTCTCTCACGAAATATAAATATTACATATATATCTCTATGAAGGATAGAATTTGATATATGTCATTACCGTTAATAACCACACAATAAACTCAATCTATCATTAAATGTGAAAAAAATAATATTTCAAGTACCAACAAACACCCTTCCTTACTTTCATCAATTTGTTATCATTTTGATTTTAGACATTTTTGGAGAGGATATTTATGTAATTTAATGACTTCTTACCTAGATAGTAATATAAGAATAATAACATAAGCAACACACCATGCTACATAGGTGATACATTGATGTCGGATAATTGATACATCAATGTGCATAAGTGATATATTGATCCCATATAACAAATATATCAACACCAAGGGATCGCATATAACAAATATATCAACACCAAGGGATCAACATATCAACGTTATGTTGACGATATATTAATATCACATGGTTAACACCTCAACACCAAGTGATCGACACATAAGCATTGTGGATGACACCTTAGCACCATATATAGTCAGCACATTATTTAATTTAAAAGTTCACTATAAAGGAGCTCCCAATGTTTAAACAAAATTTAATTTGCTCATGATGCAACAATATTTAAAAGAAAAAGTTGACATAATAATACCAGATCCAAGAGTTAATTATTCTATAAATATGTTATTTATCTCTATGTTTTGATTGAGGGTTTAGAGATAGTGCTTCATATGATTTCTAAAGAAAATAAGAAAAATAAATAAATTTTTCGGGGTTTACATAAAAAGGATAGATTTGTGCTCAAGTTAGGCAACTTCTCACATGATACAAAATTTTATTTTATTTTCCTGCAAATATAGATGAAAATTATCGAACATGTTAATTTTGCATCGACTTTTTATTATGTTTTTTCATGCATTATAAGCATATGATTGCATTCATCCATATATAACTATAAGGTAACATATAACTTACCAGTATCGATTTTTCTACTGCAGGATAGTTCTAGCAATCATTCTAAAAAATAATACAACAGCAACGAGGTAACAGATAACTTTCCTGTATCAATTTTTCCACAATAAGATAGTTGTAGTAATCATTATAAAAAATAATACATAACAGCAGCAATACATAATGTCTAGATTATTTGATGTCGAACATAGATCGAAAACTAGATTGTATCATGCCAATGAGACTGCAAATAAATACTGCTTGTAACGGATTTCATACTGCTTGTATCGTCACACCGATAAATGCAAATCACAATATTATAAACATAATGCGTTTCCAAAATTACCTCTTGCTGCTGCCCTATTTGCTGACAGAAAACAGCCGGCCGCCGAGCCCTTTGTCGCTTGCACAGTCCTGCATCAATCTGGTCATTATTTGTTGTCTATGCCATGGATGATCGATCGGCATTGGCATATAAATGATACATGAAGAACAAATAACTCCAGTTCACAAGTACATAAAAGAGACCTGCTGATACCTGGTTCCATCCCCTCGTTTGTTCATGCCAAAGCTCACTCGGATAATTGCAATCGAACCGGTATTACATGAGATTTCAAGAGTCGAATAACTAATATAGAATCCAATGTCACACACCTGATTTATTGAAAAGTTGCGAGCAAAGTCAGGATGATTACAGCCAACAAACATCCTCGGGATTATTCGCATGTGAACCTCCATTAAAGGTGCCATTTGGGTGAAGAAATGATAATAATAACAACAACAACTCGAGTGACTTGTCAGATCAATTTTGCTGCCGCACTACCAATCTGGATTTCAACAAGAATATAAGTCGATGTTCGATATTGATCACCCATGTTATTATGAAAAAATATGCATCTAGTAGCTCTTTATTCTCCTCTGTGAAACCGACAGAAACCTCCGGAGAGCAAGCATTGCAATCCATGTATACTTTGAGATCTTCTCCTTTATCATCAGCAGCAAGGCAGAGCTTAAAACAGTTTTCAGAATCTGAGCCTGCAAACCTTTAAAGAACCCAGGAAACCCTTCTCTTCTCCATATAGAAGATAAAGCACCCACCATCGTCTTGGCGTGTTTCGGTTGGGTGTCACTCTTGGACTCATCTTCTGTATTAGCAGATTGAATCATGACTTTACACCTGTTCAGGGTGCAACTAGATCTCATTTTGATGCGTAACTTTCAAAACGCAAAAGAACCAACGAATGATACAAAGAAAACGCATAAGAAGCATACAGTAGTAAAAATCATTACCGGATGCTTCTCAGATGATGCAAGTTTGCTAATGTTTTCTGCAACCTACCTAATAGCTGGGTAGGTCAAGATGGTTGCCACGCTCTTTGAGATGGCTCCGAGTACAAAGGCTGTGGAGGCAGAAAGAGCTGCTGGAGATGATTCAGTGTTCGCTGGCAAACCATTACTACTTTGTCTCCTCAGAAGTCTATGTTTCAACTGATCAAATATTGTATACTGTGTGTTTTGTTAAGACAAAAATAACAAAATCAAATTCAAGTTTTCATCAGCACCTGATTAAAAAAATTCTGACAATTGTTCTCCAGTCAGACATCATCTGACGAAAAAATATTTGGTTTACCATATAATGAGTTTCTCAACATTCAGGAGTAAGAACATAACAATCACACCGTCTAATGGACGCACATTGCATGTTGAAGAGGTGTAAATTTTATAAGGATTTTCAAAAGTTACACTTTCTAGCATCAAAGGGTCAGAGAGGATAACAAAATGAATTGCCATGTGACCCTGTTTAACTTCTTTCTTTGAAGGTTAGGTTGTCCGAGATCATTTAAACATTAACCAGAATAAAAGGCAATTCATGAGGATTGAAAAGTTCAATTTTCTAGATGTGAAGTATGACTATTCATTCAAAGACCACCACATGCAAGAACCTACTCTAACACATGCTTGAGAAAAAAAAGCAACTTGAGGTTACAACACTTGGAAAACCACATCAGCTAAGTTAAAGAAACATCAACATTCTGTAATGCACTGTGACATGAGATGGTCGTACTAATCTTGATTTTCACGGCATTCTCAAACTCCTGCCAAGGCAGAAAGTCGAATACATGTTGAAAGAACATTATCAAACATTAGGCCAACCCCATAAAACAAGATAGACATTCTTTCAACAATTTAACAGTGAAAAGTTAATGTTCTGGAGCATAAGGGTTAGCTTCCTTTTAGCTTATATAACTATATGTTATGCAAAGTGGACTTCATATAAATAATAAAAAAATGGATTTCCTGGCATAAATTTCTATCACTCCTTGGAAAACTATCATGGTTAACTTAATTTGACAGCTTCTGACGATCAAAGGCAGATCTGTGAGGTCAAAAGAACATAACATTTATCAAAACAGGCCAACGAGTGATTCCATCATCAAAGAACATTTTTAAACTATTGTATGTGTGTTTCTCATGCATATGAATTGCCAGGTAGTCCAGCTTTGGTCAAAGGAAACAGTACAGTGAGTAAAGATTCAGATCCAAAATTTCAAATGGGAAAGAGAACAAAAAGAATCTAGCAAAGCCAATACTAAGCAAATCGAGTATTTTATTTTCTTTGTCCAAAGCCCTAAAATCAGTTACAATTATGGAACTAATTGTATATAGACTTTAAAACATAGCCTTGAGTCCTTGACAAATTCACAAATTGCTTTGCCATTAATCTAGATTAGAAACCATGTTCATATTTGTCTTGAGTTATTACGCTCTCATTTAGCCACGAGTGAACATGGTACATCGGATGCACAGGCATAGTCTGTCGTGATTCGTTTTAAGATATTCCCACAATGCGAAGCTGTTGTAAACATGATATAGGTAGAAAATCCACTCTCATCGTTTATTTACATATCAATCTGTAAGTCTTTTGCTCATTGATATCTGGGTAAAAGTAATAAATCCACAAGGATATCTGGGTAAAAGTAATAAATCCACAAGAACAGATCACGTTGACTTGACTAAATTGTCCAGTGATACTGTACTCTTTTAAGTGTTCAGTCCCACTAAGATCTTGTAACTTATTAGACATCCAGAAAGTTCTTATTTTATTCCGTCTCATATTTGTAGGGAGCAAAACCAACTTTACGGGCCATTATCAGAATCCCTTATTGGCCATTGTGGCATCTCTTACTTCATATATAGGATCCTCACTCCATTGGAAAGATCCGATAAAGCAGCAAATAAGTTCAAGAACTGGACCTTATCGATCATGAAGCTATTGTTTATTGGACTTCTTAAGGTTATGCATCCAACACAGGTCTAGATCATAAGAATTGCACACAGGCATGAGAAACGAGATGTGATAAAACAGCTGACTGACCATGCATAAAAAACCACTATTTCAAAACAACTAATACACAAATTTAGCTCTACGACAATGTGTTACCTGAATCGCAGGATTTGCCGTCAAAAGGAGAGAGATGCCAAGACCATCATATGCTTCACTCCAATATCCTTCTGATAGAGTTTCCCATAATCCCTTGGATTTACCAAATGCACTAGTTTGCATTTTGGAAGATGCAGTATCCAGTGGCTGGAAAGATAAGAAATCACACCAGTGAATATTGAAATAGGCAACATTTAGCTGCTTGATCATGAAAGAAATAATTCGACTCCATGAAGGCATCATTAATTCAAAGCAGATAAAGCTCTTACCTGAGTTACAACAACAGTGCAAGCACCAGCAGCAGCAGCAACAACCAAGTTAGCTTTTGTTCCAACAGATCTAGCTCCACTGTTTCGCAAATACAGTCGTTTTAAATAGCTGTAACTATAGAAGTAAACAAATTGCGAGATGAAAGATTGCAAATTCTTGGTCCCTAGCCCTTGGTATAGTGAAAGAAACTGGCGTTTAGAAATTGCCTCCCATAACACATCAGAAAGGTTTCTGAGAAAACCAGAAAAGAAATTAAGTTAATAAATTGTATAGCAAACTAGTAATCTGATGTGCAGTAGCAAACAAGTTCGCTCCATCAATAAATTCCTTGATTTAAAAAAAAAACTTACAAGTACTCTGCAGTTTGCAACATGATGTTGCATCATAAAGAAGACATAAATCAGTCACTTACTATGTTGATCATCGTTCACTCAATGTCAGTGGATTAAGTTTCTGTCTCTAGCATATTGAGTCACTGATTTAAAGGTAAAAAGAAAGTGAAAAGAGAGTGGAAAGGCTAATAAGTCCAGATTAATGTCATACAAGGAGAAGGCCATTACTGTTCTTTATATGCAAGTAAAAAACCTTGAAAAATGGGATGGTTACAATGCAATATCAACCGATTATCCAGATTGAAATTGTCTAATTGTTAACCCTTGATTAATTTTGATGAGAAAAAAGTGATAAAATGGCCCACGATTTCTTAACAAATGATGTTTGACTGCAAAGAACAACTAATATATTTTTTAATACAAAACAGCTACCATCCTGAACAAAAGGGTTTCGATATGAAAATGAAAATGAAATTTCAAACGAGTGATGGTTTCCATTAACAGTTTTCAGTGCGATGAAGGATGCAAGTGAGTCAACGCACCAACAATCTTTCTACCGGCATCATAGCCTATAAGACCTTAAGCATCATCTCCATCACGCGATCGATCACAAATGGAAGAAGAAACAAAAAAAAAGGAATAATTTAATAGTTAGAAAGAAATTGTACTGCTTAATTGTTTGTGGATTTAAAAAGGAACGATAACCCTTTTTCACGAGCAAAAGAAAAAGGATTTCGACAACCAAAAAGCGATCAAAGGGAGCCGATCCTCACATCTACACGATCCATCTACGGTTTCAGATTACGATCGTGGCATCACAAAGAACACGTAAGCGGATCAGCTTGCAATATTTAAATGAATTATTATGAACCGAAAAGAAATCGTCCTAAAGACAACAAATGAATGTTCAGCAGATCAGCTTGCGAGATTTGCATGAGAATTATTTAAAACCAAAAAGAAATCGTTGTGGTCGATCTAAAAACCAGTCTTTTTTTTTTTAGGAGAAAACGAGCGATTAGCATACCAATTCGCAAGATTTATTCATCAATTATTAAAGACCAAAAGCGATCGTCCTTGTCTGTCGAAAATTATTGTTTATTTTTTAGGAAAAGACAACAAAGGAACAAGAAGACGAAGGGAGGGAGGGAGTGAGAAGGATAGGTAGGGAGAGAGAGAGAGAGTGAGAGGGAGGGACTGACCTGTACTTGCGCTGGCCGTGGGATTGGACTTCGGCCTGGTACTTGGTCTTGCAGGTGTCGAGGGGGTAGAGCACGGTGGTGCTCACCAGCGCCCCCACCGCCCCCGACGTCGCCTCCGTCAGCGACTCCCAATCCAACCCATCCGCCATCTCCCCCTCTCCCGATCTCTCTCCCAAGCGGCCCTCCTTCTTCTGCTATCCCTCTCGACGAGCGGAAGCACGAGATAACCAACCCGAGCGGAGCAGGCGATGCGTAACTCCACCGCAATGAGCGTCGTCGATCGCCGGCTGTGCCCCATGATCACTCGACGGCCATAAAAACCCCCAGCACGGGACAAGGCTCCTCAGATCTGGAGACTAAAACGCACCCCTACCGAACCATACCGAATCACCCGAACAAAGTTTCGCGGCTGACGCCTACCCTAGCGTTCACGAGAGGAGTGGTCCACGTGTATCCCAGTGTTCAAAGCCACGTCACCCGATCCAAAATCTCGGGTGATTCGGTCAGGACGCAATGAATTCTCCAGCATATAAATGTCCACGTCCACCCGGCAAACGAACGACTCCTGCCCGAAAGCGCCCCCCTTTTTGTCCTTTTTTTATTTTTTAATACCAATTATTTAATTGTGTTATGAATAAAAAAATTACCAAATTAAATTTTTTTTGGAAAAAAAAGGAAGATAGATGAGATAAATAGAAATTTTATTGGATAATCCAATAATAAATAAAATATTTTAATTAAATAAAGTAGTAAGTAGTACTAACGTCACGTGGGATGTGAGTTGGACAGATAAGCAAGTGCGGACTACGTCTTCATCAACGTGGCTGACGGAGGGAGTGACGGATTCGGGTCCATCTTAGAACGGGTTCGGGTCCAAGCAGGGCAGCCTTACATCATTATATATATATATATAATGCTGATTTTTATTGTTTATGCTTTATAAATATGATAAATGATATGTTTGTATTTTTTATTATTATAGATGACGTACATGCTTTTCAAAAATATTATTTTTTTTATTTTCTATAAAATATTGAGTAAACATACATAAAAATTAATATTTTTTAAGTATATTTGTCAGTGCAACAAGTCAAAATACATTAGTAAACTTGAATGTGAGGTTAAATTATAATAATAACTATGCATATGATGACTAAAAATAGTAATTAAATTTTAAATTATTTTAAATGAATCTTAAAGGTAAATGAATTTGACTATAATTAAAGTAAAGAAGTTTAAGTTTTTAACCTCATATAAGAGGATAATAAGCTACTTTCATATGGATGGAGTAATGAAAAATTAACTAGAAATACACATCAAAGATGTATATTATACTAAAAATATCGAGATACATAAGTGATTGATATTGAAAGATAAGTTTAGATCGATAATGTTATTTTTATCAAACCAAATTAGATTTGAAGTTATTGAAACTTTATAATTATATTAGAAAAAGTAAAAACACTTTAAATATGATCTAATGAGATTAAACCTTATACCTCAAAATAACTTCTTAAGAACCTCTTTACCAACTTGATTATTTATGAACGTTTCTCTTATTCCTTAGCTTTTCTAATTGAAGCTAGTAAACCCCAACTCTAAGAAGGATTTAAGATAAGAAAAACTCAATTCTTCGCTTATTATGTTAAGGATTTTGATTTTACATATTATAGACTAATGTTTTTAACTACTTTTGAATAATCTAGACTTCAAATCAACATTTGATTTTTAGATATATTTTATATAAATCTTTTATAGTTCTAAGGCATCTAATATTATTTTAATTTGAGATTAGTGCGTAGAGTTACGAGTGTCTAAATCTAAGGTACTCAAAGTCCCTTATTTTCTAAGAAATATCTTTTAATTCTAAATTTCCTCTTCCTTTTAATATATTTTAAAAGATTCTTTCAGAGTTATGTGAGAATTAGAATTGAGCAAATACCGTACACTAAGATATTAAGTTTATAAGTTTAGATAGTCTCAACCCAGTTTCAACAAAATGGAATAGGTGCTAGTAGTGAATTAGAATGATAGTGTAGTTTTCAAATGATTTTATTTTAGGCCAAAAAATTATGTGTATTTAGTCATATACGTCTTTTAATTTCTTACAAAGTGTCATAATAATTCAATATCATTTGGTCAACTAAAATAATAAAATATAATTCATTCATAGAATTTTATGATGGTCTAAGTGGTACTAACTAATTCATTGATTATAGAGTGTATTGTTAAAAAATTAATTTTGGAATTTAGTTAAATTTTTAAGTTGAGCATGGTCTATTTTATTAGAGATTTTATCAAATGTTTTCTATGAATTATTGCTATGAGTTATTATGTATCAATAATTCAAGAAATAAAGTTCTTAACTAAGGTGTCTCATAACCTTATGCTCCCAATTTGATAGGTTTACCGCTCCCTAATATAGTCGATTATTTAGGAATATGATTTTTCACTTATATTTTTATTTTTGAGTTAAATCATGTAAGTATAAATTTAATTCACTATAAAATAGTGATCATATAATTTATCAAATTTATAATATATTTTTAAAAGTAATTTTCAAATAATATGATTGTCATGAGTATAAGACAAACGTGAATGTATATATTTTGTAATAATAAAAAATATATGAATTATGATAAAAAAAATATCTTGTATGCATGCATACGTGATAACATGCAATGGGAGAGTGTATGTGTATTCTATGACATGTTATATGAGTATATGGATATGTTATAATCTCCAATGCATATATATGCTATGAAGTAATTACTATATGCTATGAGAGTGCATATATGTATTATGACATATAGTATAGGAGTATGTGTGAGTACAATGCGGGAGGAGTGTACGAGTGCATATATATATGTTATGATATTGAGTATAGAAATTCATGAATTTATTATGTTTTTTACATATGCATATAAATATTTTGAATTATTTTGACATAAAACTTTATATCTTTATTTTTGCATATAATATATTGTAGGGTTATTCTTGCTAAAGAAGTCATAAAACCAAATGTTTACCTTTAAATATCTTATGCTAATGATTTTTAAGTATTGTATATATATGAAGCTATAAAGGCTTATACCGGTCCTATTTTATAAGTAAATATACTAGTATCCAATCTAAATGATTGAGTTAGGAAATAAGCATGTGCAAGCCCATGCAAGTATAGATATAAATGATGATTTATGAATATTTGTATATGTATAATTTTTGGATATGTAATATGAGTGTTTTTTTTTGTTAGAGGTTATAAATTATGTGTATATATCAAAATCACTCTATATAGGGGGAACCCTATTATTTTTATATAGTAAATTAATATGTTTTACTTTTAATATTACATATACTGCTATGTAGTAGTAAAAGAAAGATTATGAGTATAGTGTTACAAGTTATGATACCAAAACTCAAGTTGAGTCTTATAGACTATCTATATTTGTTAGAGTATGAAACACACGATTCAACTATTTTAAGTTTTAATAATTGAGTTGTATTGATTTTTTATTAATTAATATATGATGCTCTTTTATTTGACATCTAGAGTATGAACAACTTGGGATTAATAAAAAAGATGTCATGATAAATAAAAGGCAATCTAATAGTTCTAGTAATATTTAAGATGAGACTCTTGACGGTAGAACGTGTTTAAAAAAAAAAAGAACAAAGAGACGTAATAATTAATAGGCTTACAAAATTGGTGTAGAGATAATCTAGATAACATGAGTTATTATTGGATCAAAGATAAGAGGCGGTGCCAGCTCGAGGACATGATGTTTATAATTAACAACTAATTTTTTTTAAAAAAATAATCTACTAATCTTAGAAAGTGATAAAGATTCAATAATAGTCGAGGAGTAAATAAGAAATATTGAGGGAATTTTTGTGTATGCAAGGATTCTAATTGAAGATAAAAAATAATTTGTGCAACTTATATACTATGAAAAGATAACCATCACTAGTGAGATATAGTGAGAAAAAAAGAATGAGATCTTTTATAAAAAAAGTTTAATATAGCCCATCGATCTACCAAAATGATATAATTTGTTGACCTCAAACAAGAAGGCTAATCGATGATGGATTACATAAAAAAAAAATTAAGAAGTTATCCTGATTTGTACTCTACATGGGTAGCATTAATGCTTTGAGGGTTGATCAATTTCGACGAGAACCTAGAATAGAAATTTATTAGGATATGAAGATAATGAATGTCTTAGACATTTCTTATTCCTCGATGATGAAAAAGGCCTTGGAGGTAGAGAATGCCAAGCAAAAAAAATTTTCAAGCCTATCAAATGCATTATAGCTATGATATACCAAAAACGAAATTATTTTCGATAACAAAACCCCACAACATATTTGTCATTTTAACTCAAAACGAGCAAACACCCTCGCATCACACAAGCATAGAGAAAGCGATGTCCTTCAAGAAACTCCATCAAAGCTCCAAAGGATGTCTTTTCGAGGGTGATAAATGAGAGGGATAATATTGGCTCCCTCCGCCATGTGTCATCGAGGTTATATGTTCGAAGCAGAGAAATACAAGCTTCATTCTTATTCATTAGGAAGACAATCCTAACAAGCTCACTTCAACCCCTTTACGATGAGAAAGACAATTCTAAAGTGTCTTCTCTTCTTTGATGACAAGGGAGGACATCATAAAATTTTCTTTCCTCCATTGAAGATATAAAAAACCACCCCAAACATGAAAAAAAGGGAGGAACTCCATATTTGGAGACCTCAGATTATAGCATGCCCCAGCCTCTCTAGCCACCTCTTGGCCTACATCTTGGGCCGCGCCTTTACATTAATGACAACCAGCAAACCACCCTCCCTAAACGCTTTTGTTGTTCGGAATAAGAGAGGCTTTGGCTAACACATGTCCAAATTTGCCCGGTGCCCCAGATAGCCATGCCTTTGCATTAATGATTGACAATAAACTCCTCTTTTGATACCTCTGTCGTATAGGATAATGCATGTTCAGATTACTCGGTGCATAGGTATAAAAACTATACCCTAGGCGCAAGGAGAATAATCTATCTGCTTTCTCATTTACATAGCTTATATTATTGTCTTTCTTCCCCTTTGCCTTGCGTTGCTGACTTAAGCATCGAATGGATCGAGTCGAGAAGCCCTCGATGTAGACCTATTGTACAGGATCATCGGTAGTCAAGAGACGACCTCATTACCAGGATATAACCTCGCTATCGGTATACGCCTGCTTGTCAGGAGATGACCCTACAGCAAGAAAGTCTCTTGTTCCTTCTGGAACCAATGGTTCTTTTCTCTCTGATGCTGCTGTTTGGTACACCTCTAATTTTGCACTTGAAATATCCAATCATCGATATATAAAAAAAAATTTTGATCTTTTGATTTTACAAAAGCCTGCAGTTAATTACCTAAGTAGTGCAATCATGGCATGCAAATGAACTTTAGAATCTAATCTGTTCTAAGGTAAAATTGTATCTCCTATTTAGACTGTGATGATCGCAAATATATGATCATTTCCTTTAGATATCTTTCAGGTAAGACACACAAGCAAGAGAACATCTACATGATTATTTCCTAGAATTGCTGCATGTATGTGATCCATAAAATGAATGTTGTATGCATATGATTCATAAAGAAACTGTTGGATGAGTGTAAGAAATGCATATTAAGGTTTGTGTTATTAGAAATGCGAATGTTAATTCATAAGTAATTATGTCAGATCATTGACAAAAGCTAAATATGTATTTAGAAAACACTTAAATCCCGCAAGTGAAATAATTAGTTTGAGAGGTAGAGGGAGATGGAAGATTACTTTACCAAAATCTAATGAAAGCTTAATAAATGTTAATTAATCAAGCATGTTTCTTTGCAGAGTCTAATAACAATTAAAGATTTATTATTATATGATACGAAATATAATAAATTGGTAGAGGATGGTGCTTTGCACAGAGGTAGCCAACGTTAAATAGTTGGAACATATTGTTTTATTATTACTGTTGGTATTGTATGTGTATGTATATGTATCTGATTATATGATACAAAATATTTGTTGATTAGGATATTAGTAAAAATATTATTGAGAAAAATAAATCATAATAAAATTATCATGATCCTCTTAATGTTTTAATATTATATTATCATTAATGAATAAAATTTAGCAAATCATTTCATATCATGGTATCAGAGCCATAATTGCTCTGAGGAGTTTTTTTGTTTTTGTTTTTTTGATCTAGCATTACAATTCTTGACTACTATAATTCTTTACAATTTTATTAATTAGTAAAAATCAAAATCAATAGATGCTTTAATGGAAGGTCGTGTCATCTGATTTTTAAAATAATGTGTTATTCGTACTTAAATAAAATAAACAAATAAGTAGATAAATAAATAAGTAAATAAATAGACTCTGAGACCATGGCATTTTTTTAAAAAGAAACTTCAATGGGAAGATTATAAATAAACAAAGATTTAACTTTAGTAAATATTTTTTATTGGATCGTGTCATCAAAATAATTTATTGAACTAATTATAGATTAGTTCATGTAATTTATTATTTAATTTTTTAAATTTAAAAATTATATTGACATTTTTATAATTATTAAGGTCAAACATTTAATTTTATTTTTTCTCATATGAAAAAAATAAAAGTAATTTTATTAATTAAAAAAATTAAAATCAATATATGTTTTAATATATGCTTCATCTCTACCATTGCTACCCCTATCTTTTGTGATCATGAAAATAATGTGTTATTCCTACTTAAATAAAATAAACAAATAAGTAGATAAATAAATAAGTAAATAAATATACTCTATGAGAATGTGGCATTTTTTAAAAGAAACTTATACCCTACCAAATCCATTGATATGGTTGTTGGTTAGGATGTTAGTAAAAATATTATTGAGAAAAATAAATCATAATAAAATTATCATGATCCTCTTAATGTTTTAATATTATATTATCATTAATGAATAAAATTTAGCAAATCATTTCATATCATGGTATCAGAGCCATAATTGCTCTGAGGAGTTTTTTTGTTTTTGTTTTTTTGATCTAGCATTACAATTCTTGACTACTATAATTCTTTACAATTTTATTAATTAATAAAAATCAAAATCAATAGATGCTTTAATGGAAGGTCGTGTCATCTGATTTTTAAAATAATGTGTTATTCGTACTTAAATAAAATAAACAAATAAGTAGATAAATAAATAAGTAAATAAATAGACTCTGAGAACATGGCATTTTTTCAAAAGAAACTTCAATGGGAAGATTATAAATAAACAAAGATTTAACTTTAGTAAATATTTTTTATTGGATCGTGTCATCAAAATAATTTATTGAACTAATTATAGATTAGTTCATGTAATTCATTATTTAATTTTTTAAAATTAAAAACTATATTGACATTTTTATAATTATTAAAGTCAAACATTTAATTTTATTTTTTTTCATATGAAAAAAATAAAAGTAATTTTATTAATTAAAAAAAATTAAAATCAATATATGTTTTAATGTATGCTTCAACTCTACCATTGCTACCCCTATCTTTTGTGATCATGAAAATAATGTGTTATTCCTACTTAAATAAAATAAACAAATAAGTAGATAAATAAATAAGTAAATAAATATACTCTATGAGAATGTGGCATTTTTTAAAAGAAACGTATACCCTACCAAATCCATTGACATGGTTGTTGATTAGGATGTTAGTAAAAATATTATTGAGAAGAATAAATCATAATAAAATTATCATGATCCTCTTAATGTTTTAAAATTATGTTATCATTAATGAATAAAATTTAGTAAATCATTTCGTATCATGGTATCAAAGCCATAATTGCTCTAAGGAGTGTTTTTTTTTAATCCTTTCATTGCTATTGTTGCTTTGTACCTCTTCCTAAGCATTATAATTCTTTATTACTATAATTCTTTACAATTTTATTAATTA
Organism: Musa beccarii; assembly: GCA_024322285.1. NCBI lineage: Eukaryota > Viridiplantae > Streptophyta > Magnoliopsida > Zingiberales > Musaceae > Musa > Musa beccarii. The sequence continues at coordinate 34,785,817 of CM044402.1, forward strand.
ATAAAAATAAGAATCAATAGATGCTTTAATATAAGGTCGTGTCATCTGATTTTTAGAATAATGTGTTATTCCTTCTTAAATGAAATAAACAAATAAGTAGATAAATAAATAAGTAAATAAATAGACTCTATGAGAACGTTCCATGGGAAGATTATAAAAAAACAAAGATTTAACTTTAGTAAATTTTTTTATTAGATCGTGTCATCAAAATAATTTGTTAAATTAATTATAGATTATTTAATATAATTAATTATTTAATTTTTAGATTAAAAAAAAATATATATTGACATTCCTATAATTACGAAAGTTAAATATTTAACTCTATTTTTATATGAAAAAAATAATAAATAATTTTATTAATTAAAAAATCAAAATCAATATATGCCTTAATATATGCTTCAACTCTACCATTGCTACCCCTATCTTTTGTGATTATGAAAATAATGTGTTATTCCTACTTAAATAAAATAAACAAATAAGTAGATAAATAAATAAGTAAATAAATATGCTCTATGAGAACGTGGTATTTTTTAAAAAGAAACTTCCATGGGAAGATTATAAATAAACATCAGCAACGACCGACATCGAAGAAGCCGAAGGAGAGGAAGAAACGTGGATCGAACCTCATGGGAGTGCAAGGGCTATGGGAGCTCCTCGCCCCCGTCGGCCGCCGCGTCTCCGTCGAAACCCTTGCCGGCAAAGCTCGCCATCGGTACCCTAGTTCTCCTCGATTTCCCCTCCCTGCCTAGCCGCCACCTTCCTCATTGGAATTCCCCTTTTGCTCGTCTTCTCAGACGCCAGCATATGGATGGTCCAATTCATGAAGGCGATGCGGGACGACAAGGGGGAGATGGTGCGCAACGCCCACCTCCTCGGCTTCTTCCGCCGCATCTGCAAGCTCCTCTTCCTTCGCACCAAACCCGTCTTCGTCTTCGACGGCGCCACCCCCGCCCTCAAGCGCCGCACGGTCGCCGCCCGCCGCCGCCACCGCGATAGCGCCCGTGCCAAGATCCGCAAGACCGCCGAGAAGCTCCTCCTCAACCACGTTTGTCTCTCTCGCTCCCCTTTCTTTCTCCCTCCGCCCTCTTTTCAGTTGTCTGATTTGTATGCATCGACTTATATAGCTCAAGGCGAAGAGGCTTGAAGAATTGGCAGCCGAGATCAAGAAGCAGAAGGAAGGATCTAAGGAGAAGCAGATTACGGACGAGGACACAAAGGGGAAAAAAGTGTTGGATTCGAATGACGATACTGGGGCTGAAGGAAGCAGCGTTCTACCTCGTGGTGATTTGGAATCTGGGGTTTCTTCCCAGAAAAACCTGGATGAGCTGTGAGCAACGTCATGTCCATAGTTTTCGCTCTTGTGCTTTCTCCGTCACTACCTAAAAAAATCCTTTTGCTATGTTACTAACGTCTAATACATTATTCTTTCTCATCAAGATTGGCCGCATCCCTTGCTGCGGAGGAAGAGATGGAGATCAATAAGAATGTGCTTACATCTGAGGGTGGTCTGGATGAAGCGGAGGACGACAATGATGAGAATGAAGAAATTATTTTTGTGAGTTCTTTTACAAGCCTAGTCACATTTTTTTGAAAAAATAATATATTTTTGTAGATGAAGTCAAAATCAAGCTAGCTTCTTTTTTTTTTTTTTTTTTTTTTTGCTTTTCTACAAGTTGCTTCTCTGGTGGCCTAAATTGTGAATTTGTCCAGATAGAAACTGATTTAAAATGAACGAATGACCATTGCATCCCACATGAACGCATTCTTACATGAACATGAATGTGTAAATAATCACTGAATCACGCAATGCTGGAATGTTGATCTAACTTATGACTTATGAGTATCATCATCTATCTTCTTACTTTCTTACATGTTTATTAGTTAAATGACACTAATATGGGACATGTGTTGCAACGCTTATTTATTTTGGCTGGTAGTGCTATATTGCTATTAAGATGACTAATGATTCCATGAATCAAGATTCTTTAGTAGGTTCAAAATACTATTGAAAAGGCTAACATGGTTTCTGTTTGAGTAAACAATCCTTGAGGTTCAGCTTTATCACCGAATGGGATTTTCTTTATATATGCAATTTGGTAATTATATATATATATATATATCAAAATCCATAAGTTATATAGCATATTTAAGTTATTAATAAATATAATACATCTCCAGGTCAACAAAAATGATCAGTACACCTGCTTATAGTTTCTGTGTCATGCTATTTAGGAAACTAGAGAGCTTTTGTTCCCTTTGGAAAAATCATTTCTTGTTTCATGAGACACTTTTGAAGATAACTAATTATTTTAAGCCATGGATGTTAAATATTTAAAGGGAATATTTTGTTAATAATAGTTATATTGATATCAGAAGCATAATGAGGAGGATGCATGAAATATTGTAAAGATTACTAAAATGAAAAGTTCTGGTGCCTGCAACATGTTTACTTATTTAAGGCGAAGAGGCTTGAAGAATTGGCAGCCGAGATCAAGAAGAGAAGGAGGTCTAAATGGATACTGGATTAGTTATGAAAAAGCTGTTTTTAACTTCTGCATACTGCTGAGGTTAGAAGGCAAATTTTTTGAACATGTGTACAAGCGGTCATGATTATTGTGATACTGTTGCTTATGGAATGTATACAACAGGAACACTAATGTGGTAACTGGTAAGTTGGGGATATTAGTAGCTGAGATCAGTTTGAGGGGGAATTACAGATGTTCTACTTGTGGTTCGTTAAGATTTTACCTTGCCCACCCATGTTTTTGAAATTGACAAATGACCTGCTCGTACATCACTCGGTTAGACACTTTTCCTTCCCATTCTTCATCTCTTTTTTAAAATTAATATTATGATAAAAAGTCCTTACTAGTTAATTTTATCTTATGTCGTGGTACTAATGAAAGAGTTAATTTTATCTTATGTCGTGGTACTAATGACAGTGTAAAAAATAGTTGTATGAATAGATGAATTATATTCATTGATAGTTTGCCATCTTGGCACTGATAGTGATAATATGAGATGACCTAATTAAGGCACAGATAGATCTTATTATCCAAATAAGCAAGTTTCGTCATACCATGGCATACTGTTCAATATGGGTGGTATGTACTAGTCCAATAGGGAACTGGTATGGGCAATACATACCAGTTTGTTGCTATGTCTCACCATACCCCATGTGTCAGTACATCAGTACGGTATGGTACGTATCAGTAAGGTGAACCATGCAAATAAGCACCACATATGTGTCACAAATGTTATGGTATTATTATCATATGTATACTTTACCTTCTTGAAGTTATCGGGCTGCTTCTTTGATGATTTTGTCATTTAGGAGAAATTTGCTATATGAGTTACTTTACTAATAAAATTAGTCCATAAGCTGTTATATTCTTTGTAGTCCATAATGCTTGAGATTAATTGGTTATTGCAGCCAATGGATAACACCCATATAGATCCAGCAGTTCTAGCCTCCTTGCCTCCATCAATGCAATTGGATCTTCTTGTTCAGGTATATGATATTTGTTATGATTATTAGATCTTTGAGTGAGCGAATTTTGTTTAGACCAGTTTTTAGTATTTCCTCCAATTTGAGGATATCCTTTTGCTTATGTAGATGAGGGAGAGCATCATGGCTGAGAACAGGCAGAAATATCAGAAAATTAAGAAGGTATGGAACTCTTAAAAAAAAAAAAATTATAAAAAAAGATGAATCTTTTGTTGCCTAATATTCATGTTTTATGTTACCGCTTAGCTTGTGAATGCTATTATTTTTGTTAAATTGTTATATTATTAACTATATATTTAACTCTCTTCGATGCAATGAATTTCTTTTAATATGGTTGTTTAGAAAATAATTTGCAATATGTGGTTTCTGCATGGTTGAATATTTTTGTGTGGATTTTTTGAAAAAAAATTATTAGAAAATTTCATCCTTCTCTTGAAACTGGGTTTAAACTCACTAACTCTTTTGAAGTAAGTTGTATCTTCTTGTTTCCATAGATTGTTCTTTTTAAGTCTAATAAGGTCTTGTTGTTCAGTCCAAGATTGTTAAGACTTAAGATGATTGGACTCGTGTTCATTTAAACTAAGGGTTTGAACTTTATACTTGCCTACTTGGATATGTTTTCAATAACCTTAGATCAAGTTCTGGGAATTCGTAGCACAGGTGCCTTTATCTTGTCCATGTATAAGAGTTTCAAACCAAGGATAATAGAGATACTGAAGGAGTAACAAACTAATAAGAGCAAGACAATCAATGACATGCAAACTTAAAACACATCATTTTTGGGCACATTATCCTATTCTGGATCCAAATATATGCAGTCCTTATTCATTTATTTTCTGAAATTAGTATTATAGTTAATAAGCACAGTGCTAGAGCAAGCATAATATCTCAAAGTTACTCATCACTATTTCTATTTGGTTTTGTTCTATTTATAGCAATTAATATTCTTGATAAATTCTCTTTTTTGGTAGCATAGAATTTTGGTATTCCTCAACATGTATATAATTATCATGTAGAACATAGCATAGATCTTGTTTTGATACAATAAACGTCTGAAACAAAAAGTAAAATTATGTACTTTTCAAAATTTAGTTGCTCAAAATGCACTATGCCCTTTGGTCTCTTAAGGGTCTTTTCTGAACTTGAGTATCTCATGAGTACTATTTTCCAAACTGCTCATGTGCCAGATCTTGTTACCGGTCACGGCAGTCGAAATATGCACTTGAATTTTGACCGTTATCGCCGATGATATCTTCTTTTTGTCTAATAATTGCATACCCTTGTTTTTATGCACTTGAATGTGATTCTTTTTTGTCTAATAGGAACTACAATGCTCACGAAATTTGCGACCTTGTTGGTTAGCTTTACAAGAACAATTGGAAAAAGTTACATAAGAATATATTATGAAGGAAAATTGAAGAAAGAAGGAGCATTTTTGTCCCTTCCTTTCCCTAAAAACCTTTCTGAAACTAGTGTCTATTAGTTATCAGACGTATCCTGAAAGAGCAATTAGTGGTGGCAGAAGATGGCTGAAGCTCAAATGTTAACCATATTTCCAGTCATAGGCTGAAGCCAATGTAAGCTTCTTTGAAGCTTAAAAGTTAAGTTCTGAGAATTTTTCAATTTAACATGTCTCTTTGTTAACCCTTTTTTGTAAACATACTAAAATATTATGATGTATTGTTGTCCTCATCCTATTCTTTCGTTTCGGTTCTTGATATATTAAATTCTGTTTGTTTCTAATATGCCTGAGGAGGTGCTTGCAAAAGTATGGTTTTGGTTTATGCTTTCTTTTTTATAATTTAATTTTAATTCCACTATCAAGGTGCAACAGCTGCCTTTTCATTGTTTAGCAGTTTTTGTAGAAGATCAAAAGGTTAGTCATTGCATTCAGAGAAGCTTTTGTTTCACACATGTTCTCATCATATTTTGATACCTATTCTCCCTTACTGATAAACTATATTTCACACCCTATATATTCAAATGAAGTTTATTGTGCCCCTTTCAGCAAATTGTATGTTAGCCATCAGGAACTATTTGATCCATTATATGTTTGAATATATTTGTTAGGATTCTAGTGATAAAAACACTCGTACTTTTCATAATCTTAATAGCAACATATAAGCCCTATTCAATTTGTTCTGTTTCCTCTTTGTTTCCACCTCTTCACAACACATTTTCTCTGTTTTGTGCAGTACATAATTTTTATTTTAACAACTCTGATTAATGCAGGGAGGTGTGCTTTTTAATTATCATAATGAATGATGTTTATTGAATTTAAGTCGAGGGTATTTCATCAGGCTTGGGTTAATGTAACTCAGTAATTTTAACAACAGGGTCGACATTTGATTAGATAAGGAAAAATATAGGTACAATGAATTATCAGTAAGGGAGTGTATGACTTATAATGTTGAGAAAACATAGGATGCAAAATGATTCTCTTGTTATCTATGTAGACTGCAGTCTCTGCACAAATATTTGACAGTGTCATGTCTGTTTAATCTTCATAAATTAATATTTTTGGTGCATAATTTTTTCCTTTTTCTTTTTGGGTTAACCAGATGATTAAGTTTTTGCTATGTGTACTTAGCAACTTTTTTTATTTTCAGGCCCCTACTAAATTCTCTGAGCTACAAATACAATCATATCTTAAAACTATCGCTTTTAGGCGGGAGATAAATGAAGTGCAGAAATGTGCTGCTGGTAGAGGTATAGCTGGTGTGCAAACATCAAGGATTGCTTCTGAAGCCAACAGAGAGTTCATATTTTCATCATCATTTACCGGTGATAAACAGTAAGACCTGGTTTTGTGTTGCCTCTCTCAATTCTTTTCATGTTGCAAAATTATGGCAAATATAATTTATAAATTTATTAGATGCAGTTTTTTGTCAAAGCATGCAAAGTTGTTTATATTTCCCTTAATGGTGCATCAGTTTAATTCTAGGAGTATTTATTTACATCTTGATCATGATGCTTAATGTGCTAACTAGCATTTCATAGGTGGTAAAACATTTCATTGTCTATTTGAGGTCACTTTTCTACTATTGCTGCTCTATGTTAGGGTTCTTGCATCAAGAGGAGTTGCGAACAGTGGAAATGGGGATCATTATTCATTGGCAAAGCAAAGCACTTCAGATTCAGCAAAATGCAGCTTGCATAGTAGTCAGCCTAAATTGGTTAAAGAGGTTTCCGTTAGTAAACGTGTAAAGGATTTTGGACCTGATGTTGAGACATATTGTGATGAGAATGGTCGTGTTCGAGTTAGTAGAGTTAAAGGATTAGGAATTTGCATGACTCGTGATTTACAGAGGAATTTGGATCTGATGGAAAAGTATGAGCAGGAGAAAAGAAGGGGAGATAACTCCTCAGATCGGGAGGCTTCCCACACCAGAAAAGTTGTTGATGTCTCTGAAGGTCTTTCTGGAAATAATCATTCCCCAAGTGTTACAAGTAATGAAGGAAAAGGTGAAACATTTACTGAGAAAAGTAGTTCACTCCCACTTGACAGGAGAGGTTACATGGATGAACATACTATTCATGGTAGTGAAGATGCAATTGAGATTTCCTTCTCAGAGGATGACAGCGGGATGAAAGCTATGGACGATGATAATAATATATTCATGCAATTGGTTTCTGGAGGCCAAACAGCCAATTTACCCTTGGAATGTGTTCATTCAGATAAGAGCACAAATGATTCTGAATCTGATTGCAGTTGGGAGGAAGGTCTAGTTAAGGAAATTTCTGAAATTCCAAATGATTTTGCTGATATAACTGCAAGTCCAAAAAGTGACTTGAAGAAAAACCAATTGCCTTTAGCTGAGAGCAGCTATGGAGTAGCTGATGTGGATTGGGAGGAAGGGGCGTGTCACAATCCTGACACAAGTTCTGAATTTCTAGATAAACCTGTAAAAGATGTTTCAAGAGGAATGCTTGAGGAAGAAGCTGATATACAAGAAGCAATAAGGAGAAGCCTTAAAGATTTGAAGGAACAAAACTCTTCAACCAATTCTTCAGCAGTTACAGAATTAGAGAGATCAATGAAAGATCAAATCTCTGATGGGGTTATTTTGCACAAACTGGTGACAAATACTTGTGTTCATTTAGATAATGATGCTGAGGAAAGTCCATCATGTAATGATGGACAGCTGGATAATCACTGTAAAGAGGTTCATTTGCAGATCCCTGATTCTTCAAAGAATAATCTTGATTCATATAATTTATCTGGTTTAGATTTGGATGGTGAATCATCTCTGATAAGTAGAACAGAAGATGAACAGAATGTAATGACTTCACAAAGAGGCAACATTCCACCTGGCAAACCTTCTGATGGTCACCCAAGTTGGTTGGAACAATCTCTTGATGCTAGTTATGAAGTCCAAATTAAATCTTGTTCAAGAATGTCCACGGAGGAATTGTGTGAGATCAGGCCTAATACCAGCAGTAAAATTCCAGATGATGGATCTAAAGTTGTTGTTGGTTCCTTGAATCATGACAGTTGCCATATATCCAGATCAAGTGTATCTCCCGAAAGAGGATATAATAATTCATTGTCAGGAAATAGCTCCTTGATGGAAGAAATTATAGACACTGGTGTGAAATCACAGCAGAACAATGCTGAGAAAGATAATGTTACACCTGATCATATTGGATACAGTACACAGATCTTAAACAATCAAATGGAAGTATCAGAAGCTAGTCTGGACAAAGAAATATCTCTCCTTAGACAAGAACGTGTGAACCTTGGAAATGAGCAGAGGATGCTTGAGCGAGATGCTGAATCTGTGAACAATGAGATGTTTGCCGAGTGTCAGGTGCTCTTCAGTCCTTTCTGGTATTTTAGGAGAAATAGTTTAAGAATCTAACCTATATAGTTTCTGTATTCTCTGCGAGTTTATGTAATTTTATGCTTAAAATATCATCCTTAGAATATTATACTTGTTTTCCCACATAACTGATAACATTTACTAAACGTAGAGATTAAAGGACCCTCCAATTATTGTGTTCTTCACGTTTCTATTAGGAGCTTCTTCCCTCACCTTGGCAGTTTCATAGGCATAAAAACTACAGTTTGGTAAACATCAATACTATCCACTTGGCAAAAGGTGTATTTTAATTGTTATCTGTTCAATCCTGACCTACGATGCAAGCAATGTTAACACACACATGCAGCTCCTCATTACTTTTCTGAAAAATTGCAGGAACTGCTTCAAATGTTTGGTTTGCCTTATATTATTGCACCTACAGAAGCAGAAGCTCAGTGTGCTTATATGGAAATGACAAACCTTGTTGATGGTGTTGTAACTGATGATTCTGATGTCTTCTTGTTTGGAGCTCGAAGTGTCTACAAGAACATATTCGATGACCGGAAATATGTTGAGACATACTTCATGAAGGTGTCTGTTCGTTTAACTTATCAATCAATAGCTTGTAGTTTCCATATTTTAAGTAAATTTATACCTCTAATTATCTCAAAAGCTTTGGTTCCACTTCGTCTATACAACATATTTAGCAGAAGATCGAGGGCTAATATGCTGGGAACAGACTGGAGCAGAAAGTTCCATGTTGTACTGTATTGTACCCAGCCTGTGCCAACATGCACCAGCAACACATCATCATAGAAGTACTTTTGCATTTTAGTCCTCTATTGGCAAGGAACATACACTTGAATTCTTAGCTAATTAATTATTCATTTGTTTGCCTTTGTCATTAGCAAGTTATGCTGCTTTTGGTAGATTGTAGAGCCAGTTCTATTTGATGTTTGGTGCATAAAACACATTCTTGTAGAGTTGTAGTTATGCTCAAATAGAAGAATGCTTGAATACATCCCGTAGGTTTGTGATTTTGCAAATCTTTGTTTCTCTTATCTCAGGATGTTGAGTGTGAGCTTGGCTTGGATCGAGACAAACTAATCCGTATGGCATTGCTTCTTGGAAGTGATTATACTGAAGGAGTTAGGTAAGCTGCAATGATTCCTTCAGTAGGCTTGCACATGCATTTGATATATTAATATAATAACATATTAAATATTTAGTGCATATTGCAATGAATGTTCTCTATGTCTATGATACTTAAGCATTAATCTAGGCTACATACTTTTTACCATAACGGAAAGGTCACCAAATTCCAGTGACAGCTGAAGAAATTTTGTTAATTTCTACTCCAGCTATGATGAAGGGTTTTCCTAAGTTCTTACTTTGTGAATGAATGAGTGGATTTATACACTATGATGTAATTTTTTTGAATATATACTTTGTGGAAGATGGCTATTCCCGTTAATAAAGTAAATGAACTAAAACTTACCTATATCAAATAAACTAAATCTCTTAAATATAGTATGTGGATATTTACATTTCTTAAGCAGTTTAGGTTGGCTACCCACTGGGAACCTTTATAACTCCAAAATGTCCCTATATATTCTCATATTATATGTAACCTAATAATATTTCAATGCTTAGTAGTTGTTTTAACAATTGAACCTAATTTTGTTTTTTATGTGATTATTAGATTTGAAAGCTCTATGACCAATATGTGGACATTTCTTTTCTTTTGCTTTGTATTTCTAGGTAAAGGGAGTGAATCGGTCAAGTTTGTAAATTAAAATGGGCTTCAGAGAATTGTTATTGATTTTTGGGGCTGAATGTATTAATCAAGTGATTAAGTCTCTTCATGCAATTGTTTTTAAGAATTTCTCATTTCTTCCTAAAAATTGATCACTTGAGCACTGCTTATTTATCATTTAATTATGCATGGATGAAATGCTTTGGAATTTCCACTTTTAGTCCATTATTGAGACTCGTAAGCCATAATTTGACATTTATGTATCTTTCGATCTTACAATATCAAACAGGCTCCTAATAACCTATTGTGTTTGCCTGTCTAAAGGTTAATTATATATGGTGAGTTTGAATTTGGGTACAATGGTTTTGGGGATGATCCGGTATCAGAGGTTCAAAAGTACCAATTACTTAGTAAAAACTTGAATGCTTTCTGCAGATCCACATATTTTAGGATTACATGGACACAAAAGTATGTGCCTTCTATGAATCTTATTCCAAAAAAAGTGATGGTTCCTTTCAACGGGGTTTGATACATCATATAAAACAACTTGAAGGAATCAACAGAGTAAAATGAGATTGTCAAACTGTGCTTATGGAAAATGAATAAATGTTATGATTAACTTTCAGCAAACTAACCAGTACAACAATTTTGATGAACCACCAAGTGCATGAGTTCATTAAGCATAGGCATGCAAAACATGCCTTTGCATCATGCTTGACACGTGGGCTTGATTTGTATGAGGGGGAGGACAGGATAAAGAGATATTCACAAGCTCCAGTACTTTCACTTGAAGAATGCAATTTGTATGGAAGTAGGACACCAATCCAGTCATGTTTTTTAATTTACATAGTGTGATTAGGTTCAATAGGTTCTGATTTTATACGAAAATTTTGATTGGTTTTTTAATCAGATATAGATGGGGAGGGTGCTATATGTACTTACTATTCAATATTTAAGTTACAGCAAAATGGGCATTGTCGAATGGTTCTGGCAATGGTTCGTGTTGTATTGTGCTGGCTGGCACAATTAGCTTAATGCTTGAACAGGAAAGCAAATAAGGAAAAAAGAAAAGAAGAATAAACATCCACCAGGGGTTTGCTTTTGATGCAGGTTAAACCTTAAGCCATTGAGAGGAAGTGTGAGAGGCAGGCATCACTTGCAATCTCTTGACTCTGAAGTTACCTTGTGGCAAAGTTATAAAAAAAATAAAAAAAAAAGCCATTAGGCAAAATGTGACTATAGAGAGCACAAACACAAAGTCTCCATGCGTGGGAGGAAATTTACATAGGTAATTCTGAATTGGGATAACTTAAAATGTGGTATCTATAGTTGGTTTGGTTTGCTTTTGTTCAGGATAAACTTGCATTATATAGTGGAAGGGCAACTTCAAACATTCTTTGGGAAAACCTTATCCCATTTGTTGTTGCATACACACATCTAATGTTGGCAAGGGAAGTGTTGCCTATATGGTTGAAACCATTTAACACTCAAAATATTTTCTTAGTATGTTAGTTGGGAAAGAAAATTGATGGCGACATGATCTTATTGCTGGTTTTCAGTTCTTTTCCTGGAAGAATCCTGAGGGGACACAATACCTGAAGAAAATAAAGGAACATCTGGAAGGACCTTTGATCTGCTGATCTTTTCTTACAGAATCAGTTTCAGAGAAATTAACAAAATGATTAGTGAACAAGGAAAAGAACAAGTCAGCTGCTTATTTTTTTCTTATATTGTCTTAATTGTACAACAAGTTTGAAGTTATGTTATGGAATGGCCGTGGAATTATGGGATCAGAGGTTGTACATGATTTTGCCGTCAGTTATAAGAAATTTTTATTGGCAATATACTCATCTGTTTTCTTACATCCATCCTCTTTTTAATCAATTGTCCTATGCTATTCTGAAGTCCTAGACTATTAGGTTGGACCTTTATAACTGTTCCATTAAAGCAGGAAGGTTACATCAAATACAATTGTTTCAAAGTAGCTAGTTCTCTTGATTGTTCTTTACTTTATTTTAAGATGATAACCTAACATCATGGAGTCACTTAAGGAATTTGATTTGTTCCTTTGGTGCACAGGCAATTATGATTCTTAGGGCAATGTTGGATGAACTAATTGTTCATGTGAAAGACACATGGACAACTGGTAGTTCTCGTTAAGCACATGTAATGCATGTTGATTATAGGTGAATCATAATGATGAGACTTGGTGTTGCTGGTCGAATTCAGTTGGTTTTGATTATAAGCAAAGTTCGTTGTATCACAGTGTCCCGCTCGATATAGGCGGTATGTACTGGTCCGATAGGGGACCAGTTTGGGTGGTACATCGGTACATCCTCATGTACCATGTGTTGGTACATTCGGTATGGTTCGGTATAACGTAGTATGTACGGTACTGATAGCTGGTCGGTATACCGGTATGGACCGGTAAGACGAATCATGATTATAAGATCAGAGTTTTTAGGTGTTTTATCAAGTGTATCTCAAAACTGATAAGTATCCTTTTATACCAGAAATTTCTGTAAGGCAAACACAAGATGTATTGTATATGTGACCATGGGTTGGATCTATTTTTCCTCCCTTAAAACAAAGGGCAAACTTTATAAGATGTCATGATCTAGAACTTTGTTCTTCTATACTACATTCTATTTATTAATTTTGTCTTTCAAATTAAAGAGTATCTGGGATATACCTGGGTTCTAAACTTGAATGAAAATTGCTTCATGGCATATAATACATTGCTAAGAGCAGATTATAAAGTATCCAAACTTGGGAGGAGCAAAAATGTAAAAATAGGACTGATGAACATTGAAAAGGAAACTGTGCTAATTTATTTTCACTTCTTTAGTTTTTGAACTGTTGTCAACACTTAGTAGGACCTAGTGGACATAAATAAATACTTAAAGCTAATCTTACATATGCGCTTCAGGTTTACCCTTAAATAATCTCTTGTTGCGTCAAAGATGGGGAAAAGCAAATTAGTTTCTAGAACTAAATCTTACTGAACATATCTGCTTTATTGTGTGCTTTCCTTTTCTAATAGTTGAGATGAGAAACCGCTGAGAAGATTGTTTGCTATATTATCTATCTGACACATAATTCAATTGATTTGTGAATCTGTCCCTTTAAGTTCTAATCCATCTTGTGAATGCCCAGATGAATTGTGAATAGAATGATCAATGATCTGTGTGGTTTGATAAGTATGAATTGTTGGTTATGCATTTTTTTAGCTGTAATTGGTAAATATTATTTGTATTCTGCTTTCTGTTGGAATCAATGGAATCAAATTTCTTATGGATCTTTGCCAGTTCTACATCTCTGGAGATTATTAGATTATCTTTAGATAGTTTTTGAGGATTAATATGTTGCTTTATCAAGTTAACTGGAAATGTAGAATTGCCGTGTATTTGTAGATCTAAATCATTTAATCTTTCTACTGCAGTGGGATTGGAATTGTTAATGCAATTGAAGTTATACATGCATTTCCTGAGGAAGATGGCCTCCAGAAATTTAGACAATGGGTTGAGTCCCCAGATCCAGCTATATTAGGAAAACTTGTTACTGGTAGCCATTCAAACAGATCATTGAAAGAAAACAATAATGGTGCTGATGCAATAAAAAGAAGTTCTCAGGGAGATGCATCTGAAGAGTCTGTTTCAAGGGGTCATGATGATGAAAAACCTACTGACAATGAGGCAATTAAAGACATCTTCATCGATAAGCATGTGAGCTTCAATCCGCCTATGGTTGCCCTGATATTTTTATCAGTTATATTTTATCTCTGAAGTAAATGTTCAGTTTAGGTTCTTAAATATCTTACATTGAAATGCAGAGAAATGTGAGCAAGAATTGGCATATCCCTCCATCTTTTCCTGGTGAAATGGTCATTAGTGCGTACACTTCACCACAAGTTGATGAATCAACAGAGCCTTTCATGTGGGGAAAGCCAGATTTGCCTTTACTTCGCAAGTGAGTTACTGCAAAATTTGATTGTAATGACCAAATTATTGTAACAATTTATTCATAATTACCAACATTGATCCTAAATTTAGCTTGTTTTAAGAAGTAGGAAGATAAACACTGGTAGATATCTGTAACCGGGTATAGCCCAAAATTTAGTTTGTGTTTTCTGACATCTTGTGGAGTTAGCTAGACATTGAAATTCAGCTTTGCCATAAAGATAAAAAAAATCTAATTGGCATGTTAGAGTTTCTCACTGATACACTTGGCACTAGGGTATAAGCGGTACTTTCTACTTTCTTAAGCATTGTGCTTGACATTGGCACCTAAAGATAAAGATTCAGACAGGTAAATTCCTTGCACTGCAAAATTGATTCCACACATACTGTGACAAGGAATTTAATTTTGGATGTACCAATTGGTTTGAATTGGTGTTTACCAGCCTGATCAAGGAGTGGTACAGGACCATATAGATTGGTACCAATTGGTTTTTATTGTTTGATTTTGTTTTTTCTGGTAATACAGGATGGCATAGGTCAGTTTCTTGCCTAGTTTGTTGATACCATACTGGTCTTACTAGTTACTGTTGCCAGTAACCTAGTTTACGGATACCATACTGGTCCTACTAGTTACTGAAGCCAATTAAGTACCATGACTTCAATTCATGTAATGTGAAGTTGTAGGTATGGAACACGTTTTTTTTATGTAGTAGGAGCATTAAACCATGGTATGCAAGAATTAACCGCTTCGGTATGGGCGGTAGTATTCGGATAGGATACCATACGCTGACCGGTCGATATCGTGTTTTTATTTTTTAAAAAATTATTTTTTTGTTTTTTAATGGGCGAATCGAATTGCCCAAGAAGGGAGTCGGCATCTCCCTCGGCAACGTCGCCCGAGAAGGGAGGCGATGTCACACGGCAACATCGTTTTTTCTTCTTTTTTTTTTAACATGCGACGTCGCGTCGCACGGGCGACGTCTCCCTCGGCGACGTCGCTCAAGAAGGGAGGCAACATCTCCCGAGGCGACGTTGTTTTTTTTTTTTTATATGCGACATCGACGTTCGCCGGGTATACCGAAACATACCGTTCGGGTTTTTAGAGATGTAGGTACGAAATTGCATACCTTGCATTAAACCATTGGTTTTAAGAATCTTTTCAATATAGTTCTGTCTACAATGTAACCTTGTGTATTTTTATATTGAATTCTGATAAGACGGTGCCTTAGTTCATAAGATTGCTAGCAATTGCTCTAGAAGCCTGTCTGAATTGCAGTAGAAGTGCAGCAATTAGTATTCAGGAGTAAATCTGGGGCACTTTGACATAGACTGGTACTAAAGATAGAATGGGAAATTGATAAGAGTTTCAATTGATATGTAACTTTAATAACTTTCTCATTGTCATATTCTTAATTGTCTCATTGTTTGAGGCAAATATTAGGAAATTACAATAGCTTCCTAAGGAGGAGAATATGTATTCAAAAGTTCATTTACATATATTTATTTGGTTTAGGTATTATTCCTGGGTTAGTGAGCTTGTGACATAACTATAGATAGCAACCAATAGTGTTGTCATGTACCTTGTCAGAGTTTGGCCATGTGCAATTCTTGCGCTGGCATTTTACTGTAGCATGCTATATGGTTTGCTTGAAAATGCATGGTATAAACCAAGGACTGGTTTTGAGTACCAGACCCGTTTTAGTGATCTGGTCAGACTGGTTGATATTGGTGTACAGACATCGTATATCGCTTCATAATGGCGTTTCGAAGATGAAGAAGGAGAAGAGGAAGGAAGAAAAAGAGGAGGTGAAGGAAGAAAAAGAGGAGGTGAAAGAAGAGAAAGGAAGAAGAGAAGACGGAGGAAGGGTAGGAAGGAGGAAGAGGAAGGAAGAAGGGGAGGTTGTGGACGAAGAGGAAGGAAGAAGGGTAGATTGTGGAGGAAGAGGAGGAAGAAGGTAGGAGAGGAAGTGGTGGAGGAGGAGAAGGAAGAAGAGGAGGAGAAGAGGAGGGAGTTCACCGGGGAGATAAATGACGACGAATGGCGGTGGCATGGTGGCAGTTGTGTCACAAGAATAGGGCAGCGACGAGAAGAGGGCTTCCGTTCATGAGCCGTAATCGTTGTTTGAAGGCTTTTTTTTATGAGTTGGATTAGACAGCCCAAAATGGGGGCGGACTGCAGACAGGTCCATGCATAGACTGGTACATACCATTTCAGGTGGTACAATGGTCCTTGGTATGAACAAATTATTGTTGCGTCGTCTATGTTAACTACATTCTTCAAGGACTGGCATGGATTGGATGGGATTATCTTAGTGAAACATGAGTGCTTGTGCTTAATCCCATATGCACAGTTCGGCTGCAACAACTGGCATGGTAATCCATCTTAATAGGAAACCAGTGTCAGAAATAAAAGAAGTTGATATAATTATTTTATATAGTATTGCTAATTGCTAATGATGTTGGCAGTGCTAGAGAAAACAAAGGATTTAAGTTTAGGTGAAACACAACATTTTGCCTGAAACATGTTCCACTGAGGAAACAAAAAACTGAACCCCTATTTTGAGTTTCCGTGTCAATGAAAGAACTGGATCAAACTGGTAAATTCATACTTTAAAAGGAGGCAACAATTTTCTTTATGGTTCTGGGGTTGCACACTTCAATGCACTTTGGCTGTGTTGCAAGGGTAGAATCAACTGCTGCTCTGAATTTATCAGGGGCTGGGGTCATGCAGGGGATAAAGAATAGTTGCTACCCATATTTACCACACAATCTTCAAAAAGATGTCAAAGAGGAAGTTTTATCATGGAAAGTGGGATGTGGGCTTAGAGGGTACAGGTTTCTTATTTTGGTGATTTAGTGCTAGGATGTATATTTTGTTTTTCTATTTTTATAGCATGACAGCTGTGCTGTTTGGCATGCCATGTAATGGTTTGTAATGGCGGCCAGCAGGAACCTCAAGTGTCCCCAGAATTTAAATCATTGGATAAAACATCTGAAAGTATTCCCTTTTGTGATATCCTAACAAAATAAATCGCTTACTAAAAAACTTTAGTTCTTCGTGATTGTAAAAGGTTGCAAGGAGTGATAATAATGATGGAGAAGAAAGAGTGAAATCCTCCTCGGGTGAAGGATTCTTGGGACATAAGATTGAGAACATGTTGAGGCTTTCCTTTATATTTCCTTGAATAGCTTAGATTTGTGATGATCAAATCATGCAGATCTCTGATCAAATTTTGAATCATTATATTAGAAGACTATTATTTTGTTTCTTTGCTTCCAAATGCTTGAGGAGGTGACTGGCAATAGTCTCCATTCTTTTGGTGAGTTACAAATGGTGATGATGGAAGTGAGTTTTCTGGTGGAAGGTGGTGGATGAGGTGAGAATTTTCTTTGTTGGAATAAGTTTCAGATTGATGTATTGCATGAGGATGAGATGCTCCTGGTATACATGCGTGGTAGAAGAGATGGTGGTATGAGGCAACTTCCTAGAGGCTAATATCTCTTCAGCCTGAATCTTGTTTGAATAAGGCCAACTACATGAAAATTTTGAACTTGGTAGGTGGTCTGGCTTTTTAAAGTATGCACAGACATTGGAAAGGAGAGAGTATCTACGAAAACACTACCCTTCAGTTTTATCATGATAATCTAGGGATTTAGTTTAAATCTGAAGCGTGGGCTGCCTCCTTTTACAGAAGCAGATGATATACGAGTCTAGACAGACCGAGTTTCTAAAACTGTGATTCATTGAGATGATTTCACTCTCTCTAAACTATGCAACACTAATCACTGGGGAGAGTAGCGATCTGGGAATCAGTTGTTAGAGAGGTATAGCTGCACCAAATTGTTTAGATTGTTACTGTACAAAGGAAGCTGTTTTGGTGTTTGAGGCTAGTGAACAAGAATTTGGATTGGGGAAAAGGCAGAAGAAAGGAGAAGAGGGAAATGAAAACAAATATCCAAGCTGACAAATCCCATAGCTAAAGATGGAGGATGAATTTCAATCAAGTCCATGTTGACTTTGCTTTCCAAATATATGTTATCTTTCTTCTTCTAAAACTTCCAAGTTTTCTATATCATTGATGTTGATATGTTAGAAACATTGAGAATAGCTAATATCAACAGTCATATGTGATTTTAACAACATTGTAAGATAAGTATTTAGGCTACTAGATTATATCCTACTTACACTAAAGCATTTGTTCCTTTTGCCTCAAAAGTCATTTTTTATATTTATCCCACTCACCTTTGTAAATGTCTGTAGGTTGTGTTGGGAAAAGTTTGGATGGGCTACTCAGAAGGCTGATGAATTACTTGTACCTGTTTTAAAGGAGTACAACAAACACGAGGTTAATATTCAGTACTTACCTTCATCTTGTGGAACAGTTATAGTTGAATTACCTTTAAATTATTGTTTTGTTCTAGTTTTGGTGTGTAGGATTTAATTCAACTTATAATTTTTCAGCTTCCTTAGCTTCTTAGTTGAAAGCTTAGTTCTTTCTTTGCCTTCTTGTTTTCAGTTACTTTTCACATTTTCATAAGCAATGTTGTCATTGCAAATATTATTTGTTTTTTTTTCTACTTGATTATGATAAATTTGCTTAGTTTTATCACATCATTCTCAGATATTTGACAGCTAATTTGTATTTACCTTTCTCATTTAGTTGTTTCTGATTTAAGGCATGCCCCCTGATGATTGTTGCTGTATGTTCCATTTTATCTGCTTAAGAAGTTGGGCTGAACTCAGAAGTTCTTAATCCAACTTTCATTCTCTTGTTCTTGATACAGACGCAGTTGCGGCTGGAGGCTTTTTATACATTCAATGAGAGGTTTGCAAAAGTACGTAGTCAACGAATTAAGAAGGCTTTGAAAGGAATTACAGGCACTTTGTCATCTGATTTGACTGATGAATTTGTCAAAGAGGGGCCCAGTTGTAGGAAAAAAAGATGCACAGGACTCTCTACAGGAGAGGAATATAAACCTGAGAGTTCTACTGGTGGTGGCAACTCTAAAAGGGGTAAGAAAGTTCTGAGACAATCGAGAGGGCAGAAGACTGAGAAAGAATTTATTTATTCAGAGGATCTGGCTGGAGAGTCACTTATACTGGAAAAAGATGATATAGATGATACTAGTGTTCTGAGTCTGAATACGACAGTTAAAGGGAGAAGGGGAAGGGGAAGAGGAGCAAGAGGAAGGGGAAAGGGCAGAGGTAGAAGCAGTCCAATAAAGGCAGACTCTGATTCTACTGATGATGGCGATGATTATAATGCCAATGTTCAATTGGAAAATCACTCCAAGGTGCCTGAAGTTCTACCAAAGTTGCGCAGAGTAAGTTTGCTCGTGTCATATCTATGATATTGCAATGCTGATGCACTCATCTCTTTAGATTACTGGTTGTGTTTCCTATTTTTTGTTGTTAAATTCCAGACAATTTTTCTGTTTTAAATACTTCCTGAAAGAAGACTGCCATCACTCAGCTAGTTGGATAGTAGTTGTATTGTTGTTTTTAAACTTGCTTCAATACTGTTAAACAGGGTTTAACTTGCAGTATGGTTATACCAGAACCTCTCACTACGTGAATAAAATAATTTAAAATTGCTTAACATGTTGGTGTTGGTGGTACACCATTATATGGGTGTGATCAAACTGGTACGATATGGTCATTGCACCTCAATATTTTTAACCTTGCTCTTCAGTTTATCTATATGCATATACATTTATATTAACATAACTTTTGTCATTAGCATCTTTTGACTTTTCTTTTTGTAACATATCTGATTTGTTCCCATCAACTTACAATTATCCAGTCGATGAGGCCGTCGAAGCAAGTGCAATATGCGGAAGAAGATTTTGAAGTTGATGAAAGTAATGGAACACTGAACCTGAGTGGTAGTAAGTTGCTAGGAGTTGCGTCAGAGCAGGAACCAATTGAGAATGACAGCAGGAGTAGAGTTGGAGATTTATCTGATGTTGACAAAGGAGCACATACGTTTTCCGAGGATCGCTCATCTGGAGAGTACCTGTTCTCAGGAGGTGGATTCTGTCTGGATGATAATGATTTACACGGTGATGCGATCCAACTGGCTGCCAGTCCAATTCAGGGTTCAGCAGAGATGGATCGTGAAGATAGAGATGGCCTCAACCAACGTGCTCTGGAGGATGACACATCTCGAGGCTATCTTTTCAGTGGAGGTGGGTTCTGCATGGACGAAAGTGATGAACAAGTTGACGCAACTCGACCGACTTCAAGTCAAATTGAGAATTCAAGGCCCTCGAGGGTAACCTTTGACATCTCCCAAGATCCTCAAAATTTGTCGGGCCATTCTGTGCCTGACGATACGAAGCAAACATCAGAACCTCTTCAAGATAGTTCATCGCTGGTTGAAAATATTACTTCTTTTCGGGATGGTGAAAGCAACCTTGGCTTGAGTGCTATGTCTTCACTAAGACGGAAGAGGAGGAAAACATAACATTCTGCCCAAGAGGGTCATCATCCATAAGAAGTTGCAGGGGTCAGTTGGCGGGTGGGTTTTCGAGTGTGTTCAGTTAGTGACCAAGTGTTCCTTTCAACCTGAGAAAGCTGCAGAGGCTATGGTAGCTTAAGCCCTCACTTTCCCCGTAATATTTAATATTTCTCTAGCTATTTTGTTTGGATTGTACATAAATTATACTCATTAGGGAAATATGGAACAAAAGTGTCAAATGTATACGATGTAGCAACACGTAGAATATCAAAAATAGGCATGTTTCTTCTTTTTTCCTTTTTAATATTTCCATGGGGAAGGGTATTAATATCTGTGTGAACCGGTGGTAAGAGAACGGCAAATCCGACATCTTTGAGTAGGAATGTCACCAGACAATGAACTGCCCGACAGCTAGTTGCATTAGTCTTTCATATTTCAATGGGTAATTCTTGTCTTTACAATTTGTTCTTTGTAGGTTGTTTTCTGCTACATGCTTTGCCTAACATTCTTGAGAAACTTGTGTAACAGGAAGATTCCAAATCTGTCATCCAAGCCAGGTCGTCCGCAGCAACGGGTTAATGTTATCAGTCTTCTAAATGTCCCCGTCTTCTGATCATCATCAAGTTTTCCTCTCGACTGTTGTCAACAAAAGGTTGAGCATGCTTGTAAGTATGCAAAACACATAAATATTTCCTTGTATTATGCAGCAAATCCATTTGTCTTATTGCCAATACGATTGATATCTGATCACATTTTTCCTTGGTTTTTTTTTTTTGATGTGATTGCTCTAGTGTTCCTTGTGATTGTTACCATGTTATGCAATCAAGCACATCCATGCTTCTCATTTCTATGCAATTTAGGCTGCTATTGTAACCCTTCTTTTAGGCATGCAATGTTATGAGAAGGCTACTCCCCCTTCAACTATACGAGGAGCACAATTTGCAGGACGAAGCCTTCTCCTGGAAGATAAAAGGGTGTGAGGAGCACCAAAGAGAAGTGGACCAACGAGGCCCAACAAGAAGCATGGAAAAGCTCATGTTGTGCCACACGAAGAACTACCCGACACCTAGACAGGTCAGTTAAATCCATCTGAAGCCAATATTATAAGCTCTTCCGAGTGTACTTCGTCGTAGAATTTGCTCGAATAATGTGCATGTGAAATGCTTGCTAGGAAAGGGAAAGTTGCAGTCCTTCCACCGAGATAAAAAAAAACTTTGCTCGTGGAGGAGGAAGTTTTCTTATTTCATTAATTAGTGCAAAGAAAGATTTGATAAATTCGATCGATTTGACCCACGATCTTTGAAAAACTTCATATGAAAAGAATCATGTATCGATTAAAATTAACTCCCTTTCGCGTTATTTTGATTGCGGGCTTTTAACTTAAACAGTACACTCTTCTCTTTAGGTAAGAAGGTGAGGAGGAAGTGGAGCAATTTTAAAGTTTCTCTACTTTTAAAGTAAATTAAATTCAACCTAGGAAGATAGGGATATTAATAAGTAAATGTAAATTAGATTTTTATAGTAGTTCGGTCATTTAACTTATGCCTATTCTCGATTTTTCTTCACTTGTGGTGATCGATTTTTCATTAGTAGTCATTCTTCCAATGAGCGAAGACTAACTCCCTTTTACAGCGTTCTTTTCTTTTGATAGGCTTAGAAGGGAATCTTTACAAGCACACTCTTCTCGTTAGGTTGAAAACAATCTAAGTCTAGTGGAAAGATTTTTCAAGTGAATTTTATAGCGTTTCTCTACCTTTAAATTATGTGTTTGTGTGTTCAATCTAAGAATGAGAGGGATATTTATAGATTCTAATTTGATTCAAACTTAGAGCCAAAAATTATCCCTCTTGCGGTTTTTGCCTAATCAGATTGACCTCGTAGCCTCGATCTTCGTGGTGCAATTTTGCTTTTGTTGGCTTTTTGTTAGTGTACTAGGTGGTATCGGACCACTCACTACTCAATCTCAATCTTTGATGCTATTCTGGTATCATCGCTCGACAATTGTTCAATCTGAAAAGATTGATTCAAAACATAGTTAGATCATCAAAACATAATCAATTAGTTTCATAATCAAAAATCGAGATTCAACAAGCACATCATAACAACCACTCGCTACCCTTGGTGATGCTCGCCATCATCATAATAGTCGACTAAAAAGTTTTAATTAGGACATAATTAAGATATTAAAATTACTTTTTACCTATTATTTTTATGCTATTCTTGTATGAATTATATAAGTCAACATTTGGTCATGAGAAACTGTTCGCCTTGGGCATACCAACAAGATTTTGTCATAAAAAAAAAAAAACCTCTAAAAGTAAGGATGAGTCGGGAGGAAGTCTTTGGTTCTCTCTTCTTCTCGATCAACGTGGAACCAAGTATTCTTATTAACGAGCAATTTATAATTAGCCCTAGACAATCTCATAATTTATACGGTGATGAAAAATGTCACTCATCAACGATTCACATCTAACTGGGTTGTTGAGAACACAGGAACTGCATGCACCTCGGCTTGTGTCTGCAGTGCCCTCAGACCATGGAGAACAAGTTGTGATGGAGAACTTAACTTGTCATCTGCAACTACATGACGAGCTGCTGCTGCTGAGAAGTCACCGGCTACGAGAGTCACATCTCCATCTCACAAAAAGGTCGATCACATTCTCCTGGTAGGAGTTGGCGTTTGAATCTTCGGGAGTAGACGTAGGTCGGGATGACTGAACTACTATAAAATCGATTTGCACTTCTTTCTTTGTTGTTTACTTTCAGTGTAAACTACTTTACTTGGTCATTACATTCCTACGAACATTTATAAGTTAAACATCTTTCCGAAACGGCTTCCATCGAAATCAAAGTTTTCATATCGTCGATAATTTTATCGTAAGCACTAATTCACCCTCCCCCCTTAGTGCTGACTTGATCATAACAAGATTGACATATGAACACCTCTGTCTCAGCATTGAAGTTTGCCACCTCAGTAGCTCAGTTGTAGCAAGGAGTACTTGAGCTACGTTGGATGACGACTATGCCAACTTGGCATACGGTTGAGCCACGTCAACACATATTACACCCTCTTTGGTAGGTGATTGAACCATTGCTAAGCTACATTAGCATAGATTATTTCACCTTAGTTGCGATCTTCATAGGTAGCTATGTCGCCCTCCTAATTTTCCCTAACTACTTAAATCGTCGACAACCATGAGGACTTTGGTATAAATACATTCTCCTATTTTCACACCCCTAGTTTTGCTATGCCTCAAGTGCTATTAACTTGAGCATCGGAGGAACCGAGTCAAGCTACCTTCGACCTGATTCTAGCGACAAACTTTCCTCCAATCGGACAAGAACCGAAACCGAGTTGGATCAATAGTTAGATAATTTTCAACCCTACTAAGTTACGATAGTTTGATCTCGATTTCTATAATACGAAACTACGGGTTCAATTTTGATTTCTAAAATTTAAAACTGAAGCTAGAATGAGTTGTAAGGGTTCGGTTCTAGTTCTTGGAATCTAAAGTTGGAATTGAAATAAGTGATTTCAATTTAAGTTATATGCATAAAAAATAAAGATAGAGTTGAGAAGGTATGGAATGCTTGATTAAATATCGATCTATACAAATATGGAATAAAGTAGAAGATTGATAAACAATAATAGACCTCGATTATTATTGTCTAATGAGCTTTTATAATTGATTTAACTAAAAAACATTCTAAAGTACAAATAAAATATTTATTAATTTATAATTAATAAATCTATACTTGATTAGTGCAAATACAACCCGGATTAATTTGGATCTAGTCGAGATTTACACAAATTTTGGTCCAATTCGCATAAAATTAAGTTGTATTCGAGCTAAATAAATGCATAAGTTATTCAACATTATACATTAATTTTCGTGGTAAAAAATTAGTAAATAGCATTCACTTATAAATTGGTGAACGAAAAACAAAAAAGATGTCTCCATAACATTTCTTCCTATGTGCAACTAAAAAAAAAAGAGTTTATTACACCTCTTTTGTTAGATTCCTTATTAACATATATTTTTATTTTATTATTGATATAGAGATATGGATGATATCATATTAGCTCGATTCAATTTAAGTTATATGTATAAAAATAAAGATAAAGTTAAGAAGGTATGAATGCTTGATCATACATATATGTATGTATATATATATATATCGATCTATAATGGAATAAACTCTAAGAAGAATGATAAATAATAATAGACCTCGATTATTATTGTCTAATGAGCTTTTATACTTGATTTAACTAAAAAACATTCTAAAGTATAAATATTATATTTTTTAATGTTTTATATTAGGTTGATAATCTTATGTGACTCAATCGTTCTCTCAAGACCATATCACGAGGTGAATACTTTTTTCCATCAATTATAATTAAACATTCTTTCTAAATCATTAACGCTATGACTGTGAAGCTTATCTTCTAACGTCATCCTCCAATTATGATTAAGATATCACATTATTTTATTTGCTTGTTTATTTGTTAAATCCAAGGATGTCCACCAAAGTTGAAACTGTTTCCACCTACTTTAATAATTGAACGCTATCCAACAATGCTACCTACTCAAGAGAGGAAGTGGCTATGTGTTCTAGGTTTCATGCTTCCTATTATTGGGTTTTTATTAATTTTTTAATAAGAATAAGTGGTAGTGGAATTGCTTAGGACAACCCTACCAAACCCACTAAAATGGTAGAAAAAAGCATGGAAGTTAATTATAATAAGATTAATCGGACGCTAGTGATGATAAGGTCATACGTTTTCTGGCAAGTGATAAGGGATATTCTGATGTTGCCTCACGTAGAGACAATCAACGGACATATCAGCATAGAAATACCACCCACAGCCTGACGTAGGATGCCACGTTCGACCTGTCACCTCGGGTCGAAGCGATAGTTGCTCCACGCCGCCCGAAGCTACACGGAGCAGCCCATCCCCGAAGGTTCGGAATGACGTCGCATATGAACCGACCGTCATCCGGACTAAGGTACAGGCTACCGCCGATCAAGTGCATACGGTTGACCTCGGGCATGAATATAAAGCACCAAAGAGGAAGAGGAGGGGGGGGAGTGGTGGGAAGAGAAAAAATCATTCCCATATTGACTTAATAATCGAAGAGACGATCAGATCGAACCGAAATATACTCCAGTGCATCGACGATCGGACCAGGCCAAATCATCACGTCGATCAGTGACCGCGTTAGTTCGACAACAACAATTATCATAGTTAATGACAAATCCCAAACCCCAACACTTGGCATATCTAAGTGTAGGGCTACCCAACTCATATTAGATCAATTTTTAAGATCATAAATATTCTTTTTTACATGATCAAATTGTTTATAGTGTCATGGGTAGTTTGGATTTGATCCTTTTTTTTTTAGAGATGTGATACTTGAAAACCTCTGATCTTAAATGAATTCAATTATCTTTTAAGATAATTTTCTCAAGAAAAATCATTTATTCTCTAAATCAAGAATATTATAAAAATTTTCTCTGGATCCAAAATATTAATTATCTAGTTTGTATCGACTATATGATTCTTCTATTGTTATTGGGATCGATAAAAACTCAATATTTAAAATTTTATTTTATTAAAATTTATTAAAAAAAATACACATAAATATGTATATATATACACGACGCACTTTAGCTTTGGACTTCGTGCTGGTGTGATTAAAGGTTGGTTGGCAATCTCCCAATAGCTTTAAACTTTAATGGAGAAGCCAAACTGTCACGTGCTTCGTACCGAAACAGTCAATAGCAATCACGTGAATGTCATTTGCGTTGCCGTCACGCAAGCGGATACCTTCGAATGAAAACTCAACCCCTTTTATGTGGTCCAAAACCTGTCCCCGGTGGGACCCGCCCGTGGGGACGCGTCCAGCTTCAATCACGAGGCAGGTAGAGACTGCGGCGAAGGGAGTAGGAGTTACTCGGTCTCTTAGCTCCACCGTCGGTGCTTTAAAATTCGTGATCGAACTCATGGACGGCGGATCTTCGTCCCCCTTATTGTCGTGGGTAACACTTTTACGTGGTACAAAACCTGTCCCCGGTGGGACCCGCCCGTGGGGACGCGTCCAGCTTCAATCACGGAGCAGGTAGACGATGCGGCGAAAGCAATAGGAGTTACTCGATCTCTTAGCTCCACCGTCGGTGCTTTAAAATTCGTGATCGAACTCATGGACGGCGGATCTTCGTCCCCCTTATTGTCGTGGGTAATACTTTTACATGGTACAAAACCTGTCCCCGGTGGGACCCGCCCGTGGGGACGCGTCCAGCTTCAATCACGAAGCTGGTAGACGATTCGGCGAATGGAATAGGAGTTACTCGATCTCTTAGCTCCACCGTCGGTGCTTTAAAATTCGTGATCGAAATCATGGACGGCGGATCTTCGTCCCACTTATTGTCGTGGGTAACACTTTTACGTGGTACAAAACCTGTCCCCGGTGGGACCCGCCCGTGGGGACGCGTCCAGCTTCAATCACGGAGCAGGTAGACGATGCGGCGAAAGCAATAGGAGTTACTCGATCTCTTAGCTCCACCGTCGGTGCTTTAAAATTCGTGATCGAACTCATGGACGGCGGATCTTCGTCCCCCTTATTGTCGTGGGTAATACTTTTACGTGGTACAAAACCTGTCCCCGGTGGGACCCGCCCGTGGGGACGCGTCCAACTTCAATCACGAGGCAGGTAGACGATGCGGCGACGGGAATAGGAGTTACTCGGTCTCTTAGCTCCACCGTCGGTGCTTTAAAACTCGTGATCGAAATCATGGACGGCGGATCTTCGTCCCTCTTATTGTCGTGGGTAACACTTTTACGCGGTACAAAACCTGTCCCCGGTGGGACCCGCCCGTGGGGACGCGTCCAGCTTCAATCACGAGGCAGGTAGACGATGCGGCGAAGGGAATAGGAGTTACTCGATCTCTTAGCTCCACCGTCGGTGCTTTAAAATTCGTGATCGAACTCATGGACGGCGGATCTTCGTCCCCCTTATTGTTGTTTTCTTAGTAGTTTTAATTATATTGGAAATAAATAGATTAGTGACCAAAATCCAAAGAAATAATCAATTTTTTTTGACATTTTCTGCAGACAATTAAATCAATACCATGTTGCCATTGTTGCCCATTGACTCGATCCCTTGATGGCTTTCATGTTTATTATCAGCACAATTATATGATCTTTAAGTTTTGCAATGACATTGATCCATCCCTTTTTTTTCTAATTTAGATTTCACATAATCCAATTAAGCACGATTATTTATGATGATGATTATTATTTTTTTAAAAAAATAATAATTTTAACCAATTGTTTGAATTTTTTAAAAATATTTTGGAAGATATATTAATTGATAAAAAAATAACATGAAAGAAATATATTTTGGAAGACTGGTCAAAGTGTTGACTGTGTATTCCGTATGTAACCCGTGATCGCACACTGCCTTCGTCCACATCCCAACGAGGAAGACGAAGCCCCAAAACAACGGAGGAGGAGGAGGAGGAGGAGGAGGAGAGAGCGTCGAGCCTCTCCACATTTAGCGCCCACACCATCATCGTCGCACCCTCCTACATGAACCAGAGAAGAAGCGGCAGCGGCAGCGGCAGCTTCGACTCACTGTGATCCGAAAGAACAGACTTGTCTTTTATGATTTCCCACAGCAATGGCGTGGAGGAAATGGCCACAGATGTGATCGATGGATGGCGGTGGAGACGACAGCAGGATGCCTCTCTCACGCTCATCACGAACGATAAAGAAGGATCGCCGATTGGACACCATGGATTAAACAAGTCATGGAAGATCACTGTAGCGATGTTGACTGATACCCTCCGTACGTGCAGGTTCTGACACCCTTGCATGCCTCGATCCAAGAAGTAGATTTGCTATTCCATTCGGGAGCACAGTTAAAGATGCTCTGTTCCCTCCATCGGAGTTGCGGAAAGGAGGTGGGAGTAGGAGGAGGAGACGTTGTCTTCATCGACAGCCGAAGAAGAGCCCTCCTGTCCGTCAAAGAAACGGTGGCATGTGTGTGCGTGGAGAAGCAACAAGGTTGATGGTCCTGGGAGAGTTGGTGGCGGTGGAGGTGGTGGTGGGGCTTCGACGTAGTGTATGTAATCAATGTGCCAGTACAGTTTAGGTCAAAAGTTTTTGGGAGTGGAGATCCATAGAGTGCAGTAAAGAAAAGAGAAGGAAAAAAGAATCGAAAGAATTCAGAGGATGGCATCATTTCATCCTCCTAAGCTCTCTTCCCAACACTCCCAAGCATCATTCTCTCTCTCTCTCTCTCTCTCCTTTATTTTCCTGTTCCTTTTGTTCAAAGAGAGAGAGAGAGAGAGAGGAGTGTAGGATTAGCTCCCATCCCTAGGCGCAGGTTACGTGATTCCTTGGGCTTACAGGCAACCTGTGCAGGTGCATCCCGAGAAGAACACGCAGTCGATCGTCTTCCTCCCTCCTCCGAGTTATGGCGTGATGGATCCACTCCATGCCATGAATGGGAGGAGGGAACATTCCTGGTGGTGGACATGTTCTCAGCTCGGCTAGGTGCCACCTTTTACGGCAAAGAGATGCCAAAGTCGAGGAAACATCAATCATCTCAAATGCTTCGAGGCAAGCACAGGAGAAGGAACACAGTTCAACATTATTGACTATTATTCTGAGCTTGTAAACACATATCGACACAGGACGGGAAAGAACCAAACACAAGTCTCTAATCCTTGCAAGATGATGTAAGGAAGAGCTTTCTATCTAAATTGCACTTGCAACATATATAGCCTTTCACCTGAACATAGAACAGAGAGATTTGAGGAGGAAAAAAATAGTAAATTACCCCATGTTTTGCATGTATTTGCAGCCAACGTGAGGGAGGAAGGAACACCACAGGCGCACCGAGCAATGGCGCTTCTCTCCCTTCACATGATCGAGCAGCTGCTGCTGGTGTTCTCATCACTGAAGAAGGTGGTGTAGGGGTCGCTATGGTGGTGCGGTGTGGCCGCCGGAGGCGGCGGTGGCATGTTGTAGTACATCGGCAGCGGTGGCCGAGCGTAGCCCATCATCGGCTGGAACGCCCGGTCCTGCGCGTTCATCATCATCAACCTCTGCTGCTGCTGTTGCTGCTGCTGCTGCTGCTGCTGCCGCTGCATCATTGCGGCTATGTACTGCTGCTGGTATGGGTTGGCGTTGGCGGCCGCGGCGGCGATCACCTCGGGCGGTGGTGCCACCATCCCTCCCTGGTAATACCCGGGCGGTGGACCGCCAGCCGGGAGTCCTTGCACCGCCGCTGCCGCTGCCGCTGCGGCGGTCGGAATGTTCCCCATCTGGCCCATGGGGGCGTGCATGTTCCCCATCTGGTGTCCCATCCCCATGCCAGGGTAACCTTGGCCCATCTTGCCAGGATTGGCCATGGGAGGGCCCCCGGCACCGACTCCACTCTTCACCGGCCCCTTCGTAGCTCCATTGGCTGGATTGACGATGTTGCCATTGGTGTAACAGTTCCCAGCTTGGCCACCGCCACCGGGAGTGCCCTTCTTACTGTTACCACCATTCTTACCATCTTGTGGCACGGCACCACCAGCACCATCGTTCTTGGTGGCAGATCCACCACCCTGTTTTGGGTTTCCACCACCACCCATTTTAACGTTGCCATTCTTTGGCTCGTTGCCGTTGCACATGCCTTTGTTCTGAACCGGAACGCCGCCGGCCTTCTTGTCGCCACTTCCTCCCTTCTTATCATTCATGGCATTCCCATTCGGCGCCGCGACCGGCGGCTTGATCTTGAGGCTCTTGAAATCGTCGTCGAAATCGGCGTCGAAGCAGTCGAACTCGTCCATCTCGTCGTCATCGAAGTCGTCGTCGAAATCATCCTCGTCGTCGTAGTCGTCGCAGCCACCGGGGGGGAAGGCGGCGCTCACGGATTTGGGATCCTTGTAGGGTGGGAAATTGAACTCCTTCAGCTGCGGCAGCTGCAGATCTTTGGCCGCTTTCATCTGTTGCAGCTGCCGCAGCTGTTGTTGAAGCAGCAGCTGCTGCTGTGGCGTTGGCTGCGGGTGCTGACCCTTGAGATCTTTCCCTCCGCCTCCAGCCCCACCACCGCCATTTCCAGCCTTTTGGGCCGCCTTCCCGCTGTCCTTCTGTTGCCCTTTACCACCCTGTGGTTGTGGTTTCTGCACCTGGTTGCTGCCGTTGTTGTTGTTACCGCCACCCTTTGGAACCAGCAGCTCTGCATGCTTGCCGGCCTTGGCGAGCTTCTTAACGAGGGTGGCAGGATCGACGTTACCCGAGACGGTCACCCTCCCCTGCTCCGCATCTATGCTGGTCGTGTACACCCCTGAGACCCCAAAGCGACCCAAACCAGGGAACAACAAAACAAAAGGAATCAAGCCAGGAAGACACCATCAGAGAAGCAAGCGATTCCACAACGAAGTACCATCGACTTTGTGAAGCAGCTTCTTGACCTTCTTCTTACAGCCATCGCAGTGAATGTTCACCTTGAGAATGCACGTCTGCGGTCGAGAAACGAGAGCATCACAAAGACGCTGGGGAAGAGATCCGGAGTCCAGAAGAAGCAAAAGCAGACGCATACCTGTATCTTGAGGAACTTGATGTCTTCTTCTTTACTCATCCCTCCCACTGCTCAGAGGAACAACAGCAGAGCGTTGGCTGCGATGCTGGGGACAGGAGGAAGACAACAAGGGAGGGGAAGAGATCAAGAGGAACCTCACAGAGCAGCTCTTTATTCAGTGAAGTCTCATCACTCCAAGGAAAAGCTGGCCGAGGAGAGAGAGAGAGAGAAGGAGAAGGAGCTCAGAAGTGGGCGTCGGGGAACGCAGCATTTGGGCCATTTCTCAGGTGATGGGTGGCGCTTTAAAACACTGGGCTTCGTGCACGTGACAGCCACGTGCCCTTCCATTACCAAGCGAGATGAATAGATTGTGCATGATGGCTGGGGTCCACGTGGAGGGGCTGGCTATTATTCTTACAATTCCAGTGCAATAAGCCCCTTTTTTTATTATTCTTATAATAAAATAATTAAATGTTAATGCAAGCAGTATGTTAATTCGATTTAAATGGGGTGGATGGATGCAGATATCAGTAAATGTAGCAATAATTGTCAATTATTGTCAACAGCAGCAATTGATGAGCAATTTGGTGTGGTGGTGGTGGTGGTCTGTGGAGGAGCTGAGACTGCATTGGATTCTATGACCTCCAAGCCATGGCAACAGGAGGTGGAAGGAGGGGGGGAGATCAGGAGGCATTCAGCCATGGCAATCGCAGGAGAAAGCTTTGTGGCAACTGCAGCTTGCAGCTGCTTCCCATGCCATCAATGTGTTCTTCTTCCTCACATCCACCAAACTCCTTGTCTTGTGGCCTCATCCCAAGGCAGGCACAGAGCTTTGTCAGAAACATGACATAGAACCTGACTCTTCTGCCATTTGTGTCATCAAAGTTGTGGCCATTTACTTCCTGGTTAAGATGCATTTAAACTTTTTTTTTATATTTTACATCACACAAATTATTTTTTTTATCATGATAACAGAGTTGATCATGAGTTTATTTGATGTTTTTTTTAGTACTTGGGAAATACTAATTTATATGTGACAACAAATCCTAACAAGTGAAGTAGTTAGAATTATCAACCAATCTTTCTCCAAGGTAATATTTTTTTATGAAATATGTTATATTTCTCTTTATTTTGTGTGATATATACTCTTCATTTTATTTAGCTTATACTTTGCTTTGGATTTCTTTCACACATCAAGTTTTAATCAATTACATATGGCAAGAAATATTAAGGCTGAATTTTTGAAAATAAATTAAAATTAAAATTTTCATAAATAATATCCTAATTTTATTTGATGTTTTTTTAGTACTTGGGAAATACTAATTTATATGTGAAAGCAAATCCTAACAAGTGAAGTGGTTAGAATTATCAACCAATCTTTGTCCAAGGTAATATTTTTTTTATGAAATATGTTATATTTCTCTTTATTTTGTGTGATATACTCTTCATTTTATTTAGCTTATACTATTCTTTGGATTTCTTTCACACATCAAGTTTTAATTAATTAAATATGGCAAGAAATATTAAGGCTGAATTTCTGAAAATAAATTAAAATTAAAAAATTTCATAAATAATATCCTAATTTAAAAAATTTCATAAATAATATCCTAATTTTATTTGATGTTTTTTTAGTACTTGGAAAATACTAATTTATATGTGAAAGCAAATCCTAACAAGTGAAGTGGTTAGAATTATCAACCAATCTTTGTCCAAGGTAATATTTTTATGAAATATTTTCTCTTTATTTTGTGTGATATACTCTTCATTTTATTTAGCTTATACTATTCTTAGGATTTCTTTCACACATCAAGTTTTAATCAATTACATATGGCAAGAAATATTAAGGCTGAATTTTTGAAAATAAATTAAAATTAAAATTTTCATAAATAATATCTCAATCTTTGTCCAAGGTAATATTTTTATGGAATATGTTATATTTCTCTTTATTTTGTTCCATGTTTAATCAACACTTGTGTGTGATACTCTTCTTTGGATTTCTTTCGCACATCAAGTTTTAATCAATTACATATGGCAAGAAATATTAAGGCTGAAATTTTGAAAATAAATTTAAATTAAAAATTTCATAAATAATAAATCCTAATTTTATTTTATATTTCTCTTTATTTTGTTCCATGTTTAATCAACACTTGTGGAAATACTAAGTTTTTATATATGAAAGCAAATAAGGCTAACAAGTGAAGTGGTTAAATTATCATAAATAATATCCAATCATTTTGTCCAAGGTAATATTTTTTTTATGAAATATGTTATATTTATCTTTATTTTGTGTGATATACTCTTCATTTTATTTAGCTTATACTATGATTTGAATTTCTTTCACACATCAAGTTTTAATCAATTACATATATTCAAAAAAGAATATAAGAGCTGCATTTAGAAAATTTAAATGTCAATAAGCTATTTAGAAAATTTTCAAAGTTAATTTTTTTAAAAAAAATCTAAATATTAAAGTCAATAAATATATTAGATAATTTCTTAGGTCCATCCATGTCAAAATCTTTACTGGAGATAACAACAATGAAAGAATTACTCATGTTGTAGTTTTGTATGTGTTCTACAATTATGTCTTATTTGAACTGAAACAAGGGCTAACATAAATATTCTCATCAAAAAGTATATAAGAGTTCATGAAAATTATTATTTATAAAATTTTCAAAGTTAATTTTTTTAAAAAAAATCTAAATATTAAAGTTAATAAATATATTAGATCATTTCTTAGGGTCCATCCATTTCAAAATCTTTACAATTATGTCTTATTTGAACTGAAACAAGGGCTAACATAAATATTCTCATCAAAATGGAATGTAAGAGTTCATGAAAACTATGTTAGATTTAGAATAAATATGCACAGTCTTCAAAAAATTTATATTGTGATTTTAATATTAGTGACTGACAATAATATTTCTTTAAATGAAAAAGTATACATATATATATATATATCATTCTTATATTTTATACTGATGGAAGAAAACAAGCTTCCATTTATGAGGATAAAGTATATTAATCTATCTCAACTAGTATATTGAATTTGATCATGCAAATAATATTATTTTTAAAGGATAACATAAAAAAATGGCCTTGCAAGGTGAGCAGAGAGCAGTGCAGTGTATTCATTCACTCAGGCTTTTGCTGTGCTGGTTTTAATTAGCTGCACTTTCCAATGCAGTCCACAGTGGTCAAAGTCAAACCATTTAGCCAAAGCACTTCTCTCTCTCTCTCTCTCTCTCTCTCTCTCTCTTGTCTCAGTGGTGGAGAGCAGCGGGCCACTTTGATTGAGCTCCACCATGTCATCTCTCATCTCAACGTTTTTGCATTGTTTTGAAGGGCTTGCAGATGAAATGTAACGCATAAGATTGAATCCAGTCCCAGTGAAGGGCACCGACTCGGCGGTGGGTTCAGCGAGCATCATGAGGACATGGCGGCAGACATGGAGGCAGGAATCATGGAGGAGGTCAGCCGGTACGCTGGCTGTGGGACTGACGAGCATGGGGCGCATGTGTTCGACTGAATGCCGGATGGGGACACGCCACTGCCCGCCCACCCCCACTCCTACGCCTCGGTTCACTCATTCGAGGTTGGTGGCCGTTCAGTGTCCGATCTATGATTCTGCTCCGGCAGAGGGCATGTGAGAGACCCATGCACCCATCGCACGCTGCAGAAGCAATCATGCAAGCCATTCTGCGATCAACGCTGCAAGCAGTCCGAGACACTCCTCTTCGAGTGCGTTCTCGAGACACTTCTTGCCAGTAGTTTACTCCTCTTCTGTTTGCTATTGGGGTTGAAGTGACGAGAGGGAAGAAGATGAGACCAAAAGCAGCAGCAGCAGCTGCAGTGGGAAGAAGAAGAAGAAGAAGAAGAAGCATCGTCTCCGACAGCAGACTTTGTTTGACGCTCGCTTTTTGTCGGCTGGCCTCCGTTTACGTCTGCTTGGAAGTATTTAGATATGGAAATCTATCGAATGATAGTTTAAATATTTTATCTTTGATAGGTGAATGTAATAATAATAATATATATATTTTAAAAATTACATCAAATGATATATCATTTTATATAATAATACACTAATCAACTCGGATGTCTCAACAGAGATAATAAAAAATATTTTCAATCCATGAGTTCCTAATGATATATATTATTTAGAATTTGAATTTTCGTAGAATTAAATTATGAGTCAAGTTCAATTCATTTTAATCTTATTAATATAGGGTTGATCTCTTAATTCATCTCTATCCCCCATCTTGTATGAATATTTTGATATGCTCATCGTCTTTTTTTCTACTTTTGAAGATTATATTGTGGGTCTGCAGAATGATTTATCTTAATAATAGTAATATAATTTTATCATTTTTGATTAGTGTTTTAGATATAGAAATTTATCGAATGATAGTTTAAATATTTTATCTTTGATACGTGAATGTAATAATATATATATATATTAAAAAATTTGTATAATAATATACTAATCAATTCGGATGTCTCAACATACATAATAAAAAATATTTTAATCCATGAGTTCCTAATGATATATATTTTTTAGAATTTGAATTTCAGTAGAATTAAATTATGAGCCAAATTCAATTCATTTTAAAAATATTATCATCATATTAATATTGTAGATATAGAAATTTATCGAATGATAGTTTAAATATTTTATCTTTGATAGATGAATTTAATAATAATATATATTTTTATAAATTTTTTTAATAATTATTATCCATAATGCTCACACGTGTATTTAAACTTGAGAAATATCATTTTTTGTAATAATACACTAATCAACTCAGATGTCTCAATAGAGATAATAAAAAAATATTTTAATCTATGAATTCCTAATAATATATATTTTTTGGAATTTAAATTTCAATAGCATTAAATTATGAGTCAAGTTCAATTCATTTTAATCTTATTAATATAGGGTTAATCTCTTAATTCATCTCTATCCCCCATCTCACATGAATGAATATTTTGATGTGTTCATCGTCTTTTTTTTCTACTTTTGAGGATTATATTGTGAGACTGCAAAATGATTTATTTTAATAATAGTAATATAATTTTATCTTTGATAGGTGAATGTAATAATAATATATATTTTTTAAAAAAAATTAAAAAAAATTATTATACATAATGCTCACATGAACATTATTATATATTATGCATAAAAAATTTTATATTACACATAAAAAAATTTAAAAATTATTATATATGTTTTAGAATTTAAATTTCAATAGAATTAAATTATGAGCCAAATTCAATTCATTTTAATCTTATTAATATAGGGTTAATCTCTTAATTCATCTCTATCCCTCAGCTCACATGAATACGTATTTTGATGTGTTCATCATCCTTTTTTCTACTTTTGAGGATTATAATTTATCTTAATAACAGTAATATAATTTTTTATTCGTTTTTTTAGACATTTATTCGAAATAGCTTATGACAACTTCTTGTGTCAACAATTAAGTAGAAGCATGGATGAATAAATTACGGCAGACATAAGTTAAATGCATATTAATTCACAATAAATGCATATTAATGCCAATTCCTTGCAGTCGTCCTAAACCTATAAATTCCATTGAACTGAGAACAAAACAGCGAGAGGATCTTTTTCTTCTTCCAAGAGAGATTGGTTGAGTGTTTCCCTCTTCTTGTATCTTCTGAAAGCTTAGTGCCATGGTTAGTGACGAAGGAGCTGCTTGGAGCAAAAGCAATGTTATTTTCTTCTTACAAAAGAACAAGACAAGTCATTGTCTGCATTGTGATGATGAGAAAACTACAAGATGGTCAAAAAGAAAAAGAAGAAAAGCACATCAAAACAAGGGTCATGTTTTCCTTTTAACAACACAAAAAGAGACTAAATTATTCAGTGGAAAAGAAGAATTGAGATCTCAAAGATCTCCATCATTTTGTGTAGCATCATTTTTTTGTTCTGAATTATTTGGCAGTGATATGTTTTCTTTTTTGTTTAAAATGTTTCAAAGCTTATTAAACTAGTTGATCCCCTAATTGTAGTCCAAATTTTCCAATCATGTACATAAAATTTAATACTCCTTATTTAAAATAAACAGATGGTGACCTTTGGGCATAATTTATTATAGAAAAAACAATGCTCTCATGATTCTCTAGGCATCCATGATGTGACCTCCCATCCCAGGAGAAGTCATATGATGTAACATAGCATATCTTTTTTTCTTGATTGTATGACCAGCAATCATTCTTATTAAATTGTTTGTGAGCATACATTAGAGATTGGAATATGACATTTTGGAAGTAATTGAGTACGTATTATACTTTTCTAATTTCACGCATCTCTGGTAGGTTAAGATTGCGTGCATTGATTTCAAATCATTTTTTAATTTTTAGTTTCATTTTTTTGGTTTGTTATCCAACATAGAACAATGGCCTGGCAAAGTTTCTTGCTTCTTCATGCAGGAATCCCTTGGCCAGCATCTTTTGAAGACAGTTTGTGTGATGGAATTGTAGGTGCTCTTAGTGTTGGTTTGAATGATTTATATCTTTTGTTGTTCAACATATAAATGGATGAGCAATCTTATTCTTCGCGTGTTCTTGGGGATTTAAGCATGTTTTGGATTTCAAATATATGCATATATATATGGAATTCAGAAGAAGTCCAATAAAATGATGAATGATGTAAGCATAAAATCTATAATTATGTTATTTGTAATGTGAAAAACTTTTATACTAGGATTGAAATTAAATAATAATAGATTGAGTTTTACGATATGTACTTTTTGAAGCCATCTGAAAAAAAAAAAGATCTTTATATAATCTCGGTACCTTCTTTAGATCCAATACTGTTAATCTGCAAGAGGAACTAGACTTCTTCTCCTCTTTTCCTATTTTTTTATAAGACTACTTAGATTGATGACTTAGAGGGATTGAGAAAGAAATTGTAATTTCTCAACTGCGTAGATGCGTCTATTAGTACCTAGAGGTCCTGTTTATTTATATATGAGAGCAAAGGGTCTAGAATAATTTATTAGGAGATTTCCTTCTATCAAGGATATCCCCTAAGGAATCCTATTATAATATAATTTTTTTTTATTAGTCAATATTGTTATTAGAATCTAATTAGTTCTATTATATATCTTATCCAATTATAAAAATTCACATGATCTAACAATTATAAAAGGCTAAGTGGAGTCTCAACACTATTGAGGTGACGCTGAGAGCTTCCAATATATGCATTTTAGTTTCAAATATATGCATTTTGGTTTGCATGTGATATATATATATATATATATATATATATATATATATATATATATATATATATATATATATATATATATATATGGAATACAGTGCTCTTGGGGATTTGAGTATGCTTTGGATTTCAAATATATGCATTTTGGTTTCCATGTGATATATATATATATATATATATATATATATATATATATATATATATATATATATATATATGGAATCAGGCAGAGTGAAGCCTGGACACTATTGAGGATGCTTCTTGTGCTACTACTGAAGGCAGTACTTTGACGCTGAGAGCTTCCAGTCTCAGCTCTGTGACAGTGAAGCAGAAATGGGTGGTGGCGATGTTTGACAGCCTCGATGGCCTTAGCAGGATGCCTTGGTGCACTGCCGAGGACAGATAAAAGAGACTTTGTTAAAGTTGTCATGCATGGTTTGGTGGAACATGGATCAGAATCTGGTGCAGACTTGATGCTGGGTTGCTGATCATATGATGCACAGGCACTGACACGGCCATTTGGTGGATCAGAGCTGAGGAAGAGAATATTTTTGGAAACAAGGGGCTCACACACACACACATCCATCATTGTCACCTGAGAATCTTTGCAGGCAAAGATGGACTCAGCTCAGAGAAGGAGCATGATGCATTGGCCAGAGACGAGACTGAAGGGTTGTCTTTCATGGCGACTGCCATGGTCTTGTTGCAAAGATTACCTGCACTGCATCTGTGCATTGTCTAAAATGCAGGTTCAAAGCCTTGTGGCATTGCAATCATGTATTGTCCCTTTTGCACTTAGTGCAGACACCAGATGTAAGCCACTCCAACAAGGGGATTGCAGGTGATGTGTTTGCTATATTGCTCCAATGAGTCCAAGTGTAGCACAGAGTTATTTTCAGCAAGTAAAATATGATGTGTTTGCTATGTTGCTCCAATGAGTCCAAAGTGTAGCACATAATTGAAACGATCTCTTCGCTTACGGGCGGTAAGACTGCATGCATCGACATAATAATTTTCTGTGCAATTTACTCATCATAGATGTTTTATACATGCACAGAGTTATTTTCAGCAAGTAAAATATGATGTGTTTGCTATGTTACTTCAATGAGTCCAAAGTGTAGCACATAATTAAAACAATCTCTTCGCTTACGGGCGATAAGACTGCATGCATCGACATAATAATTTTCAGTGTAATTTACTCATCATAGATATTTTATACATGCATAGAGTTATTTTCAGCAAGTAAAATATGATGTGTTTGCTATGTTCCTCCAACGAGTCCAAAGTGTAGCACATAATGGCGGTAAGATATGTGCATCGACATAATAATTTTCTGTGCAATTTACTCATCATAGATATTTTATATATGCACAGAGTTATTTGCAAAAAGTAAAATATGATGTGTTTGCTATGTTACTCCAACGAGTCCAAAGTGTAGCACATAATTGAAACGATCTCTTCGCTGTGTGTAAGTGCATGCATCGACATAATAATTTTCTGTGCAATTTACACATTATAGATATTTTAGACATTTGAGTTATTTTGCAAGTAAAATATGATGTGTTTGCTATGTTGCTTCAATGAGTCCAAAGTGTAGCACATAATTGAAACGATCTCTTCGCTAGTTTGGCGGTAATTTGCATGCATCGACATAATAATTTTCTATGCAATTTACTCATCATAAATATTTCATACATGCACAGAGTTATTTTCAACAAGTAAAATATAATGTGTTTGCTATGTAGCTTCAATGAGTCCAAAGTGTAGCACATAATTGAAACAATTTCTTCGCTTATGGGTGATAAAAGTGCATGCATCGACATAATAATTTTCTGTGCAATTTACTCATCATAGATATTTTATACATGCACAGAGTTATTTTCAACAAGTAAAATATGATGTGTTTGCTATGTTGCTCCAACGAGTCCAAAGTGTAGCACATAATTGAAACAATCTCTTCGCTTATAGGCGGTAAGACTACATGCATCGACATAATAATTTTCTATGCAATTTACTCATCATAAATATTTCATACATGCACAAAGTTATTTTCAACAAGTAAAATATAATGTGTTTGCTATGTTGCTTCAATGAGTCCAAAGTGTAGCACATAATTGAAACGATCTCTTCGCTTACGGGCGGTATGACTACATGCATCGACATAATAATTTTCTGTGCAATTTATTCATCATAGATATTTTATACATATACAGAGTTATTTTCAGCAAGTAAAATATGATGTGTTTGCTATGTTACTCCAACGAGTCCAAAGTGTAGATCATAATTGAAACGATCTCTTCGCTTACAGGCGGTAAGACTGCATGCATTGACATAATAATTTTCTGTGCAATTTACTCATCATAGATATTTTATACATGCACAGAGTTATTTTCAGCAAATAAAATATGATGTGTTTGCTATGTTGCTCCAACGAGCCCAAAGTGTAGCACATAATTGAAACGATCTCTTCGCTTATGGGCGGTAAGACTACATGCATCGACATAATAATTTTCTGTGCAATTTATTCATCATAGATATTTTATACATGCACAGAGTTATTTTCAGCAAGTAAAATATGATGTGTTTGCTATGTTGCTCCAATGAGTCCAAAGTGTAGCACATAATTGAAACGATCTCTTCGCTTACGGGCGGTAAGACTGCATGCATTGACATAATAATTTTCTGTACAATTTACTCATCATATATATTTTATACATGCACAGAGTTATTTTGAGGAAGTAAAATACGATGTGTTTGCTATGTTGCTCCAATGAGTCCAAAGTGTAGCACATAATTGGTTTGGTGGAAAGCGCATGTATCGACATAATAATTTTCTATGCAATTTACTCATCATAGATATTTTATACATGCACAGAATTATTTTCAGCAAGTAAAATATGATGTATTCGCTATGTTGCTTCAATGAGTCCAAAGTGTAGCACATAATTGAAACGATCTCTTCGCTACAGCTGGTAAGACGCATGCATCGACATAATAATTTTCTCGTGTAATTTACTCATCATAAATATTTTATACATGCTGAGGAAGTAAAATATGATGTGTTTGCTATGTTGCTCCAATGAGTCCAAAGTGTAGCACAAAATTGAAACGATCTCTTCTTGTTGGCGGTAAGACTGCATGCATTGACATAATAATTTTCTGTACAATTTACTCATCATATATATTTTATACATGCACAGAGTTATTTTCAGCAAGTAAAATACGATGTGTTTGCTATGTTGCTCCAATGAGTCCAATGTGTAGCACATAATTGAAAGCTACTGCAGGCAGAAGACTGCATGCATCGACATAATAATTTTCAGTACAATTTACTCATCATAAATATTTTATACATGCAGAGTTATTTTCAAAGAAGTAAAATATGATGTGTTTGCTATGTTGCTCCAACGAGTCCAATGTGTAGCACATAATTGAAACGATCTCTTCGCTTACGGGCGGTAAGACTGCATGCATTGACATAATAATTTTTTGTGCAATTTACTCATCATAAATATTTTATACATGCACAGAGTTATTTTTAGCAAGTAAAATATGATGTGTTTGCTATGTTGCTCCAATGAGTCCAAAGTGTAGCACATAATTGAAACGATCTCTTCGCTTACGGACGGTAAGACTGCATGCATCGACATAATTTTCTGTGCAATTTACTCATCATATATATTTTATACATGCACAGAGTTATTTTCAGCAAGTAAAATATGATGTGTTTGCTATGTTACTCCAACGAGTCCAAAGTGTAGATCATAATTGAAACGATCTCTTCGCTTACAGGCGGTAAGACTGCATGCATTGACATAATAATTTTCTGTACAATTTACTCATCATATATATTTTATACATGCACAGAGTTATTTTCAGCAAGTAAAATATGATGTGTTTGCTATGTTGCTCCAATGAGTCCAAAGTGTAGCACATAATTGAAACGATCTCTTCGCTTACGGGCGGTAAGACTACATGCATCGACATAATAATTTTCTGTACAATTTACTCATCATAAATATTTTATACATGCGCAGTGTTATTTTCAGCAAGTAAAATATGATGTGTTTGCTATGTTACTCCAACGAGTCCAAAGTGTAGCACATAATTGAAACTATCTCTTCGCTTACGGGCGGTAAGACTGCATGCATCGACATAATAATTTTCTATGCAATTTACTCATCATAGATATTTTATACATGCACAGAGTTATTTTCAGCAAGTAAAATATGATGTGTTTGCTATGTTGCTTCAATGAGTCCAAAGTGTAGCACATAATTGAAACAATCTCTTCGCTTACGGGCGGTAAGACTGCATGCATCGACATAATAATTTTTTGTGCAATTTACTCATCATAGATAATTTATACATGTACAGAGTTATTTTCAGCAAGTAAAATATGATGTGTTTGCATGTTACTCCAACGAGTCCAAAGTGTAGCACATAATTGAAACGATCTCTTCGCTTACGGGCGGTAAGACTGCATGCATCGACATAATAATTTTCTGTGCAATTTACTCATCATAGATATTTTATACATGCACAGAGTTATTTTCAGCAAGTAAAATATGATGTGTTTGCTATGTTGCTTCAATGAGTCCAAAGTGTAGCACATAATTGAAACAATCTCTTCGCTTATGGGCGGTAAGACTGCATGCATCGACATAATTTTCTGTGCAATTTATTCATCATAAATATTTTATACATGCACAGAGTTATTTTCAGCAAGTAAAATATGATGTGTTTGCTATGTTGCTCCAATGAGTCCAAAGTGCAGCACATAATTGAAACGATCTCTTCGCTTACGGGCGGTAAGACTGCATGCATCGACATAATAATTTTCTGTGCAATTTACTCATAATAGATATTTTATACATGTACAAAGTTATTTTCAGCAAGTAAAATATGATGTGTTTGCTATGTTGCTTCAATGAGTCCAA
This sequence comes from Musa beccarii, assembly GCA_024322285.1. Lineage (NCBI taxonomy): Eukaryota > Viridiplantae > Streptophyta > Magnoliopsida > Zingiberales > Musaceae > Musa > Musa beccarii. Next base: position 34,829,066 of record CM044402.1, read on the forward strand.
AGTGTAGCACATAATTGAAACGATCTCTTCGCTTACGGGTAGTAAAACTGCATGTATCGACATAATAATTTTCTGTGTAATTTACTCATCATAAATATTTTATACATACACAGAGTTATTTTCAGCAAGTAAAATATGATGTGTTTGCTTTGTTGCTTCAATGAGTCCAAAGTGTAGCACATAATTGAAACGATCTCTTCGCTTACGGGCGGTATGACTACATGCATCGACATAATAATTTTCTATGCAATTTATTCATCATAGATATTTTATACATGTACAGAGTTATTTTCAGCAAGTAAAATATGATGCGTTTGCTATGTTACTCCAACGAGTCCAAAGTGTAGATCATAATTGAAACGATCTCTTCGCTTACAGGCGGTAAGACTGCATGCATTGACATAATAATTTTCTGTGCAATTTACTCATCATAGATATTTTATACATGCACAGAGTTATTTTCAGCAAATAAAATATGATGTGTTTGCTATGTTGCTCCAACGAGCCCAAAGTGTAGCACATAATTGAAATGATCTCTTCGCTTACGGGCGGTAAGACTGCATGCATCGACATAATAATTTTCTGTGCAATTTACTCATCATAGATATTTTATACATGCACAGAGTTATTTTCAGCAAGTAAAATATGATGTGTTTGCTATGTTGCTTCAATGAGTCCAAAGTGTAGCACATAATTGAAACGATCTCTTCACTTACGGACGGTAAGACTGCATGCATCGACATAATAATTTTCTGTACAATTTACTCATCATATATATTTTATACATGCACAGAGTTATTTTCAGCAAGTAAAATACGATGTGTTTGCTATGTTGCTCCAATAAGTCCAAAGTGTAGCACATAATTGAAACGATCTCTTCGCTTACGGGCGGTAAGACTGCATGCATCGACATAATAATTTTCTGTACAATTTACTCATCATAAATATTTTATACATGCGCAGATTTATTTTCAACAAGTAAAATATGATGATTCGCTATGTTGCTTCAATGAGTCCAAAGTGTAGCACATAATTGAAACAATCTCTTCACTTACGGGCGGTAAGACTGCATGCATCGACATAATAATTTTCTATACAATTTACTCATCATAGATATTTTATACATGCACAGAGTTATTTTCAGCAAGTAAAATATGATGTGTTTGCTATGTTGCTCCAATGAGTCCAAAGTGTAGCACATAATTGAAACGATCTCTTAAACTTACAGCGGTAAGACTGCATGCATCGACATAATAATTTTCTGTACAATTTACTCGTCATAAATATTTCATACATACACAGAGTTATTTTCAGCAAGTAAAATATGATGTGTTTGCTATGTTGCTCCAATGAGTCCAAAGTGTAGCACATAATTGAAAAGATCTCTTCGCTTACGGACGGTAAGACTGCATGCATCGACATAATAATTTTCTGTACAATTTACTCATCATAGATATTTTATGCATGCACAGAGTTATTTTCAGCAAGTAAATTATGATGTGTTTGCTCTGTTGCTCCAATGAGTCCAAAGTGTAGCACATAATTGAAAAATCCTCTTCGCTTATGGGCGGTAAGACTGCATGCATCGACATAATAATTTTCTGTGTTATTTACTCACCATAGATATTATATACATGCACAGAGTTATTTTCAGCAAGTAAAATATGATGACAATCTCTTCGCTTACGGGCGATAAGACTGCATGCATCGACATAATAGTATTCTGTGTAATTTACTCATCATAGATATTTTATACATGCACAGAGTTATTTTCAGCAAGTAAAATATGATGTGTTTGCTATGTTGCTCTAATGAGTCCAAAGTGTAGCACATAATTGAAAAAATCTCTTTGCTTACAGGTGGTAAGACTGCATGCATCGACATAATAATTTTCTGTGTAATTTACTCATCATAGATATTTTATACATGCACAGAGTTATTTTCAGCAAGTAAAATATGATGTGTTTGCTATGTTGCTCCAATGAGTCCAAAGTGTAGCACATAATTGAAACGATCTCTTCGCTTACGGGCGGTAAGACTGCATGCATCGACATAATAATTTTCTGTGCAATTTACTCACCATAGATATTATATACATGCACAGAGTTTTTTTCAAAGAAGTAAAATATGATATTTTCGATAAGTAAAATGCATGACATAATAGTATTCTGTGTAATTTACTCATCATAGATTTTTATACAATGAGTTATTTTCAGCAAGTAAAATATGATGTGTTTGCTATGTTGCTCCAATGAGTCCAAAGTGTAGCACATAATTGAAACGATCTCTTCGCTTATAGGCGATAAGACTGCATGCATCGACATAATAATTTTCTGTGCAATTTACTCACCATAAATATTTCATACATGCACAGAGTTATTTGCAACAAGTAAAATATGATGTGCTTTTTTTTTTTTGGCTGCAAATTTTGAAAGAAAAGCTCTGATTGAAGGAAGCCCTAATGTTTCCAGTTTTATTTGCTATGAGCAACATTTTCTCACTGCTTGAATGGTGTCAGATGCAGCCAGGGATGAGTTCTTGCTGATTCTACAAATGACATCAAAAAGTTGAAGTCATGTTTTGGAAAATAATATTCCCAACATTTTTATCTTTTCCTAGCATCAGTGAGGGGTTAAATCATATATAAATCTTCCCTTTTTATATATCAAGCAATGCCAATGAAACATTCAAGGCAATGGATCAAACTCCATTAGATTTGATCATTCTTTGTCTGTGGCAACTCCATTAAACTTCCTCAAAGCTCAAACTCACTGATGAACACTGGAGACATTTAATCGATCAAGCTCTACTAGATTTACTCAATTTTGATGATCAATTTTCTACATCAAAGCAGGAACATAAAAGCATATGAATTGTAGGAAGAAGTGACCTTGACAATGATCCAAAGTAACAAAGCATATGAACACTTCGCCTCGTTCTTTCTTCTTGGATAGACTGAACACTTCTCTCAGCCATCACAAGGCGAAGGCGAAGGCGAAGGCTCATCTAACAACGTTAAAGCCCGCCGCACTCGTACGTGATGGTACAGTGATCCCCGACGGAGACGGTGTACGTGTGCTTGGGCTTGATGAGGGAGATTGGCAGCCGGAGGAGTGTACTGCAGACGCAGGAGTCGTCTATCTCCTTCAGCCACCGGCAGCAGCGGTTGCGGTGATGCCCCTCGCCCTCGCCCTCGCCCTCGCCATGTCCATGGCTGTGCCCGTGCTCGCCTCCACGGCCACGCCGATCGCCGTGGATGGCTTTCGCCGCGTGCATGATGGTGCAAGCGCGGTTGGCGAGCTCGAACTGCGCCACGCAGTCGACGACCTTGGTCGGTTCAGAAGTCAGCTCGGGAAGGAAGAGGAGGAGGAGGAGGAGGTTGGCGGCGGCCATCGGCGATTGCAGAACACCCCTTGCCATCTCTTGGCCACCCTGCGGAGAGATGCCGGCTGCTTCTACCTATTTATGGTGGCAGACGTTGGGTGGACGGGGCTCCAGTTTCTCATGCTCTTGTTGCCAAAAGATCAAGGTAGAAGAAGGTGTAGTACTTCATGCACGAAGCATGAGGGCCGGATTTTGTTGCACTTGGGCTCGCCGGTGAGTGGTAGGAGAACTGCATCACAGAGAGAGAGAGAGAGAGAGAGAGAGAGAGAGAGAGCATGGAATTATGATCATTAGGTTTGATTCGAATGCCAGGAAGTGAAGAAGCTCAAGTTGCCTATTTGGATAATATATAAAGCCTATTTGGATTGATTGCATATATCTTTATTGAAGTTAAAAGTATATATTTAAATTTTTATATATAGTTTTAAGACTCCCTCTATCTTTCTTTTATACTACTAATAATAATCCTTTGAACTTTTTCAAATAATGCTATCTTGAGCATATATCTAAACCACCTTTTTTGGTTGGAAATAGCATGAGAGAGAAAAATGAGATGAACTTAAAGACAAGTCTCATTTTATTGTGAATTGAAACAATCCAATTATACATAGTAGGTTTAGCTCATAGTATAAAAGTTTAAATTTTTGTATTGGACCTTAATTAATATGACCTAAACTTTCATTGCTATATTTCCGACATGGTAGTATTAGAGCCAGATAGTTAATATTTGATCCGAATGAGTTAAGATTAGGAAAAAAAAAAGATTGATCCAAGATTGAGCTTAGTAATCAATTTGAGGAAATTGATCCGAATATGTTCATTTTTTTTAAAAAAAGAGATCGATTCAAGATTGAGCTTGTAATCAATTTGATCTGAATGAGTGAAAATAAAAAAAATAATATTGATCTAAGATTGTGATAAATAATCAAAGATAAATTATAATTTCACTGAAAAGTGAAAATAAGCCACATCACGAGAGCAATGCCAATGAATGCACCATTTTGTACATTAAAGAAATGAGAAAAATATTGAAAATATTCATGAGTGTGAAATGAAATGAGATAAGGAGATAGACCATTTTTGATTGAATTATTGTCAGGATGATGTATGTTAAAGTATCATATCTATGACATAAAATCTTAATTATTTTAGATTAAAATCATGTCAAATCACCTTAATGTTAATCAATTTGACTTAGACTCATCATTATTGGATTTTGACAATCTTAAACAATTGATATAAAATTTTTACATTTAGATCCTATGCTCCAAAGTCCAAACATTTATGTATATTAAATTGGATTAGTCAAAACATACAACCATAATATTTTTGGTTTGGTGGTCTATCCCAAGATCTAAGATTGGAAACTCAAAATGTGAAGTGAAGACAAATAAAATAATATAATATAGAAAATCTAAACTAAAATCAAATCATCTAAATTTGAGCAATAATGTTAATCAATTTGACTTAGACTCATCCTTCATTAATTGAGATTTTAAATCAATTTGTTAATACTTAGTTATTTCTAATCTCATTATTTCTAATATTTTTTTTAAAAAAATATTTTCTTAATAGTAAGTGAACAAGGAGTCTCAATTAGAAATACTAGTCGAGAATATCTGATATATATATATTTTTGGTCATATGTACCTCACTTTGGCTTTGTATTAATAGATCCGATACGATATCAATGATTTAACCCTGGGTCGAGTTCTCGGCACCTCGAGTTAGATCGATCCGCTATACTTCGAACTTAGACCTAGTCGTCGTACTGTCTCACCACCATGCTCAATGATATGACTTTGGAGACAATAGAGTATACAAATCATGCCGATTAGGTTGTAATTAGTGTTGAACAAAGGTAAGCTTCCACTGGATGAGTGTGCCTAAAAGCCAGCTATCAGCTAGAATCTGGGAATTCTTACCATTGCTAATTTGCTTAACCCTCTTTGAGATCCTGCAAGGATTAGAAAAGAATGTTCTAATCTTCACTTGATTGCTATCCACCTCATGTCAATGATTTCCTCCTACCATCTGTTGATGGGCAACTAGGAAGCATTCATAAGCCTCCCCTTTACGAGGGGGAAACCAATGATGAAAAGAATGGATAGGGTTTACCCAATTTGAAGGGTGTTTGTAACTATAAGAAACAAAGCTGGTTGACACAAGTTAGATAATATTGTTAGATTATGTGGTCCTATTTAATTAGATAAGATATATTAAGGATATGATTGGATTCTGATTATGGTTATTGGTTGATAAAAAGAAAGTCTAATTAAATTAAGATTCCTTAGGGGATACCCTTGATGGGAGAAAATATCCTAATATCTTATTCTAGATCCTTTGCTCTCACCTATAAATAGACAAGACCTCTAGGGATGCATGAGATGACATAAGAATATGAGAAGAAGAAATAAGAGAGTATAGTTGAGAGATTATAGTTTCTCTCTCAATCTCTCTATTACAGTGAGTCTAGTTCTCTTTGTAGATTGATATTTCAGATCTGACGATTATGTGTTTGTAGATCAGATAAGGTTTATTTCTCTGAACAACAACGAAAGATATGCATCAGAATATTATTTAGATCCATTGCTATTTGATTTCAGACTTTGACATTATAATTTTTTCGTATTACTATGATTATATATTTTATGTTAACAAATATTTTACTCGCTTAGGACAATGACAGGATAATTAAGATGATCATAATAATCTAATAATGAAACTTTTAGTTTATGGCTTCACATTAGAGAAGCAAAAAAAGCATCTAGGGGATGCAACAATGAGAGTGTTTTCTTCTGCAAGCTGAGCCCTAAAACCATTTGTCATCTGCAACAAAATCTTCACCATCACAATGCCTTTCTGCAGATGGCTTTCCTTCTTGCAGTTTTTGGCAACCAGGCATCAACTTCTATCATATTCACTTTTCAACACCCTGATGCCACTTTCAACAGCTGAATGCAACTGATTTGGATGTGTGGTGAAGAGATGCTTCTGTCAAGTTTGTCTGATTGCTTCAGGGCTGAGCTGTGGTGTTGTCTTTTAGCCCCTCAATTTCCTGCTGATTCATTGATTTCTGTGTCAAATGATAAGTTGTTTTGTCATTTATTTCTTTTCTTTTTCTTGTTGGGTCTGCATCTTTTTCCAGAAAGATGGATCATCTCAAATCATACCCTACATATTAATTTTCAATTATGATCCATTAAACACCACAATGATTCTTTTTTTTTCCTAAAAAAGAAGAACTAAATTATGTCAATGAAAAAGTCTCATGCTTAAATTCTTCTCTCTATATTTAGATTTATCTTAAGTTTCTCAAAAAAATATTTAACAGCTCAAAAATAAGCTTAGTGTAAGAATTAATTTTTCGACAATAATATTGAGACTTTATGGTTTTGTTATTGTAGTCTGAAAAATCCTTGATGAATGAATAGTAGTAATCTTGCTATATAAGTTTGATATTTGTGGAGTGCTCTTATAACCTACAAACAAAAACATTGCAGCATCAGATCTTAAAATGAAACCTCACCCCCAATATATATATATATATGTTGTTGTCTTAGAAAACAAGCAATTCTTGCTTGTGGTGTTCTGCACCAACATCACTGGATTCTTTTGTTTTGATTTCTTCCCTGGAAACATCAATAATATTATTGTTATGATATCTGAGTTCTAATGATTTGTTATGCTATACTTTTTAGTCCATATGTACACTTCAGTAAACTGCTGTGCCAATGCTTCCCAGAGGATGTGGATCTTTCAAGTCTCACTTCAAATGAAAACAGCCATAAAATAATCTTAATACTATTGGCCTACAATTTTTCTCCTATAAAAATCTCCAAATTGTTTTAAGTGGTATTGAAGGACAAAAAAGCCCTATCAAATCACACTATATTTTCAAGGACTTGCAGGTTATTAGATCATAATTACCAACCATTTATTAAATTGGTGAATATTAGATTTCAAGGAACCATTAGATTGATGAAGATGCTGTGCATTCCAAGGAAATAAAATGAGAGGATGCTGCTGTCTCTTTTTATTTGCTAGCTAAAAACTGATTCATGCCACAAAAAATTATTCTTATGTAGCTTTCATGTGCTGTATCAGTGAAAAGTCATCTAATGCAGCTGAAAGCATCTATTTGCTCATCAAAGCATCTTCCTTGAAGCAACTCCAGTTTTATATCTGCAGGTTGCAGATTAATCTACATTTACAACATTTAAATGAATTCTTTGGAGGAAGAGCTAAATTCTTTATCAGTTACAGAGAGCTAAGTTTTCATTTACATAATATATATGCATAATATTTAGGAAATTGCACTCTTGTTTTTTTATTTAAAATAAAAAATAAAAAACAACAAAACTAACATTTGATCTCTGCATATAGGTCATTGGCAATATCTGACTCAGAATTAAATAGTTGCAATAGACAAAATGAATTTGTGATTATGTAAACAGAGATAAGGCAGGGATCAATCACCAAATGTATCTATCAAAATCAAACTCAACTAAGTGAGACAAAATGTCTTCTCTAATGGTCCATTTTGATGGCCACCAGCCATTATCATTAGGTAGAGAGCTGGTGCACTAAGTTCATTGTACAATAACAAAAAGAAATCTTACAGGTATTTGATGAAGCTGCCATGCTTGACCTGAGGACCATTGTTTAATTGTGAGATAGCAAGATGGAACTCTTGTAGTGTTGAATATTACTTGAGATAAGGTGATTGTGGAATTAGGGAGCTGAGACTCATGTACCTCTATATATCAATTCAAATCTCCTCTAACATCATCATGATGCAGGACTAACCTGCTTAAATTTAAATTAATAAATATAAATTTATCTAACCCTATATGCGATTCAAATTTATAGAGATACGTAGTTTTACAACCATGGGATGCCGATTTAGAACCACTAGAAACCATATGATCAAAATTATTTGAAGTTAAGTCAAATTTTTGTCGTCCAATGGCGGATGTTGATTTCATCCGTCTTTGAGTGATGTAGTGTTAGATGAAGAAACAATCTAAGCCAAGATCCTGCAAGATTGTGTTAGGAGTGTATCCGAAAAGATTCATTTAATTTCTCGTTTGGAGGATTCGATCAAGTGTCATATTTATAATTTTTTTTTATTTTGAGGAATTTAAATACTTGAACATATATCTCCAAAGATCTCGAATGCTATCACCCAATCAATGAATTATAATTTTAATATTTTTTTATTTTTTTATCATAAATTTGTGGAGAGAGCATTTATGATCAATTCTAATTCAAAAACTCAGCTCAACAAAGAAAACTTTGTAGAAGCAACCTAAGTTATCGATTCAAATGAACGATCCAGATTACATCTATCAATCTACCAAATCACATCAAGGGGGAGAGACTGTGGAGTATCAACTGATACTTCCATTCTTCTTCTCCTGTTTCGTCTCAGATGGCCAACCAGCTTATGGTGGATGTCTGGTTTTTTTGCAGCTACAAAACAATGGATCATACTCAACTGTCAATTCTCCAACTTGTCACCTTTGAGCAAAGGTTGAGTTGGCCACTCCACAGCGACAGCTACTGGCTCATATGGCTTCTTCTGTGCCTCACTTGCCTTCATGACCTCATTTTATATATATATATATATATATATATATATATATATATATATGCAGAAGCCAAATAGGATATGTCTTGTAATCATCAATAATTTTCTCCAATAATATAAATTAATTAATAAAAAAATATATTATTTTAAATTATTAACTTTCTTGTTTAAGTGGTATGGTTAGTGAAATGATTAAAATTGATTTCTTTGATCATATGGATGAGTTAAAAATTTTGTCAACAATTAAATCATTAATTGATTTGTTTTCTAATAGGTGATATAATTTTTAGAAAATAAATAGTTTATATTATATTTTTGTGTGTGAATCATAATAAATAAATTTTATATTTCGTGTGTGAAAGTAAAATAAAAATTAAATTAGAAAATAAAAATTAAATTATTACTTATCTTTCGAGAAGAGCTCATCTTCTCCTATATAAAAGAGGTTCCTCCTTTCTCGTTCCTCATCGAGTTTGACAATATGAGGATTGAAGAGAGGATTCCTTGAATAGAGAATCCCCGAGGAGAGATACTCGGTATAACCAGGAAGACATACTCCGAACCCTATAACTTCGAAGCATGCTTTTGAGGGAAGGACAAATGATAAGAAATATAAGACCAACTAGTCATCATTTACCATATCAGTACTATATTAGGACCGATGTTCTTTTAACCATAAGGGTCGAGGTTTGAAAGGCGGCGTGGGTCAATCTCCGAGCTATTGAACTAAGTGGCTTGGGTCAATTTTTGAGCTGCTGAACTACTGAGCTAACGAGTTACTAAGAGGCCTTCTAGGAAGACAAAAAGATAGTTCAAATTGGTTATGAATTAGCTCTCTTAATATCCATAGGAATATTTTGAGAAGATTGAGAGACAGTTTGTATCAGTTACCATTAGTTATCAACATATTCCAAGAACATTAAGGGACAGTTTGGGCCAGTTACAAACTGCTCCCTCCATGAGATCTGCTTGGGGTGCTCCTCTTTCTTTGGAGGTTAGTATAAAAACACACTCAAAGCTTTAAAAAAAGAGAGAACAAATACATGGCTACTAACTTGAACGTCGGAAAGATTGGCTCGGGAGAACCACCCGATAATTTGAATTCAAAGAAAAAAAGTGTTCAATTATGAATAATAAAATGATAATTTATTATTTTTTATAAATATGGGATGTGACATCTCTTTTCTAAAGAAAAGTCTTTCTTCTCTTTCCTGCACTACAATAACATCACGCTACTTGTTGCATATGATTTTAGGATACATCACTCACTGTCTTCTATTGATCACATAGAAGGCAGGGAAGGTAGAGAGAAGGCTGCAATGGCCATAACGAAGGATGTGGAGAATGGTGTAGGCATGCATGATGCACAGGGTAACGAAGTGAGGCAGCCTCTCATCCACCAAGACGAGTCTTCAGCAGATAGCCAGGGATCGATATGGATGGTTCTGCTTAGCACTGCAGTCGTGATCTGTGGCTCCTTTGAATTTGGATCATGTGTAAGTTATTCATCATCATCTTCAAGCTCCAAGTCTGTGAATTCTTCATGATAAACTTGTGCCAGTAAAAGCCAGTACCATTCTGAAGATGACCAGAACCAATACAGAATAAGAACATTGCTGTAGCTGGAATTTTGCTTATATTTCCTCAAAGAGGTTGGGTTATCTTTTCAGTTCTGTTTCAGCTGAGCTTGATAGGAACTATGTATTTAGGATGAATGATCCTAAAATTTGGATCTTTTGAACTGGTCACCGGCTCAGAGCAGGTGAAGTTGGTGTTAATCCAAAACAAGTTGTAATTAGGATAAAAGGGTACACAGTTTGATGAATTAGTGTGAAACTATGAAATCTAGTGATGCTCTGAAAAATTTCTTGTGAGCTTGATATGTGTCTTGAATTTTGTAGGTTGGCTACTCTGCGCCAACTCAGTCGGGGATTACAAAGGACATCGGCCTCTCTCTATCCGAGGTGAGCTCACAATGTCATATCCAGACCCATTAAATCTCACTATGTCAATTGTTCTTAGCTATGACAATCTTAAAGACGTTGAAAGAGAAAACAAGAGGAAAAAAAAAGAAAGCATAAAATCAAGAGTAAAAAAAATTAATGCAATAGATTACACCCCAAGTTATTAACAGATCATCATATTATCATAGAAATGTTAATGAAATTTAATAGGAACAGGTATAGGTAGCTGGGTCTGTGGTTAATCTTTACTGATAATGCCTTGTCCATGCCATAATTATCTTGCATATCATAAATTTAGTGCATGCAATTCTCTATCGATTTTGCAGTACTCAGTTTTTGGTTCGATATTGACTATTGGGGCGATGATCGGTGCAGTCACAAGTGGGCATCTTGCGGATTTTATTGGTCGAAAAGGAGTACTAAGCACAAGCCTTATGCATTAATGTGCAAGATTTCCTTCTGCACACACTCACTAGATCTCTATCTATATGATGCAGGCCATGAGAGTGTCTGCTATCATCTGTATTATTGGATGGCTTGCCATTTACTTTGCAAAGGTTACCACTAAAATTGCAAATTTCTTCACTGATTTGCTTTTAAGAGATTTTTAAGCTAATTAAATGTTTTTTCCTCTCTAAGGGTGCTGTCTTGCTGTATTTTGGAAGAATTTCCTCAGGATATGGGATTGGAGTACTTTCCTATGTGGTATGATTTCTTGAATTGTTTCTTTCTACATAGCGATTTGTTATAATTTTTAGCAGACAATCTCACTTCAAGATGTTAAACATGGTCCGAATGATTAATGTTGAGAAAAAGAGAATGTTTTGATGACATAACAACAAAATGCTTTTAGGTGGCCAGGAACTAATAAAGTTTGACAATAAGTAGTATCATGCTGGACAAAGGAGAGATCGAGAAATAGGCTTGCAATTTAGGGAATAGATTTATAATGAGATCATACCATCACAGGTACCTGTTTTCATTGCTGAAATAGCACCGAAGAATCTGCGAGGTGGACTTGCAACCCTGAATCAGGTAAAAGGATAAAATTTCCAACTATCAGCATGCTAATAGAGTAAAAACCATCTCTTTTGCTCATAATAATGACATCGACACATGTTATTACTTACGTTGCACTTCTTTCTCACAGCTGCTGATATGTGGTGGCCATTCGGTTGCTTTCATAATCGGTACTCTTGTTACCTGGCGCACGCTGGTGTTAGTCGGTAATTATGTCTTAAAATGTTTATCTTATATTCACTATGGATGCACAAAACACAAAAGATAACAATTTATGAAGACACTACAAAGTCAGACAAATGTTCATATTATGCTAACCGATATTAAGCACAAAAAAAAGCTAAATTGGCTTTATGCAGGATTTCTCCCTTGCCTTCTTCTACTTCTCGGACTTGTTTTTGTTCCAGAGTCTCCAAGATGGCTGGTACCTCTTCCATTTAGTATACTATCGGGCCCAGTACACAATAAAATGAGTCTTCCTTAGTGACATGAGAATAAATTTCAGGCAAAGGTGGGGAACCAGAAAGAGTTCACAGCTGCATTGCAAAAGCTTCGTGGAAAAGATGCTGATATCACTCAAGAAGCAGAAGAGATTCAAGTGTGTTTATTAACATAGTGTTTCTCATTCTAAAGCATCAAAGTTAAAAGGATGAAACAGTAACAGTAAATTAAACTTGCTATGCAGGAATACATTGAAGACCTTCAGACCCTTCCCAAGGCTGGGATTCAAGACCTGTTTCAAAGCAGATATATCCGTTCTGTGATCGTAAGCGACCTCTTAATTTATTAGCTGCAACAAACTTATCTGCATGAAAATTGATAAATCACATTTACCTGTTCAGGTAGGTGTTGGCCTCATGGTGTTTCAGCAAATTGGGGGCATCAATGGAGTTGGATTTTATGCAAGTGAAATTTTTGTATCAGCAGGTAGACAAAATAGCTTCAGACGATATGAGGTTACTGTGTTTAGACTCTTGACAACTACAAATACAAAAATTGAGGATTATAATGCGTGTTGTAACTGCAGGATTTTCCTCAGGCAAACTTGGGACCATTCTGATGGGATCCATTCAGGTTTCAATTCTTTCAAATGCTTAATCATCTACAAATTACTATTACTAAATTTATGCTACTAAGAGTCTGATGTATAGGTACCCATCACACTAGTGGGTGCTATTTTAATGGACAGGAGTGGTCGAATCACTCTGCTAATGGTAGGCAAAGTGAACTTGAAACTCTTTGCTCTGCCGATCAGCTTCAAAGGAGTGACAGTCTTTTGCAATGCAGGTTTCTGCATCAGGGACTTTCATTGGTTGCTTTATCACAGGGATATCATTCTGTCTCAAGGTAAGTCTGAATCAAAGACTCTTCGGTGAACTTGACTTTGGTTGAAGTTAACCATACCTGTTGAAGCAGGCACAGGGAATTTATATGGAATGGGTTCCTACACTGGCTCTCTGCGGCATATTGGTAAGCAAGAACATCAAGTTTGGGGATGTTTTCATTTTGTCATCCATCTAACATTCTAGTTCCAAACTATCATTGCCAGATATATACCAAATAGCCAAATTATTGAAAGACTGCACTAAATTTGACTTGTTCATTAAAAGCTTCTACCAGTTTTACAAGTTTCCATTTGCCATATCCAATTGCAAAGTTGTGCACAGTTCAACAGTTGATGATTATGCAAATGATGTGTTGCATTATTTGCTTTTAAACAAACTCTGAAGCTCCAATTCACTCTATTTCAATAAATAGGTGTACCTGGGTGCATTTTCGATAGGAATGGGTGCTGTTCCTTGGGTCATCATGTCTGAGGTAAGACGATTTTGTTAATTTTCCTTGCCATCGAAAAGGCTATTTGAAATCTCACAATGTCTCAACTTCTTTGTTTTCCACAGGTATTCCCCATAAATATAAAAGGAATTGGAGGAAGCCTAGTGACTTTAGTGAACTGGTTTGGTTCTTGGGCAGTCTCTTATGCTTTCAACTTTCTCATGAGTTGGAGTTCAGCAGGTAAGGGGCCTGCTACAACATTATGCACCGCATTGCTGGTGCTCATGTTATTTAATAATCATGCGTAGTCGCAATCTAATATGACTGATATCTATCCAAAGAAAAGGAAAAATAAAGATGCAAGCTCATTTTAAGAATCTTGTAATAAAGATCATAAAAATTCAAAGTTGAGTGCATTTTCTCCGTATTACAGTAATCACATTACTAGAAGGATTCCGCATGCCATTCAGAAATTCAGCTCTCTGTTTGTGTTTTGTCAAGAACTCCATGAACAAATAAAATGGCAGATTTCATTGTAGTAATAGGAGATCAAAGAACAAGGAAAGCTTTTAGTGTGGAAGAATAGATAACTGAATACAATTGGACTTTATGACTTTTCTTTTTACTGGTATAATTTAGCAAGATGATTACCTGCTCTTTCTGCACCTTTTCTACAGGCACCTTTTTCATCTTTTCAGCAGCTAATGCAGCAACCATTGTCTTTGTGGCAATGGTAGTACCTGAAACAAAAGGCCGTTCATTGGAAGAGATCCAAGAATCACTGAATTCCTCCAAGTAAAAGAAAAATGATTAAAATTTTGTTGGTAAATTGTTTCTCGGGGACTGCCAGGAGTTGCTGTGCATCTGAAGTACAAGAAGAAAGCAAATTACAATCCATTTATCACTCTCTGATAGCTAATAATTGATTATCCACTGGAATAGATGGTAAAACTGCTATGGAAGCTGAGGATCCAAATGATGTCAACAATATAAATGACTAATGTCAACATCAAAATATATACTTCTGGTTGTATTTTATCATGAAGGAAATCAGAACTTGAAGAGCATCAACATTTGGCATTATTCTGAGCTTGCGATGAAATTGATTTAGTCATTATCTAATGATTCTCTTTTGAGCTTGTCCTAAGCATCTCCATAGTTGTAACTAGACAAGGTAATGTATAGGACACTAAAAAAGATTTAGATCTCAAAACCTCTGTGGAAGTCTTAGATCATTCATTTCATGGGTTTTTCAGTAGGGAGAGCGACATTATAAAAATTGTAGATCTCATATCTGTGAAAGTCTTAATCATTCATCATATAGAAAAGGAAAAATATGCTTCTTAAAATACCTCTGATCAAGAATCATCTCGAAAATTGAAGATGGTGTCTAATACCTTGAGGAAGTTTGCAAAATTAATCTTCGAAAAAAAAGAAAAAAGAAGCCTTTATCATGTATATTCATATCCTCCCGGCACAAAGTGCAGTTCCCATATGTCAAACTTAACATAATAGCAAAGAAGAAACTAGACAAAACAAGTTCTTATTACTTGCCAAAAATTCAATGCTAGCAAGTCCTTTGTTATCCCTTCTGCAAAAACTTAAAGCACCTCATGATTATTTTACCAAAGTCACCTTGTTCTTGTGATTTTGATAAGCAAATCAACTAAGGCAAAACACTTATCTGTTGTTACCTTTCTAGACATTATGGTTCACCAAGTTGCTTTGTGCTGGGGGAAGAGTTAGCCTTGAAAGTGATCTATATGGCTCCGAAATTTGGGACAACTAAGAATCATCAGGAACCTATAGAAGATGAAACAGTTAGTATAAGTGATGTGAGAAGAGTTAGAAGATAACCCAAGAAGACTGTACTAGAATCAGATGACCTTGATTAATTAATGATAATGCCTTGCACAACCTCAAAATGATCCATAGAGCCTACCACAAATAGCTGAGACAGTTAGTATGAACCAATATATTTATGTAGTTACAGGGAGTTATGAGTCCAGAACTTATGACAGTGGCAATCTTCTGAATCAGCTTATGTTGGCTAAAGGTAGACAACTGTGAGGAACTTGAGTTGGGGATGAAGGACTACAAATAGGACACCAAGCAGCTAAAATTCTAGAAGATAGCCTGGCCAAGTTCCACTCATCGTACATGACTTAGCAGACAAATGATAGGATAAAAGTACTTCAAAAAGTTATGTATAGTGTATAGATTTTTACCTGAATGCATCTGCTTGATGCTGCATCTACAAGTTATATGCCACCAATTCACAGACCTTTCAGCTGCAAGTGCACCACAAATGCCAGACTTCTTTATGGCATTTCAACAAACAGTGAATATGCGTCCATGAAAACAAAAAATTTCAAGCACAATTAACTGGAGAGGAGGAGAAAAAGGTCAGCTTGCACTCGGACATCAGGCGAAACATCAGGTATTTGGATAGAAAAAATGGTTTTGATGAGGATTAAATAGTTTGTGAAAATATGAGCAAAAGATAAATGAATCACAAACTGGAACATATGTGAACAATTTACTTGGATGTATAAATAAGTTTCAATTTATAAGTTTATTATTATAATAACCTAAATAGACTAATGCATTTGATCAAATGAAATTAAAATAAATAAATATTTTTATAATTATTTTTTAAAATAAACAATAAGTGACAAAAGTTGAATTCAAGCCACCACCACAAAACTACTATAAATTCTACTTGAAAATATTATAAATTACCTAAATGGATGCTTAAATCTCAACCAAACTAAAAATAAGCATAGAAAATTAATAAGATAATTAACACCACCCAAATTGGGACAAAAAATGAGGACACAACATCACTTACAGTATTTTTCAATATCTATACAATGTTTTTGGTACCTCAACAAAAACAAAAATTAAAAAAATACTATAAGTGAGTCTAATAAAATCAAAACATACCCATTTGATCTTACTAGGATTCAAATAAATATTTGTAATAATTTAGGAACAACATCACCCCAACGGGGATAAAAAATTACTCTTTATAGAATTTTGGCCACCATAATAAAAATATTATAAAGCTTACTTGAAGAAAATACTGTAAATGATTTAAATAGACTCCTAACCTTAATCAAACCAACTATCAGCTTAAAAATTTGATATTATAATACTCCATGAAAATATAACCATGTCACTTATAATATTTTTAGTACCTTAATAAAAACATTGTAATGCTATTAGAAAACACTAAGTGAACTAAAGGGAATCAAAACATACTAGAAATATCATTTGATATATTTCAAATAGGCATTTATAATACTTTAGGAATAACATCACACAAGTGGAGATAAAAAAAAATTGGCTTGTTATAGAGTTTTGACTATCACAATAAAAATACTATAAAACCTTCTTGAAAATACTATAAATTATCTAAATGGTTTCCTAACCCTAAACACCATATAGAATGGACTATCCACTTAGATTAGTATACTGTATAGATCGATCCACAAGACGTTTTTGAGACGGATGAAAAAAGTATCGTTAGGGTTAGTGAAAGATATTTTTAATATTCTTTGGAATAAAAAGAATTATTTGAAAAGGAGCTTATGATTTAGAGGCCCTTTGTTGCTATTCACAACCCTATTACTATTTACACCCCTTAAAAAATTAATAAAATAATATTCACAACCCCTTAACATTTAGAGCCCATTTCATGCACCCTGTTTAATATAATTTAGATATGTGAATATTATTTTATATAAATATGTAGATGTTAGTTAATGTTTCTTAAATTCCAAAGCAAGTGTTCCTAAATGATGTTCATACTCAATTTCATTGGAAGATGATACTTGAAAGTTCCAACTTTATATATATTTCTCTCATTCATCCTTCATATGAAACATCTTCTTGCAATTAGCTTACATTCTTTGATATATGCCATCTACACAACAAGTTCTTTGCATCTTGAGAAACTAATGATGTAGCCTTCATCAACCTCAACTCTCTATAAGTAGCAATAACAATTAGCAATATATCAGATCGTAAAAATTCGATAAATCTTTACGATTCAAGAGTACCAAACCAGGTTTGAGAAGCTATCATACCATGCTCGTGATTGGATTGATCGTCAATTGTTAGGAATATTCATCGAAGGACTCAAGCCAGAGATAAAATGGAAGGTTAAGGCGCGACAGTCTCGTACCGTGATGGTTGCGATTTCTTTCACCCGAATACAAGAGATGATAAGTTATCCACCAACTCAGCTTCCATATACACAAATGCAACCCACTGTTTCCGGAAGAGGCATTCGATATTTCTTGGTATTATACGTGTAATCCATAATTAATACTCATGGAAATACATGCAACAGAACAACTATTAAGTCTTCAACAATGTTGTATTCTATCATTACTTGTATGGTAAACAGTATACTTATACTCAGTAAGCTTCTTCATAAAATTTTACATTTATATTCTTCTAGCTTCATCCATATTACTTTTGTTATATCATTCTGGTTCAATATTATTGTTATCTTTCTGGTTCAATGTCATTAATATTTGTCATGCAGGAAGCATAATTTTTGTCATATCAAAAATAATTTTCTTCTCAAAATAGTTAATATTATGCTTCCATATGTTATATTTTAGATCATTCTGCAATTGCTTAGAAAATGATATATTATCGTCTTTTTGGAATCGAACTTAAAAAAAAATCATATTCTGGGTATTTTATAAATGCTTCAAAAATTAGAGTCTGACAATTTGTAAAGACTGGAACATGATATCTTCTGGTTTAATACAACTAATATAAAAGATATATCTTTTGGACTATTATAGAATATACATAATTTTAAAAATATTAAATCATTATATCAAACACAAAAAATTATTTCTCACATCTTTCTCTTTCATCTTCTAGATCATTATTTTTTTTTTTATCTATCTTTTTTATGATTTTACATCACCTCTAGTGTTAAGAGGAGGAGGAGGACGAAAAAAAAAAAAAAAAAAAAAGAAAAGAAAAGGAGATTACAGGAACTTTTTGAAAAAAAATAAATTATAAATAGTAATCTTCTTTAAAAAAATAAAAGGAGGAACTTTTCATTGAAATCGTCTTAAATTTTACTGCACCAAAATAAATAATTAACGGAATACTTCCTACGATATTAATAGAAGAAAATTCTTTTAGTTGATTTTTCACAGCTTACATGTTGGAAATAAATTGTCACGAGTAAGACAAACACAAATATTATGGTAAAAGAAACATAATTGAGAAATCATGGGATTGAATTATGATTTAAGGATAATTTCTTTTATTAAATTCCTATATCATAATATGAGGAATTTTGGTTGAACATGATATCAAAATTTAAATCTCATAGTCATAAATAAAAGTTATTATTTCCTAGTTTCTTCCTTTAAGTTTAATTCTAAAACACTTGATATACTTCTCAACTGACAATATAACGAATGTTAACTGACAAGAATTAATAAAATGATATATGTTTTTATTGTGAATATATACACATAAATATGCACAATTTAGCTTAAAAAAACACCTTAAAACAAGAGTGAAATAAAAACACACAACCACGGCTAAGTTGATACCTTTCAGCAAACACAAACTATAGCCAACTTAATGATAGACAAGCGGAACAACAGTTGACCATGCACGACGGCAAGTCAACCGACATAGTTTAGCGCATTCTATGATCCTAAAATAGCACCGAACATATACAGTATATTTCCACATTCAGTATGAAATGGATGCTCTTTTGAACACACTCAGATGGCCTTAAACTAAGGAGCTTTATTACATAAATGGCAAAACCATCTGCCGAAGAAACCGTTTGACTTCAGTCCTAACCATCTGATTGCATGCCTCTAAGCATGTTCATGATGGAAAGGAAGAGGTTGAGTATGTCAAGGTAGAGGACAACCGATGCCCAAACGTACTCGTCGTAGTTGTAGCGCTTGATCAAGTTGTCGGTGTCATACACGATGAAAGCAGAGAAAACCACAGCTCCGAGCCCACCAAATATCGCAACCGATGTTGGTCCAAGAGGGAAGAATATCTGCAGTATCAGTCGTTCACAACCACATTGTCAGTGGAAAAAGAAAGAACTAATCAAAATAAATTCTCCGAGAGGGCACTCTTAAGCAGCAAAAGAACAAAACACTTCAGTGAAAGTTTTCTAAGAGCAGGTTCTTCGGCTAAGAAGATGATATAGTGTTTAAGATTAAGCATCAGACACTATGGGCAGAAACTTTAGCAATGAAAACTGGAAAAACTATCAACGTAAATTGGTTGGAGTCAAAGCTTTGTTTTCTTTTCTTTCTATTATCTTCCTCGATGGTCTTCTTCAAAACCTAAAGCAAGTCCTTTAACTGATATAAGATAATTCCTCTGCTAGTTGGGACACATCTAATGCATGATTCAAGATCTGGGAAATTCTATATCAGACTGGTTTCCACCATCTTGAGAGTTCAGATGTTTCAGACTGATATTGGACCCTCAAATTATAAAGGAGATCAAATGAAGAGATTATTCATCATGGAATTTTTCTCGTGCCAAGAAGAGTTTTTGTGTTGCTACTGTAAATAATTAGAAGGGAGGCAAGAGATGAAGCAGGTGCTTCACCAACTCATCAAAGGGAAGGCCAATTTAGGTATTTGATGTATTTATGTAGGATTTGGTGCCATCAGCAGCATAAATGCAAGCTCATAGCTGCTGGCCAAATCCAGGGGATAAGTGAAATTTCAATGCCTGATTTGGTGTATCATATTTCTAGCCAGTAGGGTTTGTTGATATGCAACTTAACTCTTTAGTTGCAACATGCAGAATGATGGTCATTAACCAATCTACTTAACAAAACTAGGTTTTACAATATGTTTATTTTTAAAAACCTTCAAAAGTGACCTTATTTATTTGAACTCACAGGATCTCAAGAACTGTTCTTGCATGCCTTTTAGTAACTTCCACCTATAAATAGTGCCACATGGACATGCTCTAGTTTCGAATGTTTCCATTCTTGAGTGCATAGGAGCAGTCAACATTCTTACCGAACAACTTTTAGAGGGAGCACAGTAAATCACAGTTTTGCAGACGTCAACATAACAGAAACTCCTAAGACCTGTATGCAATCAATATCGTGGACTAATAATTTGTCACCAATCATATATATCTTTCTAGATTGCATTATTTCCAAGCTGCTCTTGGCCTCTAATTTTTGTACCCAGTTAGTAGTTAGAGAAAAAATCAAGTTTTTGAGAAAAGCTTGCTTATTGTAAAATTAAAGATGTAGAGCCTAAGCACTAACAATGCTGAAACAGATATCGCTACTTCAATGTAATTGAACAATACAACTTTTTTTCAGAAACAACAGATCAATTGACAGATTGTTGCAACATTAGCATGATCCTTAGTCCCCTCGCAACAGCTAAGAGGCAGCAACAGGAGGCCAGACCAGACCAACATCTACACAGAATAGAACTATCACATTGCATCTGGTTCCAGGAAAGGCCTGCCTCGGCCTTTTCCTTGTTCAACCAAGAGCCAAAAAGGCCCAAGGGCCACATGGAGAAGGATCTAACTCTTTCTGGGTTTAGGATATACCTCTGACAGTTGGCGCGAACCACTCCTATTCAGCAGCATGCATGGACAGGTTAAAATGCACAATAAAGGGCATGCAACATGGTCTAAATTGTGCTTGAAATAAGGCTTCACTTACAGGGATAAGGACATATCCTTCCTCTAATTTTCACAGAGATCTTGCTTAGGTGATTAACTGTAATATAATATAGGAACTTAAAGGAAAAAAAAATGAGATATGTCAAATTCTAGTTAAGTGGGAAAGGCCCAGCTATGGCGTGGTGCAATCCAAATGCTAACGGCTTGAGGAATCAACAACAAAAACAAAGAGGTACAGCCTTTGTAATTCAATCTAACACAGATGCAAAAAAGAACACTATCTACTGTGAATTGGTTGGTATCAAATAAGGGCTTGAATAAGCACTAAGAGAAGGAATACAAAGAATTAAAATTGAATTAGGTGCTAATGTCTTGGTCAAAGTGTTACACAAGGAGATACTACAGCCTTGGTCTCTTTTTAATATGGTTAGGAGTCTTAGATATGTTGTTATTTATTTAGAGTTCTATGTGGAAGTCAATATCTCTCATAATAGGATGGGTAACTAGTTAACCAATTTTGTGAGACGATGCAAGTATATTAAGATATGGAGATCTGACTGCCCCCAGAATCATACTTTATGTTGTACTTTGATATGCAGGCTTTTTTGAAACATATTTCTGAAGTAAAGGTTTAGATTGTAAAAAGTAGCAGCTGCAACAAATAGGGTTCTTTATTTCTTTAGAGCTATTGCAAAAAAGAATGGCTCTATTGCAAATAAGAGTGCACAATGATAACCTAAAAATAAAGTCAGAAAAGACCACGTAGAATCTCCATTGTCATCTTTTTTTTTTTTTGGTAAGTTAAAAATTTGTTGGTAAGTCTCCATTGTCATCTTTGCCATATTTTAGTTATATATTATTCCGCCAATAAAATATCTTCTTTTTTTTCCTGGTCTTTTGCTCTTGGAAGCCTAGTTTTCTTCCTCGAATTTAAGAAGCACTAGTTAGAGGTGTGTAATACCTAAAAGTTTAGTGTCAATTCAAAGTTGTAGAAAGTCTATTCCAGCAACCTATATGGGTTCAAATGGTATCATTGATGCCAATATTACAGGAGCTGAGTCCCCTCACTATCTCAGGGATTCAATGACTCGAAGCAATGAGAACGCGACATGGTTCTTCAACACCTCAACAAGTTTGATGGCATCAACCTCAATACATCTTTAACACCTCAACAAGTTTGATGGTGTCAACCTCTATGCATCTTCGACTCCTCAACAAGTTAGATGGCATCAACTTGAGTGTGCTAGATTTGAGGAAGGCACAAAGCCTTGTCATATCATGATCTACATCAGATCATTGCTTAAGTTACTTTTACAGACTTCAACAAGAAAGTCACCTGTGATGAGAACTTTCATGCTTACACATTTTGACTTTTGACACCTCCATAGAGCTTTCTAATGCTATTGCTTGTCATAATCTTACATAAAGATAGACTGGAACATAAATATGCAAATTGACACCTTAAAGAAAATTTTAACTCAATATCATAATAATTGGACATGAATAACCCCCAGCAACCTGATATGAATGGAGAAAATATTCAGTCTGTAATTCAGTATTTACTAAAGGTAGGTTGGCTCTTGAAGGTAAATACAAATAATTGTCATTTGCATTAAATAATATTTTCTTACAAACAACTTTAGATGTCAATCAAGTTATCTGTAGTAGAAGCATAATATTATGCATATGGGACCAAAGGTTCTTGTGAAAAAATAATAAACAGTCATCTGAATATTCAAATTTGAATGAGTTTCCCAAGCATATGGTTGATTTCCAATGCATCTACAAATTGCTTATCATTTAGAATAAACAGAAGTTTAAAAAAGATTCTTAAAAGTCAGACAAGAGTTAGTTACATCCTTTTGTGAATTAGCATAAGAAAATTATCCTATCATGTTGCTTCAGCATAATTCTTAGTCTAGTTAAAATAAAAAATTAAATTGACATACCTGGATAAAAGTTGACAAAAATAGCACCATGAGACCAGCAAACACAATTGGTCCAAGGTAACTGAAGTCCTTCCCCTTTCTTGAAGCCCAGAAAGTATATCCAGTTAAGGATAAAACAACAGCAGAAGTTAAAATCAATGCTTCCAGAACAATCCTTCCTGTACAGGAATTGAAGCAATAGGAGTTTATTAAAGCAGCATAGAGACTATTGACACAAAAAAGGGACAGAAACTACAATGAAAACCAACAAGACAATACTATGACCTTGAGTGTTTGCACAGGCCACGCCGACACTTAAGCTTAGCGACACAGTGAACAGTCCAAGGAACAGAAAGTTTAGTGGATGCTTTTGTTGATAATAGTATAATGGGCACAACACTGGAAAACAACATTAAGTCAGTTAAAGTGCTGTTTGATATTATGACAAAACAAATATCTACAACTTATGTCCACCTCTCTGGCATGAAAGCTAAAAGATAAATACATACTCTTGGTAAACAGTTATTTCTAGCATAAACTGAAATTTGAACTTCATTCATGAATAAAAACTAATAAATATGATCACCAAGCATTAGGTCCAGGGGGTGCAACTGGTTCCTGGGTGTCCACTAGAAAATGAGATATCAGCAGCCTATGATACAGTTTAAAAAATATCAAGAGATGCAGAAATAGGAACATGATTCCTATTGTTGGCTCAAGTTCTAAATGGGCATGCATATGCATCTATATGCATGTCTATATATATATTATGTATATCTATAATATGTACATAATTCAGAGCATCCATATAAATGTGTTTGTATATCAACATATATATGTGTATACATATCATGTATGAATAAATGTGGTATGTACACTCTGGTAACTAGATCTATTGCCACAGTCCCTGCAAACCTACCAATGGCAGGGGAGAGATGTTGGAGAAGTTTTGTTTCTATTTTATAAATCTTCCTGAGTTCTTGATATTTTCTAGCTCTAAATTACTATATGAAACATTTATCACCATGAACAATCTAAAAAAAATTCAAGCCAATTTAAAGGGAATTCAAATATCTATCAGCTAATCCAAAGGTACAATCAGCACATTTAATGAATACATGGACATATATTTACACATGAAGCATGAAAGTAATGTACAGTATAATTATACATAGTAGCATAGGTATAGACATAAAATACACATCCATGTATATATATATATATATATATATATATAATATATATATATATATATATATATATATATATATATGTATATATATAAGGAGAGAGAGTTAGGCATACAACCTCAAGCTGGAGATAAGTATGCGGAGTCAGTGCATAATATTTCTCCAAAGAAAAAAGAAAGAGAGAATATTGAAGCTATAATGAAAGACCCTAAATCAGTAAAACTCTTCAGAAACAAAGACAGGCATGCAAATTCTCATCCTATGCAAATACCTAATTAAGACACAATTAATATATCCCATGATTGCAGTGCCTATGCAGTTTTCATGGCATTCATTTTTTATGATAACCAAAGGAGACATTTCTTTAAAATCAATCCTAACACCTGTGCCCACATCATCGTGGCATTCTTTTATCCAATTGCAACATATTTGTGGCCAAATGAAAGGAAAAGTTTGTCGGAACCTGAAGGGAAAAACTCCGGGTTCCTTTTCTAAACTTCCTGCTTAATTTTCACTCATATTGCATTTTTATCTATTTAATCGGAGTATTGATTTTTGTATTGTTGTTCCGACAAAGTTAGTCAAGAGCTAATCGGCATAGATCGAATCGGATTTGTCATGGCTACATGTAATCTAAACCTTTAACACTATGCGAATTACCGAGAATCGAAGAGAAAAGAAATCAACCGAACCACCATCAACAAATATCAGATCCACAGATCAAAGAGCAAGAAAGCAGGAGGGATCGGGGTCGTACAGAAGAGGGGTAGAAAAGCGAGGCAGAGGGCGAGGCCGGGGCTGGATGCGAGGGCGGCATTGACGGGGCGGTAGAGGACTGTGGCAGCGGAGACGGCGGTGGTGAGAAGCACCTGGGCCGCGAGGATGCCATAGACTTTGCGGACGAACCCCCATCGGAGCTCGTTGTCACCGCGGGAGAGCCCCGGGTAGAGCGTCCCCGCCTCGATGTCGCCGCCGGGGGCGGCGCCCTTTTCCACCCGCTCGTAGCCGTGCATTCTTCTTCTTTCTTCTTCTTCTTCTAAATTGGAACAATTGGACGGAGCAAAAAGGCCGGCTTCCGACTCCAATTTATTGCCGGCGCAAAGCGAAACGGATGAACGGACAGGAATGAGCGTTGCAGAATCCTCCCGGATCATGCGGTTGGAAACGAATCTTCACGATCCTCTTTATTCTCCGCTGCGTACGGCCTCCAACTCGGGTCGGGTTTGTTTTTGTGGGTTTCGGATGCCCACGTCCGTTCGATCCGCTTAAATCAATTAAAATATCCATTTGATGAGGGTCACGCACACCTGGATGAGCTGACGTCAGATCATGTCAATCACCATCTCGGTATATCGAACGGACATTATAATTCAATACATATTTTATTAGAATATTAACGGAATTAGCTGCTGATCTCCTCCATCAAATATCCAAAAATGAGGCAATTTCTATATCTTATCTTAAATTTTTTTGTATATTTATATTTACAATCTCAATAGGATTTACACACTATTTCTGAAATAATTAACCCTATTTTATATCAAAAATATAAAAAAATTAGATACTAAGGTTATAATTCAAGAAATCCACTACATATTGTCATAATAAGGAAGAAGAGTGACTAATCACACTATTTTTCATAATGTTTTATAACTTTTATAAAATAATATAATATTATGTAATGCATAAAATATTAGTTTAATGATAAGTAGTGTACCAAACCTAGTGGAAATTATTAATATGAATATACCCTCGTACCTCATTTAAGGGTGTTTTATCCACAACCTTCTTACTATTCATATTCCCTTTAAAAAAAAATTTATCATTTACAATATCTCTAATTCCATTTTTACCTTTCTCTTTTTTCTTTTTGCCTACAATATCTGATTAGGAGCATTAGGGGATGAGAAGAATAAAAAAAAAAAAAAAGATTGTAGGTAAAGAATGGGAAGATTTTATTAGAATGGAATTATGGATTGAGGACATATATGTCTATTTATAAATGAGTAACTTAGAAATATTAAAAGATCTTAAATTTATTTTTTTTAATCCTGTAAATGCCTCTCACTCTTCTAATCCATCAAATATTTCTCAATCATTAGTAAAAGATATGCTCTAAATATTAACCATTGCCTTCTTAGATTAGTGACATTCATTTATTTCTTAATCCATCCAAATCATGAATTGTAAAGGTGCAAAATAAATGGATTTTCAAATAAATCCTATATGTTGGTATCTTATTTTCAAATGAGATAATTTTTTTTTCTAGAAAATCTATAATTTTTGTTTTCTATCCTTCCACTATGTATGTGATGCTTTGATCAAATTTCACAACACAAATAACAACAATATAACAAAATCATTATTAGAGAATTTTTACATAAAAACATAATTATCATAAGTAGTCTTCTTATAGCCCTATTGAACCATTCTTCGTTACAAAACTTTCAAGGTGCTGCATATAAATTTGCTCCTCTAAGTCACCCTGGAGGGAAGTTGTTTTTACATTCATTTGGTTAATTTTCAAATCAAGGCTTATAGCCAAACCTAAAATAACTTGAATTGATGTCAATTTTTACTAAAGTTGAAAAAATCTTTCCAAAATCAATATCTTTCTTTTGATTATAGCCTTTAATCAGTAGTCTAACTTTGTATGTTGGACTAGAGGAATTCTCTTCATGCTTCACCCAAAAAATCTACCATTTCTTCAAGGCTTTTCTATCTTTAGGAAGTTTAACAAATTCAAAGGTGTGGTTGTCATATAAAAACTATATTTCTTCTTTCAATAACTCTCAATAGCCTCTTTACAGCATTCTAGCTCCTCACCATCTATCAAATGAACATAATCATTAGGTGAGCACTAAGTGGAAGGCATTTGGTCTCTAGTAGACCTTCTAAGTGTAGCTTAAGATAATTTATTTTTAGTCATTTCATCAGCAGGAGTATCCACCTGATCTATGACTTCATGTTCAGCTAGATCATGTCGATCATAATTTTGTACATCATCTCAATCAACTATAGGAGTATGATCCAAATCAATCAAACCATCATTACTTTGAGCCTTTATCCTTTTCTATATTGCTAATATCTTCCATAGTCTAATCCTTTGCAAAAACCACTTATTATCATCAAAAGAGCCACAATAACCATCATCATCAACCCTCCTTATAGAGATCAAGTACAGTCAAAGATCTCTCATCTTTCCTTTCCATTTGTGATATTTTGTGTTATCCAAACAGGCCATTCTATCCAAATTAACCTCCATAATTCAAACAATTAAAAATAATAATAACCGAGCTCTGATACCATTTTGTTGGAAAAAATAGATAAAAAAAATATATAGATATAATTTTTCTCTTCACTTGTATGAATGTATTATAAGCACTATCTTGAGTATATAAGCAACGAAGATCTTTACTATTTAAAATGAAGAATATCTTTATAAAAAATCAATATGATTCGATAAAATTTTACCATTTGATCGTCAAAGAAAGATGACCGAATGAATTTTTAAAAAATCTAAAATATTTTCTCTCTCTATACTGATTATTGTTAAATTAAATTGTGTATCGTGAGCATCTCAAAATGTTATTCTAATGAATTTAAGTATATGAGTAAAATATTTATTGTTGACCTTTGAATGTCCTAACCCAATAATATAGATCCACTCATTGTCAATTATGGAGGGCCAAACGCGGAGAAATATTTCACTTCACATCCGAAGTGATGTGATATGTTCAATTAGCTCATCTTGGCGGATGTGATATGCTCATTTAGCTCGTAAATGACACATCGATTTATTAGATATACTATTCAACCCATAAATTTCATGTTCTATATGCTGTTTAATATACATAAAGGACATTAATACTAAGTATTAATGCACACAAGGACTATATACTCTCTCTACGATGCACGTTAGAGGAGGAAGAAGCAACAAGGAAGGAGTCGCTCTTCGCATGCTTTCCCTACGACATGATCTCGAGTGCCTCTCGCGTCTGTCCGAGGATGTTGAGCACGGTCGCTGCGATGTGAGACGGCGTCAATCCGGCTTCCGACAGCTGATCCCTCGGCGATCCATGGTCGATGTACCGATCCGGGAGAACCAGCGGCCGCCACTGTCGCGGAGAGAAACCATCACCCGTCGGTGAACACGAATCAGAGTCAGTGTGGGAGTGCAGGTTTGATTACCTTGAGGGTGCCGTCGAGGAGGCCGTCGAGGGCCAAGAACTGGACGACGTGGGAGCCGAAACCACCGATGGATCCTTCTTCCACGGTGAGGATCACCTCGTGCGACCTCGCCAGGTTTCGGATCAGGCTCCGGTCGAGCGGCTTGCAGAACCGTGCGTCGGCGACGGTGATCTTTAGCCCGCGCTCCTCCAGCAGCGATGCCGCGGCCAAGCAGCTCTGGACTGCCGCTCCGTATCCCAGAAGCGTCACCCTCTCCCCCTCCTTCAGTATCCTCCCCTTCCCCACCTGCAAAAATTACTTGGAAGAAGCATTTAAGTTTGCTTGACAGAAGCCAAAAAAAAAAAAAAATCCATTGTTTAATTTAAGATATTTAATTTATTTCATGTTCTATATTCATGCATTCCTTGGAATAGTATATTAATTGAAATTTGAATTAATTTATATTATTTAATTTAGAGAAATAATAAATTTATAAATAAATAATTTAATTAAAATACAAAGAGAAATAATAAATAAAATAATACAAAGAAAGAAAGGACAATTACCTGGAGTGGAACACCCTTGTTTCCCGGGGGAAGCGGAACGCCGATGCCGTTTCCCCTGGGGTACCGGAAGCAGGAGGGCCGGTCGTCGATGGCCGCCGCGGTGGCCACCATGTGGAACAGCTCCGCTTCGTCGGAGGGCGCCATGACCACCATGTTCGGTAGGCATGCCATGTAGGTGACATCGAAGGAGCCGCAGTGGGTCGGCCCGTCCGCTCCGACGAGTCCCGCTCGATCCATCGCGAACCTCACCGGCAGCTTCTGCAAGTCCACGTCGTGTATCACCTGCGCCACCAAGCTCCTCAGTCGGCATCTATGGCGGTGGCGCTGCAACGAAGAGAGATCGAGGTGTACCTGGTCGTAAGCGCGCTGCAGGAACGAGGAGTAGATCGCGCAGAATGGCTTGAGGCCTTCGCAGGCGAGCCCGGCCGCAAACGTGACCGCGTGCTGCTCCGCGATCCCCACGTCGAAGCACCTCGTCGGGTAGCAGCGAAGGAAGTAGTTGAGGCCTGTTCCTCCTCCCATGGCCGCGTGGATCGCGACGATGTCTTCGTCCACCTCCGCCTCCGCAATCAACGCCTCCGCGAAGTAGTTCGTATAAGACTGCGTCTTGGAGCCCGATTTGAATTGCTTCCCCGTCGCTGGATCGAATTTGGCGACACCTGCAGAATCCAATCCCCTCTCAGGCCAAATCCCAATCCGTATCATTCATGTTGTCGATGTAGAAGCTCACCATGATACTTGTCTGCAGCTTTCTCGGCGTAGGGATACCCTCGTCCCTTCTCGGTCACGACATGGATGAGAACAGGGCCGGTCGTCTTGGTGCTCTTCACTTCCTTGAGAATGGCGACCAGGTCATCTACGTTGTGCCCATCGACAGGGCCGATGTAGTAGAGGCCGAGCTCTTCGAACAAGGTCGACCCTGATCCACCGATCATTCCTCGAGCGTATTCGTCAACTTTGGCAGCTATTTCGTGCATGGATCCGCCGATCTGCTTCGTGAGTCCCTAAAAGCTCAGACGGCTCAGGGTTAGATCCTATGTTCTTGCTGCCGAGGAAGAACGAAGAAGAAATGTGCTTGGCTACCGACCTTGGCGACCTCCCTCAGTTCCCTGAGTGGCTTGGAGGACTGTAGTCTGCTAAGGGCACTGCTCAGAGCTCCAACCGGAGGAACAGGGCCATCAAGAGTTGCAGTGGGCAGAGAGACCTGCTTGTTGTCATTCAAGATCACAATCATGTCGGAGTCGAGATAGCCAGCATTGTTCATGGCCTCATAAGCTTGCCCCGCGGTCATGGCTCCGTCCCCAATCACCGCCACTACGTTGTTCTTTCTCCCCTTCAGATCCCTTCCGACTGCCATCCCTGCTCACTCGAAACCATAGCTCATCAGATGCTCATGGGAGAAGGAACGAGCGATGGAATCCAGTTGAGGGCGTGCGGCATACCGAGGGCTGCCGATATGCTGGTCGAGCTGTGGCCGGCACCGAAGCTGTCGTACTCGCTCTCCGACCGCTTGGTGAACCCGGACAAGCCATCCGTCTGCCTCATTGTCGCCATCTTGTCTCTCCTTCCCGTCAATATCTTGTGAGGATACGACTGCAATCCAGGCCTTGCAAGATGAGAAGAATCCACCCGTTTGGTGGTACACGGAACGCAGAGGAGAAAGATTGCGAACCTGGTGGCCGACATCCCAAAGGATCTTGTCCTGCGGAGCGTTGAAGACGTAGTGGAGCGCGACGGTGAGCTCGACCACGCCGAGGCTGGAACCGAGGTGACCGCCGGTCTTGGACACGTTGAAGATGATATCAGAGCGGAGCTCGTCGGCGAGTTGCTTCAGCTCCTGGAGGAGAGAGATCTCGAACAATGAAAGAGAGTTCCGGGCATGGAAACATGAGGAAAGCTGCAGGCATACCCTGGCGGAGAGATTCTTCATGTGGATGGGGAAGTTGACGGTGTCGAGGAGTGGAGTTGGCGGCCTCTGTGAATGATACTCCCCGGTCTCTGATAGCGATGCACAAACACATGCCCTTTTCTTCGGCTGCAAGCACAACAGAGCAAGTCATGGTCAACGAAGCAGCACGCATCGACATGGCCAAGGCGAGGAAGAAGAACAAGAAGAAGCCGAAACCAGCCTTGAGAACTCTGGTGGGCAGCGGCTGCTGGTGTTGGAGATCGGTGAAGGAGGGAGCTGCGCCGAGGAAATGGCAGGGGAAGGAGAATGCGGAGAGAGCCATGGGAAGGAGCAGAGGACGAGGGGGGCACTGCAGGCGCGGTGAATTATCAGTGATGGTGGGTGAACAGGGAGGGGAGGAGGAGGAAGAAGAGCAGGGGGAGGAGGACTTGTAGATGGTGGCGGTGAGCGAGGCCACGCTCCGCCATCGTCCTCAAGCCGACCGTCGCTGTTCGGTGTTTTCAGTGGACAAGGCACGTTAAGAGATATGGGCACTCTGTCACCCCATTGGGCCACCTCATCACAAGTATCACCAAAAGATAAAGTGCATCAGCTATAGTACGATAATAATAATAGTAATAATAGTAATAATAATATAAATAAATGCAAAAAGATTAATATTTTTTTTAATTGAAGGTGAGCTTGTGTTTGGGCTTTTTTAGCTTTCAAGTGGTTAACATATTATTGATAAAACAATAAAAGAATTTTAAAATTCATGGTTAGAAAAAGGGATTATAAATTACTTCCCATGGGAGATAAATATAATAATGATTCATAAGATGTATGACTAATTAGATTATTTCAAAAAAATTAATTCATAAGATGATTCATAAGATGTATGACTAATTCTTGCGAACTTGCGGATGTTTCGGATCCTGGAGGCGAATCCGAATCCGACCAGTTTATTATCCGTCGACGTGGCCGGCACGGGGTGGGTCAAAACAAGAGCGAACCAACGCGTGACGCGTAACACGGAGAACGCGGGCACGGACGATGGCAACTCGACGCGGCCGGGGCCGCATGGATCGGCGTTCGCCAACACCTGTCAATTCCTCAAACAGTTCGCGTACGCATTGCGAATGGCGCACCACCACCACCACCACCTGTGAGTGTTCCTCTTGGGAACAGTTCGCAGACGTCGGCCGGAGGGCCCACCGGACGGTGCTCCTCCACACCTGTCATTTCCTCGAGCATTTGCGGTGCGGTGACTGACAACGCATGGTCATTTTCTCGAACAGTTCGCGGGTGAATGAATGCTGGTCTCACACGTTGGCCGGTAGTGGGGCGGCGCAAAGTGCGGCCTCCACCTTAGCGGAGAGCCGTTGTCGGATGCGACGGAGAAGTCCTACCGTACTCCGCTGCGACTTCCGGGTCTCGGAATGCTTGCAGTGCAGTCGGTGAAGCTGGAAACGCTGATTTCTTTCCCGTCGATCGTAGACTTGGACTTAGTTCGATAGTGGAGTGGGCAGAGCTCCTGGTTTGACATTGATGGACTTTTCGAACCGCAACACTTCAAGGAACTTTATTTAAAGATATGACAATGAAGTAGTCAAGTGTTGGAGTACTTTTCAAAATCAACCACCCCCACGTTGTTGCATGCCTTGAGGAAGAAATAGTGAGAAATAGTGATAGAAGAAGAAGAACAGGATAATACCATATAAAAGTTAACTCCCTAGCCATGCATCTCAATAAGAAGACTTGAGGGTAGCACCTTGGATGAGTGAAGATAAAAAAAAACTCACTCCCGAGCCAAGTACCTCGGCGTGAAGCCCTGAGGGCTACACCTAAGCTGAGCCTATGTGGTTCCTAATCGTGCTATATCTAGGCCAAGCCTAGTGCTCCCTAATCGTGCACCTCAGCATTAAGACTTGAGAGTGACACCTCGAATGAATATATTTAAAAAGGACTCGCTCTTGAGCTAAGCACCTCGGCGTGAAGCCCGAGGGTTGCACCTAGGCTGAGCCTACATGCTCCCTAGCCATGCACCTCCTCGTGAAGTCCCGAGGGATGCACTAGGCCAAGCCTACGTGCTACCTAGCCGTGCACCTCTGTCACGGACAAAATTGTAAATGGCTTGTTCGGTGTAATGCTTATGCTTGTCCGTGTCCCTTTTGGTTGGTTGTAATTTGTAAAGCTTGTAAAGGGCTTGTCAAAGGCAAAATGCCCTATTTGAGCGAGTTTGCAGTAGCCATTGTAGGCTTGTACATAATGTTTGAGTGCATACTTGTACTAGAACTCGGTCTGTAGTGGACCAAATCTATACCTTTGTTGTGCAACTGTTCTGAGTTTGTGATATTCATTGTTGGGATTTGCATTGGCTATAAAGTGGTTGCTGAAAGGGTGGCTTGTGGATCCTGTGAGTAGCGCTTTCTCTGTCTCGTCTTCTCTTTTGTAGATCCTAAGGGATTGTATGAGATTTCGGGTAGGCTGACCTTTGCGGTGATACGCATTGGTGCCGCACGACTTAGGCAAAACCAGCTAAGTCCGTGACAGATGGTATCAGAGCGGGACAAGCCCACTTAGAAACACTTAGCATGCAAACGTGGGGGACCTAGCGAGGCACCACGAGGACAACAAGCTAAGAAGAATTGCGGAGCGCACAAAGGTCGGGATGGCTGAGTTTGAGTAGTGGCTCGACGTTAGCACCCAAACTTGACGGTGCTCGAGGCAAGCGGAGTGCTTGGCAAAGGATGAGACCGTGCAAGGTGGATTGGGTTGTTCAATGATCGAAAGAGTTGTGCAAAGCTCACAGAGGTGAGGGGAGTTGCAAACTCAAGGAATTCGATACTCATGCAAGGGCTTGCATGCGGACGATGGACTGTCCGTGGCCATCCCAAGGCGGCCGAAGGTCGGCGCCATGGAGCATTTAAACTTTCTCTTCGGTATGTGCAGGATACTTTCGTAAGATGCTGAAGTGTGCAGCAGCTTCGGCATGTTGCTAGACCCAGAGGGGTGCAGTGAGGGCTGTATTGGTGAAGTGTCACAATCTAGCAAGTGCATTTGCAGAGGCAGAATTGGGCACAGTTTGTTCAGCAAAGACGGAGTAGTCCAAGGGGATAGCGGTCTCCAAAACTTCCAGAGGGAAGGAGGCGAAGAGAGAAGTTGCTCCAACGTGGCAGATATCCAGGAGGGATAAGTCCCGGTTCTCCAGAGGGAGGATTATGTGCAATGAATCACACGAGTTGAGGAGTACCTCAAGACAAAGCTCGATGGATCGAGTAAGCGGCGAGGAGTCGTCGCATGATCTCGCAAGTGGTGATGCATTGGTGGATACATAGCGAGATCAATTGGGGGAGCAACCCAAGGCAACACAAAGTGAAGGCACACTTAGAGCCGATAGGGAGATTGGACTCAACAGAGGGCTGACCCGTGGAATGGTGGGCGTGAGGGCCACCATCAACGCAATGCAAATCGAGAAGCAAAGCGACTTGGGGGTAACTTGGTGAAGTACCCAATCAGCAAGAAGGGAGTTGGTTTAGAAGATGGAATGTGGAGCGGAGGCTTTGAGCTTTCCTTGGACAGAGGTCAAGGACATGGACTCTTGCAAAGGCAGGAATCAGATCATGTCGTTCCATGGGTTTCATATTCAGATGGAGCCGACTCATCTTGCATGGTGCCAAAGACAAAGGGAGCTTTGAGGCACACGCACTTTATCTCGATGATGCATTTGGTGGAGATTCTAAGGCGACGCAGTTTGTTGAGGCAAAGTTGGTGTCAAAAGGCCTTGACACGGGGCAAGAGGATGCAGAGGTAGTTACTCTTGATGAATATGCCACAGTGTTGCCATTCGAGTTGCCATGAGGAAAGCGGTGCGCAGCGGAGATTGTGCTGGTAGGGGCAGAGACCCAGGATCCAGACAATGGTGCACTAATTCCTACGAAGTCAGGGGACTTCAGAGGAGCTGCTAGGCGATGGACTGTCCTAGAGTTAGCCTTCGTCCAAGTGTGACCCGAGAGTGGGTGGACGAAGGTCGATTGCCACAGGAGCGAACAGAATCGAAGATGGCGAAGGCCCTACGATGTGTTGACGGAGTCCACACCTGGAGATATCGCAATTCGAGTTCATACCACACGGATTGGAATGCAAGGAGATGTCATCAGGAGGCGACATGATGCAGGAGATCATGGTGGAACGGTTCGCGGCAAGGCGACACACACAGTTTGTCCCTGAGGGACAGGGTCATATGGAAGTATGATCGGGAGCGCGACTAGGAGCTCCACATCGGTGAACGACACGACGGTAAGAAGAGCTATGGATTCAAGCAGTGAATGCCATGGTACCGCAGAGGCGGGTCTTCCGTGCGCGCACCGAATGTTGCACTGAATGGAAGCCTTGGACATCAGCTTATGGGGGCTGTGCACTATCGAGGAAGAAATTCAGATGCAAGTACCAGGGAGTCCCACAGTGGGGACTGGATCATCAGAGGTATGATCGAGTC
Organism: Musa beccarii; assembly: GCA_024322285.1. Taxonomy (NCBI): domain Eukaryota; kingdom Viridiplantae; phylum Streptophyta; class Magnoliopsida; order Zingiberales; family Musaceae; genus Musa; species Musa beccarii. The sequence goes on from CM044402.1 coordinate 34,864,720, forward strand.
TTTGAAGAGTGGAACTACTTCAGAACTCACATTCGCTTAAGGGAGCCCGGCAAGTCAGAGGACAAGGCCGAGTAAGCGAACATTGCAGCCAATGAAGCTAAGGAGAACAGAATTGGTGCAAACCCTGCAACATGAATGGCGGTGGCCATACATGGGAGTTGTAGTCTGTCTTTCCAGTGACCAAGTGGAACTGCTCAGAGAACACAGAGGTGTCGAAGCAGGTGGTCGAAATAGGGCGAGGAAGCAATGACGAGTCCAAGAGCGACTCAGCTACCCAGGATCAATCATCGGTTAGATTGAAGGTGAACTCAGAGGAGTGTCACAATGCCGCAGAGGCGGATCTACCGATCATGAAGAAGGGATGCAGATGCGAGACATTGGATAGTAGTGCCATGGGTGTTGCAGTGCCATGGTACCGCTGAGGCGGGACTTCCGGGGAGTCATCAATCCCTTACTCTCTTAGAGGGAGAGCACTTGGTCGTGATATGGGCCGTGGAGGAGGAGAATGCTTTGGCAAACTCCATGTACCAAGACAAGGTGAAGGGCGTATGCGAGAGAACCGTAAGACCGGTGTCAGCGCACTTTCCATCAAGATAGCCGTGAGTGAAGGACTTTGGGTCGATGCAAGAGTGCATGACCAAGGATCGAAGCGAGCGCAAGACGCTTTGTACCTTTGCTACTCGTGAGGAGTCGGTGTGAAATGATGGAGAAGGCGGTACAATCCCAAAGGCGACGGATCTATCGGAGACTTACTCAAGTTGGAGTGAAAACTTCTTGCATTCGAAGTTTAATGGCAATGAGAAGGTGAATCATAGTAGTTGACTGGCAAGAAGGATTGCAAACACTTCAAGTGCTTCGGAAGTGTGAGCTAAGAGCAAAGCGAAGTCTAGTAACCACTCGGACGCACTAAGTACAAACTCGAGGAGGCGGAGAAGACAAGTAACCTTTGCCTTCTCAACTCTCAAGAGAATGGGTGAAACCGAGTACCCCAGACTCTCTTAGTTATCCAACAGAGGAGCTCTGCATAAATTTGAAGACCCTTCAAGAGGCGAATGGAAGGCAATAGTTGTTAAGTCCTCACCAATGCGGTGATCGATCTATCGAGAGTAGATCTCGCTTCATTTCCCAATTGAATGCCAATCGAAAGCGGAAGTGATGCGAGCCTACTTGGGCAAGACAACTAAGTGGAAGAAGATTCGATGGGCAAATTTTACGGAGGAAGGACCGGAAAACTTGAAAGGTTGCGAGGCGATCGTCAAAGCTCCAACAAGCATCTATCGAAGGAGACAAGAAGAATTTGAAGACTGGCGCATATCAAAGATGGTCTTTTCTCTTCATCAGATCAATCCGCAAGAACCAACAAGGATCAGCATAACTCTGCCAACCCCACAACAGAGTCAGAGTCATTGGCGAGTTGAAGCAGCATGGCGGATTAAAGTTCGACGACTCAACAACAACAAGTGAAGAACAATTGGGAGTTAAAGGGGCGCATCGCAGCGGGGAGCGAAGATCGAAGATCCAACAAAGAAAAGAAAAAAACAAGAAAGGCTTCAACGAGGGCGTCGAAGGAATAAGTGGGGAGAATGTCACGGACAAAATTGTAAACGGCTTGTTCGGTGTAATGCTTATGCTTGTCCGTGTCCCTTTTGGTTGGTTGTAATTTGTAAAGCTTGTAAAGGGCTTGTCAAAGGCAAAATGCCCTATTTGAGCGAGTTTGGTAGCCATTGTAGGCTTGTACATAATGTTTGCGTCGAGTGCATACTTGTATTAGAACTCGGTCTGTAGTGGACCAAATCTATACCTTTGTTGTGCAACTGTTCTGAGCTTGTGATATTCATTGTTGGGATTTGCATTGGCTATAAAGTGGTTGCTGAAAGGGTGGCTTGTGGATCCTGTGAGTAGCGCTTTCTCTATCTCGTCTTCTCTTTTGCAGATCCTAAGGGATTGTATGAGATTTTGGGTAGGCTGACCTTTGCGGTGATACGCATTGGTGCCGCACGGCTTAGGCAAAACCAGCTAAGTCCATGACACATCGGCATGAAGACTCAAGGGATGCACCTAGGCCGAGCTTACATGCTCCCTAGCTGTGCACTCAGCATGAAGACCCCAAGACCGTACCTCGGTTGGACTGATGCACTCCCGACACCCCCAACCAATAGACTTTCATCAAAGCACATATCCAACAGAAGAGCACGCAAATATGCCCTTCAGAGAAAAGCCCCAAAGGACACCCTTCCAAGGGGGGGGCAAATGATAGGGATGATTTTGCCCCTTGCTAACTCATCTGCCACAAAGACTGGCACCTAAGTAGGGCTCCAAGTCACTAGCTCCAAAATGGCGTTATAATGTATCCTGATGTGCCCCGCATTAATAACTGGCAATAATCGCCCTATCTTATCAAGATCAGAGACTAGAATAATCAAGCGATTAACCTAATTTTATACCAGACCAGTCAATAAAAAGGCATAAGGATTATGTATAAAAAGGAATCCCTCAACTTATGCTGAGGGGGGCACTCTACACACTAACTTAGTCATACAGCTTACACTACTATTTTCTCCCCTTCATTAACTTAAGTATCATAAGGGTCATGTCGAGTAACCCATGGCGTTGGCTTGTTATACAAGATCATCGACTGCCCAAAGACAATCGAACGACCTATTCCTCAAAGAGGAACTTGTAACTAGGAAGATATTAGTTCGCCTACCCAATCATCTCGAACTGGGTCCTCATTAATAGAATGACTTTCGATCAAGCAACCTATGCGATCTCACCTCACCAAGTCTCCTATATCAGTTAGGAAGAGGCACCTGGATAAGCCTACACCTTTAGTAATGGACCAATCAGGTAATGGATCAATCGGGCTGACTTATTAGTTGACAATACTCATGACATCGTAAAAAAGGTAATATGTATTTTATCTATTATCTTTATGGTATTTTGGGTATTCAAAGAAAGTAGGGTCGTAATAAAAAAATAAAAAAAGATTGCTTTTGGCAACCCCCTTCTCACTATTCACAATCTCTTACATCATATGATTACTAAAAAAATAATAAAATATAATTTTATTAAATATAATCTCTCAATTATCAATCATATCCATTTATCATGACTCCTTAATTTTTATTATTTTATATAACCTATTTCATTCATTAGTTAATCATCCCCATCCACTCCCATCACTTAAAAGAGAAGAATAATAATAAGAAGGGAAAGGGGGGTGGGGAAGGAGTTATATCTTTAGAGTTGGAAGAGTATTAAAATTAAGTGATAAGTTGAGGACATTTATATTTTTTTATAAATAAGTACTTAAAAATATTAAAATTTCTTAAAATGAGATTATAGATAACAAAGAAGGGTTACCAATAGAATTCTCTAAAATAAAAAAGGTGTACAACTAGGAAAACCCAAAATAAAAGATTTTTTCCTAAACTCATCCATAAATATATATATGAAATGAAGAAGAAAAAGAAACCCACCTTACTTTTTTTTTCTTTATTCATTCCCTCCCTCAAATATCCCGCCCATCGATGACTTCGCATGCTTTGGCGCCAGTCATAGTTTGCGACCCTGTTGCTTCAATAACCCTAGTTCTACTCTCTCTATCTCTTTTTAATTATTTTTTGCTATACTATTCCTCATATTTCTCTTCTTCTTTCCACTCATTTGAGCTTCTTTCTTGTCGATCATAGTTCCTTATTTCCCGCTTGTTAGATTCTCCATGTTTACTGCTCTCATCCAAGGAATCATTATGGTTTCTTCATTTTGTTGACGATCGTAACAACTTCTCTTCTCTTAGACTTTCACTATGATTGTTCAACGTTTATAAGAATTAGGGTTCCTCGAAAATTGGGTATTTTGTTGTAGCCATTAATGGTTCTTTCGGTCCATCCTTTTCTTTTATGTGATTATTGAATCCTTTCTTAGTGGTTGAGTTTTGCTGCAATGGATGCCTCATCTTGCCATCTCATTTAAAGCCTTTTGTTTCTTGTTTGTTGCATCATATACCATACATAATTAAAAAATGTGATGCATGACAAGCTCATAATATCTATCTTTAAAGTTAAAGTATATGTTTTAAAAATATTATACACAAAGTTATTCCAAATATTATTTGAAGTGTATATAAATATTGATGTCTATTTTAAGTATGCTTTGTAGGGTAACATATGGTCCTCCAATAAGAGCTAGTGAACTTGAGTTTTGCCTAATGGGCCTAGTTGGCCTAATAGGCCTAATGGGCTTAGCCCAACCCATCAATGTAGCCCAGAAGCTCTATCACACCTTCTCTCTATTTTGTCTTGTTCTCCTCTCTAAACCAGGTAAGAGCATGACTCCTTTGCCTAATTTTTAATCTATTCTCTCTTCCTTTTGTTAACCTTCTCATCATTGAAGCCCAAGAACCCTACTTCTAAAGAAGATTGAGGCAAGAAAACCTAATCTTTCCCTAGCTATATTAGTTTAACAACTTATAGGCTGTTTTTTTTTATTATTATTGTGGGTCACCTAGGGTTCCAATTATGATTTGATTTTTGATATGTTATATATGATTATGTTAGAATTCTATAACTTTTTGAATGACTTAGTTTTGTACTTCAAGTTATAGATTTATCAATCTAAAGCATGTAGAATTTCTTATTTTATGTAAGATGGTTCTGTTTAAGGTAATTTAATACCCCTAGAGATAAGATTATCTTGTTTTTTTTATAATATGTCTTAAAAGCATCACTTGGAGTTCTATAAACTTTAGAATTGAGTAAATACCAATTTTGTGCACAAAGATATGAACTTTAGAAGTTTGAATAGTCTTAACCTAATTTCATCAGTACATAATAGTTAGATGAATTGTGGGGATATTTTAGCCTCTTAATAATTTTATTTTGAGCTAAAACCTTATATACATTGAGTTTTATATGTCTCCTATGTTCTAGTAGGATTTTATGATAATCTAGAATAGTTTAGTCAGCAATAATAGTGAAAAAATTTGCTTCACAAAACTATATAGTTGGTTGGTTGGTAACCATTATGTCATAGATTATAGTTGAATTATTAGTAAATTGGTGATAAAATTTAGGTAAATTTATAATTTAGGTATAGTCTAATGCAGAAAGGATTCTACTTAAAATTTTGCTACAAATCATTGTTTATAATAGGAGTTATAAGTAATTTAATATGGGTATTTAATTTGGACATATCATGACCCTATATTCCAAATTAATATATTTGCAGCTCCCTAGTACACCTAATTGCTGAGGACCATGACCATTCACTAATACATATATTTTAGTATAGTAGAAGCTTAATTTAGTATAAAGTAGTGGTCATATGTATCATGTGAAATGAAAATATATTTTTGAAAGCTTGTTTTGAATAAGATAAATGTCATAAGTTAGCTATAAGCTTGATATTACTGCATGCATCTTATAAAAAGAAATATACATGAATTATAATGAACATATATGATACGCATATATATATTATGACATACAGTATGAAAGTACACATATATGTTATCATGTATAATATGAGAGTGCACAAATATTTATAATGTGCAGTATGAGGTTGTACATACATGTCGTGAAGTATGTTATGGGAGTGCATGAATATGATATAACATATAATGAGCATATATATTATGATATACGGGATAAGAATACACATATATAATATGACATACGGTATAAGAGAGCATGTATATGTTATGACATGCAACATGGGAGTACACACACACACACATATATATATATATATAATGAAATATGGTGTGGAAGTTAATGAATATATTATGATTCCTAATTGTATATACTATGAATTATCCTTAAATATGTATATTTTGATTGACTTTAAATTAGAATTATATCTCCGTATTAAACATATGTCATACTATGATGCATTTGTTATGAAGTATTTTATGCATTTGAATACATGACTTGCAATGTGAGAGTGTATATATATATTATGATATGTTGTGTGAAGTCCATGAATGTGTTATGATTTCTTATTGCATGTGCTATGAATTATTCTTGTATATGTGTGTGTCTAAAAATACTTTAGATCAAAATTTTATCCCTTTAATATGCATCTATCATGTTTTGGGGTTGTATATTGGTAACAATGCAATAAGAAGATGCACCTGTCATGAAATATTTTATGTACTTGCATATATAACAAGCGGTGTAGGAGTACATAATGTACATGTGATGATGTGTGAGGTAAGAGTTTAAGAATGTATTGTGATATCCTAGTGCATGTACTATGACCTGCTCATGCACAAATATGTTATGATGTACTTTGAATCATAGGGTTACCTCTTTATTATGTATGTACCATATTACAAGATTATACATTACTAAGGAGATAATAAGAAAATGAATTTATCATGAAATATTTTATGTATATGATTAAAAAATTAGACATGCATGATACAATATATATGTTTGTCTAAATAAAGCTATGGAAGTTTGTACTTATTAAGTTATTACTTACTGTAAACTCTAATTTGTAGGTAGGAATATCATTAATCTATAAATAGAGCATATTTTTATGTACATAAGTTTGGGATAAAATATAGATAGAATATGCATACATGGGTTGAGATTATATGTTTATAACATATATGTACAGAGGAGAACCTTCTCCCTCTAGCCTTGAGAACTTTGTCCCACATTGCTAAGGGAGAGCTTTGTTCCTCAATACGAGACTTTTAGTCCCACATCGCTAAGTGAGAGCTTTCTTCCTGTATCCTTTCCTATATATATCAAATCTTATAAGAGTGTTCTTCAAGCTGGAAGAGAATTTGAATTTTTGATTTAATATTTAAAATATATTAATTGTGATTGTTTTTAATATCCTCACATTCATTCGTGTAGGTGGGCGATTATCTATCATATCTGGGGGTGAATAATTTCTTAATTACAGCCTTAAGATCGATTAAGACATGATTCTGAATTCATTTCTTAATTTTGTTAATCGTTTTCATGAAGTTAGATTTTTATTATTGCTCTAACAATCTAAGACTAAATCAAGATATTGAAGTATTCATTATCTATTGTTGGTTGGTATGAAATCTTTTCGTATTTTGTTTAATTGCTCTTCTTATCTTATGATGAGCAATTATTGATATCTTTGTTTGTTTGCAATCTTGAAATCATATATTTGCTTAGTTGTGCAAATATTAATTGTGAGTTCAGAACCGTTTACAACATGATTCTGAATTCATTTCTTAATTTTGTTAATCGGTGAAGTTAGATTTTTATTATTGCTCTAACAATCTAAGACTAAATCGAGATATTGAAGTATTCTTTATCTATTGTTGGTTGGTATGAAATCTTTTCATATTTTGTTTAATTGCTCTTCTTATCTTATGATGAGCAATTATTGATATCTTTGTTTATTTGCAATCTTGAAATCCTATATTTGCTTAGTTATGCAAATATTATTGATATCTTTGTTTATTTGCAATCTTGAAATCGTATATTTGCTTAGTTATGCAAATATTAATTGTGAATTCAGAATTGTTTATGACATGATTCTGAATTCATTTCTTAATTTGGTTAATCGGTGAAGTTAGATTTTTATTATTGCTCTAACAATCTAAGACTAAATCGAGATATTGAAGTATTCTTTATCTATTGTTGGTTGGTATGAAATCTTTTCATATTTTGTTTAATTGCTCTTCTTATGTTATGATGAGCAATTATTGATATCTTTGTTTATTTGCAATCTTGAAATCATATATTTGCTTAGTTGTGCAAATATTATTGATATCTTTGTTTATTTGCAATCTTGAAATCGTATATTTGCTTAGTTATGCAAATATTAATTGTGAGTTCAGAACCGTTTACAACATGATTCTGAATTCATTTCTTAATTTTGTTAATCGGTGAAGTTAGATTTTTATTATTGCTCTAACAATCTAAGACTAAATCGAGATATTGAAGTATTCTTTATCTATTGTTGGTTGGTATGAAATCTTTTCATATTTTGTTTAATTGCTCTTCTTATCTTATGATGAGCAATTATTGATATCTTTGTTTATTTGCAATCTTGAAATCGTATATTTGCTTAGTTATGCAAATATTATTGATATCTTTGTTTATTTGCAATCTTGAAATCGTATATTTGCTTAGTTGTGCAAATATTAATTGTGAATTCAGAATCGTTTGTAACATGATTCTGAATTCATTTCTTAATTTTGTTAATCGGTGAAGTTAGATTTTTATTATTGCTCTAACAATCTAAGACTAAATCGAGATATTGAAGTATTCTTTATCTATCGTTGGTTGGTGTGAAATCTTTTCATATTTTGTTTAATTGCTCTTCTTATCTTATGATGAGCAATTATTGATATCTTTGTTTGTTTGCAATCTTGAAATCGTATATATGCAGACAGCAAGGGCTTCAGAACACTTATGTAGCTATCTTGGTATGTGTGAGTTTAATTTCTTAGGTAATTGTTCTGTTCCCAATCTTACCTACTAGACATGTAGTCAATCCACATTCCATTTGCATTTCTTATCTGGTCATCTGTGCCCGCTTGAATAGAGTATGATTTTTTTGATTTCATGATGCATTGTACTGGATTTAGCCTGACAAAGATCAACATAAAGTCCAGTTTTTTATGCCCAGATATTCCTGAACAGATGGTTAAAATCTACAACAAGAACTTTGGAAATTTAAACCTCTTCATCTTATGGTTTTATTATCTCAAGATTTTATATCTTTATGTATTTGACTTGCTCCCCATTACAGTTCTATAGATAACAAATGATAACCTTGCTTCCAGTGTCATGCACAAAAAAAAAAAATTGACAATGCATAGCTGATCATGTGTTGTGAGATGGATTTCAACTAGTCCACAAGGAAAATGGAAGCTGCAGCATGCCAGAATCTTCTCAAGGTCCAGCTTCAAACATGTCAGTGAAATCCTTGATTTAGTGCCAAACCAAACAAGGAAACTCCTAAGGTTGTTTGTTGATTCCTTGACTTAGATTTGGTTCCAATCCTACTAATTTTAGTGCCACATAGGTCATATTCTTTAATGTTATATTATGCAAGACTAAATGATTTCTATCATATTTCAAATTCTCAGCATTTTCTCTATGTTCATAGAACTACATTCTTTTACTCTTCAATTGTTGAAAGCTTAAATTATCTGCTATAACAAACAAGAATGTGATGGCTATGAAGTTGTATGTGTACTGCTGTCTCAATTTTGCATGGTATATGTGACTCAGTTTCTAAATGATATTAATCCAAGGTTTCAATACCAAGGCAAAAAATTGTATGACATGATTATTTGCTAATTAATATATACACAATTTCTAAGGTAAGCTCTGTTGTGCTTCTGGATTCTGTGCATGGAATTTCCTGAATAAGTTTACTTTAATTCATATTCCTTTTTCTTTTCTTTGTTGCAAGGAAAAGTAGTCATTGTGGTGAAAAATAATAACCTAAAAGCTAATTAACTCAGCATTGTTCATGTTCTTATATTCTTTAGAAATATAAATCGTTGTTGAAAGCTTGATAAAAAGAATGGATAGAGTTATCAAACAGAGGAAGAATAGGACGAGCTTAACTTTTTATATTTCTCTCAAAAAATTCTTTACAATTTCATAAAACTCTATATATATAATCCTAAAAGATATATTACATTAATTGTATTTAGAATAAATCATTCTCTTTCAAGAAACCTCTTCAAGAACCAATAATCATTTTGACTTGTTCTTCTATAGACTTTTAATCTATTTTTTTTCTTGATGGAATGAATCTCGCTCTTGATGCAATGAACTTTTCTCTTATTTATAATATTTGAATAAATTTATTTTCAACAATGCACACTTGTATTCTTTAGTAATACAAATCACTAAACAACACATGAAACCTTTGTTGGTAGCTCTCTGAGATAAAATTTTAGACTTATTTTGTGAGTCCTTGCTCTATTAATATCTGAAGTTAATATTTAGACTTGTTTACATGTCTTGCATATTTATAATAACATTAATGATGTTAGAATTATATGTAGATGTAAATAAAAATTACTTTCTCTTTAAAAGAGATTTCACATTATCTGTCTAGGAAAGTTGTCATTGATTGATATCACCTTTAGAACATGTTGAACTTGTTGGACTTGGAGTTCTCAACCATAATTCACACTATTAAAAAAGCATTCAAGAAAAGAAGAATTTGAGTTATATCAAAATCTCTGGCAATGTTCAAAACACTAAGAAAATAAGAATTATTTATGAAGAAATAAAAATAAAAAAAGGGAAAGAATAATTTTATAAAGGAAGACCATCCAGCACTGTTTGGTAGGGAGAATCTAAAACTTATATTGTTGGGAGAAGATAAGCTATAATTTATTTGATTAGCTTTGATATTATTATATTTTCTTTCTTATTAATTTTTTTCTTTGTATCTGAGACTGTGTTAAGAGGTCAGATGATTATAATAAACATTCTCTTTCAAGAAACATCTTCAAGAACTAATAATCATTTTGACTTGTTTTTTTTATAGACTTGTTTATAATTTTCTTGTAGTGTTTATCTTTTCTCACTCTCTTTTCTTATTCGTTTAGTGAGATTATAATGTTAAAACTACTTAGTCTTCGACTCTCTTTCTCTCTCAAATCACATCTTTTTGAAAGAAAGGTAGACATAATTTTAATGTAATAGTTATTTATCATCGAGATTTCCTCGTGCAATTAAAGAAATCTTATCTGTTGTCGCATTAGAATAAAAGGTGAAACAAACACAATGGACCATGAGAAGGTTTTGCATTGCAATGAAGTTGTTTGTTCCCTCTCTTTGTGTTGAGCTTATGTCACTTGAAACTGCCCTGAGACTGACATCAAATGGTTGGGAGGAACATTGTTGTGTGCCTGGTCATTTTGCACCATCTAAAGCCCAACACCACCCCCCCTCTTTCTCTAAACCTTTGCAATATTTTTCCATGTTGCTAATCCAACTCCCCAGCAACCAAACAAATCTTCCACTGCAGTGAAAAGGAAATCATGGCATGGGATGCCAGGATCTTGGCCACAAGAAGACAAATGGATTCATGCACATGCCATTGCTGAAATCAAACAATGATTCTTCTGTACTTGAAAGAGATTGCCAGGTTAGGCAGGAGTATCAAGGATTAATTAAGCACTGCTAACAGCAATAATGAAAGAAGTTATTCTTTCCATAGTGGCTTCCATGCAGATGTGAACTCCTTTGGCTAGTGGAGTTTGTGGAGTGTGGTGGGTTAATCTACTGAGTTGGTTTCCAAAAGAGCAATGATCTTATCCATTTAATGAGCATGACAAGCACCATCTCAGCTGAATCAGCAAGAGAGGTTAGCTTATCAACCAGTGTGGTTTTCTTTGAAACTGGATCTTGATCACTGCACATGACCAGAGAAATCAAAAGAAACAGATGGCTTAGAACATTTTATGTGAACCACACTCTTTTTTTGTATGTTGAATGATGTTGTTAGCAGTTAAGATTTTTCTTGATAAATAGTTAAGATTTGTCTAACTATATGAGGAAATATTGTAACTCTGTTGAGGTAAATATTCCATCATGACATGTATAAATAGAGAGCACCATCTTATCAATACAATAGATCTCTTCTTCGTACTTTATTTTATCATGGTATCAGAGCCCTTGCATTAAGCAAGAGTTCTTTTTTTTTCTTTCTCGCTATCTAATGATAGCGTCGAACAGCACAACGTCGCACTTCCAAGACTGACATCAAGGAGTGGATCGACAAGATCCTCAGCATCTATCTTCCGCTGTCACAATTCGTTCATCAAGAGGAACATCTTAATTGGTCGGGCAACGTCTCTTTGATCCCGGATGACGAGGCCTGTCTCTCCAACCTACATAGCTCCCTGACGAACCAAAATAAGAGTCTCCGAAACCGGATGGTCACCTTCTTTGCTGCCCCCTACACCTACCTCGAGGGGTATAAGTACAACAGTCGTATCTACAAAACTCTCCTTAATGGGCCTCTACCTAGGTGGCACCTTTACTTGCTGTACCGACGTTAAGATTGTGGAAGCTTGGATCGCCAACTAGCAAACTTGCGCTGTCTCTACTACTCCAAAGGCAGCCCCTTCCCTTCAGTGCAGAACCCCTTCTTCTTTCTTGGCAGTGCTGCATCTCTTCTTCTTTGTCTCTTCCCTCTGGATGACGCTTCCAAAGGAAGCACCGCTCCCCCTTCCTCCAGCGGCTGTTATCCTAAAGTTGCAAGCCACTGATCGTTCTCAACTGTGATCCTTTGCAGCTTTCCTTACTCCAGCAGCTGCTCTCCTCAGGTCACAGGCTACTCTCTGCTCATCCTCATTACTCTACTGCCCTCCAGAGATAGCCATCAAACGTCATACTATCGACCTCCTCCACGAAGCCTCTCGCTAGCAAACTATTTTCATTACATCGATCCAAGATCAACATCCTTGATAGGAACACCGTCTTGCGGGGTCATGTTAGCAGTTAAAATTTCTCTCGATAAACAGTTAAGATTTTTCCAACTATATAAAGAAATATCATAACTCCGTTGAAGAAAATATTACATCATAACATGTGTAAATAGGGAGCACCATCTTATCAATACAATGAATCTCTTCTTCATCCTTTATTCGATTCTGTACAGACATCACACAACACACAATTGGCTAATCAGCAAAGTCTCAGTGTGATCCATCGAGGATGCCCAACATATGGAGGTATCATCAACATTTCATCAACCAACAACAAGTTTGGAATTTAGAATGCAGGGAAGAAGTGGAGTTGTGTGGTATTCCTCTCAGGAACTTTCTGCCGCAAGTTGTCCATATTTTATGCATGCAATGGAACTCGGAATCAAACCTAATTCAGTACTTTGGGGGAATAAAACAGATTTATAATCCCCAAAAGAGGCCGCTTAACTTTGCTTTATCCCACTTCTAGTTACATAGAGTTGTTCCCCATTCACCAATTCTTGTCAGTGTTAAGTCTTTGGGGGATATCTTAAACTAGAAATCATCCATCCACCATGCACCCTGCTCCAATCCCACAGGCATGCATGCCTTTGTCTCCAAAAGTGTGGCTTAAAGGCTTAGCTACATTAACACTCTAAAAAGCAATATCTCCTATAAGTAGTTATCTTTACCGTCCTAATCTCTATACTTTTAAAAATTATACTTATGAAAGTAAAAAAAAAATAATCCCATTTCTTCTTACTCTCTCGATCTGTTGATGAAAATCGTACATAACTATCATGTGTGAAAAATGACATTAAAATAGGATTAAAAAGTTAATTTCATAGGATTAAAAATTAGGAGAAAAAATATTTTTATTGAGAAATGAAGCGAGGCAATACTATTCAATTGCTTCACCTTTGTTAAGAAATGAAGTGGAGCACTCGATAGAAAGGATCTCTCTCTTGTGATCCTATCTGCTCTCATCCGTCAAAGCCAAAGATGACGATGAAGTCGAAGAAGAAAATGTTTTCACAAAATTTACAGAAGGAAAAAATTACATAAGGGTCCTTATATTAGGATCCTTATACTTATGAAAAAAGTAAAAAAAATTAATCCAATTTCTTCTAACACTCTCGATCTATTGATGAAAATTGTACATACTGTCATGTGTGAAAAATGACATTAAAATAGGATTAAAAAATTAATTTCATAGGATTAAAAATTAGGAGAGAAAAGATTTTTATTGAGAACTGAAGCGAGGCAATACTATTCAATTGCTTCACCTTTGTTAAGAAATGAAGTGAAGCACTCGATAGAAAGGATCTCTCTCTTGTGATCCTATCTGTTCCTCATCCGTCAAAGCCAAAGATGACGATGAAGTCGAAGAAGAAAAATGTTTTCACAAAAATTACAGAAGGAAAAATTACATAAGGGTTAGCAATATGAACACTCAAAAAAAGCAATGGCCTGAAGAAAAATTATGAATTAATATTATCTTCTATAATTAGTTATCTTTAGCATTCTAATCTCTATATTTTTAAAATTATATTAGGATCCTTATACTTATAAAAGTAAAAAAAAAATTAATCCAATTTCTTCTCACACTCTCGATCTGTTGATGAAAATCGCACATACTGTCGTGTGTGAAAAATGACATTAAAATAGGATTAAAAAGTTAATTTCACAGGATTAAAAATTAGGAGAGAAAATATTTTTTATTGAGAAATGAAGCGAGGCAATACTATTCAATTGCTTCACCTTTGTTAAGAAATGAAGTGAAGCACTCAATAGAAAGGATCTCTCTCTTGTGATCCTATCTGTTCCTCATCCGTCAAAGCCAAAGATGACGATGAAGTCGAAGAAGAAAAATGTTTTCACAAAATTTACAGAAGGAAAAAATTACATAAGGGTCCTTATATTAGGATCCTTATACTTATGAAAGTAAAAAAAAAATTAATCCAATTTCTTCTCACACTCTCGATCTGTTGATGAAAATTGTACATACTGTCATGTGTGAAAAATGACATTAAAATAGGATTAAAAAATTAATTTCATAGGATTAAAAATTAGGAGACAAAATATTTTTATTGAGAAATGAAGCGAGGCAATACTATTCAATTGCTTCACCTTTGTTAAGAAATGAAGTGGAGCACTCGATAGAAAGGATCTCTCTCTTGTGATCCTATCTGCTCCTCATCCGTCAAAGCCAAAGATGACGACGAAGTCGAAGAAGAAAAATGTTTTCACAAAAATTACAGAAGGAAAAATTACAGAAGGGTTAGCAATATGAACACTAAAAAAAAGCAACAGCCTGAAGCAAAATCCTTCTCAGCACCATGTGAAAATTATGAATTAATTACATATCATCTTCTATAATTAGTTATCTTCGAGCATTCTAATCTTTATACTTTTAAAAATTATATTAGGATCCTTATACTTATGAAAGTAAAAAAAATTAATCCCATTTCTTCTCACACTCTCTCGATCTGTTGATGAAAACTGTACATACTGTCATGTGTGAAAAATAACGTTAAAATATTATTACAAAGTTAATTTCATAGGTTAAAAATTAAGAGAAAAAAGATTTTTATTGAAAAATGAAGTGAGGTAGTACTATTCAATTGCTCTATCTTTTCTCTTTAGGTCTCTGAAGGTCTTATTGGGAATGAAATGAGACACTTGATAGAAAGGATCTCTCTCTTGTGATTTTGCCTCTCCTCATCTATCTAAGCTAGAGAAAGAAAGCTTTTTTTTATAGAAATTATAGAAGAAAAAAATTAATATCGATAATAATAGCACTACAAAATTATCTTTTAAATCTTATTTTAACATCATTTTTTTTTTTTGCATGTGTCAGCAAAAAGTTTTGGGATTGTTGTCCACTCTTAAAATATGATTAAAAAGTTAATTTTATAGGATTGAAAATTAGGAGAGAAAAGATTTTTATTAGGAAATGAAGTGAGGCTCTCCCTTTTCTCTTTAGGTTTTGTTAAGAAATAAAGTGAGACACTAAGTAGAAAGCATCTCTCTCTTGTGATCCTATCTCCTCCTCATCCATCAAAGCCAGAGAAAGAAAAATGTTTTCACAAAAATTACAGAAGAAAAAATTAATATTAGCACTATAAAATTATTTTTTAAAATCTTATCTTAGTATTATTTTTTGCACGTGATAATACGTGTAGTATTTTCGTCAGTAGAGACGACACGAGAAGAAATAAAGTTAAAGATTTTATTTTTATAAGTATAAGGACCCCAATATAATTTTTAAAAATCTAGATATTACAATAATAAAGATAACTAATTATAATCAGCAACATATAATTAGCTCAAAAATTATGTGCTGTAGTTCATTTCAGACTGGATCCTCTTCAACGCCACTTCTCAGTCCTAAAGCTGGCCAAAGTGGATTGCAAATTATGTTTATGATAAGAAGTTACTTGCAATGCCTTACGTTCATTGGCATTCCTTCCAACTTGCAATACATAGCTTGCATGAGGTGACAACTACGTCACCAAAAGAAGAAGAAGAAGAGGAGGGGAAGGAAAAAGGAAGAGCAGAGAAGCTACAAGAAGACCAAAGACAAAGAAACCTACTGATGCCCTCCTCTCTCTCTCTCTCTCTCTCTCTCTCTCTCTCTCTCTCTCTCTCTCTCTCTCTCTCTCTGTCTGTGTTACATGAATCCTCCTTCCAAGTACTAGCAGCGAACTAGCTTATGGCTCCTCCTTGCTGGTCTTCATGGAGTTGTCTGCTACCGAGTTGTTGGCTTTGGTCTTCTCCAGCTCATCTTCATCCGGCTTCATTGTCTCCTTCACTGCTAGAGGTATATCCATGGCTTCCAGCTGCTTCTCCTTGTTCTCCTTGTGCTTGCCCCAGAGAACCGAGTAGAGGCCGACGACTATGAGGACTGCTCCGACAACTCTGCATGCAGGAGAGCTTCTAAGTAACTTGGTGGCCATCATGGATTCCTACTCGCAGATGCAGTAATCTTACCCTCCCAAATAGATCTTCTCGGCGAGGATGAGGGAGCCCATTACTGCCACAATTATCATCATTAGAGGGCTGAAGGCGGAGGCAAACACCGGCCCTCTGTCCTGTATCACCAAACACTGCACGTAGTAGGCAATGCTTGATGTCACAATCCCCTGCACAATACGAAATCTGTTCACCAACTTGCAAGCTAGAAAGAGAGAGATTAGAGAGAGAGAGAGAGAGAGACTGACGGCATAAGCAGCAGCGAGAAGGTTCATGTCGAAGCCTATCCTCCAAACGGAGGGCTTGTGCTCCATGACCAAGGTCACAGCGATGGCTTGCAGAGTGCCCATGAAGCATATGAGCGAGGTGAGGGAGAGGGGAGCGTCGTATTTCTTCACGGTTGCTGCCTGTGGAGCATGAGACCCGTGACGCGAATTGGTCGACCAAACCCTATGCCGAACGTATTGCTCGAACTCGTTCTACCTGAAGGATGAAGAGAGAAGCCCAAGCCAGAGTGGCGATGATGAGGAAGAAGCAGCCTTTGAGCCAGTCCTTGTCGGCGTCATCGGCCGCGACGTTGCCTCGGTGTGGACCTGCACGCTTTGCCCGTCCCAGCTCCATGATCGGCCCCTTGTACAGCGTCATCAGCATCGCTCCGGCCACCGTCACGAGAGTCCCCGCCACCTTGGCCTGGCACCTCACCTTCCTCATGTGCAACTTCTCCATCCTACCACGAACGGAGGCATCGCATCAGCTTGGCACTAACCCGATGCGACTGTGGGAAGACAGAGCCGGTTCGATCCGATGATCTACCTGCAGATGACGGCGAGCACGAAGGTCATCGCCGGCAGCATGTTGCTCATGGCGCAGGAGAAGGTCGGCGAGGTGAACTTGAGCCCGGCGTAGTAGAAGTTCTGGTCGATCACCGGCCTGCAAACCACTTCTCAGCCGTCAACGGGATGCGATCTTTCACGGCAAAATGATGGTTAGAGAGGTGACGAGCGGCACTAACCCGAGGAGGCCGAGCACGAACATCTGCAAGAAGACGGGGAACGTGATCTTGGGTCGAACTTTCCTGCCATCGAGAATCAAAAGATGGGAAACCGGTGAGGGCGTGGTCGTCGTCGACGATGCATGGCGGCGGTGGGGGCGTACCTCTCGAGGATGAGGGCGAAGGGGGCGATGGAGAGGGTGGCGAAGGCGTGGCGGTAGACGACGAGGACGTAGTGGCTCATGCCGTGGTCGAGGCAGACCTTGGTGATGATGTTCATGCCGGCGTAGCCGAACTGGAGCGAGATCATGGCGGCGTACGGCTTGCAGGTTCGGAAGAGCTTGATGCAGCGCTCCATCTCCGGTTGCCGAGCAAAGCTGGCGAGCAGAGTGAGAGAGTGCGACGAGAGACTACTTCGTGCGCTTCTCCGGTGAGGAGGAAGACAACATTTGGGCTTCTATTTATAGGCCACAAATATACACAATATGCAGCAATAATAAGCTTGGAGTTCAATTCATGTGTTACCACTTAGTCGTGTACTTAGTTGAGATTGTCTAAGACGGCACGATACTTGTTCGTGCTAATCTCATACGAGTCAATTACGATTTTTACGAAGAAAAAAATATTAGAAAAATAAACATACGAGTAATATGATCATCGATAGGAGAATCAAGAATAAATTGAAGGAACTAGATTTTGTTAGGCATAAATTCTCGTGAACGAGTTGAACAAAAATCACACACAAAGGATGTCAAAGATATATATAGAATCAACGTTCTTGTAATTTTATTAAGTTAAAAAAGTTGAACGATCACATACAAAAGATGTAGGTCTAACAATCTTATACGAGCCACTTACGATCTTTACGAAGAAAAAAAATTAGAAAAATAAACATACGAGTAATATGATCAACCACAAGAGAATCAAGAATAAATTGAAGGAACTGGATTTTGTTAGGCATAAATTCTCGTGAACGAGTTGAACAAAAATCACACACAAAGGATGTCAAAGATATATATAGACTCAACGTTCTTTTAATTTTATTAAGTTAAAAAAAGTTGAACGATCACACGCAAAAGATGTACGTCTAATAATCTCATATGAGTTACTTACGATCTTTACGAAGAAAAAAATATTAGAAAAATAAACATACGAGTAATATGATCAACCACAAGAGAATCAAGAATAAATTGAAGAAACTGAATTTTGTAAGGCATAAATTCTTATGAATGAGTTGAACAAAAATCACACGCAAAGGATGTCAAAGATATATATAGACTCAACGTTCTTTTAATTTTATTAAGTTAAAAAAGTTGAATGATCACACACAAAAGATGTACGTCTAATAATCTCATATGAGTTACTTACGATCTTTACGAAGAAAAAAATATTAGAAAAATAAACATACGAGTAATATGATCATCCATAGGAGAATCAAGAATAAATTGAAGGAACTGAATTTTGTAAGGCATAAATTCTTGTGAACGAGTTGAACAAAAATCACACACAAAGGATGTCAAAGATATATAAAGACTCAACTTTCTTTTAATTTTATTAAGTTAAAAAAGTTGAACGATCACATGCAAAAGATGTACGTCTAATAATCTCATATGAGTTACTTACGATCTTTACGAAGAAAAAAATATTAGAAAAATAAACATACGAGTAATATGATCAACCACTAGAGAATCAAGAATAAATTGAAGGAACTGGATTTTGTTAGGCATAAATTCTCGTGAACGAGTTGAACAAAAATCACACACAAAGGATGTCAAAGATATATATAGACTCAACGTTCTTTTAATTTTATTAAGTTAAAAAAGTTGAACGATCACATGCAAAAGATGTACGTCTAATAATCTCATATGAGTTACTTACGATCTATACGAAGAAAAAAATATTAGAAAAATAAACATACGATTAATATGATCATCGATAGGAGAATCCAGAATAAATTGAAGGAACTGAATTTTGTAAGGCATAAATTCTTATGAACGAGTTGAACAAAAATCACACACAAAGGATGTCAAAGATATATATAGACTCAACGTTCTTTTAATTTTATTAAGTTAAAAAAGTTGAACGATTACACACAAAAGATGTACGTCTAATAATCTCATATGAGTTACTTACGATCTTTACGAAGAAAAAATATTAGAAAAATAAACATACGAGTAATATAGAATCAAGAATAAATTGAAGAAACTAGATTTTGTAAGGCATAAATTCTCGTGACTGAGTTGAACAAAAATCACACACAAAGGATGTCAAAGATATATATAGACTCAATGTTCTTTTAATTTTATTAAGTTAAATAAGTTGAATGATCACACACAAAAGATGTACATCTAATAATCTCATACGAGTCACTTAACGATCTTTACGAAGAAAAAAATTAGAAAAATAAATATACGAGTAATATGATCATCCAAAGGAGAATTAAGAATAAATTGAATGAACTAGATTTTGAATGGCATAAATTCTCGTGAATGAGTTGAACAAAAATCACACACAAAGGATGTCAAAGATATATATAGAATCAATGTTTTTGTAATTTTATTAAGTTAAAAAAGTTGAACAATCACACACAAAAGATGGTACGTCTAATAATCTCATACAAGCCACTTATGATCTTTACGAAGAAAAAAATATTAGAAAAATAAGCATACAAGTAATATAGAATCAAGAATAAATTGAAGAAACTAGATTTTGTAAGGCATAAATTCTCGTGACTGAGTTGAACAAAAATCACACACAAAGGATGTCAAAGATATATATAGACTCAACGTTCTTGTAATTTTATTAAGTTAAAAAAGTTGACGATCACACGCAAAAGATATATATCTAATAATCTCATATGAGTTACTTACGATCTTTACGAAGAAAAAAATATTAGAAAAATAAGCATACGAGTAATATGATCATCCAAAGGAGAATTAAGAATAAATTGAATGAACTTGATTTTGTTAGGCATAAATTCTCGTGAATGAGTTGAACAAAAATCACACACAAAGGATGTCAAAGATATATATAGACTCAACGTTCTTGTAATTTTATTAAGTTAAAAAAGTTGAACAATCACACGCAAAAGATGTACGTCTAATAATCTCATATGAGTTACTTACGATCTTTACGAAGAAAAAAATATTAGAAAAATAAACATACGAGTAATATGATCATCCATAGGAGAATCAAGAATAAATTGAAGGAACTAGGTTTTGTTAGGCATAAATTCTCGTGAACGAGTTGAACAAAAATCACACACAAAGGATGTCAAAGATATATATAGACTCAACGTTCTTGTAATTTTATTAAGTTAAAAAAGTTGAACAATCACACGCAAAAGATGTACGTCTAATAATCTCATATGAGTTACTTACGATCTTTACGAAGAAAAAAATATTAGAAAAATAAACATACGAGTAATATGATCATCCATAGGAGAATCAAGAATAAATTGAAGGAACTGAATTTTGTAAGGCATAAATTCTTATGAATGAGTTGAATAAAAATCACACGCAAAGGATGTCAAAGATATATATAGACTCAACGTTCTTTTAATTTTATTAAGTTAAAAAAGTTGAACGATCACATGCAAAAGATGTACGTCTAATAATCTCATATGAGTTACTTACGATCTTTACGAAGAAAAAAATATTAGAAAAATAAGCATACGAGTAATATGATCATCTATAGGAGAATCAAGAATAAATTGAAGGAACTAGGTTTTGTTAGGCATAAATTCTCGTGAACGAGTTGAACAAAAATCACACACAAAGGATGTCAAAGATATATATAGACTCAACGTTCTTTTAATTTTATTAAGTTAAAAAAGTTGAACGATCACACACAAAAGATGTAGGTCTAATAATCTTATACGAGCCACTTACGATCTTTACAAAGAAAAAAATATTAGAAAAATAAACATACGAGTAATATGATCATCCATAGGAGAATCAAGAATAAATTGAAGGAACTAAATTTTGTAAGGCATAAATTCTTATGAACGAGTTGAATAAAAATCACACGCAAAGGATGTCAAAGATATATATTAGACTCAACGTTCTTTTAATTTTATTAAGTTAAAAAAGTTGAACGATCACATGCAAAAGATGTACGTCTAATAATCTCATATGAGTTACTTACGATCTTTACGAAGAAAAAAATATTAGAAAAATAAGCATACGAGTAATATGATCATCTATAGGAGAATCAAGAATAAATTGAAGGAACTAGGTTTTGTTAGGCATAAATTCTCGTGAACGAGTTGAACAAAAATCACACACAAAGGATGTCAAAGATATATATAGACTCAACGTTCTTATAATTTTATTATGTTAAAAAAGTTGAACAATCACACAAAATATGCATGTCTAACAATTTCATACGAGTCACTTACGATCTTTACGAAGAAAAAAATATTAGAAAAATAAATATACAGGTAATATGATCATCCGCAGGAGAATCAAGAATAAATTGAAGGAACTGGATTTTGTTAGACATAAATTCTCGTAAACGAGTTGAACAAAAATCACACACAAAGGATGTCAAAGATATATAAAGACTCAACTTTCTTTTAATTTTATTAAGTTAAAAAAGTTGAACGATCACACGCAAAAGATGTACGTCTAATAATCTCATATGAGTTACTTACGATCTTTACGAAGAAAAAAATATTAGAAAAATAAACATACAAGTAATATAGAATCAAGAATAAATTGAAGAAACTAGATTTTGTAAGGCATAAATTCTCGTGACTGAGTTGAACAAAAATCACACATAAAGGATGTCAAAGATATATATAGACTCAACGTTCTTGTAATTTTATTAAGTTAAAAAAGTTGAACGATCACACACAAAAGATGGAGGTCTAATAATCTTATACGAGCCACTTACGATCTTTACGAAGAAAAAAATATTAGAAAAATAAACATACAATTAATATGATCATCCATAGGAGAATCAAGAATAAATTGAAGGAACTGAATTTTGTAAGGTATAAATTCTTATGAACGAGTTGAACAAAAATCACCCACAAAGGATGTCAAAGATATATATAGACTCAACGTTCTTTTAATTTTATTAAGTTAAAAAAGTTGAACGATCACATGCAAAAGATGAATGTCTAATAATCTCATATGAGTTACTTACGATCTTTACGAAGAAAAAAATATTAGAAAAATAAACATACGAGTAATATGATCATCGATAGGAGAATCAAGAATAAATTGAAGGAACTAGGTTTTGTTAGGCATAAATTCTCGTGAACGAGTTGAACAAAAATCACACACAAAGGATGTCAAAGATATATATAGACTTAACATTCTTGTAATTTTATTAAGTTAAAAAAGTTGAACGATCACACACAAAAGTTGTACATCTAATAATCTCATATGAGTTACTTACGATCTTTACGAAGAAAAAAAATTAGGAAAATAAATATACGAGTAATATGATCATCCAAAGGAGAATTAAGAATAAATTGAATGAACTAGATTTTGAATGGCATAAATTCTCGTGAATGAGTTGAACAAAAATCACACACAAAGGATGTCAAAGATATATATAGAATCAATGTTCTTGTAATTTTATTAAGTTAAAAAAGTTGAACAATCACACACAAAAGATGTACGTCTAATAATCTCATACAAGCCACTTATGATCTTTACGAAGAAAAAAATATTAGAAAAATAAGCATACGAGTAATATAGAATCAAGAATAAATTGAAGGAACTAGGTTTTATTAGGCATAAATTCTCGTGAACAAGTTGAACAAAAATCACACACAAAGGATGTCAAAGATATATATAGACTCAACGTTCTTGTAATTTTATTAAGTTAAAAAAGTTGAACGATCACACGCAAAAGATGTACGTCTAATAATCTCATATGAGTTACTTACGATCTTTACGAAGAGAAAAATATTAGAAAAATAAACATACGAGTAATATGATCAACCACAAGAGAATCAAGAATAAATTGAATGAACTAGATTTTGAATGGCATAAATTCTCGTGAATGAGTTGAACAAAAATCACACACAAAGTATGTCAACGATATATATAGAATCAATGTTCTTGTAATTTTATTAAGTTAAAAAAGTTGAACAATCACACACAAAAGATGTAGGTCTAGTAATCACATAATATTTTTTATCTACTCACTAAGGACGTTATATCACCATTCTTAAATAATATTTTATTTATAAAAGTAATCGATGAAGATAGAATCCATAAGATTTTTACCATCTAAGATAGTTTACATCTCCAAAAATTATCGAATAAGGTTAGTGGGTCTGATACATTTTTATCACACTAATTTTCTAGATGTACTACACAAGTAATATCACTTGTATCAGTCATTTTGTGTTTCACAATAAAAAAGAAAAGATTAAGCTGGATTAGAATTATTGACCAGTAGCTTAGAATAAGATATATTAGATGTTTAACTATATTTTGATTAAAATTATTAACCAATAGAAATGTAGTTTTAAGATTAGGAGATTGTTTATGTTATCTTTCTCTATACCCTTTCTTTTCAGTTATATAATGATAGAACATCTATGAATTTTTAAATTTCATAAATTATAGTGGTTATATATAATGTAAAAAAAAAAGAGAAATAGCCTAGTCTTTCTACGAAGAATTATAAAGGCTTCACGATATTAGAGGTATACGGTTCAATAATGTCGTCGAAAGATAGTACATTGTACCCTCGATCTTTGATAATGTAAATTTCAATCCTGAGTGAATATTTTCTGTTTTGTTTAATTTAACACCCCCTTTCTCTCTTTTGTGCAAGAAAGAAGATGAAGTTAGAATGTAGAGGCATTGGATTTTATCGCACAAGCATATGTATTATGTGAAGCGAATGTTAGGCACATGACTCATCTATTCAACCTATAGCAGGCCTTAATAACCCACAGCCCACATCAATTATTAAAATCTTTTTCTTTTTTAACATAAATTATTATTTTCTCTTAACCTAGACTTGTGACAACTATGGTAGAAAAAAGAGGGCTTGTAGTTACAGTGGATATGGTCGGGAGAAACCACATTAGTAATAGTTGAGGACAGAGGAATAAGAGAAGAAGAAAAGAGAAAAAGACGATGGCAACATGCATAGTGAAGTAATCATTGTATTCTTGTTATTTTCTTATGATTATGCAAGAGATTCTCAGGCTTGTACGTTCATTATTTTCATAGTAAATCTGCTTCTTTGGCTTATCTTGTGGTTTTTTCTTGTGACGTTGGAGAGATTTTTCACATAAATCTTGATGTTCTATATGACTATGATTTTCGTTTAATTTTTCTGCTATTTGTTATATAGCTCGTACTGTCCTTCCAGTTTGCGTGAAGAAGATTAAGGCAGTCGATTCCTTCTAGTGATAATGAAGAGAAAGGAAAAAAATTAATAAGATTGCATTATGTTGGGAGAGTCGTGTTTGTTGCTCAAAAGCTCAATTACGAAGATTCCAACGAGTGCAAAATGAGGATAAAGATCTCACATAAGGGAAGAGTGAGGTTCAATATGAACTCTAGCTAATCATTTTCGACAAACTCCATCAATATTTTGTTGAAACAAGTGTTAGAAATTATAGGAGGAAAACCACAAATTTCAACACTTATCATTTATTTAATTTTGTGTTGACCAATTAAATATCTTAGGCATAAACTAATTTTTTTGAAGGTACTAACTGGTTTAGTTAGTAAAGACTTCGAAATATCAACACAAGGTCTCAAGCTTGAATTCTGTCTTTATCACTTATTTTTTATTAATATATATATAATATAAATTTAAAGTTTAGGAGTTGGTAGAGATTTGGTTGAGTTATCTTGTGGGACGAGATTTCATCTTAGGACAGTGATTACTTTTTTTTGGGTTCTTTCAATTCTATCATCTCTATTTTTATGTAATTTATTGTTTGTAATAGGATTTAGATCTCTTTTATTTATTTTACTTTTGTGTGTATGTTAGCATCAGTCAACACTTGCTGTTTGCAGGTAAACACATATATTAAGACATAGTAATCAGCATGAGCATTTGTATTCATCTGTCTCAGGATATATTTCAATCCCTGCACAACAAGAGTGCAACATTGTTTTGTTGAGCTGATGAGGTTTGACAAGTGTTAAGACATGCAATACTTTGCCATGGTAATAATGAAATTTAATTGAGCATGTCAAACTTACACATTTAACCTGGAAGGTTTTTTTTTTGTAACCATTCTCGTTAAGTTCATCATTCATTTCTCTATTTATTATGATTTAAATATTTCAATTTTTTATTCATTATGAATTAACTGTTAAATTTTTATTTATTATCATTAATTTTTTTAATTATGATTGAAACATTACAAACTCGAATTATTTTGTGAACATTATGAATTTGGTGGTAATAAATAT
The DNA here is from genome assembly GCA_024322285.1 of Musa beccarii. Classification (NCBI taxonomy): domain Eukaryota; kingdom Viridiplantae; phylum Streptophyta; class Magnoliopsida; order Zingiberales; family Musaceae; genus Musa; species Musa beccarii. Next base: position 34,890,533 of record CM044402.1, read on the forward strand.
TCTTGATGAGAGAACATCTATATAAGGGGAGGTTTTGGTCCCTTGGCTCTATCTCTAATCTTCAAGATTTCCTACACCATCTAAAGTGAGAATTGTGAGTCGAAAAGAGCCAAAATACTAAAAAAAATTATTGCAAAAATTTCTCGACAACAATGGCTAGAGGTACGTAATTTTTCATTTCCGCATTTAGTTTCCTTGTGCTTCTATTATAGTGATTTAGAAACACATTAACATCTTTGCATTACAAAGCATGCCAGTGCACCACTTTGATGTTGCTTTAGAACATGCTTACCAGTGGTGAGGTTATATCAAATCAAGTTTATTAAAGTGAGAAAGTATTTATTTTGGCTTCCTCCTTTCCCTTTTTTCTTATATCAATGGAATGCGTGTTGCATCTCCTCCTCCATCCTTTAGTGGAAGCTTTTCTACATGCCAAAGACAAGTGTAATCTTCTATATTTCTCTCAAAAAAAATTTCTACAATTTTAAAAAATCTATGTATTCCATAACCCAACATGTGGGGTTTATATAGTACATAAAGATACATTACATTAATTGTATTCAAAATGAATCATTATCTTTCAACAACTAATAGTCAATTTGATTTTTTCTTTAATAGTTATTTAATATTTTTTAAAAAATTTAATCTCTTTATCATATTTGAATAAATTTAATTCCAAGAAATCCCTGCATTCTCCACCTCTTAATTTTCTTTCTTCTGCCCCTCCACTTTCCACTGCCATTGCCGTAAAGCTAATAAGTCGAAGATTCATCCAACACCACCTCAGTGCTTGGGTCTCTTTCTCGTCTTTTAATCTGGCTTTGTGGAGCAACAAATAATAAGCAATCTCAGTTCTCACCTGAGAGATTGATTCGCGATGATACTGCAACAGCAGCTTTACGAAGACTGTTTTGATTGGGGAGAGAGATGAGTGTTTCCAGCAACAATACAAGCCAAGATGAACATGTACACGAAAAGAAGGCTGCGGATTGAAAGCTCCTTCCATCACGCACTATATGCCTTTTGAAGAGGAAAAGAAGACTGATGAGACTTCATCTGCTTGCTTTCACCAGCAAAAAAACGCCAAAGCACGTTTGGAGACGGAGATGGAGATGGAGACGGTGATGGTGTCCACTGCGACATGCAAACAAGCATTCTTTACCTAATACGACACCGATAATTTGACTGATATCTTAAGGATCAGTCTTTGGCTCATGTCATATCTGAATAATCTTCTTGTAGGATTTAAATTTGTTAATGTTAAATTATGTGACTCGTTATAATTAGATAAGATATATGATACATGTCATATATGAATAATCTTCTTGTTGGATTTAAATTTGTTAATGTTAGATTACGTGACCCGTTATAATTAGATAAAATATATGATAGATCTAATTGGATTCTGATAACAGTAACGATCAATAGAAAAGAAATTCATATTATGATAGGATTCCTTATGGGATGTTCTTGATGGAAGTAACTCCCATAATAACTTATCATAGACCCTCTGCTCTTGTCTATAAATAGACTGGACCTCTGAGGATCTAAAGACAATAGAAACAACATAAAAGCATCTAAGAGTTACACAAAGAATAGCAACACAGATGCATCTAAAAATTACATAAAAGAAAAATATTTCACAGGCATCAGTTGAGAGATTATAGTTTCCCTCTCAATCTCCCTGAACCATCAATCAAAGTGGTCCTGTGAAAGGATAGGAAGAGAGGAGAAAGAGTCTAGTTCTTCTTGCAGATTTGTAGTGGCATTGGATCTAAAGAAGGTATTTAGATCAGAGATCCTTTTCTTTCTTTTTCAGATGACATCAAAAGGTACACATCGTAAAACTGATCTATTGTTGTTTGATTTCGATGCTGGTATAAAGTTTTTTTTTGCATTTATGGAAGCATGATTAAAGTTTTTTATGCTTATAGTTAAAGTATCATAAAGAGATTAATTTCGTCCAAAACAAAAGATTCATTACATTAAAAAAAAGGATTATATACCTATAAAAGGATAAACCAAATTAATTATTAGTTCTTGAAAGGATTTCTCGAAAAAGAGTAATTCATTTTAGAGTATAATTAATATAATGTATTTTTGGGTGCTATATAAACTTTTTATGATGGGTCATGAAAAATATAGAGTTTTGAAGTTGTAAAGAATTTTGAGTGAAAGATATAATATCTTGTCTTGTCTTACTCTTCCTTTGTGTGATTGCCCTATCCCTTATTCCTATTAAGTTCAATATTTGGTATCAGAGCTCACGTTAAGCTATGACCTTTTCCCCAAAACCATTCAACTCCAGATTCCTAGATTGACAAAAAAAATTTAAAATATATAGTGCATCCAAATAAAGATTCTTTTAGGCTCCCAAGATATATGGGAGTTTGTAAAAGATGGATTTATTAAACCAAATCTAGCAGAAGAATGAGAAATGAATGCAAAAGCAAAAAAAAAACTTAAAGATAATTTGATTGATATCTTAAGGACCAATCTTTGCCTTATGCCATATGAGAATAATCTTCTTGTTAGATTTAAATATGTTAAAGTATCATAAAGCGATTAATTTTATCAAGGATTTGTTGAACCAAATCCAGCAGCAAAAGAATGAGCAATGAATACAGAAATAAGAAAACAACTCAAAGATTGAAGGAAAAAGAAACAAAAAGGTTTTACTCATGATCTATCGAGGTCTTGATGATATAATATTTGAGGTCATTGCTCTAGCAAATACTTCAAAAAGAGGCTTGGGAAATGCTTCAAAAAGCATTCGGTAGTGTGGATAAGGTAAAAAAGCTTAGTTTACAAGTTCTACAAGATGAGTTTGAAAAAATACAACAAAGTACTTCTGAATCTATTTTTGATTACTTCTCAAAAGTCATTTCTTTTACATATCGAATGAGATGAAATTATAAACAAATAAGTGATCAAATAGTAATAGAAAAAAAATACTGAGGTCATTCAAAGTTTGATTTTATTGCCATAGTGATTGAAGAGTCTATATATTTAGAACAAATATCTTTAAAATAACTAATGGGTTCTCTTCGAGTTTATGAACAAAGGCTTACAAAAAAGGAAGAAAAAAAAATATAGAATAAACAATACAAACAAAGCTTACTCTTAAAAATAAAAGTGAATCAAAATCTTAAAGTGGAAGAGGTGGTAGAAATCAAACCAATCAATGATCTTAAAACAATGAAGGTGATGAAGAAAATTCTAACTAAAGAGGTCGAGGTTATGGTCGAGAATGTGACTAAGATCGTAAAGATGGTAGAAATTCTAAAAGGTTTGAAATATAATGTTATATTTATAAAAGGTATGGGCACAAGAAAAAAAAGAATAAAAATCAAATTTTGCTAGTGACTTATGATAATATGAAAGAAGGTCAATCTATGACATGGTATCTAAATACAAGAGCCTTAAATCACATGTGTGGCATCAAACAGTAATTTTCATAAATGGATACAAGTTATTCCAAAAATATTACATTTAGTAATCTATGTTAAAGACTAGTAAGAGGCAAAAGTAAATTTTTTTTGGACTCAATAATAAAAAAGAATTATGTATTTCATATGTTTATTATGTTCTTGATTAAAAAATAATATTCTAAGCTTGGAGCAATTACTTAAAAAAGGTTATGATATTGAAATGAAAGATATAGCTCTCTTAATTCATGATAAGAATAAAACATTAATATTATGATGAAGAATAGAATGTTTTCTCTGTATTTATGCATTTCTGATTGGTCAAATTGTTTTAAAATTGAGATGAAGGACATTTCTATATTATGGCATCTTAGATATGTTTACTTAAATTTTGAGACTTTGAAACTTGTAAAAAAGTATAATATGATGACATGAATGTCAATAATTGATCACCTATCAAATTTATGTGAAGTATATGTCAATGACATGCAAGAAAGAAAGTCTTCAAATCAAATAAAATAAAAAGAGTATGGTATCGATTTGATCTGGTACCCTTAGATATTTATGGCTCTATCAATTTAGTATTACTTGAAGTAAGCAGGTATTTTCTTATCTTCACTGATGATTATAGTGGCAAAGCTTAGATTTACATGTCAAAGGAAAAGAAAGAAGTTTTAAACAAATTCAAAGATTTTAAGAATTTGGTTGAAAATCAAAGTAGTTGTAAGATTAAATGTTTAGGAATAAATAGGGGTGGTAAATACATATCAAATGAATTTGAAAGTTTTTTTTATAGAAATAATAAAATTTTACATCAATTCACTAAAATTCTTCATTATTGTCTAAACGTTATAAACTTGAATTAATTTTTGAACATTATAAAGTTGATGATAATAAATATTCTCGATGGAAGAACATTTATATAAATTAGGTTTTTGACCCCTGGGCTCTCTCTCTCTCAAGTCTTAAGGATCTCCTACACCATCTAAAACGAGAATTCTTAATCAAGAAGTACCAAAATACTAAAATAAACTAATGCTAGAAATTCTCGACAACAATGGCTGAAGGTATGCAATTTTCGTTTCCAGATTAATTTTCTTATGTTTCTATTATGGTAGTTTAGAAATATATTTTATTCTTAAATCTTCTCACAAAAGTTTCATGACTCACGATTTTAATTCCTATATAATTTGAATAATTTTATATATCACCCTTATTTTTTAAATTGATACTTTCTTTATTTATTAAGCTCTTTTTGAATCTCATGATTTTGTTAAATAAGTTAGTTAACTAAGTGACTCCCTTGCCTCATAAACTTTTCTAAACCTCAATAGCGATGCCATCAAGCCCCATACTCTTAGTTATTTTCATTTTTTTTTAATATGTCTTTTACTTCATTAGTTCTAATTTTATGAATAAATATATCATTATTAAATCTACCACTATTATTTATAATTTAATTTAAGTTTTGTTTAGAATATTTATTAAATAATTTATAAAAATAATTTTTTTTATCTTTTCTTAATCTTGTTATCATTAACAAGTATTCTTTAATCTTCATCTTTAATACATCTAATAGTATCTAAATCCTTATAATTTCTTTCTCTAGCTTTAGTAATTCAATATATATCCTTTTCACTATTTTTAGTACCTAATTTATTATAAAAATTATCATAATCTTTATATTTTATCATGCTATTCATTTTTAATCTCTTTTTTATATTATTTATATCTTTTAAATTTTTTCTCATTTTTATAATTTTACCAATCTTTAAAATATGATATTTTAGTAAATTTTTTCTTTTTAACTTCCTTGCACCATCATCAACTCTCTTACACCTCTACCTTTATTTTCTCAAGAATCTCTCCTTTGTTGTACTCTTAATCTTTTTAAACATGATAGTTCAAATAATATTAATATTATCCTCATTTAAGTTTCAAGTTACTTCCCTTTCCATCTTATTCCGAAAATTGTTTACATTATCATCTTTAAAATTCTATCATCTAGTCCTAGTAATTTTTTCTACTATCTTTTTCTTCTTTCATTTTCTACGGTAAATATCTAATATTACCAAAAATATATTGATTCATCAAATTTTTGCTAGGTATTACTATACAATTATTACAAGTAACTTTATGTACCTTTCTAGTGAGAAAAAATTTATTTGACCATAGTTTTGACCACTCTTATAAATAATTAAATGTTCATCTCTTTTCTTAAAGTAAGTATTTATAATTATAAGATTATATGAAGTTACAAAATCTAAAATCAAATCACCATCTTCGTTTCTCTCCCCATAGCTAAAGCCCATATGCACCCATTTATATTCACAATATGTTTTCCCTATATGATTGTTCAAATCTACTCAAATTATTAGTTTTTCATTTATAGACATTCCTTGAATGATATTATTTAAGTTTTCCTAAAATTTTCTTTTGGTTCGATCATCCAATCCGACTTGAGAGATATAAGCATTAATGATATTCAAAACATATTATTCTTTTACAAATTTTAGAACTATAATTTTATCTCCAAATTTTTTAATATTCACAATATTATTCTCTTTTAAAATTCACAATATTGTTTTAAGATTCTTATCAATAACAATTCCTACATAATTTTTTATGTTTAACTTTTTTAGTATACTAAATTTTAAATATAATACTATCAATCTCTCTAGTTTTTTTCCCTATCTACTTAGTCTCTTTTTTTAAGTAAATAATATTTATTCTTCTTCCAATCACAGTTTATTCTTATATTTTAAGTTACTAATGTAACTCTTTATTTTTTGACTAATTCATTTATTTTTATTAGTCTAAAACAATGTGATAGGTTGCTTTGGGGCAACCTCATAACCTATTGTTTGTAATTTTGGACACATAAGTGAAAAGGATGCCTTGCATAACTTTCGTGTGATGACCTTGTTGAATCTCAGATTTTGATGATGAAATCAATTGGTGAAATATTTATTCTGATCTATATTGTCAAGATAAGTGTACAGGATTAACTATGATGGGATAGAAACATAAAGTGATTTACCGAGGTCAAGTCCGTCGGGTGTTCAAGAGTTCATCGGAAGATCGAAGGATCGTCGGAAGTGTTGCTGGAACCAACCGAGATCAAATTAGGGACTTACCGAAGTTTTCGGAAGTTCACCGCAAAGATCGTCGAAGGTTCGCGGAGTTTGCCGAGAAGGTTTGGAAGCTTGCCGAAGACTCATTGAGCTCGCCATACAATCCGGGAGCATACTGGGAATCCGCCGAAAGAAATCCGAGGGAAGTATCGGAAGACCGCCGGAATCTCATCGTAAAGCTCTCTGGAATAAGACTTGAAGAATGTCAGTTCAAATCATTGTTAATTATGTTTAAATTTCATAGTTGGCACATAATTAGGGCAAGGATTTCGAATTAATCATGCTCCAACCTAGTAGGGGCCAATCGGGCTCTTATTGGGCCAATTTGAGCCTAAAACAAGACCCATTCAGCAATGCTGAATGGGCCAGGGGATGGAACCGCTTGGCAACCGAGTGTTGGGTAGTGGTACCACCTAGCTTGGGGCGGTAGTATTGCCCAGCGCCTATGCAGCGGCGGTAGTACCGCCTGCCTTGGGCGGTGGTACCGCCTGTGCATTGTTAGTCTAACGACTAATAGGCGGTAGCATCGCCTCTGACAGGTGATGGCACTGCGAGCACCGGGAAACCCAAATTGAATTCAAATTTGGAGCTCAAATTTGAATCCACTTTGGATCTATAAATACCCCCTCTTTCTCAGTTGAAAGGGCCCCCTTTTGAGAGTTAGAAATTGAGCTAAAGTCTTGTAAAAGTCTTGTTTTCAATAGCTTATGTTCACCTCTTTCTTTCTCTTTGAAAAATCTGTAAGAGTATGAATTTATTGTAAAAGGGTTGTAAGAGGGGTGTTTGGTCCTTCCCCTTCAAAAGGATTTGCTAGTGGAAGTTAGGAGCCTTATCGGAGAAGGCTTCGGAAGTGGATGTAGATCACTTTGACCAAACCACTATACATCGTGGCGTTGTTGAATGTGAGTGTTTAAATTTTTGTTTCATCTTTTTATTTGGTTGTAAACCATTCAGTTTTTCTTTACCTTTACTCAAGCAACTTCGACCAAGTTATCTTTCGTCGGATTGAAGTTTTTATATGAACTAACCATTTTACCGAAATCGGTTTCAAACTTACGTTTTAATCTATGCACTAATTCACCCCCCCTCTTAGTGACTGTCCGATCCTAACATTTGGTATCAGAGTGGGTTCACTCTCATATTTGGTCTAAAACCCAAGAGAGATGGCCTATTTCGGTATGCAAGAAGGTCATTCCATTACACGTCCACCTATGTTTAATGGGTTGGATTATACGTATTGGAAGACCCGTATGAGGATCTTTCTTATTTCTATGGATTTTGAGCTTTGGAATATCATTGAGAATGGTTTTCAAAAATCTTTTCTTCCGATGAGTGATTGGAATGAATCGGAGAAGAAGGTTTTTGCTTTAAACACAAAGGCTATGAATGCCTTGTTTTGTGCACTAGACAAAAATGAATTTAATCGCATATCAATTTGTGAATCGGCCTTTGATATTTGGCGTACTCTTGAGATCACTTATGAAGGTATTAGCCGAGTGAAAGAGTCCAAAATCAATATTCTTGTGCATTCTTACGAATTTTTCCGAATGAAACCAAGTGAGTCCATTGGAGACATGTACACCCGCTTTACGGATGTCATCAATGGACTTAAGGCACTTGGTAAAGGTTTTTCTAACTTTGAACTTGTAACTAAGATTTTAAGATCCCTTCCAAAGAGTTAGGATCCAAAAGTTATGACCATTCAAGAGGTCAAGGACCTTAAGACTTTTCCTCTTGAAGAACTTATTGGGTCTCTAATGACCTACGAAATGACGTGCTATACTCATGAAGAGCTCGAGAACCTCCTTTCCAAAGAACGGGAAAGATATGACACTAAGAACACAAGAAGACAACTTGAAAGGAACATCAAGTGATGAGGACAGTGACAATGACATTGCACTTTTAACTCAAAAATTTAAAAAGTTCATAAGAAAGAATAAATTTAAAAATGACACAAAAAATAAACTTGAACATAAAAAGGACCAAGTTATTTGCTATGAGTGCAAGAAGCCGGTGCACTTCAAATATGAATGCTCCCAAGCCAAGAAGAAGCAACCCAAGAAGAAGAAAGCATTGAAGGCTACATGGGATGATTCAAGTGACTCCGAGGTTGAAGAAGCAAGCAACAAAGAGGAGACTAACTTCGCGGTAATGGCCTTAGGAAAAGAGGTTAGTGATTTAATGAAGAATTATCTTTTGATGAACTTTCTATCGCTTTTCATGAGTTATTTGATGAATGTAGAACTATTAGCAAGAAGTTTAATTTACTAAAGAAAGAGCATGCTTTATTGCAAAATAAGTTCAATAGTCTCCAAACTCCTTCTCTACCCCCATGCTCTAAGTGTGAACACTTAGAAGCAATAAAAAATAAGAATTTGCTACTCAAAGAGACTCTAAATAAGTTTAAGGTTAGTAGCAAGGGCTTGGACATGATCCTTGCTAATAAGGGTCACGTCGGAAATAGAAGTGGAATCGGATTTGTGAGTGGATCTCACTGAAATTCCACCACCTTCGTTAAAGGATCCACATTACATGTATCACCCCATTTGAAATGTAATTTTTGTAGTAAAACTGGACATATTGTTTACAAATATCCATTCAAGAAAATTAGTCCACAAAAATTGATATGGGTTCCTAAAAGAACCATAAACAATTCAATGTTGAATTACAAATTAAGTAGATCAATTTGTAATGCACCCAAAATTAAATGGGTACCTAAAAACCATCATCTTTTGTAGATAAATTCATAAGTTAGGAGCAAGAGATGGTATCTTGATAGTGGATGCTTAAGGCACATGACAGGAGATCCATCTCATTTTTCTATCCTCACTAGCAAAGAAGAAGAGTATGTCACCTTCGGAGATAACAACAAGGGTAAAATCATTGGCAAAGGAACCATAGGTAACAAATCAAGTTTTTCAATTAATGATGTGTTGCTAGTTGATAGTTTAAAACATAATCTTTTAAGCATTAGTCAATTATGCGATAAAGGTTATATTGTTAGATTTGAATATAATGTTTGCATTATTGAAAAACCAAACAATGACATATCCATGATTGTTTTAAAATAAAATAATGTCTACACCATAAATATTGATGAATTAAGTAATGAAATGTGTTTTTTGATTTTGAATGATGATACTTGGCTTTGGCATAGGAGATTAGGTCTTGCAAGCATGAAACTAATATCTAAGATTTCATCTAGAGAGTTAGTATGAGGAATTCCCAATATGAAGTTTGTCAAGGACAATATGTGATGCGTGTCAACTAGGAAAATAAATAAAAACTATCTTCAAACCAAAAAATCAAATTAGTACTACTAGACCATTGCAATTGATCCATTTGGACTTATTTGGACCAATTGACATAACAAGCTTAGGAGGTAGCAAATACGCCTTCGTAATTGTGGATGACTATAGTAGATACACTTGGACCTATTTCTTGACTCACAAAAGTGATTGTTTCAAATGTTTCTCAAAATTTTGTAAACTTACTCAAAATGAAAAAGGTTTCATGATTTCATCAATTCGGAGTAATCACGGTGGTAAATTTCAAAACCATGACTTCCAAAATTTTTGTGAAATCAACGGATATAACCATAATTTCTCTACTCCAAGGAATCCTCAACAAAATGTAGTGGAAAAGAAAAATAGAAATTTGTAAGAATTGACTAAAACCATATTAAATGAATATAATTTATCAAAATATTTTTGGACCGAAGCCGTGAACACAGCTTGCTATGTTATGAATAGAGTTCTAGTAAGACCATCCCTATCTAAGACTCCATATGAATTATGAAATAATAAAAAATCTAATGTCTCTTACTTTAAAGTTTTCGGTTGTAAATACTTTATTTTAAATGAAAAGGATGCCTTAGGAAAATTCGATGCTAAATCCGATGAAGGCATCTTTTTTTATTACTCTTCTATTTCTAAAGCTTTTCGGGTTTTCAACAAAAGAACTTTAGTTATAGAAGAATCTATTCATGTGGTTTTTAATGAATTTTTTGAATCTAAGAAAAAAGATTTTGATGATGATCTTGGCTTTAATGATTTGAATTTGAATGAACCCTATCCTCATAATGACAACTTGAATGCATCTTCTTTCCAAATTTCCTTACCCAAGGAATAGAAGTATGTAGATGCCCATCCCAAGGAGTTAATTATAGGAGATACATCTAAAGGGGTTCAAACTCGTTCTTCATTTAAGAATTTTTATGCCCATGCCGCTTTTCTTTCTCAAGTTGAACCAAAATGCATTGATAATATATTGAAAGATGATTCTTGGGTCATCGCAATGCAAGAAGAGTTAAATCAATTTGAGAGGAATAAGATATGAAAACTTGTTCCTAAACCTAATGACCGTTTGGTTATTAGTACTAAATGGGTCTTTAGAAACAAGCAAGATGAATATGGTATTGTGGTTAGAAACAAGACTAGATTAGTGGCCAAAGGTTTTAATCAAGAAGAAAGTATTGATTATGAAGAGACCTTCGCTCCTGTGACAAGATTAGAAGCCATCAGGATGCTCCTTGCCTATGCTAGTAGTAATGATTTTAAACTATTTTAAATAGATGTCAAAAGTACTTTTTTAAATAGCTTTATTTCCAAAGAAGTATATATTGAACAACCACCTGGATTCGAAAATTCTCTTCTTCCTAATAATGTGTTTAAATTAACTAAGGCTCTCTATGGACTAAAATAAGCCCCTAGGGCTTGGTATGAGAGGCTTAGTTCTTTCTTAATTTCAAATAATTTTACTAAAGGCAAGGTTGATACTATATTATTTATTAAATATTTTGAAAATAATTTTCTTATTGTTCAAATTTATGTTGATGATATTATTTTTGGTTCTTTGGATGAATCACTATGTGAATCTTTTGCCAAGTGTATAAGTCATGAATTTGAGATAAGTCTAATGGGAGAATTAATCTTCTTTCTTGGATTATAAATTAAACAACTTAGTAATGACATATTCCTTAATCAATCCAAATATACATTAGAATTGTTAAAACGATTCAATATGAATGGTTCAAAAGCCATCAACACTCCAATGAGTACTTCCACTAAGTTAGACTTGGCTGAAAGTGAAGAAAATTTTGATCAAAAGATATATAGGGGGATGATAGGTAGCTTGCTCTATCTTATCGCAACTAGACTAGATATCATGTTTAGCGTAGGACTTTGTGCGAGATTTTAAGCTAATCCTAAGTTGTCTCACTTTAAAACCATTAAAAGAATTCTTAGATATCTTAAAGTACTCTTAATCTAGGATTATGGTATCCAAAATCTGATAACTTTGATTTAAAAGCCTATGCAGATGTGGATTTTGGTGGATGTAGAATAGATAGAAAGAGCACATCCGAAACATGCCAATTTTTAGGACATACACTTGTTTCTTGGACTTCCAAGAAATAAAATTCAGTTGCACTATCTACGGCGGAAGCTGAATACATAGCCGCAAGTGCATATTGTGCTCAAGTCATTTAGATAAAAAATACACTAAAAGATTATGGAATTTATTTAAATAACATTCCCATAAAATGTAATAGTACAAGTGCTATTTGTCTAACCAAAAATCCTATTCAACACTCTAGAACTAAGCATATTGACATAAGACATCACTTTATACGAGATCATATTAATAGTAACGATGTCACTCTTGAATTTATTGATATAAAAGATCAATTAGTGGACATCTTTACGAATCCTTTAAATGAAGAATAATTTGACTTCATTAGGAGGGAAATAGGCATGTTAAATTATCCTTGTGAATGAGCAACATTATATATATTTTCTTTCGGCTTTTGTGGATTTTATGAAAACTCGGCTCTCGTGGATTTGCCTCTCTCATTTTAATTCTATATCTCAAAAAGTGATCTATAATTACATCTCATCTCATTTCAATACATGAAAACAAATTAAAATTTTTTTTTTGGTTCCAGCGATAGCACCGCCAGAACCGACGGTAGTATCGCCTGGGTACTCGGCTCCCAGGTGGTAGCACCACTTGGTTGGCGGTAGTACCGCTCGAATACCCCCATATTTAAGGGGGTGTTAGGGTCGACAGTAGAACCGACCGAAACCCACCAAATCTCAGCCCTCTTCCTCCTCAACTCCTCCAAATCTCTCCTCTCCATTTCTTCTTCCTCCAAAAGGACTAACAAAGGCTTTTTCTTGATTCAAGCTCCTCACCTTCCTATGAAACTCAAAGAAGTTAAAATCTGTAATTTTCTCTTCTCTTCACATTTGCTTGTCTTTTCCTTATTGTTTCCTTTTGTTCCTTCATCATGAATAGATATGGCTCCTAAGAAATCATCAAGAGGCAAAGGGAAAATGTTGGAAGGAGATTCATTTGACCCAATCCTTTTTAGATCTAATGAGGTAGCTTTAAGGTACCCAAATTTTGATTCTAAAGTCATACATAAGGGAAAACATGCTGATCTAGGTGAATTAGAAAATCTAGAACCCATTAGATGGTTTGCCAATCTAAATGTTTTACCTATCTTACAAATTAATAAACCAATCTACCCTAGGTTGGTTAAGCTATTTTATGCTAACATGAGTATTGAAGATGATGTTTTAACTACCTATATTTTGGGAACCACAATTCAGATTTCTGATCATACCATATATGAGCTATTTGGAATTGAAGAAAAGAATAGAGGATGTTATTTCAAAGGCTAATGGGACATGGATGCAATCGGAGCAACCCACTCTGAAGCCTTAGAGACGATCTTTGCTAATCCTAACCTAGGCATCATTCCTAAAAGCTACGAGCACTTATTACCTTTTAATTCGAAATTACTTCATCACATCATTTTAAGCATTCTACTTCCGAAACAGTTTCACCTTGATGAGATTAGTATGTTAGAACTAAGTATGATGTATTGGATCTTGACTAGACAAAATAACGGTTTTGGTTATTTGATTAGACAATACATGACAAAAATTTTCTCTAGAGACTTAATGTTGTCATATGACGGGTTGATCACCAGATTAATTTTTACCCATGACATTCGTGTGTCACCCGATGAGGAAATAATGCAGGTTGATAGATATAACACAATAAACAGAAGTTTCCTAAAGTGACTTAAATACACATTTAGAGATGGTCTATGGATTAGGCAACCTAGAAGGATTGATCTAGTACCCCCACCAGTAGAACGACTTGAAGCACCGATCTTTAGGGGAAGTGAATCTCCTCCGCCTAGTCTCGTTGATCCAGCACCATCTGAGCCAGCTCTTGCTCCATCTACTGAAGATCCAATCATGCTTGCTTTAAATCAAATCACATCACAACAAACTCAAATCAACATGCAGCAAGTTGAAATTTTGAAGAAAGTGCAACAGATGAATCACAAAATAGATCACTTGTATAGGCATTTTGGAGTTCCCCCTCCGGAATAGCTGTTGTTTTTTAAACACTTGTCCTGTTATACTTATGACTACTATGGATGATGTTGTATGATGTTACTTTCATTTCCTCTGCTTGGCTTTTGAATGAATTTTTTTCGTTTCGATCGGAATTTTTGGATGACACTTTCATACTACTTTATGACTTGATATCTTCCTCGAATGATTTCATGCTTCCTCCATGGCTCAATAATTGATCAAATTTTGTAATCTCCCTCTCATGGCTTGATAAATGAGGATTTTTTCTTCGAAGTAATGAATGATTTCTCCACCTCCATTATTTTTGTTGATGACAAAGGGGGAGAAAAATGTAAATTACTATGATGGAGTAATTGTTGCTATGATGGAGTAAATGCTTAAAATGAAATCAATCGTATCGCATCACAAATGCTCAAAATGTATACATCTTCTTGATAAGCGATTTCTTCATTTGATATCATGCCTTGATATTGAACACTCTTTTGGATATTACTTGATCCTTGTCAAGTTTGAATTAATATTTCTTATCATTATAGGTGTAATACCTTGACATTGTTTAAAATACGAAGTTTTCGTATTTATGCTTAAGCTTGTTTATTAAGCTTTATGTTAAATGAAATCTATCGAATTTAGCTTGAATTCAAAAGATTGAATTCTAAGTGCTTTTATCTTCTCATGATATGGCATATAGATAGGGGGAGTTAAGAGTAACTCCATCATCAATTGATTGTCATCATAAAAAAGGGAGAGGTTGTTGAATCTCGGATTTTGATGATGAAATCAATTGGTAAAATATTTGTTCTGATCTATATTGTCAATATAAGTGTGCAGGATTAACTACGATGGGATAGAAATATAAAGTAATTTACCGAGGCCAAGTCCGTCGGGTGTTCAAGAGTTCATCGGAAGACCGAAGGATCGTCAAAAGTGTTACCGAAACCAACCGAGATCAAATTAGGGACTTACCGAAGTTTTCAGAAGTTCGCCACAAAGATCGTCGAAGGTTCGCGAAGTATGCCGAGAAGGTTCGGAAGCTTGCCGAAGACTCGTTGAGCTCGCCATACAATCCGGGAGTATGCTGGGAATCCACCGGAAGAAATCCGAGGGAAGTATCGGAAGACCATCGGAATCTTATCGTAAAGATCGTCGGAATAGGACTTGAAGAATGTCGGTTCAAATCATTGTTAATTATGTTTAAATTTCATAGTTGGCATGTAATTAGGGCAAGGATTTCGAATTAATCCTGCTCAAACCTAGTAGGGGCCAACCGGGCTCTTATTGGGCCAACTTGGGCCTAAAACAAGGCCCATTCAAGCATTCTTTGAATGGGCGGCGGTGGAACCGCCTGGCAGCTGAGTGTTGGGTGGTGGTATTGCCCAGCCTGGGGCGGTAGTACCGCTTGCCTTGGGCGGTGGTACGCTTGTGCTTTGTCGGCCTCGACGATCGACAAAGCGTGCATGCGCTTGCCTCTGACGACAGCGATGGCACCGCTAGCATCGAGAAACCCAAATTGAATTTAAATTTGGAGCTCAAATTTGAATCCACTTTGGATCTATAAATACCCCCCCTTTCTCAGCTGAAAAGGCACCCTCTTGAGAGTTAGAAATTGAGCTAAAGTCTTGCAAAAGTCTTGTTTTTAATAGCTTGTGTTTACCTCCTTTCTCTTTGAAAAATCTGTAAGAGTATGAACTTCTTATAAAAGGATTGTAAGAAGGGTGTTTAGTCCTTCCCCTTCAAAAGGATTTACTAGTGGAAGTTGGGAGCCTCATCGGAGAAGGCTTCGGAAGTAGATGTAGATTACTTTGACCGAACCACTATACATCGTGGCATTCTTGAATGTGTGTTTAAATTTCTGTTTCATCTTTTTACTTAGCTACAAACCATTCAGTCAACCAAGTCATCTTTCGTCGAATTGAAGTTTTCATACTGAACTAACTATTTTACCGAAATCACCCCCCCTCTTAGTGATTGTTCGATCATAACAGGCCTAACTCTCTATTGAAATTGATCAAAACTTATGTTCATGAGATTTGATATAATTTTACATCAATTATTAGTGACCTAATCCAATCATTTATCTTTTTTTCATCCAAACTTGGGACTGACATTAGTAGTGTTGTGCATTAGATCTAGAAAGATGATAATTACGTGTTAAGATATTTTGTCACTAACATTATTCCAATATAATATACTATAAATTAATAAATTTTGATGATGTTAGTAAAAACTTTGTTCCTTTGGCAGCAAAATCAAAGGAGCAAATTCCATTATATCACTTATCATTTAAAAAACTAAAAATAAAATAAAAAATTAGGAACTTACTCTTTAGAGCTCTTTCTCTCTATTCATAACCCGTTACGATTTATATTTTTATAAAAAGTAATAAAATAGTTTTTTATTACTCACAATCTATATAATTCTATTTTTACTCTCAACTTTTTTTTTTTATTACTCACTACTTCTACTTGCTCTCCTCATCAGCCTGCACTAGTTTATAAAAACCTAAAATATGATATCTTCTGGGTTAATATAATTATATAGTAACAAACATCAAAAATTATTTTTCATCTCCTCTATCTTATTTTATTATCTATATTTTTTTATTATTTTATATCACTTTCGTCTTTTAAGAGGGAGAGGAGGAGGAGATGAAGAAAAAGAAAAAAATATATGTTAGGAGTGAAATCAATTTATTAGAATTAAGTTATAAATTAATGATATATATTTATATTTATATTTATAAAGAGATAATTTAGAAATATTTAAAATTTATAATGTGGCATTATAAATAAAAAAAAGTTTTGTAAATAGTAATCTCTAAAAATTAATATGAAAGTTTACATAAATACTCCAAAAAAATAAATCCTCTGGTATCCGAGCAACGGCTGTCCCAGGAGCGACCGAAGGCAAAACGGAGACGAAGTCGGAAGCCTTCTTAGGGTTTGGCCACAAGAGAGCGGCGTGAATCCGGTCGGTGCAGCTCTCTTCCCCCTGCGTCGCCTCTTTCTTCTCTCGGGTTTCACTTCGAATCGATCCCTGCTTCTCCTCTTAGCTCTTTTCCGTAGTTGGTTTCCTTTGTTTTCGTTCCTTGAATCGGCCTTTTTCGTTTTAGGTTTGTTTGTTTTCTCTAATCCCAATCTAGACCAGTTTTGAGAACCATATCGGAGGGTCTTCTTCAGATGTCAAAGTACTCGTTGTTTAATCATGGAATTCTGAAGAGGAGATATGCCTTTTTGGCTGCATGACCGTAGGCTTATATTTTTCCTGCCTAATGTAAACTAATTTTGAAATCCCTAAGATTATTCGTTGCGTCGATTCGGGAAAGAAGGCGCTCCCTTTGATTTGGGGGGTCATTGTTTCGGAAGTTCTTTTCTTTTTCCTGTTTCCCTTTTACTCTGAGCCAGTAAAAATTGGATGATCAACAACATATATGAACTATGCCACTGTTGCTCATTGTCTAGTGTTTGGGGGAGAAACCAGATTGAGTTATTCAAGAGAAGAGGTTTAAGTATAAATGGATGCCTGATTATTATAGGGTTCTGTGTGGATTTAAAAGAAAACCTGAATAACAATTTTTCTGAAGTGGAACTTATCTTTTTTTGTTCTGTTGATCATTTGGTTTCATTCTGGTATAGATCAAGATGAGTGGGAGAGGCCGTGTATCTCGCCAAGCTTTTGAACAGGCTAGGCAAGGTTATCCTGCCCCTCCTGGAAGGCCCTTTGTTGAAGGCCCTTTCCTCCGCCCACCTCACCCTGCAGCACTTGAGGAGGAACTTGAACTGCAGATGATGGACATTAGGAGGCTCTTGGCTGACAATCGTGTGCTAGCCGAGGATCGTTCAGCTTTTCACCGAGAGCTGATTGCTGCGAAGGAAGAACTACATCGGATCAACTTGGTGATTGCGGATATTCATGCTGAGAAAGAAGCCCATTCAAGGGAGCTGATTGAGAAAGGATTGAAGCTGGAGGCTGATCTGAGAGCCACCGAACCTCTGAGAGATGAGGTCATACAACTCCGTGCGGAAATTAAGAAACTAACATCTGTGAGACAAGAACTGACCGACCAGGTCCGGACTCTCACTCAAGATTTGACAAGGGCACGTGCTGATAATCAACAAATCCCTGCTATGAAGGCAGAAATTGATGAGCTTCGACAGGAGCTTCTCCATCTACGGTTGGACTTTTAATAATTATACAAGTTTTCACGTTCCATGTCTTGTTAATTTATCTTCCAAACTGAAACCATCTTTGCTGGTAGGATGTCTATCGACTATGAAAAAAAAGGAAACTTTGAATTAATGGAACAAAGGCAGTCAATGGAGAAAAACTTGGTCTCCATGGCACGGGAGATTGAAAAATTGCGAGGTAACTTGGCTAATCCTGAGGGAAGGCCATGGGATCTAGGTACAGTTGCTGACCCCTTTTTTTCTTCCTTTTCATGTTTTTCTTTATGAGTTCAGTCACAGCACCAGAGTAGTCTCATTGGAGATCTAAGATCTGTTTATCGAAGAATGCTGTCTGTGACAATGTCAAGCCAAATGTTGGTACAAAATGAAGTGTTGCTAGCGTGTGTTATCAACCTGATCAAGGTTCCCGTATGTTTGAGCCGGTTGGAGATGGTTTCTAGCCCTTGATGTTTTTTTAAAAGATCACATTCTTTTCTTAGGATGAATTCTCTATTCTTATAGGTTTCATTTTTCATATCAGTTTTGTTTTGTTTCATTCATTTTAACTTCATCGTATGATGGTTTACTGAAGGTGGAGGTTACAGGATGAATCTTGGCAGCCCTGAAGGACCCATCCCTTCGACATATGGGTATGAATACAGTGTTCAACCGGTAAGTTCAATTTGAAGTTGTTTAATTCCAAAAGTTCTTTTTTTATCAATTAATCATCCAAAAATGTTGGCTCCTAGCTATTAATATTCTTATTCCATTTTATCATTGTTAGCCTGTTGCTGACAAGGCTTCCCTCTATAATGCTGGTTCTGGATCGTGGGGAGCTCTCGACAAGTCTCGCTTTGCTCGTCATTGAAACTCATAGTTGAATTTCCCGCTAAAATAGGAATTATGTCTATATATACTGCAGATGTTTCTACACTTGAGGGTTAGAAGTGCTATCTTGACCAATTGGTGCTTGCTCCACCACATTATCTTGATAGATGCTGTTCATCATCATAAGCAAGACGAGCGTATTACTCATTTTATTTGCTTTTGTTGGTTGAAGAACTGCTTTGCATGATTTTAAATGAGAAATATGGGACATATGTTTGCCATATTCATAATCCTTTCTTGAACTGTAATTCCATGTTACTTTCTATTTTGGGCCAAGTTAAATGGTTGGTTGAATCTTCTTGGTTTATGTGGGTCTTATATTTTTTTAACAATTTGTGGGTCATCCACAAATGCATAAACAGTTCTACTTGGCATTGTTTTTCACTGAGCCCTCCAACAGGGAGACAAAACAGAGGATTCTTGACTTATCTGAAGGTTTTTCTTTCTTGGCCTTTAGGAGTAGCAGGTAATATTTTTGATGATTTTGTTTGTATTAATCTGGCTGAACTTTGGTGAGATTCATGTTACCGAGACACTTCCAACTGAGGTACAATCAACCACAGTAGCCTATCTCTTTCAATGATGATGTTCGGTGTCATATGTTGATATGATAATGGTCGACCAATCTTGGTTGATGGTGAAGCATAATGAAGTGATTAGCCTTTGAAGGTGGAAGAGCTTCATTTGGTGGGGTCTTAGATGTGCACTTGGCCTACTGTTTATCAAATGATATTTTTTCACTTATGCATGGTTATTCTTTTTTGTTGTTTACAATAATGAAATATTGGAGATGTGCTAAATATTGTTTGAGATGTGGCAGATATATAGTTCGTTAAGTTGATTAGGTCTGTTTAGAATGTTTCTGGATGTGGAATCCTTGTCAGGGAATAATGGTTGGAATCTCTAATTGTCTATGTAGGGGACAGAGTCTATCCGTCATTGTTATCTCTGGCCGTAATTTGCTAAAAGTGATGTACCTGGTCAAAATTTTTTGGCTGACACTAAGACATCATGTGAATTATCAGGCCGCTTTGAGAAAGCCCAATCTCTTTGTGCAATCGCTAGAAGCGAAACATGCTAATTATTTCTTTGTGTTAACAATCTTTTTTATATGACAACCTAAAAGAGAAGGTTGTTATCCTTGAGAGTTACTTTTTTGCTGTAGGTGTACCTACCTGGTATGATAGATATAGCCAACTTCAAAGGTAACCAGTGTAAACACTGATTTCATATACTTTGTTCCTTCGACAAAATGACTGGTGTCTTTGTCTCTCATAATTGTATGACATTATCAGATGCTTCCCCACGTTAAATTTAATGGAGCATTTGGATGAAATTAAGTTTTGATCTTAAAGAGCTGTATAATGTGACAGATGGAATGGTGTGCTTTTCTTATTTATGGAGGGCATAAAATTCTTGTGTCGTCAATGTGGTAAGAAGAAGAACTACAGGTTGTGACGTCCCAAATATTTAGGATCGGCTACCGAGCATTATTATGGGGATGCTAGCTATCTTGTTCCATTGATTCACCTGTTGGCCACTGGCACAAGTTTGCTATCTGTGGTTTGGTAATAACTTGGACAAATCTCAGTCTGTATACCTTCAGAATGAAGAATAGATGAGTTGGTTCTGTTATTTGGATCAGAAGTGCATCAAGGATTCTTATGATTTGTTAACGGATCATCCAAGTTTATCTGGCTAAATTTCCTGTGGAAGAAGCTTTCATGAGCACCAAAAAAGTTCTCTTGAATCTCATACATTTCGAGGATGTTGCTCTTATTGTCTACCGTATGTATACTACTTTTGTTTTTGCCAGCTTTCCTACAATTATTTTCTGAGCAGTATACAAAGTGTGTTTGAACACGATATGAAATCTTCTCGTCTCTTTGAAGTGTTGAAGTCCATATCGAGATGGATTGGCTGTCTATATGCAGAAGCATAGAGGCAAGTATTCTTTTGATAGCTTGGAATTTGGTTCGCTGCATACTTCTTTAGATGTGCTTATTTGTTTGCCTTATGATGTCTTGAGTGTCATATTTTACCAGAGACAAGTTGGCAAATGGTTGAGGTTTCCTCGTTCTGTAGCTGGTCAATACTTTTGCCACTTCTAGTGGAATTTCTGAGCTACAAAATGTATCGACATAATAGTTGGATTATTAGCACGCAAGACTATGTAAATCTGGGGCCACTTTTCTAGTGATACTATTTCTGGTACAAGCACTGCAAAGTTGTATAGCCCTCAGTGGTATACAAGGTTCTTTCTTCTGGCCTATAAGTGATTTTCCTGGTACGATAGTGATGCAATCTAGTTGTCTGGAGGATGTTAGGTTCCATTGATCATCCATTCAATGAGTAACAAATGACCCAAAAGAGCTTTACAATAGTGATGGTTGTTAGGTTACATTGACTATCCAAATCAATGACTAGCAAATGACCCAAAAGAGCTGTCAGTTGAATCCAAAAACCTAACAAACTGAGCATGTGAAGGCCAAAAGTTCTGGTTTTAGATTGAATGTGATGAATATCTGGCCTATTTCTTATTGTTGTTGCCTCGTCAGGTTTTCATTATACAATTTGACTAAGCTTCAGGTTTTGATCTATTTATATAATTATTTGGTTGGTTTGGTCAATAGTTTAGTTGTATTGCAAGATGAAAAATTAATTTTAATCTGAGATGGATGCTAAAAATAAAATATGGGACTCATCAATTACTGAATAATCTTTTTTTAATTGCTGTTTAATCTTTATGGAAGAGCCATTACTGACTTGAGTTTTGGAAATATCTTCACTTTGATCCTTATTTAAAAGGGACAAGTGTGCTAGTCATTTCCTTATTGATTTTTGGGGTGCAAATGTGGATGTGGTTGCCTGGCTTTTTTATAAGAAGCTTATTTTTGTCCAACTCTTTTGACTTTCCCAAATTCCTTTTTCTATTTGTTGCATTTTATAGCAATGGCAGAATATTTGGATAATTTGCTTTATTCTTTTCTGGATGCATCAAATGAAGCAGATATTGTGCCATCAGAGATGCAGTTTTTTGTATCGCCTAATAATCTCAATCTAATAGGAAACCTGATTAGTGTTGCCAGATTATATAGATCAGATTGAAACATTGAGTGATTGCCATTAAATGGTATTAGTGCCTTTGATCCATTAATTTGCTATGGATATGAATCTCAGATGGTGAGAAATACAGACGATGATGACAGAGAGCTTGCAAGAATAGAGAACAAAATTCTAGGACTAGAATGATGAATTACCTAGTTGCACATGAAGTATGCAAGAAAATGGAAGATTCTGAAGTCCTGCAAATAATGACAGAAGAATTCATGAGAACTGCCTCAAATGAACATGGAAGGCAAATATGTTGGATCCTTACTCTCCTGCAGTGGTCGGTGAAATGCCTGCTCTAAGTTCTGTAGAACAACAAAAAGATGATATCCCCTACTAATTGTAGGGTTGCAGCTAGTTGGTTTTTAACAACTGGGACAACTTGGTGCTGGAAGCAGCCCAACACCCATAAAATAGTGGATAGTCGGATATTGGTTCCCCAATCTGGGGGCATCCTCATGTTGAATTCTCTTACCAATGAACATCCTTGGTGTAATTTTTGCAGGAGGTTACAGACAATAAATAGACCATGGTTTTACGGCTCACCTCAATCAATACGTGTCGGTCCAATGGCCTGTTGACTCGGCGGCATGTCTCGCAGCATGTCCCTCCCAACATCGTGTATAGTCTGTAAACTAAGATTTGTGGCATGTGCTAGCATACCATGTGTCAGTATGCCATTATGTACCAGGCCCGAATTGGTCAGGCTGGGAAGCGGCATGGTTCCGATACCTCAAAATGCTAAACCATGAAATAAACTATATATAGGGGCATGGACAAATAGTGAGATCTGATGGTTAAGCAAACTTAGGTATAAATCTTGGTCCAATACTAGTTATGTTACTAAGATGGAGCAGTATGCCGGATATTATGCTGACATGGACCACATGTATAACCAGAAGAAAGAAAAAGGAATGCCGACTGGTGTATATGGTTCCATGTGGTCCTTGGTTGGACTAAAAATATCAGTCTATACTGTATCAACATTTGTATACTTGTAAATTGTCATGTAGAAGTCTAGAATTCCATTTAAAGATCGATGTGAACTGTTCATAGATTGGTTGAATTGCTTTGCTTGCTTCCTATAACTTTGCTAAAGACCATTAAATCTTATTTGCCGGATTGGTGGTGCAAGGTGCTGTGTAAATGTGGTATAGTCCAGAGATTGAGATTTTAAGAGTCTTTGCATGCGGATGGGATGGGGTTGTGATAGATGAATGTGCTTAAAACCCTTCTTGTTTACACTCCATTAAGTTGTTCATTACTTAGTACCCATTTCTCATTGGATTGGTTTCAGAGAAATATGTTCTCATTAAATGTTTATCTATGATATGAGGAATCTGGTCTCATGTAGTAACCTGATTTAGATCGTCTTATGTGATGCGTATCTTTTTAAATGTTGTGAACAACGAGAGCTTCATATCGGATTTGTAGGATGGTAATTGTTGTTATTGCATGATTATATTAGTTACCTTATGTTGTACAATAATTGTTGCTAAGCATGTTTTAACTTTTAGATGCCAGCCAACTCATTCCTAGACACATTAATAGTAAGATTTCATTAAATTATTTGCAGTGTCCTGTTAACATGTGTTTAACTTATTCAACTGATGTGATCTATTGGGTTTTTTGTTTTTTATCATACTTTATCATGATACTTAAGTGCTAGTTAGCATGAGTTTCTTTCCTTTTGTTTGCCAAATACAGTTTTCTGTTTTCGTGTGTGTTTATTATAAGTGAATATATAAAATTGTTCTTGATGGAAAATATATGTAATACTCGTATGGTTTTGGCACTGACTTCCAGTAAACTAACAGTTAGGTATATTTCCTTGAAACACTTTCTCAGTTATTTGAATTAGTACTGGGCATTAAATATCTAGTCAATCCCATTCTTGGAATTAATCTATGTCAGCATGACTGCTTGTGAAAGAAGAATTTCTACTTTGTAGATTTGAGAATTCTACAGAATCCTGTCGACATAGACCTCTGGAACTCTTATAATACAAACTCTAATATCTATGTAGTTTTCATATTCCATATGACATTTATAATTTAGTTCTAATATCTACGACCAAAATATGACTCTAAAGGATCCTTAATGTAGAAGTCAAAAAGAAGGATGGAACTTGATCCAGAAAGTAAGAATTTAGAAATTTTAGTTTAGGCTTTATCATGAACAAATCTTGACACAAATGAAACTAAACTCTAACCTCTTCATATCCCTTTGTTGATGGCCAATGGTGATCCATAAGCCTCGTCCAATGGGATCAATGAACCAATTTCCTTCAGATGGTTTACTTGACTTGAGCAAGGGAGTTTATATAAACTTGATTCGCATATTTGTGAAGCTTTGCAGCCACTTACAGTTGCAATTAGACATCTCTTTGAAACTAGTGGAGCTATTTGGACTGATCCTTTGACCTTTGTTGGCAACATAGATTGCAAACAGTCAGCAATATAGCTTAAATTATCTTTTAAGCTATTGGATTGCATTTGTCTTTTCTGTAAAGTTTCCATACTTTTAACTATTCTCCTCGTGTTCTGGATTATTTTAATTAGAATTATGAATTTGGTGCTTTAATGTGGTTTTTAATAGCTTTGTGAAAAGAAATAATATGAAGCTGCTTAATCAAAATAAAATATTTTAAACTTTCTTCCTTTCTATGATGGACATTCTTTTTTCTTCTTTAATCATGATATGCCAAACCATCTTCCATTTTCCTTTTTGTTGGTTGGTACACCCTCAATGATTTCAAAAGGTGCTCGAGCGCTTGCCTAGGCGCTCAGGCGAGGCAAGGCGAGGCTCGAGTGCGTCGTTTACTATCCAGGCGACGCGCTTCAAAGAGGCGCTGCTTGGGCGCTTGCCCGAGCCCAGGTGCCAGGTGCTTCGGGCAAGTGCTCGGGTTAAATCAAGCGATTGAACCAGCGTGTTAGGTCTAATTTGGTTACATTTGCATTGGTTGGTTCAATCGAACCAACTAAAGCATCGATATCAACCTCTCTCCGCTACCTCTCGTGACTTCCCCAACCTTAACTTGACTCTCGCCGTCGACATTTTCTTTCTACTACCGTTGCCGTTGCCGGTGCCGCTGTCGCTGCCACTGTCGCTACTGCTGCTGTTGCTCTCAATCAGTAGCAGCCTCGATCTCTTCTTTTCTCACACTCGACTTAGTATACTGTTGATAGTATATTAACAGTATACTAACAATATACTGTTAACAGTATACTGTTACTGTATACTAACATATACTGTTAACAACATTTTTTATTTATTAGATTAATAATATATTATTTCGATTTTAATACTGCTAATCTTTAATTATTTAAATAATCATATTTATTAATTATATTATATATTTTTAATATTTTAGCGTCTTGCTTTGCTCAGGCGAGCGCCTAACACCTCGAGCGTTTTGGAACATTGGCGCCTTTTGATGCCTAACGCCTTTTAAATCACTGTACACTCTTATGTTAGCAACCATGCGAGAAAGCTCCAGGTATGTTTTCTTTTGAAATGCTTAATGTTAAAAGTTCAGACTCTCATTTGAGAAATTATAAATTATGTACAGGTAGGATATAAAAGTTACCAAATGTGTTTTAGATCTCATGGGTTTTATAGTTATTTAGTCATTTGAGTTTTTTACTTGCTGTATGGCCACGGGGAATTCTCTTGACAGTGATCCCTCAGCAAGTAAGATGACCGAATCATGCATTTGCTATTATGAGTTATTTGTCCATCAGTTGTCACTGTATGCGATCACAACTGAGTAAATTATGCATAATCTTATGTGATACAAGTGGTGGTTGGAATGTAGTTCTAACTAAACACCTATTACGACTCTTCTCCTATGATTATGAAAATCTTTAAATATTCTTCTTTAGCTGTTTAAATTTTTTTATATAAGTAGGCATGCACAAGTTAGTGTTGATGAATAGTTGATTCCTGGGGTATTTATCTTTTAAATCTTGAACAATATCTTGCAATAACTGGCCAGGAAATGCTTTAAATTATTGGGTCTATGTCTTATTATGCCTCTATAAACTAACGCACAATAGAAATCAGAGCCTTGAGTTTGACTTTCTCATTAGACGAGTCTAATGAAACAACTGGCTTTTTTTCGGTGTTGATTGCGCTATGTTTGGCTGGACTTCCATGCAGGCCTCACTGCTCGCTCTCTGTTGAACCCTGAAATTTTTCTACGCACTGGAGACCAGCCAATGGATTGTTGGCCGCATCAGAAAATTTTCAAGATTGACAATCATTTTCATATTTACCACCAGAGGCAGACCAGCAGGATAATTCTGATTCTGGAGTAAATGTTTAGAGTGGCAGACAGCATTCTGCAAATTTCCATGCCGATTACATAATTGATTTAGCCAGGTTTGTTTCTCATTTTCTTTTCCTCATTAGTCTAATTTATTTTTTTATTTCTTTCTTGACTTTTTGCCCTTTGTTGTGGCAGGCAGTTGAGAGTTTCAAATAGCTGTGGCTTATTGTATGTGGTTTAAAATTTTAGGCATGATATCTTTCACAGTAAAGGGCATCAACATGTCATCATTGCAAATGAAATTTAAGCAACATTTTTTTTCACTGTTGAAGGTTTTTTAAGCCTTTAGCATCGAAGCTGAAGCAACTTGGATCTGCTACCATGGTAGCTTAGCAATTTGGACCTACTGTGGCAGTCTGTGATCATGTTCTTAATTCTTGTTAGATGAATGTTAAGCAAAAGAGATATCTTGACCACTACTATGTTCTCTAAGATAATGTGATGTTGATTTGGTATACCAAATCATTGAGATAATGACTCTAGCTTGGATTCAATTTTCAGCATGGATGAATTTAAATTTTGAAGTCATTACATGATTATGCAAGCCTATATTATGTATGACACATACCTGCACAAACCTCAGTAGGATTGGGATGCACTTATGTGCAAAGTCTGAACCAATTAATGAAACCTTATGTCCAGATCTCGTGTCCTAACCTGTGATCTTAGTCCCAAAGCCAACCTAGCTTCAAGTTCCTACATTCTAAATGCTATGTTGGGTCAAGGTTGGATTTTAGAGAGTAGTGATAGATTGATGGAAGCAGTTGGTAGCAATGGTTCATGAATAGGTGTTGTGTGAGAATGGAGGTAGAAGAAAGATGCAATGAATAAGCAATGATCTCATACCTCAACACCTCTTAAGACTTTTTATTAATCTTCGTAATCTCATACATCATTGTATAGACATTACCAAACTCACCAAGATTCTAAGCAATAATCTGTCTTGCTTGTAATTCTGATTCTTCTTAAAAGATAAGCTTTATTTTCTTGATTTTAAATTAAGATTAACTTCCTCCTTGTGGGCAGAGTCTTCAATGAAGCATATTTTTTTACTTCTTCATTTTTTTTTACTTATGCTTTTATTTGGTTCTAGGGCAGCTTTAGTAGATTGTGTGAAGCATTATTATGTTCCCATATAGTGCAATTATTCTAAAGAAAACGGGATGGCTCCCATATCAAATGCTGCCAAACATACCATGATTGTTTTCTTCCCACTGACAATTCTGGAGTTCCAGCTTGTTGAGTGACACCAATGAGTTCTTTGTCATGTTTGGTCCAACTGCACTGGTTCTTCCAAAATCACTCAGTTCTATAATAAGAATCTCTTGAGGGATTTCCTCGAAAGCTATGTAGAAGCTGCACCAAGATACTGAACAAGAACATAGGAAATTTGATGATAAAGGAATTTACAAGCCCTGAGTTGGTTGTTTGACTTGGATATAAAGTACATTGAAATTCGATTGGAATAAAACAGTTTGATCTACTTGAATTTGAGATTGAAAATTATGTTCTCATGCAAGATTAACTGCATGTAGGAGTTAGCAACAAGTGCTTTTTCCTGCCTTGTTGGTGCCCAGGTGAGGTTAAATGCATATATATGGCTTAATTAGTGTAGTACGAATCAAGCGATCGAGTTCAGGCAGCCTTCTCTGATCCTGTGGAGATGGGACCTTAAAAATTGTAGCTTCCAAGAAACAAGCAGTGATGTTCAAGTTTTTTTTTTTTCTGTCCCTAAAACTTTACATATTATCACCCATTTCATTTGAAACCACTTTTATGGATAACCGGATTCCTTTATTTTCTTAGTTTTCATCCTGATTAAAATTATATGTGGTTGTTAGATGTTGCAATAAAATAGTGTTCTGGGGTGTAAGAACACTTTTGTAAATTGCATTTTGAAGGGTTCTACTCTGGTGAGCATTATAGCCCCCCTAAACATGTAAATATTCTTTGATTCGTTTTAAGATCGTAGATTTCTTGGAGTTAAATTAGAGTTAATGGTTGAAATTGTTGTTTCGATTTGTGTTCTCTTGTCATTAATCGATTCAGATACTTCTTTTGTCTTCTGAACTTGTAGTTGTTTGTTAATTTGGTCGGGACTAACTCATTTATCGAAAGCTTGTTCAAAGGCTGGAAGGGTGTTTGTTAACCAGTGTTACCAGCAATCCGACATGCTGTCTTTTTCTATGCTGGTTTCCCATGTCAGAGGCTCCAATAAATACCAGTTCGGAAGGTTTGTGAGAGCCACCAACTTTCATCTTTGTCCACTTAGCTCAAAGCTAATTTCTAGATTTTTACCATTTACTTGAAGTAATGCCATTAACCTTGAATTGATATATATATATATGATGCATGTTGTTTACCTTGCTTTCTATCTTTGTCATGTGATGTTTATGAATTCTTTGTTTTCTCCGCCGTATATTTCTTTGGGTCCAACAGTCTTCTTTGGTTCTCATGCTAGTTTTCTTCTCCTGCACCAGCAAAATCTCTGACGTTAGTGTATGAATGTAGTGCACTGGTGCTAAAAGATCAGGTAGATAAGCAGCAGCATGTGGAGCAATTCTCTCACCAGAGGTGGTCATTTCTTCTTCAAGTCTACTCTCTCTCTCTCTCTCTCTCTTCACTGGAGCTTCATCTTTGAATTGGTAGCATTTCCCAACTGCTTTTTCCAATAATTTTGCAAGGAGGTATCCCCAATGCTGCAATAGAAGAGTCGAAATCCTTGCTTCATGATGAAATCCATTTCTTATGGTACTAATGAAGAAGACAACAATTCCTCATGTGTAGCATGAATGGGGATGTAAAGTCCCTTGAAATTTAATTGGTTGTCACCAACAACTGAATCATAATTCACCCTCAAGCTAAAAGCCAAGTGATGGACAGTGATCTCTCTCTCTCTCTCTCTCTCTCTCTGTAATATTTAGTTTTAGTGTGTCAAAGTTAGACTATGGATGCTTGAAAGGGATTCATTCTCATGAGCTTTCTGGCAAGAATCAAAATGGATCGATGTTTTAGAAAGAGGTAATTGTGTATAATCTTCTATAGTTAATTATAATTAGTATGTTTGTTTTTATACTTTAAAAAGTAATATTGAGATTTCTATACTTATAAAGGTGAAATATTTAATCTCAATTTTTTTTTACGTTCTATAATTTTATTTTTTTAACAATTGTAAATATTTTTTAAAATATTTTAATCGTTATTTCTTCTCTTTTTTTCTCACGCTCGACTTGCGCTCTTGATCGTCTCTCCTGCATTGTTTGTCGTTGTCACACCATACCCATTCGACCGTCGTTGCTACTACATTGTTTGAATGTCGAATGCCATCGCACTTGCACCGTTGTGGCTCTTGCGTTCGGGTGGATCGTAGAACCATCATCCACATAATCTTCTTCAACAACAATGGTTTTGAGATGGCCTTCAGATGAGAAGCTTATTTACCAAAAAGATAAAACAACATAAGAAGAATTATGGTTAAATATTTCACATTCACAAACGTAAGGAATCCTAATATTATTTTTTAAAATATAAAGATCGAGATAATAATCATAGTTTATTATAGGGGATTACATGTAATTACTCTTTTAGAAACTTATTTCTTCATTATTATGATGCTAATAATATAGGGGTCTAATGGACGATTTGATAGTATAACCAAATAAGGAAATCATAATATAATATTATCTCTAATGCCATAGGGATGATTAGCTAATTTTCCAAAATCTATTTGGGATTTTCCTACACACATTTTGCTTCTTTTCATAAATAAATGGGTGGAGGTTCTGCTTGCTTGATAACGAAGAGATTGTATATGCTTGTTGACA
This sequence comes from Musa beccarii, assembly GCA_024322285.1. Lineage (NCBI taxonomy): Eukaryota > Viridiplantae > Streptophyta > Magnoliopsida > Zingiberales > Musaceae > Musa > Musa beccarii. Next base: position 34,920,808 of record CM044402.1, read on the forward strand.
TATCCAAATTTTGTTCTGCGAAGAAGAGACTTGAAATGGTGCCTACATTCCAACTGCGCAAGATCTGGTGGCCTAGGTTCTATTGGCTAATACTATCGTTCTATTAGCTAATACTATCATCAAAATCCAATTAGTTCTATCATATATCTTATCCAATTATAAATGACCACATAATCTAACACTACTATCATGGTAACTTAGCAATCTTTGTAAAGACTTATTTTGCGAAGGAGAGACTTGAAATGGTGCCTACATTCCAACTGCGCAAGATCTGGTGGCCTACGTTCTGTATGACTTAGTTTTAATAGAATTTGCTTTCTTAAATAGATGGTGGTGGTGGTGGTGTTGGGTAAATACGAAGGCTCCGGTAGAAGTAATTCTAGAGATCATAGTTTTTAGAATCAAGAAAGAAATGGTCGAATCAGAAAAATCGATCCGATTCATTTATAAGATTATGGATGTTAAAAAAGCTGGATGAATCGATTGATCTGACCAAATTCTGCATAACCTTGTTAGTATAAAATCTATAATCATGCTTTCTGTAATATGAAAATACTTTTATGCTAATATCAAAATCAAATAATAATAGATCGATTTTACGATGTGTACCCATCTGAAAAAGGAAGGAAAATATTTCTATATGATCTGAGTATTTTCTTTAGATCTAATGTCGTTATCTGCAAGTAGAACTAGACTCGTTCTCTTCTCTTTCTATTCTTTCACATGACCATTTAGATTGATGGCTTAGGGAGATTGAGAGAGAAACTATAATCTTTCAACTAATGCTTGTGAGATGCTTTTTTTGATACAACTTTTAGTTCTTAGAGGTTCTGTCTATTTATAAGCGAGAGCAGAAGGTCTAGGATAAGTTATTATGAGAGTTCCTTCCATCAAGGACATCTCCTAAGGAATCATACTATAATATGAACTTTTTTTTTCTATTGGTTAACACTGTTATCAGAATCCAATTAGTTCTATTATATATCTTAGTTCTATTATATATCTTATCCAATTATAAGGGGTCACATAATCTAACAAACCCACATTAATCAGTAAGGTTAAATAAATTCGATCTAATTTTATAAGTATATTTAAAATTACTTAAACATCTTTCATTTGAACTTTCTATTATTTATTTAAGAAGGCATTTATGTTAATTTTGAAATTAGGATTAACTGCAAGACCATTCCTTAATTCACCACACCTCAAGCAAAATGAATATGAAAAAAAGCCATATATGGTAATAAATAAAAAAATGAGTTTGAGATATGATATAAAATGGGAAAAACAGAGTAAATGACATTTTGATAACTAAAAATATCAAGATTTAATCTGAAAAATTCAAAACTGCTCATTATGTCTCTCTCTCTCTCTCTCTCTCTCTCTCTCTCTGTGTGTGTTTGTGTGTGTGTGGATGTTTGAAAGGGGATTCATTCTCATGAGCTCTCTGGCAAGAATCAAAATGGATCGATATTGGCATCATTTAGAAATGAGGTAATTGTGTATAATCTTCTATAGTTAGTTATAATTAGTATGTTTGTCTTTATACTTTAAAAAGTAATATTGAGGTTTTTATACTTATAAAGATGAAATATTTAATCTCAATTTTTTCTTACGTTTTATAATTTTATTTTTTTAACAATTGTAAATATTTTTTAAAATATTCTAATCGTTATTTCTCCTTTTCTCTTTCTCATGCTCGACTTGTGCTCTCGACTGTCATCTCTCTTGCATCGCTTGTCATCGTCGTAGCATACCCATTCGACCATTGTTGCTACTACATCGCTTGAATGCCGAATGCCACCACACTTGCACCGCTGCGGCTCTTCCATTCAGGTGGATCGAGTGAGCTTCTTTTGTCATATGATATGGTTTACGATGGTGGTATAGCAAATGATATATTCTATGGAAATATTTGTGACATCGTCCTATTTGTGAATATATTATATGAATATATCTATTAGGTCTTTGAATTATTAAATCATATGAATGAGATACAATAAAAGCTAATAAGAGACTATTGGGTACAGACCCATTGATCTAAGAGGCTTGGGTAATTAGATGAAGATCGAATACTTAATAGGACATGATCCATTAGGATTATGTTAATAGGGGACCTTTATAAATAAGAGAAAATCAAAGACTCGTAGGCTAAGGGTTTTTTGACAGTCACCTCCTATTCTCCTCCCTAGTTTGGAGTGTGTAGATGGCAAGAAGGGCCGACACCTTCTTGATTGCGTAGTACGTGCAATGAAAAGATTTGAGCAGCAATTTGATGAGCGTTGTCGCAGCCTCTGTCATGTGGATTATCGCTAGAAAAGAGGACATTTGAACTCCTTTATCCAGTCCCACAGATCTGTAGAAATTCAAAAATATACGATCTCCCTAGATAATTTTTCTTACGTATAGTTTTTCGTTTTTGCGAGTTTTATGCACCAACTTTTGTATGACAATAAGAACATCCTTTTTTTATGAAAAATCTGTGATTTTTGTTTATGTTCTTCCATTGTGCATATAATGTCACCGTAGATTTTTTAATAATAATAAGAAGGTTTTAAAGTCAAAGATAAAGAAAATTTTATTTGTAAGTTAAGAAAATTTTATCCCATAGTCTATTAAGCAAATAAAGCAAGCCTGTGATTGTTGAATCGGGACGTGGTAGATCGGCAAAGCTTGCCTCGATGATCCGATTCATTTATAAGATTATGGATGTTAAAAAATCAGGATGAATCGATTGATCTAACCAAATTCTGCATAACCATATTAGCATAAAATCTATAATCATGCTTTCTGTAATACGAAAAAACTTTTATGCTAATATTGAAATCAAATAACAATAGATCGATTTTACGATGTATATCCATTTGAAAAAGGAAGGAAATGCAAGTGGAACTAGACTCATCTTTTTCTATCCTTTCACAAGACCGTTTAGATTGATGGCTTAAGGAGGTTGAGACAGAAACTATAATCTCTCAATTAATGTCTGCGAGATGCTTTTCTTTGATGCAACTTTTAGTCCCTAGAGGTCCTGTCGTTATTAGGAGAGTTTCTTCTATCAAAGACATTTCCTAAGGAATCATACTATAATATGAACTTCTTTTCTATTGGAGTATTTATCAGAATCCAATTAGTTTTATTATATATCTTATCCAATTAGAATGGGTCACATAATCTAACAAACCCACATTAATCAGTGAAGTTAAATAAATTCGATCTAGTTTTATAAGTATAATTAAAATTACTTAAACATCTTTAATTTAAACTTTCTATTATTTATTTAAGAAGGTATTTATGTTAATTTTGAAATTAGGATTAATGTGAGCAAGACCTCTCTTATACGAGCACATATCTCTCTTCCTTCGACGACCACATCTCTCCTCCACGTATCTTCTAAGTCTAGTTACCAAAATGAATATGAAAAAAGAGAACCATATATTGTAATAAATAAAAAAATGAGTTTGAGATATGATATAAAATGGATTCCTTGAACTAGAGTAAATGACATTTTGATAACTAAAAAATATCTATTTTAATCTATGAAAAATTCATATGCATATGTCATTATGCCGTGACAACTATGTTAATAGATTATTTCTTTAATATTATTGAATAATTTATTCTGAGTTGGATTTATGTAAGAAGGGCAACCCCCTTACCATTGACAACCCTCTCAAAAATAGTAAAATATAATTTTACTCCAATCATACTTTTATTCTCATAATCCTTTATTTCATTCGTTGGAACCCTAGCTACAATTATGAGAAAAAGAAGGAAAGCAAAAAAAGATGATGAGTAGATCTATATCCATTTATAGAGGGGTATCTTAGAAATATTAATATTTTTTTAAAATAATATTATAAATAGTAAAAAGGGATGCGAATAGAAATCTCTTTTACGTAGTTACTTGTTAGATATCGTCATGTGTTATTTGATATAGATAAAAATTAAAATTCATGTTTATAATATTGGTCGATATCTATTTTAATCATATTGTACGAGAGCTCTTTCAATTATCGAAAAAATTCAAATATTATTTTTGCAACTCAAATCCAAATATTCTCGACAGAAGCGAGCATGCTTATAAATTTCATGCATTAAAGAGATATTAGAACACTAATTAACCGACCCCCATCCAAATATTAATTTCCACCATATCAACTCTACCTTACCTTAGCTAACGATATCAGACGGTCCGGATTGATATGATCACCAACATACATATCACACCAGCTCGATATTTCAAGACCTTTTGACTTTTAACTATACACGATAACCTTCAGGTTAATTGTTAAAATTTGAGTCTTTTCGATGTTGTGATCTATAAGATTGGGGCAGGGGTTTTAAAAGGAAGAACACAAGAATAGGTGACATATTTGACGCCGTCCAGAAGCAGCACAACAAAAATGCGAGATATGGACTTCCGAGAGATCATACCTTCGCCATCACCGTTACCAGCTTCTTTAGGATCAGCTAGGACGGAGACCACCACCGAGGAAACCGGTTTAGCGTCATCGAAGTTGCTGCTTTTGGACGGCTTCCCAAACCGCGTGCCGTTCGTAGTAGTTGTTCTATTAAGTGGGACTGTCTCGGGAAACAGTATCCTCCTGTTCTTTATCCGCCCTTGATGTGGAGATGCCGAAGGGGGATCCTCGGAAGCATTAGCGACAGAAGTTGACCTCATAATTGAAGCGGCAGGGATGATGCTGCTCGAAGATGTCGGTGAGATATCAAACTGGAACACCTCGGTGCACATGCCAGAACTTAAGATTGGCCCTGTTGCGACATTTTGGTCAGAAGGTACACGAAAAATGGTATGAGACATTCCACTCAGAACCCAAAGTAAGCATTATTAACTGATGCATTCGGACAACATAATAAATATGTAACCAAGCAAATATGTCCAAAACCTTAAGAAGAGTGAGAAGGTGGTCCGAGTCTAATCGGACCTCCTGAGCCAGATGGACAAAATCCTGAAACCTGTGGGCATGATTAAATGATAAAACTATTCCTGAAGTCAACATTGAGATTGTGCCGAACCAGAGCATGTTCTTGGTATTTAATCAGCATGTATCAGAGGAATGCTGAAGACATTGTTTGCTTCTCATAACAAAGTGCATGCCATTTTGCACTCTGATGGGCTAAAGAATGAGAAACAACTTGATGTGTGATGGTCGATCATTCAACATGTTCCCTTTGACTCGTGCCAAGCGAACACGTGTCCCCATTCTTGTTCACCATCATTATTGAGTGCTTACGAATCCTCAAGTCAAACAAAAAAAGGTATGTAGTACAAGTTCATCAACCTTTAAGATCTCAAGAGCATACTATGCTGGCAACTTATATTTGCAGATAATTCAGTGATTTCCCTACGATTGGATTCTAGTCCTAAATTCACCAAAGACAAACACCAAGTATTCCGAGTAAAATCTTTACAGAGATATGTTCTACTCTACCAATCTCATGGCTTAGTACGAAGAATGCTTTATTTACATTTTAGCTAACAAAGTTACTTCGAGAGCCTTTTACAGCTTATGGAATTGTCAACTGTCATTAGCATGACTAACACTAAACTAGCTTGGTGCCAAAATATTCCATGTCAGAACCAAAACCCGAACTTAAATGCATCACATGTTAGCACATAAATAAGATGCAATGTCGATAAGATAAACCAAAACGGCGTGTCAATGCAACCAGGTGAGACAAAGATATGCTAAAACTATAAACTACATTCATACCGGCCATTCCTTCACGGAACCATTGTTGCAGTGGACCATCAGCTGAAACTGATTTCAAGTTGTTTGCATATGCATCATCAGCAACAGGGTGATCAGCTTCTCTTTCGGATTTAGGTACAGCCAGTGCCGACATCATGTCACCAGCAATGGCCAAGGCCGTGTCTTTACTTTCTTCGGAAGAGGATTTCCTTTTCTTAGATTGTGCCATGGCTTTCTCGCCCGCAAGTACAGAATGGATTATCAAGTTGCCATCAATCTTCACATGTTTGCCATTTCTTGGCACATAAAGCAAAGCAGGAAGAGTTTCACTGCAGTTCTGGGTGAAAACAGACCCTCCTGAACCAGTAGAACGCCATGAACCTCTTCCCTTTGGATTTGTTTCAGGCCCGGCCGCACCATTCTGGCATCTCTCACCGGTAACCCTATCTTTTTCCAAACTTGTGTTTCCATTCCAAAATCCAGTATCATCAGTTCTGGTAAGATCATTACCACGACCAGTAACACTCAGAACCATACCTCTAGGCTCATTCACGATCCCACCTTTAATGGCACCTACATAGTCTCTAGTTCCTTGGTGCCTGAGATCAACTCCCGGCAGAACTCCAAATAGTAGTATAATAAGCATCAGCCCCAAAAGGCTCACGCTAGCGACCTTCTTCGTCTTGCTCTCTGACTTCTTGGCTCTGGGGGCGTGGGCAGGCTGCTGAGGCTTCAATCTAGGTATCGGAACCAAAGGAACGTGAGACCCTTGCGGCCTAAAGGCGTAGCCTGGAACCCACGGGAAATGCGTGGACGGCATTGGCCCAGGGGGAGGATAAACAACCGGGGCAGCGCCATTACCACCCAATTGCTGTCGCAGACTCGCATTCTCGGCCATAAAGTAAGAGATCTTGGCGTTCAATTCGTTAATCGTCGAGTGCATCGACCTCACCTTCTCCTCCAGCTCATCCACGTACTGTTTCTTCCTCTGCCTCGAGAGCTGGGCGCTCTCACGGTTCCGTATCAGCCTCGCCTTTCTCCTGTCATCCTCCTCGTTCCCGATACCTTCCGATCGCTGTAACTTTCCGCCTCTAGGGTTAGCATTAGGGTTCGAATTAAAACACCCGTCCTTCCTCTTCAGGCTCTTCTCGTTGTCCACCTTCACTTCTCCACCCACGACGCCCGATGCCGAAGAGGAGTTGCCGGAATCGGGCGAGGCCGGGCCGGAATTCGTCGAATTCCGGGAAAGATCGGAGCATTGGTGGTCGGGCGAGGAATAGGAAGAAAAGACGCCGGATCCATCGCCGGGGCTGGGGTCGGGAGGCACGTCGGAGGGAGTAGAGAGGTGGTTCTCCGTCGAGCGTAGAAAATCGTCGACGGAGAAGTCGAAGTCGATATCGAGGTCGAAGTCGTCGCCGAAGGGAAGATCGGAGGGGGGAGGGAGCAGATCGCAGGGAGAGAGCGCGGGATCGAAGAGAGGGTGGGGATTCGAGGGGTCAAAGGGATCGACGAGAGAGGGTTCCGCCATGGATTTGTGGAGCGTTCGAAGTTTCGATCTCGGAGAAGGAAGGAAGGAAGAGGAAAGGTTAACGGTGACGGTGGGAAGGCGAAGAAAACCGTATATATATATATATATATATATATATATATATATATATAAAGATATATATACCGAGAAAATCTGATAAATAAATAAGTTTAGGGATAAATGAGAAAAATTAAAGTTATTATTATTATTTTTTTATTTTTGAAGTATATAAGAAACATTCCTAGTTTTTATCAAAGTCACTACTACTCTCATATAAATTAGTTTATAAAATCTTAAAAACTTATAATAAAGTCAATAATTAAAATTTACAGCAATTTAAACTAATTAAGACTCACTTATAGTGTTATTAAACAGAATTATAATTTTTATTTATTAATCAAGAACATTATAAATTTATTCAAAAATATTATAATTAGGTAGTGTTTCATCTTTATTTATTATTATTCTTCCTTGATAAATGGAAAACCTATATATGGAGCCTAAATTTAATGTTAAGCAAAAATTTAATGTGTGAAAGCCTTATTAATTTTTATTTAAAACTACATCAACTCTCATACAATTCATTTTATATAGTGTAAAAATTATAATAAGATTGACAATTAAGGTTGATAGAGATTTAAATTAATTAAAATATATTTATAATATTTTCAAATAGAGATACAGTGTTTCGATATAGGGTTCATTCAAAAATTGAGCCCTAATTAAATTGAAGCTTGATATTGGCAACCTCTACAATTATAAATAATATTACTATTTATAGTCTCTCAATTATCAATCATATCTTTATTCTCAAAATCTCTTATTTCATATATCGAAACCATAGCTATATTAACATCGCTCCTTGTCACTTCATCATCATCGTCTGATATTAAATTTTTTTAATATTTTAATATTAGGAGAATAAGGAGAGAGAAAAGAAAGAACAGAAAGATATTAAAATTTTTTAAATAGTAAAAATGGGTTGTCAAAACAAAACTTTTTTTTTTTTTTACTTGGGTACCTTTCTCACTCGAATAAAAATTGATTTCAGATTTAAACATAAGTCTATTTAGGATCAACTAATCCGATCTAATTCGACAAAATCTCATTAAACTAAGTTAAGCCCGATCACAAAATATATTCAAAAAATTTATAATTCCAACAATTAAGAATAATAAAATTCATAAAAAAAATAAAAAAATGCTAACCATCTTAGAAATATGTCCTAGTAGTTCTATAAAATTTTGTAATGGATTAATAAAAGTTGACCAAGTCATACTCAAAATTGAATTAAGTTATACATGATTACAATATCAATTAAAAAACTCAATTTTTGAATGATAATTATCATAATATTATAAAAAATAAAAAAATTAATTATCTTAAAATTATACTCTAAAGTTTAGCTCGGCTTAGTGTAAATTGATCTAGTTGTACTCAAAATTAAACTAAGTTACACTCGATCACAATACTTATCTAAAAAATTCTAAATTTTGATAATTAAATTTTATAATGTCCACTAAAAATTAAAAAAAAATAGTCTTAATCATACAAAACCATAGCTAGGTAGTTTTATGAAAGTGTGTGCTACTTTAGTTGAACTAATTTATACAAAATAACTATCCAAAAAAAAAATCTAAATTTTAATAATTAAAATTTATAAAATCCTTCAAAAATAAAAATAATATTAATCATTTTAGCATCATAGCCAAGTCACACTCGAAATTGAACTAAGCTACACTCAATCATAATATTTATAAAAAAAATATAAATTTTGATAATTAAATTATATAAAATCTTTCAAAAATAAAAAAATATAATAATAATCTCTTAGAATCATGACCAAAATGGTTTCGTCCAATTTGAGTTAATTTGATTAAAGTTGACATAGTTACACTCAAAATTAAATTAAATTACACTTAATCATAGAAATCATATTCTATGAATGTTGAGGAGGGTTTGCTAGTCTTCATCGAGGATATCATATTAAGTAGATATTAACAAGAAAGAGCATTTATCATTGAGGAGATGTCGTTGCTAAGAGACAATGAAAAGTAGAAGAAATGTTGATATCGAGGAAGAAAAATTGATGAAATATTATTGATCACCAACCCAAATTATCTAATGAGATGATTATAATTAAATCAGTTTAAATTCGATTCAATTTCAATCAGTTCAAATGATATAGATTTAATTGAGTTTAATTGATGGATTTTTTTTGTCACATAAAAAAGGAGTGCCCTTGATCAAAACAAATAGGGGTTTTTTTTGTTGATAAAATACTATTTTTAATAGACATAATATTTTGATTACTAAACTAAAACGCTGTAATTCCAGTCAAAAGCACAGTAACTTTATTGAAAAATATTGTACAAATATATTGAGTATTTGAGAAAAGTAGGACTATACAGAAATTATGAAAACATGTGACATCATAATAGATAAGAGAACAATAAATAATAATTAATAAGAGATTTAAATATTTGTTAAAAAATTAAATGTTAATAAGTCAAAAACTTACTAATATTATTAATGTTTATATGGTCCAAGGAATTTTTTCTCGGTCTAATCCGCTGGTGTTGGATAGCTATTATTTAGTTACCAAATTACTTATTATATTATAACCAAAGCGTTAACATTGCGATTATGTTAGGATCTAGAATGGTACTAAAAGGAGGGGGTGAATTAGTGCAGTAAATAAAAATTAATGATTTAAACCGATTCCAAAAAACTTTGTGCATCGAGAGATTTTGTTCGATGAAGACGATTTCGGAAAACCATTTGAGTCAAGAAAGTTCGTAAGAGAGTAGAAAAGAGAAGATCGAACTATTGCAATGAAGTAAAAATTGAAATTCAGTAAATGTAAAATGGTACCAAGAGAAGAATACAGTGATTTTATATTGATTCGGTCAATTGACCTACGTCCACTCCTGAAACCTCCTCCGATGAGGTTATCGGTTTCCACGATCAATCTTTCTTGAAAAGGAAGGATCAAACACCTATTTTATAGAATTTTACAAGTGGCTCACACTCTTTTACAGAATTTTTACACTTGAGAATTCGGGAGGGGAACACTAACTTTTTAAGGCTATTTCACTATAGTTTTGACTCAGTTCTTATCAATTCTCAATGTGCTTTATTAGCTGAGAAGTAAGGAGTATTTATAGCCTCAATTGGTTTCAAAATTGGAATGAAAAAAAGGTCACATCCCAGATTTCCGGGAGCTGGCAATACCACCGCTTGTCACTAGCGATATCATCGCCAGTTGACTCTGACATAGGATGGTACCACCGCCCAGTCTGGTGGTGCTATTACCAGAGCAGAGCCTTGGGTTTTGTGGTGGGGCGGTACCATCACCTTATAGGCGGTACCACCGCTTGACAGTTAATAACTACAAGCGGTACCACCACTAACCAGGGTGGTACCACTGCCTAGAGCTTTTGGGAATCTGAACCCTGAGTGGTTCCATCACCCCAATCTGACGATGCCACCGCCAGACAAGGTTCAACACTTCTATATGGCTTTGAATCCAGCCCCAATCTAGTTAATTTATGGGCCCAGTTGGCCCATAACAGGGTTATAGGATTAATATATAATCCTAACCCTAACTATATGCTAACTACGAAATTGAAGGTATATTCTAAGCAAGAACATGATCTGGCACATCAAGACTTCTTCTAGAGAGCTTCCAGTAAACTCCCGACGGACTTTCGACGAACTCTCAGACATCTTTCGGCAGACTCCCGGCAACCCCTCAACAAGCCCCCGATTTATTCTCGGCCAATTTCAGTAGTACTTCTGATGAATTTTCGATCTTCCGACGGACTCTCAAACTTCTAACGATTCGAACGCACTTGACTCTGACACTTCGATTTGCTTTACAACTTCATCGCTATCGTAGTTAATCATACATATTTTTCTTAATAATATGGATTAGATCAAATAACTTATTAATTCACTTCATCATCAAAATCCGAGATTCAACAGATTAAACAACGTAAACTGCACATTTTATTAACCACTTTAGACGTCAAAAAAATTCTCCTTTTAAATTTCGCTAAACCTGTTTAATAAGAGAAAATTATTATCATTGTTCCAAAGTTCTATCTATCACCAATTATTATTGTTACTACTACTACTACTATTTTCATCTTTGATCCCCTATAAATGATGGAAACTTATTAAAATCAGATCGAATCTACTGGCCAGATCAAGAAACTCTAGAATGGAAATTATAAAATTGGAGAAGGTGAACAAGCTACAAATATTGGAGAATATAAAATGAGATAAAGTGGTTGATCAAAGTAAAAGAGAAAAGCATTAAAAAAAAGTAAAAATAGGATTTATTAAACTAATTATCTACTGGCCAGATCAAGAAAATCTAGAATGGAAATTATAAAATTAGAGAAGATGAACAAGCAACAAATATAGGAGAATAAAAAATGAGATAAATTGGATGATGAAGGTAAAAGAGAAAAGCATTAAAAAAAAGTAAAAATAGGATTTATTAAACTAATTATCTTGACCAGATCAAGAAAATCTAGAATGAAAATTATAAAATTAGAGAAGGTGAACGAGCAACAAATATAGGAGAATATAAAATGAGATGAAGTGGATGATCAAAGAAAAAGAGAAAAGCATTAAGAAAAAATGTAAAAATAGGATTTATTAAACCAATTATCAAACTGTTTAATTTACTTATATGATCGACGATGCAGTGAACCGAAACATCAACATCGAAAATAATAGTAGTAGGAAAAGTGAGATAAATTTGTGAAGGTTTAAAGCCAGAAAAGAATGGTCAAGATAAAATTAAAAATAGGATTTATTGAAAACTAATTACTCTTTGTGTCATGTCCCTTCAATCTCTAATGAAAATCCTATCTAAAACCAAATAATTGTATTACAATTATATTTCTATATAAAATATTATGAAGTATTATTATTATTATTATTATTATTATTATTATTATTAAAAGTAAAAATATTATTATTATTAAACCAATTATCAAGACTGTTTAATTTGTGTATGATGACTTCAATCTCTAATAAATCTATCTATCGAAAATAATTGTAGTAGGAATTATTATTATTTCTATTACTAAAATTATGAATTATTATTATTATTATTATTATTATTATTATTATTATTATTTTGAAAGCTTTTCAACACTCCTTTTTGTGTCCCCATGTCCCTTCAATCTCTAATAAATCCTATCTATCACCAAATAATTGTATTATTATTATTATTATTATTATTTCTATTACTAATATATTATTATTATTATTATTATTATTATTATTATTATTATTATTATTATTATTATTATTATTATTGAAAGCTTTTCAAGACTCCTTTTTGTGTCCCCATATCCCTTCAATGTCTAATAAATCATATCTATCACCAAATAATTGTATTATTATTATTATTTCTATTACTAATATATTATTGTTATTATATAGTTTTTTCATGGACAAAATATAATCTCTAGAATAATTAATTTACTCGTAATTTTCTTCTAAATAAATATATATTTTGGGCACATTAGTACAACATCCTTGGAATAATGTTTATTTATTTTTTCAATTTCATTTTAGTCTATGCAACAAGTTATTACAGATTGAAAGGTTTAAAAGAGGGAGTTGATGATCTCTTAATGATCATAATCTTAATGTAGTTCGGACATGTGGATGAGGACATGGACCAAGTAAATAATCAATCTTGCTCTCTCTTTCATTGCCATGCTCAATCATGAAAACCACTTTATTATGGGCTCCATTCACAAGTCTCAGACATATTTGAAACATGAAATATCGAATGGAGACTAAGTTTTGATATTATGACTCAAATTATCAAAACATTCGAAATAAATATATGTTTCATACCATGTATATGATATATATATACAATGACAACCTATCTTATTTTTCATATATGATATGGAAAAGAAATATGTCCAAAAATTTGACTTCAGTCTAATTAGTTTGACCATAATATTAAAGGTTTAATAAGAAAGGAAATAATAGATATGAGGTGACTTTTAGTGTCCCTCCTCACATTTCTATATAAGGACGAAGCTCGAGGCGTGGGACAAGCAGTGGCAAGTGTCTCGGCAATGGCTCCGCCCTCCGACGATCTAAAGCTCTTGGGGTCATGGGCGAGCTCCTACACTCACCGAGTCCAACTCGCCCTCAAGCTCAAAGGCCTCGCCTTCGAGTACGCGGAGGAGGACCTCGCCGACAAGAGCCCCTCCCTCCTCCTCCACAACCCCGTCTACAAGAAGGTCCCCGTCCTCCTCCACCGCGGCCGCCCGGTCCTCGAGTCCGTCATCATCCTCCACTACCTCGACGAGACATGGCCCGACGTCCCCCTCGTGCCCGCCGACGCTTACGACCGCGCTCTCGCCCGCTTCTGGTGCCACTTCGTCGACGACAAGGTAACCCGATCTCATGGTTCCTTACGTGGGTAGACGAGTCCTGATCTGCTGCCGGCGGCAATGCAGCTCGGCCCCGCCGTGGGAGCGGTGTTCGCGTCGCCGAGCGAGGGTCAGGCGGCGGCGGTGGAGCAGGTGCATGAGAACCTGAGGCTGGTGGAGCGGGAGCTGAGGGAGGGGGCGTTCGCGGGGAGGAGGTTCTTCGGCGGCGATAAGATCGGTGTTCTGGACATCGTCCTCGGCTGTGGTTCCTACTGGCTTGCGGTGTTCGAGGATGTGATGGAGGTGAAGCTGGTCGACCCGGAGGCGTTCCCACTCTTCCACTCATGGCTGCGGGACTTCGAGGAGCAGGAGGAGGTGAAGGCGATCATCCCGGCGATCGACCGGCTGCTGGAGTACGCCAGGGGCGTTCGCCAAATGATGCTTGGGCTCAGCCCTCAGCAGCAGTGACGACGCTGTCGCTGCTGCTCTCTTGAAGGAAGACTGTATTATTGTGTGGGTGTTGAGAGCTAAGTGTATTATGGATGTGTCATTTGAGCCGTGGTTTGAGAGGGTGTGAGCTATCTTGATAAGATTACCATAATATGTTGAAAAATAATTTTCATTTGAATAATGTTTTTTATGTGTTGTCTTATAAGAATAATTTTAAAATGTGGTCCGAAATATTTATTATTTTCTATCTTATTTCGTAGAATGTAGAATCACTTTGAAGGAAATGGAGTGGCTAATTGAATGAAAATAAATTTTTTCTTGAAAAAATATAGAGAGAGAAATTTAAAAAAAAATCTATTCATATTGTCAGCCAGCTTATTTGATAAAGGCTCTAAATGTTTATTACAAGATCCTATCTCAAATCTTGCTTTCACTATTTATTCTTTAAAAATAAATAAATACTTGAGTTCTAATATTTTTATGTAATTGAGAGTATGTGATAAAGAGCTTCTTTTAATTATACAAAATAAAGCTTGTATGAGTATGTGATAAATAAAGCTTATGATTAATGGATGTGTGATATTGTAGAATCTCTCTTTAAATATCAACTTAGACAACCTAAAGATCAAAATTTGCTTTGTTTCCTTAGCATTGAGGAAAACAGATAAGACAGCTTACATATCTGGCAAAGAGACAACCAAGTAAAATAAGATGATGAATAAATGCTAACAAAAATAATATACATGATAATTGCTCTTCATGATATGAAATTTATAGGAAAACAATATATTCCTATGATTAAATAAAGAGACTATTTTTATGATATTGAGAGAAGATAAGTCTGAACACATACTTTTTTAAATTGAACTTATTTGTGTAGTAAATGAAGAGGATTTTGAGTCTCAATTTAGGCAATCTAATAATGTCTCCTCGTTATGTCAAAATCCAATGAATAATGTCCAGAATCTATTACAAAATTTTGTTTATGACCTGCTGAGTACCTTTATGCCATGGTCACTGAGTTAGCACGATTGAGTTTGGGTCCGGATGCTCCGAGGGGTTTTTATACTGGAGGGAGAGTTGACTCCCGGGGTGTAGTACCATGTCGTCTCGGGTCTCCGTGCGACGTCCGGGGGCTGCCGTCCCGGGCTTTCTGGAACGACGCTATGAAGGCACCATCCCGGGCTCTTTGGGACGACGCTACCCCTCGGCGCTCGCGCTCGCATGAGGGTGCGCCTGGGGGGGGGGGGCATATCGATGCCATCTCCGGGCTTCCCGAGATGGCGCTATACCGTGGACGGCGCCCATGCCCGTACGAGGACGTGGTTCGGAGGGTGACACCTTGTGCCCTGGCCGACGCCCGTTCTGGTATGACCAGGGGTTCGTCGAGCTAAACTGAGATGATCTACTACCTCAGCTTTTATGCTTACGTGATGATGGAGCGCCACTCATGAGTGGGTGGCATGGGGACGTAACCTATCATGAGCTAAACTAAACTAGATCGAGAAGTTTAAGTTTAAGTTGTTTGGTCGCCTACGTTGATGCCATCGCAGCTACCCGTTCAACTGGATATCGAAGCCATTGATGGTGGGTGCAGGAAAGCGAGGTAAAGTGGACGTCGATGAACATGCTCCGGGTGGAGTCTCCTTTTGCTTGCCTGCTCGAAAGGAGCAGATCGATGGCAAAGCATGGTGGAAAGGAAGAGGAGATGGTTCGATCAATCCTTTGTGATCTGGCTGGTCCTCCCCATCGGTTGACATCTTATCCTTGTTTAGCCTGCTCGATGGAAATGGAGGGAGGGCTCGCTGCTGTATCATCTGGTCCATGATGCTAAACTTGCATGAGATCAGAGGAAAGTTGTGTCACTTGTGTTTGGTGATTATAATATTTTGATTTAATCGAAAATGGTAAAGATTCCTAAACTCTAAACATCTTATATCAGTGATTTAGGTTTAATAAATTAATAATTCAATTATCCTCGATAATAACAAATGATGGTAAAGCTGAATCAATCAATCAATGGCATGCTGGTCATTGGATCATATGCTCCATTTATCCTGATTGAATCCATCCATTGAGAGTGATAGTACCTCATATATATATATATATATGTATATATATATATATATATATATATATATATATATATATATACATATGTATATATATATATATATATGTATATATATATATATATATATACATATATATATATACATATGTTTATATATGTATATATATACATACGTATATATGTATATATATACATATATACATATATATATATATATATATATGTATATACATATATATATGTATATATGTATATATATATACATATGTATATATATATATATATATATATATATATACATATATATGTATGTATATATATATATATATATATACATATATGTATATACATATATATATAATATTAGTCTATATGATTTTAACTATAGACCTTTTAAATTTTTATGGCTTACTCGTATCTAAAATAACCTCTACATTTTCAAAAATATATTATATAAGTCTTTCCCGTCAAGTCTGAATTAACATAGATTAAAGATTATTTACGTGGTATGCTGACTCACAATAAATCATTAATATAATGACATATATAATTTAAATTTTTTTTAAATATCGAGACTACCATCAATGGTAGGAGGAGACGTCGTCGTGGAAGCGACTATCAATAGTAGCATCGAATCGTTGCTATCTAATAAGGCATCGTACTCACGTAGCCTCTCCTACGTTGACGATGAGCTCAAGAGCTTCCGGTCCTGTCTTAGGTGGATATGTGTTGACCAGTCTGACATTATGCATGTAGTGATCTCTTGGTCCATCTTCCTCCTCCTAGGCGTCTTCGTTCCTATCGCCTCCCACTCTGTCCTCTTTTGTGCCACCACTTATCGCGCTTGTAACGTGGTGGTTCAGCTCTCTCTCACATCTGCTTTCCGACCTCTTCTACCTCTGTCTCTTCATAAGAGAGGTGGCTTATAAGGTATGATAGTACTTGTCGAGATCGAAGAGGGTGCCATTCATACGATATCATCTGATCCATGATACTAATAATGAGGTAGAGCTAAACAAGTGCCTAAGGGTAGTTGTAATAATTCTTTATAATCTTCACCCTAAGTGGACATAGTAAATTGGTGTGGACCGCAAAGGAGGGCTTCCTTCTAGTTCTAGAAGTTGCTTACCATCCTTATCATGGTCAATAGGAGCAAAAGTAAATTTGATCATTATGGAATTACCCAAGCTTCTCATTTGAGGAGCATCTTTGGGCTAGTCCAACTATTGGAGTCTCAATTCTCTACTTTCCAAGGGCAACTAACACCTCATATTTCTTTTATAAGGCTTTTGCCTTAACTTTTCTATAGAGAAATTGTATATTGGTCTTACATCTTATGTTTCATCAATCTTGTATTTTATATTTTCTTTAGTCAGACTTCTCATTGGGTACCACTTATACTCTAGTGGTAATAAGTTTGTCTTTTATATCATCAAAATATTATCTTTTATATACTCTAGTGGTACCTCGATCTAGAAATTTAAATTTTTGACTCCATTTTTTAAGTCATTTAGGACGTACCCCACTCATCCTTATTGGGCACACAAAAGAAATAGTAAATAAGGAAGGTATTAGACTTGTAAATATTTTCTTCTAAACCTGTGAAATGAAAAAAGAGTTGTAACAAGGGTAGTTGGTCTTTGCCCATTGAAAGAAGAACGTTAGTGAAAGCCAGTACCTCGATGGAGGAGAATCGTAAGCATAGGAAAGTAAATCTAGTGACATTTCCTTTGTATCTTTCATTCTTTTCTTATTGCTTACTTATTTAGTTGCTAACTGACTTTACTTCTAAGATAAACGAATTTTTGATACGAGTTTAATCGAATAATTTTTTTCAAATCGTTTTAACTTTTCAAAAGCATTAATTCACCCCCTTACTATTGCTATGTTCCTAACACTTATAGCACGAAGTCTAATCTTCGGCACATTAACTGATCCTTCGGCTCGACGTCTAATTTTTGACATGATACTTTTCTCGTCACAATGATTATTTCTCCTTCTTCGATAATTTTCTCTAATGGTTCGAGTCCTTGATTGATGTATTTTTTGCATCACTTGTCTCAAAAATATATTAGTTTATAAACTCATCAATTAATTTCATCATTAAAATCTGAGATTCAATAAAGGTAAATTAGTACTAACATAGATTTTTTATCAACTTAGATTTTTAGTCTAAAAAAAATATCAGAAAGAAAATTAAATGAAAATTTAAGCACAAATAAGAAATACAAACTAAAGATAGGGATGCATATATTTTATAATGGTTTGATTTTCTGACTTATGTTCACGCTTAATTTCTCTACCCATAACCCTATTAGTTTTCACTAATAATCTTCCTTTGAATGAATAAAGATCAATCAATCCTTTTTATAACTTTCTCTTTCTAAAGGTTTAAGAGAGATTCTTGCGTTAAATCTTTTACAAAGAACTCTTGTTTCCTATCAATTAAAATAATATATTAAATCAAGATTATTCTTACATGTATTAAAAGCTATTAATTCTAGTATGAAAATTAAAATATCTGCTAGATGTGATTGATTACATTATCAATCGACACTCATAACAATTATATTAATAAAAATGTTATTATTTGGCATATTAATTAAGAACGACAAGTTCAATAAATAGTGACGGTACGGAAATTTAACGCAGATGATATCTATATATAACGGTATGATTTAAAATCACACTGCTACGTATCGGTTAGTTGAGTGCAAGGGCACGATTTTGGAACATAACGCTTGCTCGGTGGCCTATATATAAGCCGAGCCCCCTCCCTTGCACACATAACAACATCTCCCTTCCCTCGCGCTCTCCTCTCGGCTCTCCTCTGCTCTGTTGGCGATCTCGTCGTTCTGTCCAGGTCGGAGCTTCTCGCCGGCGAACGGGCACAGCTGGGAGCGAGCACCCTCCCTTCCACACATAACAACATCTCCCTTCCCTCGCTCGCGCTGTCCTCTCGGCTCTCCTCTGCTCTGTTGGCGATCTCGTCGTTCTGTCCAGGTCGGAGCTTCTCGCCGGCGAACGGGCACAGCTGGGACCGAGCACCCTCCCTTCCACACATAACATCTCCTTCCCTCGCTCGCGCTCTCCTCTCGGCTCTCCTCTGCTCTGTTGGCGATCTCGTCGTTCTGTCCAGGTCGGAGCTTCTCGCCGGCGAACGGGCACAGCTGGGAGCGAGCACCCTCCTCTTCGATCCGGGGGGGGAGGAATTTAGATTCTTGTTGCGGTGATCTCATTCCTTCTCTTTTTCTCAAGGTTTCGTTTCGCTTGGGTCTTGAACTGTCTAAGTCTCGATTCGGGTTCACGATTTTGTTGGATTTTGATTTTTCTTCGTCGTGTTCGATCGTAATTGAGGTTTCCAGCGACTAAAGATTTGAAAATTTTTTGTTGTTGTTCTTGGGGTTCGCGATCGATTTTTGGTTTTCGATCGTCTAGGTTTTCGAGTTTCTCTCGAGAAGATCAATATTTCTTGTTTTCTTGATCGTTTCTGGCGATTCTCGCTCCGGTTTCCATTTAGCAAAATGGCTTCTCGTTCTAGGCGCGTGGAGTACGACCGGTTCATCCCATTCCGGTCGGCGATGGACATGGACTACGCACGCTTTGCCCTAACCACGCCTTCGCGACCGCGGCGTGACGGTTCGATACAATCCCCATCGAGCGTGGCTTACCAAAAGCTGCTCGATGAGTGCATTTTGAAGAACAGGACTCGTATCCTGGCTTTCAAGAGTGCACCCGATGCGCCGGCCAGCCAGCTGCCCCAGTTTGACGAGCCCATTCCGCTGCAGAAGAAGCAGCAGAGGCAAATCCCTAAACAACCAGAGAGGGTTTTGGATGCCCATGGCATGTTGGATGAAGATGGTTTGAATCTCCTCGACTGGGGAAGCAACAATGTGTTGGCAATTGCCCTTGGCGACACAGTGTACCTCTGGGATGATGCAAACAAGTCGACTAAGGTGCTTCTACAAGCCGTAGAAGGCAGCGGACCTATCACTAGCATCAGCTGGTCGCCGGATAGCACAGTTCTTGCTGTCGCATTTGGCAATTCAGTTTTAGCCTTGGTTGATCCAGCCACAGGACAAGATGTGAATGTGACGGAATACGATGAGAACCTGACCCCCGTGTTGTCATTTTCCTGGAGAAGTAATTCAATCTTGACGGTTGGAAGTTCTGATGGCACTGTTGTCGATTATGACTTTAGAAAGGATGACACGTCCATCTGTTTCTATAATGGGCATCGGCGTGGAGTTTGCAGTCTTAAATGGTCTGACAACAGGCGGTATTTGGCGAGCGGAGGGCATGACAAACTAGTGCACATATGGGATGCCTGCATGCCGGTCTCACAGCGCCATCCACGCCGACATCAGTGGCTTCACCGCATCAGCAGCCACACCTCCATTGTGAAGGCCCTTGACTGGTGCCCGACTCGAAGCAACCTACTGGCTTCTGGTGGAGGTCGCCATGATCATTGCATTAAGTTTTGGAACACTGTTAATGGTTCTTGCTTGAACTCGATCGATGCAGGCTCTGAAGTTTGTGCATTGCTATGGGACAAGAATAAATCTGAATTACTAACCTCCCATGGTTTTCCGAAGAATCAACTCACCCTGTGGAATTACCCATCCATGACGAGAGCGGCTGAGCTTTTCGGTCATTCATCCCGGGTTCATTTCTTGGCTGGGAGCCCATTGGGAGGTGTAGTAGCTTCTGCAGCAGCAGATGAAACACTCAATTTTTGGAATATCTTTGAGACTCCCAAACCAACAAAACCTGAATTGCCCTTTGCCCGATTTAGTGTCATAAGATGAAAAGGCTGATGGGTGGAAAAGATTATGAGAGCAATATGAAAGACTTCTCTAGTGCTTGACTTGAAAATCCATTGTTGGCAGAGTTGCACAGAGAAGTTTGGTGGAATTAAATCGACAACACATTTTCATAGAAGTATAAGTGCAAGTGCCTAAGGTAAGTTAGAAGCCTTACAAAATTTTACAGCAGATTATGAGAGCAAAATGGAAGACTTTTCTAGTGCTTGACATGAAGATCCATTGTTGGCAGAGTTGCACAGAGACATTCGGTGGAATTAAAGTGGCAACACATTTTCATGGGGGGTATGACTGCAAGCGCCTAAGGTATGTTAGAGGCCTTACAACAGTTTACAGCAGATTATGAAAGCAATATGGAGGACTTATCTAGTGCTTGACATGAAGATCCATTGTTGGCAGAGCTGCACAGAGACGTTTGGTGGAATTAAATTGGCAATGCATTTTCATGGAAGTATGACTGCAAGCGCCTAAGGTAAGTTAGAGGCCTTACAACAGTTTACAGCAGATTATGAAAGCAATATGGAGGACTTATCTAGTGCATGACATGAAGATCCATTGTTGGCAGAGTTGCACAGAGAAGTTTGGTGGAACTAAAGTGGCAACACATTTTCATGGAAGTATGGCTGCAAGCGCCTAAGGTAAGTTAGAAACCTTACAACGGTTTACAGCATTTCAGCTGGCTTAGTTACGACTTAACTATGTGGTTGCAGCTGCATGCCTGATTTTTGTATGCAATTTTACTTTCAGCTTTGCATAGCAATCGATATAATCTCGATATAATCTTTGCCTGCTTGATGAAACATGCTTTCTATAACCACTTCATCATTGCTGCCACATTTTATTAAGCTTCAAGCCTTAATAATTATAACAACATTGAGTTTCTTCCTCTCCTTACTGTATGAGAAACTTTGTGTTGACTTTATTCTTTGGTTTCGTATGTTAATCATGTGTAAATAGATCAAAGTGGTTGATGCTTATATTTTTTGTTTTTGCTTTATTTTTTCCAACTTTTATCAAAGAGGTTGAAAAAATTTGGAAAATTGTGGAGTTTTACAACTAGAATTGTGTTTGACAATCAAAAAACCTGTGCTGGGGTCATGTGGAAAAACTGCATACGAAATAGATAATTTCTAATCTGAAATGGTTCCAGTATATTCATACATAGTGAATAATCTCCAAGGACAAGATAAGTTCAAGAACGAAATCCAAGCCTAAAATATTCTGATTTGAGTAAGATGTGTCATAATTTCTGTACAGAGCGGTTACTAGACCTACGAGAACTGTAAACCAAATTGAATGCTGTAATTCTTAAAAGATACCAAATAAATAAATCTATGTGTTTGATAAAGATGAGGCATCATAATTCTGTTTATTACTTCTATTTTTTTCTCTGTGAAATAAACAAAGGTATTGAATTTACATGGCTTTCCATGGATATACTTGGTCCTCTGCAACATAGATACACTTCTGGTTCTAAGATAGGTCTTGAACAATGGTGTAAAACGGGATATAATGCAAGTTCTAAAATTTGGATATGCCAACCGTTACAAATGCTTAATTACAGTGATAGCGGAGTAGTTCCAGTCCTTGTGGATAATGGGTCTTCATTGAACCCGAAGGTTCTAATTTATGATTATTTCAGTCTGCTAGAATTATCTTGCTGAATGTGCTTATTTTTATATTTTTGAATCAATTTGTTTATCTAATATGACAAATACATACATGAATTTAATTGTACCTATATGCTGGCAGATTGTACATTATAATGCATAGTAGAAATTGCTCTTATTTACTATCTAATTTTGGACCCCTGTTTTTGAGTACCTAACTGGTAGAGGAAAGTAAGTGGTGCGATGCATCCATCATCCTTTTGTTAAATGATAGACTTCTAGAAAGATCTCATCATAATGGTTGTGAAATAAGTAAAGATTGTATGTGAGTTGTGATTATTCTTAACACAACTTATGATGGCCTTGTTAGTCTAAGTTTGTTGGGTCGACAATGATTGTGTTTGGTTTAGTTGTCTAGATCTGACCATTCTATGAATTTTGGTTTGAAAAATTTGAACCTAACAAAGCCTGACCATTCGAGTAAGGTTGGTTTGAAAATCTTCAACCTAACAAAGCAACTCTCATATTCGAAATCGAAGTGGAACTGGGTGCAATGTTTCGTGTTTGACTGAGCTCAAGTTACAGCATTAGTAGACAAAACAGTGCTTTGTATCTATTGTTTGAGCATGAACTGGTACACAGATCTTTCCCATATCAGCAATCTGTCCTGACCTATTATAAAAAGAAAAAAAGCCTATTTAATGCTGGTTTGGGGCTCGTGCTTGCGAGCCCATTGCATCATACTTGTAGAGCCTGCAAGCCACCTTGCATCCGCTGTGTGCTGCCAAAATGCTTCCTCATCTTCTCCTTCTACCTTCGTCATCATCCTCCTCCTCCACCACAACCACTTCCTCTTTCTCCTTCCTCCTCATCCTTCTTCCTTCTCTTCATCCACCGCCTCCTCTTTTTCCATCCTCTTCCTCGTAATTCCTTCTTCCTCCTTTCCTCCACCATCATTTGTTCCTTCCTCTTCTCCTTCATTTTTCTTCCTCTTCGAGTCTTTCATATGCATATACCATGTGTCAATACAATCGATATGTGTCAGTCTAACCGAGGACTGATATAGGTGGTCAGTATGAGATGACAGTCTATCATGACCATCTTTGTCAAGCTGTATCAATTTGGCTTTTTTGCTGCATAGTTTACTTAAGACTAAGATGTATCTCCATGCTGATTGACAGATAGGGAAAATAAGCAGGATCAGATTCAGTTTTTCTTTCTTATACCAATTTGGTGATCATACTAGTGAAGGCCCCATTTAATTTCAGCTTTGTACAATGAAGTTTCGCCTAACATCACTATAATTATAGATTAAGTTGTTAGCAAATTGCTGCACTCTTAAAGATATTTCACCTCCAACAATTTTCTCATAGACCATCATTTGTGATGCTTCAGTCATATGTTGAGGCTTACCTTTTTTTATGTTATGATCAAGGCACATTCTTTTTTGTTTGTTATTTAGGGACAAAGAAACTCATAGCATTAATGCTTCACTTACTGGACTTTGGGAATCAAGTTCTAGTATCCTTTGTTTGTTGAAGCTTTTGTGTTATTCCTTCTTTGGAGGTTAGTCAAATATCATTATTAAAAAATTCTAGTGCTTTAATTGATTCTTTTCCTTATCTAGCTACTAGCTTGCCCCTTGACATTTTGTAATCTTTCTTGCAAATTAGTTATAATTACTATAAAGGAATTCTAACTTCTATTAGTTTTTCTCTTATGTAGGAAAGAAAGAATGTGACATTATCTAATTCTTGAATTACATTATCGATATGCTTTTTTATTACAACTCATTTTTAAGATATTTTGAAGCCTTTAGCCTTCTTTCTCTTTTATTTGTGTTTTTTGCTTTTCACTTTCCTAACAAAATAGACTACAAACTGATATGTAGCTCCATTTTTTGTCATTTTAAAACTAAAAAATTATCTTATTAAGAATGTAGTTTTTTTCATACATTATTGAAGTTGAATGTAAAGGTACTAAAGGTAATACCTTCACTATTGATGAATCACTTAAAGATTGCACAATTAGCTGATACAACTGGACTTTCTATTGTTGGCTCTGCTTATCTAAAGTATGTTTCTTTTATCCCCATTGAACATGATGCGGTGATTAGTTCTATGGTTACTCTATATGTGCATTTCTATAAGTATGAAATCTAGGCATATATTATTACATTTGCTATGCCATTGAATGATGAAATTCACAAAATATATCTTTCTAAAGTTTTTTTTTATTTTGCTGACACGAACTCCATTCTCTAATCTTACATTGAAAATATTTTATTGATGTCACTCGCTTACTGTTACATGACATGTCATATTTAGTTATCTGTCTATTTGTATTTATCTCCCTTGAGATTCAAAAAGTTTATTGTACAATTGATGGGCAGCTACTGTCATTTGTTGGGATGATGTATGTTTGCTTACACTTATTGGGGTCATACCATACTGAATTTTTGATCGTCATGATTTAGACTCAAACACCCACAATTGTGGTTGCTTTCCATCTGACCGAATGTGTTTTGGGGCTATAGTTTCTTTAGTGAGTTAATGTTTCTTTGATCCTGGGTCAGAAAGATTACAAAAATCATAGAGAATATGAAGAAGTCAGAAATAATAAAGACATGCTAATTTTTAGATATTTTGGTGGTCTTAAATGAAATAAAATGCAAAGTTAGCTTTCTTGGGGTATGAGAGTTCTCTCTTGGTGATTGTTATTTGTCAAATCTTAACAAGGATTAGTGACCAGATGACACTCCTATAATATGGGTTCTTTCTCTTCTCTATTCAAAATTTGCTATGGAGTGGATGCTAATAAATCCAAAATAGAGAGATTTATGGACCTTTTGCAACCTTCGGGTATGAGTCTTATCAATCGTTTTAGTCTGTTCATTTCCTAGGTAACAACATTTGCAATACGTGGATATGGAGGATGCGGTAGTGTCACTTGGTAGAATGACTTTTCTTGGTTTTCAGCTCTTTTGTTGCATACTTCTGACTTTCAGTGATCTTTATAGAGTAATTGTGATCAAAATCTTTGTTAAACTTGCTTATCCAAATGAAATGATATCTATTGGCTATTAAAAGGTTGCTGAAATGAAGTATGTATTTCATACCCTTGATGTTGAAACTATATTTTTTTATAATGACCTATTAACAAGAAGTTCTTGTGCATTTATGACATCTGTATTGAATATTTACAATCATTTTTGCTTATCATACTATTATTTCTCTAAAAACCTTAGTCTGTAATTATGTGATTATTAATGCACAATGTAAAACTGAATCTCACTCAAATTGAAATGGCTAGCAAAGAAAACTATAAAAGTACTGGGAGAACATATTTGCTGCTTCTTGAGTTCAGAAAATGGTACCTTTTAGTCATACGTTAAAACACTGAAATTTATCCATTCTTTTGAAGGACTCAATCGGTTGTATTTAGATGGCTATTTGAAGCTTTTATTGTTAATCTCCACTCTGTAGAATCTTTATGTTTTGAAATAGATGTATATGCATTAATGAATCATGAAATTTGATGATAATTTTCTATTGTGTATAAAACGAATTGCATTGTTAGTTAATGCTTTATGTCGTAGTTCTTCTTTTATTTTTCATTTACTAAGGTATCAAATATTGAGTATTGACCCGACGGTGGTCCCTCTTGGATTCATCTGCTCTATAAGTTGTTGTCTTTGCTTTTTCAAGTAGTTTTGGGTACCAATTCTGATCTACTATCCTGGACTGATATGGTATACTATGGTATACTAAGCAATGAATTTTAGATACGATTGATGGTTGGACCAGCACGTGTCCAGTCCATGCCAACATATTGATACACATACCGGCATGTATCATGGTGCATTTTTCATTTTGTGTGGTTGGGGGGAGGGGTGATGCAGGGGTGGAAGAGAAGAAAACAAGTGATAGCCGGTGGACAGCAGAACACGAGTTTTGGGCAATGATTGCATGACAGCATAGAGACGTATAACATGTGGCAATGGTCACACAACAGTGTAGAGAGGAGAACGAGCATGCAAGGAGTTCAGAGCCAAAGGGGGGGCTGGTTTGAGTAATTTAAAAGAAAAAAAAAAGTGATTTAGTTCAGATTCTTGTAACAGAAAAAAAACTATACCTAATTGTCTAAAATGGTGCGGCTTGCATCTCAAATTATACGGTATATACTAGTCGATAGGAACCAAACCGGACAAAAATGAATTCCTCTCGAGTTTTGTTTTTATCCTTCTAAAAGAGAGATTTTATTTTAAATTCTTTCTTGTTATGAGTAGATATGTTTGTAACACCGCCGATGTCGGTCCCAAGCCCGAATGAGAAAGGTGGAGGGTTGCACAAGGCCATTGAGAGTCCATGTGTCTAAAAAAACATATCAAAACTCATAACTATGATCTTAAATATTTGATAATTATACCATATTATTACTGAGAATTGATATGAGATATATTCACCATCTAAGTATCCTAAAATGAGAATGGTGGACTAAGGTCACATACAACAAATCTATTATATCAATATTCTTGTGTTGTGTAAAATAGAGAAGTGTTTTCTTGGTGGTCTATTTTGGACCGGCATGGGTAAAGAGTCCAAGAAATAGAATTAGCTGATGTACATTCTATATTCTAAGTTGCTTAGTTTTGTAGGTAAATAATATTGACAAAATTAGAACTAACTGTTTTGTATTACAAGAGTAAATAAGTTAAAATAAGAACCAACAAAGATGAATATAGGAAAGAGTGTGGGAACTCATGACATAATTATTATTGTTCGGAAGAGATCAAGAGATCATGCGATAGTTTCGTTAACTAATTTAGTTTACAAAATTTTGAGAATCAAGAAGAAGATGTCCGGAGGAAAAACTTCTTAGTACAAACGAATAAGAAAAAGGTAGATATCCAAAACTACTCTTATTATCGAATAATTAAGATAATAAGTTGCACTTTCAAACTTTGAATTAGGGTGATCGAAAATGGGCTAAGACATGAGTATTTTCAAGAGTCAAATTATCTATATGCTTAAAAGATAAAATATCAAAGTCATATAATTATTAAGAAAATTAATGAAAAAACATAGTGGATGGGGAAAGTTGTTCGAATGGTTGGTTTTATTTGATTTAGAAAAGGTATTTAAGTTTTTAGAGATTTATTGTGATGAGTTTTATAGAAAAGAAGGTCTATATACTAATTTCATATTGATGTCATAAATATATGATGTCAATCAACTATAAACTATTTACAATACATTGAGAAGGCTAAAGATTCTAAACAATTAAAATACGAGATAGAACAAATAGGTGCCATTAATGGTGATGGATTGAGTAATTCTGTGGTGCAATTCAAGGAAAGCTCAAGGTTTATATATTCTTGTATCTCCTAACGATTTAGCTTTTTGGGATTTATTAACTCTAATTGTCGTGAGTTCATTGTGGCCAATACTCTTGGTATCATCTTGGCAGTTACTGGTAGAAGCTTTAATTCCCCATGATAAAGTGGAGCTCTTACTTGACACATCGGGTTAAAATGCTAGTGAGAACTTTCTTCACCGTAACCCTATTGAAATGATATCATGTTGATATTTAAATGTTGACTTAATCCAACTTTTATGCAATATAATAACTTTTCATAGTTTTACTGTACTTCATTTGTTGGTCATTATATCTTAAATAACATTGAATAGTGATATGGCTGATCACAAGCCCGACATCTCAACACCATGTGGTTGACACTTTGGTGTCATGTGGATGGCATGTCATTTCCATTAACCCGACACCTCGGCATCACATGGTCGATACCTTGGTGCCATAGGGTCATTCCTCAATGTCACATGATCGATACGATCGCACTTATGACCTCACCAAAGCTTTCTGATTCAATGCAACGCAATTTTATCCAGTACTAGGGAAAGCGTGTAATCGCTCTTGACATTAAGGTATATCCTTTAGCATAATGGTCCTAAAACCCCACCTAGATGAGTCCTCAGGGGGTGTTCTCTAACTTTATGAGACTCTAATGAAGTAATTTGCTTTAACACATTCTTTTGGTCGACATACTTTTAGAGTCTTAGACTGTAGATTGTTTGGAAAATACCGAATACAACACTAGCAATAATGTGGAGTATCTGAAAACTCAAATCATTTGTGAGGTAGCTGCTCTACAATCCCAAACCTCTTTCTGCTTGTCATCTTTTGTTAAAGCAAACTCTAGGTAGCAGATTCATAACCAACCCAGAAACTTCACATCCACATTGTGAATTTTACAATTTACTTTAATTGCATGAAATTTATGTGCATGTTGCAGTTCAGTGATCGTAAGTGTGAAATGCTAGATGTGGGAAAATCTTTAAAGTCAAGGATTAACTTTAGCTTCAAAAATTCTCTTCTCTATTGATAGCCCAAAACCACAGAAATCAGCTTGTATGTCAGTTTCTTCTGTTTATTTGATAGGTTTTTGTTTTACCAAAAGGTGATGAATCAAAAAATGATCGGTGGTTCAATCTATGTTTTAACATTTTTGTATCTTATTCATTGCCGATGGTGAATTCTGAGGTGATTGGGTAGATTCTTTTTCTGTTTTGGCCTTGTTAATGTTTATATCTCATATACAAAATATAGATGACAACTTGGCAGGTAAGCCAAAAGATGTAGGCATTAAAAGTACATAGATATCCAAGCATTTCTATAATGAATTATTAGTAAAAATATATATATTTCTAATATGCTTTCTTAGATTTTTCTGCTAAGACAGTAGATAAATGAAGTGAACATATTGTTAAATCTTGTGCATATTTGTTAAAGACTTTAAGCGAATTATTCTGCTGTACAAGCCATAGAAGGCAGCGGACCTATCACTAGCATCAGCTGGTCGCCGGATAGCACAGTTCTTGCTGTCGCATTTGGCAATTCAGTTTTAGCCTTGGTTGTTCCAGCCAAAGGACAAGATGTGAATGTGACGGAAGACGATGAGAACCTGACCCCCGTGTTGTCATTTGCCTGGAGAAGTAATTCAATCTTGACAGTTGGAAGTTCTGATGGCACTGTTGTTGATTATGACTTTAGAAAGGATGACACGTCCATCTGTTTCTATAATGGGCATCGGCGTGGAGTTTGCAGTCTTAAATGGTCTGACAACAGGCAGTATTTGGCGAGCGGAGGGCATGACAAACTAGTGCACATATGGGATGCCTGCATGCCGGTCTCGCATCACCATCCACGCCGACATTAGTGGCTTCACCGCATCAGCAGCCACACTTCCATTGTGAAAGCCCTTGACTGGTGGCCAACTCGGAGCAACCTACTGGTTTCTGGTGGAGGTCGCAATGATCAGTGCATCAAGTTTTGGAACATTGTTAATGGTTCTTGCTTGAACTCGATCGATGCTGGCTCTGAAGTTTGTGCATTGCTGTTGGACAAGAATAAATCTGAATTACTAACCTCCCATGGTTTTCCGAAGAATCAACTCACCCTGTCGAATTACCCATCCATGACAAGAGCGGCTGAGCTTTTCGGTCATTCATCCCGGGTTCATTTCTTGGCTGGGAGCCCATTGGGAGGTGTAGTAGCTTCTGCAGCAGCAGATGAAACACTCAATTTTTGGAATATCTTTGAGACTCCCAAACCAACAAAACCTGAATTGCCCTTTGCCCGATTTAATGTCATAAGATGAAAACGCTGATGGGTGGAAAAGATTGAGAGCAATATGAAAGACTCCTCTAGTGCTTGACTTGAAAATCCATTGTTGGCAGAGTTGCACAGAGAAGTTTGGTGGAAATAAATTGACAACACATTTTCATAGAAGTATAAGTGCAAGCGCCTAAGGTAAGTTAGAAGCCTTACAACATTTTACAGCAGATTATGAGAGCAATATGGAAGACTTTTCTAGTGCTTGACATGAAGATCCATTGTTGGCAGAGTTGCACAGAGACATTCGGTGGAATTAAAGTGGCAACACATTTTCATGGGGGTATGACTGCAAGCGCCTAAGGTATGTTAGAGGCCTTACAACAGTTTACAGCAGATTATGAAAGCAATATGGAGGACTTATCTAGTGCTTGACATGAAGATCCATTGTTGGCAGAGCTGCACAGAGACGTTTGATGGAATTAAATTGGCAACGCATTTTCATGGAAGTATGACTGCAAGCGCCTAAGGTAAGTTAGAGGCCTTACAACAGTTTACAGCAGATTATGAAAGCAATATGGA
Source organism: Musa beccarii (assembly GCA_024322285.1). Taxonomy (NCBI): domain Eukaryota; kingdom Viridiplantae; phylum Streptophyta; class Magnoliopsida; order Zingiberales; family Musaceae; genus Musa; species Musa beccarii. Next base: position 34,951,634 of record CM044402.1, read on the forward strand.
GGACTTATCTAGTGCTTGGCATGAAGATCCATTGTTGGCAGAGTTGCACAGAGAAGTTTGGTGGAACTAAAGTGGCAACACATTTTCATGGAAGTATGGCTGCAAGCGCCTAAGGTAAGTTAGAAGCCTTACAACGGTTTACAGCATTTCAGCTGGCTTAGTTACGACTTAACTATGTGGTTGCAGCTGCATGCCTGATTTTTGTATGCAATTTTACTTTCAGCTTTGCATAGCAATCGATATAATCTTTGCCTGCTTGATGAAACATGCTTTCTATAACCACTTCATCATTGCTGCCACATTTTATTAAGCTTCAAGCCTTAATAATTATAACAACATTGAGTTTCTTCCTCTCCTTACTGTATGAGAAACTTTGTGTTGACTTTATTCTTTGGTTTCATATGTTAATCATGCGTAAATAGATCAAAGTGGTTGATGCTTATATTTTTTGTTTTTGCTTTATTTTTTCCAACTTTTATCAAAGAGGTTGAAAAAATTTGGAAAATTGTGGAGTTTTACAACTTGAATTGTGTTTGACAATCAAAAAACCTGTGCTGGGGTCATGTGAAAAAACTGCATACGAAATAGATAATTTCTAATCTGAAATGGTTCCAGTATATTCATACATAGTGAATAATCTCCAAGGATAAGATAAGTTCAAGAACGAAATCCAAGCCTAAAATATTCTGATTTGAGTATGATGTGTCATAATTTCTGTACATAGCGGTTACTAGACCTACGAGAACTGTAAACCAAATTGAATGCTGTAATTCTTAAAAGATACCAAATAAATAAATCTATGTGTTTGATAAAGATGAGGCATCATAATTCTGTTTATTACTTCTATTTTTTTTCTCTGTGAAATAAACAAAGGTATTTAATTTACATGGCTTTCCATGGATATACTTGGTCCTCTGCAACATAGATACACTTCTGGTTCTAAGATAGGTCTTGAAAAATGGTGTAAAATGGGATATAATGCAAGTTCTAAAATTTGGATATACCAATCATTACAAATGCTTAATTACCGTGATAGCGGAGTAGTTCCAGTCCTTGTGGATAATGGGTCTTCATTGAACCCGAAGGTTCTAATTTATGATTATTTCAGTCTGCTAGAATTATCTTGCTGAATGTGCTTATTTTTGTATTTTTGAATCAATTTGTGTATCTAATATGACAAATACATACATGAATTTAATTGTACCTATATGCTGGCAGATTGTACATTATAATGCATAGTAGAAATTGCTCTTATTTACTATCTAATTTTGGACCCCTGTTTTTGAGTACCTAACTGGTTGTGGAAAGTAAGTGGAAAGTAAGTGGTGCGATGCATCCATCATCCTTTTGTTAAATGATAGACTTCTAGAAAGATCTCATCATAATGGTTGTGAAATAAGTAAAGATTGTATGTGAGTTGTGATTATTCTTAACACAACTTATGATGGCCTTGTTAGTCTAAGTTTGTTGGGTCGACAATGATTGTGTTTGGTTTAGTTGTCTAGATCTGACCATTCTATGAATTTTGGTTTGAAAAATTTGAACCTAACAAAGCCTGACCATTCGAGTAAGGTTGGTTTGAAAATCTTCAACCTAATAAAGCAACTCTCATATTCCAAATCGAAGTGGAACTGGGTGCAGTGTTTCTTGTTTGACTGAGCTCAAGTTACAGCATTAGTAGACAAAACAGTGCTTTGTATCTATTGTTTGAGCATGAACTGGTACACAGATCTTTCCCATATCAGCAATCTGTCCTGACCTATTATAAAAAGAAAAAAAAGCCTATTTAATGCTGGTTTGGGGCTCGTGCTTGTGAGCCCATTGCATCATACTTGTAGAGCCTGCAAGCCACCTTGCATCCATCGTGTGCTGCCAAAATGCTTCCTCCTCTTCTCCTTCTACCTTCATCATCATCCTCCTCCTCCACCACAACCACAACCACTTCCTCTTTCTCCTTCCTCCTCCTCATCCTTCTTCCTCCCCTTCATCCACCGCCTCCTCTTTTTCCATCCTCTTCCTCGTAATTCCTTCTTCCTCCTTTCCTCCACCATCATTTGTTCCTTCCTCTTCTTCTTCCTTTTTCTTCCTCTTCGAGTCTTTCATATGCATATACCATGTGTCAATACAACCGATATGTGTCAGTCTAACCGAGGACTGATATAGGTGGTCAGTATGAGATGACAGTCTATCATGACCATCTTTGTCAAGCTGTATCAATTTGGCTTTTTTGCTACAGAGTTTACTTAAGGCTACGATGTATCTCCATGCTGATTGACAGGTAGGGAAAATAATCAGGATCAGATTCAGTTTTTCTTTCTTATACCAATTTGGTGATCATACTAGTGAAGGCCCCATTTAATTTCAGCTTTGTACAATGAGGTTTCGCCTAACATCACTATAATTATAGATTAAGTTGTTAGCAAATTGCTGCGCTCTTAAAGATATTTCACCTCCAACAATTTTCTCATAGACCGTCATTTCTGATGCTTCAGTCATATGTTGAGGCTTACCTCTTTTTATGTTATGATCAAGGCACATTCTTTTTTGTTTGTTATTTAGGGACAAAGAAACTCATAGCATTAATGCTTCACTTACTGGACTTTGGGAATCAAGTTCTAGTATTCCTTTGTTTGTTGAAGCTTTTGTGTTTATCTTTGGAGGTTAATCAAATATCATTATTAAAAATTCTAGTGCTTTAATTGATTCTTTTCTTGTCTAGCTATTAGCTTGCCCTTGACTTTTTGTAATCTTTCTTGCAAACTAGTTATAATTACTATAAAGGAATTCTAACTTCTATTAATTTTTCTGTTATGTAGGAAAGAAAGAATGTGACATTATCTAATTCTTGAATTACATTATCGATATTGCTTTTTATTACAACATCATTTTTAAGATATTTTGAAGCCTTTAGCCTTCTTTCTCTTTTATTTGTGTTTTCTTTTCACTTTCCTGGCAAAATAGACTACAAACTGATATTTAGCTCCATTTTTGTCATTTTAAAACTAAAAATTATCTTATTAAGAATGTAGTTTTTTCATACATTATTGAAGTTGAATGTAAAGGTACTAAAGGGAATACCTTCACTATTGATGAATCACTTAAAGATTGCACAATTAGCTGATACAACTGGACTTTCTATTGTTGGCTCTGCTTATCTAAAGTATGTTTCTTTTATCCCCATTGAACATGATGCGGTGATTAGTTCTATGGTTACTCTATATGTGCATTTCTATAAGTATGAAATCTAGGGGTATATTATTACATTTGCTATGCCATTGAATGATGAAATTCACAAAATATATCTTTCTAAAGTTTTTTTTTATTTTGCTGACACGATGTCCATTCTCTAATCTTACATTGAAAATATTTTATTGATGTCACTCGCTTACTGTTACATGACATGTCATATTTAGTTATCTGTCTATTTGTATTTATCTCCCTTGAGATTCAAAAAGTTTATTGTACGATTGATGGGCAGCTACTGTCATTTGTTGGGATGATGTATGTTTGCTTACACTTATTGGGGTCATACCATACTGAATTTTTCGATCATCATGATTTAGACTCAAACACCCACAATTGTGGTTGCTTTCCATCTGACCGAATGTGTTTTGGGGCTATCAATTTCTTTAGTGAGTTAATGTTTCTTTGATCTTGGGTCAGAGAGATTACAAACATCATAGAGAATATGAAGAAGTCAGAAATAATAAAGACATGCTAATTTTTAGATATTTTGGTGGTCTTAAATGAAATAAAATGCAAAGTTAGCTTTCTTGGGGTATGAGAGTTCTCTCTTGGTGATTGTTATTTGTCAAATCTTAACAAGGATTAGTGACCAGATGACACTCCTATAATATGGGTTCTTTCTCTTCTCTATTCAAAATTTGCTATGGAGTGGATGCTAATAAATCCAAAATAGAGAGATTTATGGACCTTTTGCAACCTTCGGGTATGAGTCTTATCAATCGTTTTAGTCTGTTCATTTCCTAGGTAACAACATTTGCAATACGTGGATATGGAGGATGCGGTAGTGTCACTTGGTAGAATGACTTTTCTTGGTTTTCAGCTCTTTTGTTGCATACTTCTGACTTTCAGGGGTCTTTATAGAGTAATTGTGATCAAAATCTTTGTTAAACTTGCTTATCCAAATGAAATGATTTCTATTGGCTATTAAAAGGTTGCTGAAATGAAGTATGTATTTCATACCCTTGATGTTGAAACTATATTTTTTTATGATGACCTGTTAACAAGAAGTTCTTGTGCATTTATGACATCTGTATTGAATATTTACAATCATTTTTGCTTATCATACTATTATTTCTCTAAAAACCTTAGTCTGTAATTCTGTGATTATTAATGCACAATGCAAAACACTAATATGCAACTTGAATCTCACTCGAATTGAAATGGCTAGCAAAGAAAACTATAAAAGTACTAAGAGAACATTTTTGCTGCTTCTTGAGTTCAGGAAACGGTGCCTTTTAGTTATACGTTAAAACACTGGAATTTATCCGGGACTCAATCGGTTGTATTTAGATGGCTATTTGAAGATTTTATTGTTAATCTCCGCTCCGTAGAATCTTTAGGTTTTGGAATAGATGTATATGCATTAATGAATCATGAAATTTGATGATAATTTTCCATTGTGTATAAAATGAATTGCATTGTTAGTTAATTCTTTATGTCGTAGTTCTTCTTTTATTTTTCATTTACTAAGGTATCAAATCTTGAGTATTGACCCGACGGTGGTCCCTCTTGGATTCATCTGCTATATATGTTGTTGTCTTTGCTTTTTCAAGTGGTTTTGGGTACCAATTCTGATCTACTGTCCTGGACTGATATGGTGTACTATGGTATAACTAAGCAATGAATTTTAGATACGATTAATGGTTGGACCAGCACGTGTCCAGTCCATGCCAACATATTGATACACATACCGGCATGTAACATGGTACATTTTTCATTTTGTGTGATTGGGGGGAGGGGTGATACAGGGGGTGGAAGAGAAAGAGAAATACAAGTGATAGCAGGCGGTGGGCAGCAGAACACGAGTTTTGGGCAATGATTGCATGACAGCATAGAGATGTATAACATGTGACAATGGTCACACAACAGTGTAGAGAGGAGAACGAGCATGCAAGGAGTTGAGAGCCAAAGGGGCTGGTTTGAGTAATTAAAAAGAAAAATTGATTTAGTTCAGATCCTTGTAACAGAAAAAAAAAAACTATACCTAATTGTCTAAAATGGTGCGGCTTGCATCTCAAATTATATGGTATGTACTAGTCGGTAGGAACCAAACTGGACAAAAATGAATTCCTCTCGAGTTTTGTTTTTATCCTTCTAGAAGAGAGATTTTATTTTAAATTCTTTCTTGTTATGAGTAGATATGTTTTTAACACCGCCGATGTCGGTCCCAAGCCCGAATGAGAAAGGTGGAGGGTTGCACAAGGCCATTGAGAGTCAATGTGTCTCAAAAAACATGTCAAAACTCATAACTATGATCTTAAATATTTGATAATTATACCATATTATTACTGAGAATTGATATGAGATATATTCACTATCTAAGTATCCTAAAATGAGAAGGGTGGACTGAGGTCACATACAACAAATCTATTATATCAATATCCATGTGTTGTGTAAAATAGAGATGTGTTTTCTTGGTCTATTTTGGACCGGCATGGGTAAAGAGTCCATGAAATAGAATTAGGCTAATAACACAAAATATGTGAACATTTTCATAAATAGATTTAGATTGATCCATGGAAGAAATTTTAATATATTTTATGTATAAGATACTTAGTCGGTAGAGTAAAAAATGTAAGAGATTACCAATATCAAAATAATTAGAAATATTAATGGTGCAAGTGGCTTTTGAAGATAGGGCTCAAAATAATGTTCTAAAATCAAAAGATATGGGAAATAATTATATTACTATAATATTTATCATGAGAAAAGATTTTGAATATATGTTCATGCCTTTTGTATTGGCCTAAGTGACCAAATCAAATGGGAAGTTTCTGAAAATTTAGATGAAATTATATAAGGATATCTTTTATTGAAAACTTATGATTAAAGGAGACTTGAATGATTATACAAGGAGAGAACATGGTGAATGTAAGGGATTATTTTTACTATAATTAGGTGGTAGAACTTTAAAGACATAATTGATAGTTTTGTTTAATATTAATCCTATGGGCTTTTAATGAACAATTTTCTGGATCGTAAAGTTAGAAAAAGAAAGATCAAATACTGATGTAATGTTAGAATTTTGATAAGGATGATGATCACAAGATACTTGTTAAGAATATGGAGATTAAGGAAAGATGGAGAATTTCTTAATACATCAGCTGATGTACATTCTATATTCTATAAGTTGCTTAGTTTTGTAGGCAAATAATATTGACAAAATTAGAACTAACTGTTCTATATTACAAGAGTAAATAAGTTAAAATAAGCACCAACAAAGATGAATATAGGAAAGAGTGTGAGAACTCATGACACAATTATTATTGTTCGGAAGAGATCAAGAGATCATGCGATAGTTTCGTTAACTAATTTAGTTTACAAAATTTAGAGAATCTAATTTAGTTTACTAGGAAAAACTTCTTAGTACAAACGAATAAGAAAAAGGTAGATATCCAAAGCTGCTCTTATTATCGAATAATTAAGATAATAAGTTGCACTTTCAAACTTTGAATTAGGGTGATCGAAAATGGGCTAAGACATGTGAGTTTTTTCAAGAGTCAAATTATCTATATGCTTAAAAGATAAAATATCAAAGTCATATAATTATTAAGAAAATTAATGAAAAAACATAGTGGACGGGGAAAGTTGTTCGAATGGTTGGTTTTATTTGATTTAGAAAAGGTATTTAAGTTTTTAGAGATTTACTGTGATGAGTTTTATAGAAAAGAAGGTCTATATACTAATTTTATATTGATGTCATAAATATATGATGTCAATCAACTATAAACTATTTACAATACATTGAGAAGGCCAATGATTCTAAAAGATTAAAATACGAGATAGAACAAATAGGTGCCATTAATGGTGATGGATTGAGTAATTCTGCAATGCAATTCAAGGAAAGCTTAAGGTTTATATATTCTTGTATCTCTTAAGGATTTAGCTTTGTGGGATTTATTAACTCTAGTTGTAGTGAGTTCATTGTGGCCAATACTCTTGGTATCATCTTAGCAGTTACCAATAGAAGCTTTAATTCCTTATGATAAAGTGGAGCTCTTACTTGACACATCGGGTTAAAATGCTAGTGAGAACTATCTTCACCGTAGCCCTATTGAAATGACATCATGTTGATATTTAGATGTTGACTTAATCCAACTTTCGTGCAATATAATAACTTTTCATAGTTTTACTATACTTCATTTGTTGGTCATTATATCTTAAATAACATTGAATAGTGATATGGCTGATCACAAGCCCGACATATCGACACCGTGTGGTTGACACTTTGGCGTCATGTGTATGGCATGTCATTTCCATGAACCCGACACCTCGGCATCACATGGTCGATACCTTGGTGCCATAGGGTCATACCTCAATGCCACATGACCGATACAATCGCACTTATGACCTCACCAAAGCTTTCTGATTCAATGTAACACGATTTTATCTAGTACTAGGGAAGGCGTGTAATCCCTCTTGACATTAAGGTATATCCTTTAGCATAATGGTCCTAAAACCCCACCTAGATGAGTCCTCGGGGGGTGTTCTCTAACTTTATGAGACTCTAATGAAGTAATTTGCTTTAACACATTCTTTTGGTCGATATACTTTTAGAGTCTTAGACTGTAGATTGTTTGGAATATACCGAATACAACACTAGCAATAATGTGAAGTATCTGAAAACTCAAATCATTTGTGAGGTAGCTGCTCTACAATCCCAAACCTCTTTCTGCTTGTCATCGTTTGTTAAAGCAGACTCTAGGTAGCAGATTCATAACCAACCCAGAAACTTCACGTCCACATTGTGAATTTTACAATTTACTTTAATTGCATGGAATTTATGTGCATGTTGCAGTTCAGTGATCGTAAGTGTGAAATGCTAGATGTGGGAAAACTTTAAAGTCAAGGATTAGCTTTAGCTTCAAAAATTCTCTTCTCTATTGATAGCCCAAAACCACAGAAATCAGCTTGTATGTCAGTTTCTTCTGTTTATTTGATAGGTTTTTGTTTTACCAAAAGATGATGAATCAAAAAAAGATCGGTGGTTCAGTCTATGTTTTAACATTTTTGTATCTTGTTCATTGGCGATAGTAAATTCTGAGGTGATTGGGTAGATTCCTTTTCTGTTTTGGCCTTCTTAATGTTTATATCTCATATACAAAATATAGATGACAACTTGGCAGGTGAGCCAAAAGATGTAGGCATTAAAAGTACATAGATATCCAAGCATTTCTATAATGAATTATTAGTGAAAATATATATATTTCTAATATGCTTTCTTAGATTTTTCTGCTAAGACAGTAGATAAATGAAGTGAACATATTGTTAAATCTTGTGCATATTTGTTAAAGACTTTAAGCGAATTATTCTGCTGCACAATAACATTAGGCAAACATGAAATGGTGTGCATGAAGGATGTCAACCTACAAACCTGATAGAATGGGCTATGGCTAACATGCAAGCATTGATGTGCTTTTTAAACATATTAGGGTCTAAGAGTATATTGTTGTTCCAAATGTTATTACTTGGGACTTTGATGTTGGAGGCCCACAATCGATGCCAAATATGCTGGTTTCACTAGAATAAAGTATCTTCCTTGTGCAAGCTGCCAGAATGTTCATTTACTAGTTTGTAACTATATATTTATCTTTGTGTTATGGATATGCCTTGGAGAATTAAATCATTGGAGAAACATTGTCTATCTATGGGGGATTCTTCTTCTTTTTTATTATAATAATAATAATAATAATAATAATAATAATAATATTTTGCCTAAGTATCCACGCTGTGGTGAAAAATTGCAACATATGTAAAGAATAAAATCTTATTTCGTCATTTTTTTTCTATCAGCGTTGGATTTGTATTGAAGAATTCAATGAATAGGCACCCATGGATGGGAGGTTGCAGTTGCACTACCTCGAGTCCAATTATGGCATAAACAATTGCACTCTTGGAGGGCCTCAAAGCAGCTTCAAGCCTCTAACTTTCTCCACTTTGTATCAAATCTAACTCTCTTGAAGTGGTCAACTTTGTTGAGAGCAAGGTCTGCAATACCGATTTGTACGCTAAATGCCAAGGCGGATGCGTGCACGTCCGACGACAGATATCGACGCAGCGGACCGCCTCAGATCGATCAATACGATTTTTTTTATTTTTTTTAAATAAAAAAAAATTTAATGAAAAAATATTTTTTAAAATATTGAACGTCGAGCCAGAGGAGAAATGTTAAAATATTGGACGTCAAGCCGAAGGATCGGTCAACGTATCGGCAGAAGGCTTCGGACGATGAGTTTGAACATCGGGCCAAGAAGAGCTGAATTGCGCCAAGGATATCGAAGTTGCGGACAACAACTGGCCAATTGGGCAATAGGCCGCAAGAGAGGATGATATGCCGAAAAATCAGACAAAACGTCGATGGACCAATAACATGCTGGACAAATTGATTCATGCTTTGTAATAATTGTCTAGATTGAAGTAGGTTTTAGGTGTAATTGAATTAAAATTTGACCAACTTAATTAGGGGCCAATTGGGCCTAGTTTAGGCTGTGTTAGACCAAGTGAAAGGCCCAAACAGTGACTTAAGAAGTGGGTCAAGTGGTGGCACCACCAGAATAGGCGGTGGAACCGCCAATGGCTCAATCTTCAAGACAGTCTCCAAGACTGTGCCAAGCGGTGGTACTGCCCGAAGTCAAGTAGTGGTACCGCTAGACTAGGCAGTAGTACGACCCATTATTAACGGTGGTACCGCTAGTACCCGAAAGACCCGGGATGAGATCGGTTTTAGCTCCAAGTTTGAATCTATTTGGAGCCTATTGTTAGGGATCGAGCGGCACTAAGGGGGGGGTGAATTAGTGCAGCGGTTAAGAACGATAAATTTGGCGATTTAAAATAACTTTCCAAAACTTCGTATGCTGAAAATTATGCTTCAATTAAATCCACAACGAAAGATGTTTTAGAAGTAAATTGATTCATAAGAAGGATATGAGACGGTAGAGCATCAAAGTGAAGATGGTTTGCAGTAAAATAAATTGTAAGAATATAAACGTAAACCGATTTATAGTGGTTCGGTCATACGACCTACGTCCACTTCTGATTCCTCTTCACTTGAGGCCACCGGCTTTCCACTAGCTATCTTCCTTCCAACGGGCGAGGATGAACTCCCTTACAGCACCTCTCCTTTTGACGGGCTTAGGAGATAACCCTTACAAGGCCTCTTATCCCTCTCTTGGACTAGAACACACTCAAATCTTAGAGGAAAGATTTCGACACTATTTCAAGAGAGTTTTTCCTTTTTCTTTCTCAGTTCTAGACCCTCTTTCAACCATTAATGAGAGGGGTATTTATAGACCTCAAGAGGATCCAAATTTAGAGCCCAAATTTGAATCATCTTGGTTTTCCGATCTTTGGTGGTACCACGCTTTGTGGCGTGATATCACCGCCTTGATCGACATCGACACTATCGGTATCTTTGGCGGTGCTACTGCTGGGTTTTGGCTATTGGCCACTGGGCGATGCCACCGCCCCAGCTTGGGCGGTGCCATCACCCGGGCTATTCCAGCTCACTGGTTGGGCCTTAAACTCGGCCTAAACCAGTCCAAAACAAGGCCCATGTGGCCCCTACTTGGGTTATAGGATTAACATCTAATCCTAACCCAAATTAACGAAATTAAAAATGAAATGCAAGCTTCATTATAAAAATTATCAAGACAAAAATATAATACATTATTTCAAGACATGAGATTCAATTTATTATGATAATGTGTTTCATTTTAAGTTGTTTGTTTCATATAAGTGTACTCATGTTTCAAAAGATGAGTATCAAATTTTAAAATCAAACATGAGTTTGTCATCAAGATATAACAACTTTAAATTCTCATGATATCATAAAATCATTAAGCATGACAACAAACTTTTAATATTTTCATTTCATTATTATGAATGATGATTTCATAAGGTATGTTCAAATATTTATATGAAAGCCATCATTGTATAAATTCAAAATACAAGTTTGTCATTAAACCCTTTAAGATCAAAAACATTACACATAAAGCATCATGATAATGTATTTTCTCTTTTTTTTATGTGTTTCAATTTAAGTGATTTGATTCTTCATATGAGCATGCTCATGTTTTTTCATATAGGTCCGAAAAGCAAGTTTCAAGAGAAATCGTTAAGACCAAAAACATGAGATTCATTTATTTTCATTGCATTCATCATGATTATTTTCAAGAAATTCACGAGATTCATAAAATGAATTCAAAGATGCATTTTCATTCCATGAAATTGATTTTATGTGAGTATGTTCAAGTCTTTTATACGAAAATGATGATCCTGTAAATTTAAGACAAGGTTACGTTAAAGCCATTTAGACCAAATGCATGAAACACAAAACATATTGATAGTGTATTTTCTCATTTTTATGTGTTTCATTTCGTGCAAATTGTTTTCATACGAGCATGGTCTTGTTTTTCGTGTAAATGATGTGCATCATGTTTAAAACCAAAAAATGATATAAAATTATCAAGACACACATACATTTAACATGTTGATATATATCGTTATCAATCTTGATTTATTAGAACATCATCAAAATCATTCTAATATTGTTTCTTTCATTATTGTTTGTTATAACATGATGTTTTCCTTCTTACATGATTCTAGCTTAGTGTGACAAATGAGGAATCAAACTCAAATTTTTGCTAAAACCATGGATCATTTTATAAATAAAAAAAAAATTGTCATGAAAACCATCAAGCAACATCAAAACCACTTTTTCTTTCTTTTGGAACACTGATCTCATCTAGATTGCAAGTACTACTCTTTAAGCTTGAGGTTTATTTTTGGAGATTTCATTAATTATTAAACCTAGTTAGTCATAGAAGGATTTTTGGTTGAATAGTTTGATAAGTGCCAGTCATTTGTTTAGCCAAAATTAACTAAGTTAAGTGCACATACTCTTAGTTTGCACGATTGTGATCTTGCTAAAAAGTAACAAGAAATTTAAACTAGCAATAAACGTTCTTTATATAGGCTTTCCTCAGACATCATGCAACACAAAGACCATTTTCTTTGGAAGTAGCCACGTTCATCTAATAGGTCTTGTTGCATACAATTCTGTAATCCACTGTTAGCAATCATGTTGAAGAAATTAAACCCATGAAGGTGTGGTGAGATGGATGATATTGTGAAAGTCGTGTTGCTTGCAGGAAGGTTATTAACAGCACTAATTTGCGAATATTTGGACTGGGCCGGGTTAGGCCACACACTCAAAGTTTATCTGCCCGAGTGTAATTTGGTATGTAAACTTCCCTTTGGTTTGTTGCTTTCTTAAGAAGTTCCACATGTCGATATCATGGATTTACTGTTTTTCTTCTTGTTCATGGTATCCTGGCTCTTCAGCCAAAGGACTTCTGGAAAGAAGAATTGAGAGATTTTAGTAACAAAAATCAGTATGATTCGAACAAGAATGGTGATAGTGGTCCGCTGCTCTTAGAAGTTCTTGAAGGATACTTAAAAATACGAGGTTTGGTGCGCCTTATGTGATTTTTGTTCTTTTTCATGATCTTTTTGAGTTGCACTGTCCTTGGAATTACGTTGATTTCCTGAAGCAATAATGTATTTATACTAGTCCTAACTAACTCTTTTCTTTTGCTTTTTATAATTAAAAAGAATCTTGATAACAATTATTGGATGAAATATCTTACAATTTATGATCTACTTTGTGCCATATTTTTTTCATCATTATAAGATAAAATTGATCGTCCCCTCCTGAGCTGTTTTGGTTGCAATTGGCCATCATTCGTCAAGTGTTGTGGAAATGGCCTTTTAAGACGATGTATTTATGATCCAGCCATCCAGAAGATAAACCGAACCTTGTCGAGCTCTGATATGAAGCACTGGACATTTTCTATGTTATGCACATCTAAGCCACCTGTATTAGTAGAAGATCCCTAAAGCAGTTTGAAGTTCCCAATTCTGTAGAAAAATGTTTTAAGATTCATTCAAGCATGTCATGCAGGTGCATGGTGAAACAAGTTCCAAGACTACCTTTGCTTTGTCACAAAAGCCTTCAGAGCGGAAATCACCTTGGATAACAGCATAACAAAAAGTGAGATGGGAAGAGCACTAAACGACTAATTGGTGTCTGTATCATCAGGTAGATTATCACATTCAGCTATTTAGATGGACTGAATCACCCTGATAAAGTTAGCCCATTTCATTTGATGAGTAGTAGTATAAGCTTTTACTGCAAAACAGTGAAAATGGTATTTGTACTCCAAATGTTGACATGCTTAAACAAATGTATAACATCTTTAGATTTTGCACTGGTAGCGAGAGATGAATATTTTGGTTTCTAATGCTTATGTTTTATCGTCAAGAAGCATTACTCTTTGAGACATAAAATGGTCCCAGGATGAAAGATTTATATGGTTTTATGCTAGCTCAGCTTGGATTTTCTTCTATTTCCTTTTTTTGTGAACTTTTGGTGTTTTATTCTGATCTCTCAAAATTATTTAAACCTTCATAATGTTGGGTGCATGTGAAAACTGGAACCTACCTTTAATTGTTCTCTCTACTCAGCTAGATTTCCTAAATGATTCGATGTTGGATCCTTATTCAAGCAGCAGGGAGTTGAAAACCTGCATCTCTAGACTCTTCCTTCCAGGAAAACAATGTGTGATTTTGACTTTCTGCTAGGCTGCAAGTTGAAAGAGCAAAAGGCCGAACACAATACATGAGGCTCTGCCAATCGTAGTGAAGGCCAAGATTAGAGAGGTTATTCTTGGGACCGGAACATACATAGTGTACACTTTGATTTTGCTCTAAGCCGTGCGGCACCAAATCACCGAAAGTGAAATCTCCCAATCCCTTCTGCAAAAGAGAAGACGGGACGAGAGAAAGCGCTTCACGGGATCCACAAGCCACTCTTTTAGTAAACACTTTATAGCCAATGCACATTCCAACAATGGATATCACAAGCTTATTCAAAGGCATAAAATTGGTCCACTAAGATCGAATTCTATTACAAGTATTCCTCTTTGAGACATGTAAAATGGTCCAAACTCACTCAAAAGGGCATTTTATGCAAGCCCTTACAAGCTTTACAAGTGACAACCAACCAAAAGGGACACGGACAAGCACAAGCTTACATTGACATTCTCCCCCACTTAATCTTTTCGACGTCCTCGTCGAAGCCTTTCCGATTTAGACTTCTTTTCTTTGTTGGATCTTCGATCTTGAACTTTCGCCCCTTGGCTCCCATTTGATTCTCCGCTTGTTTAGTCGTCGAACTTCATATTGCAAAGTTGTGCCATCGATGAAAAGACCATCTTTGGATCTCAAAACCTCTTGAAGCTGGATAGATGGAGCTTTGAGCATTGTAAAATTTGCCCATCGAATCTTCTTCCACTCTCTTCAAGGGCTTCACAGAACGGGATTGGGAGTGAGAAGGCAAATCGAGTTTGTACTTCGTGCATCAAGTGTTCAAGAATTATGCTCTTAGCTCACACTCAAGCACTTGAAGTGTTTCAATCCTTGCTGATAGTCGCATCGTGAGTTGCCATTGAACCGGAATGCAAGAAGTTATCACTCCAACTTGGAGTAAGTCTCCGATAAATTTGGTGCTTTGGGATTGTACCGCTTCTCCATCATTTCGTCGCCGACTCTCCTGAGTAGTAAAGGTACAAGCGTCTTATCGCCCGATCCTTGGTCATGCACTCTTGCATCGACCAAGCACTGGCTATCTTGATGTAAAGTCTGATGACATTGGTCTTGGTTTTCTAATGCCTTAATTTTGTTTGGTACATGGAGTTTGCCAAAGCATTAATTTCTCCCTCTAAGAGAGCAAGGGATTGATGACTCCCGGAAGCATGGCGGTACCAGCATCGCGATGGAAAGATTGTATATGGCATCCCTTCTTCGTGATCGGTAGATCTCAGCATTGTGACACTTCGAGTTCACCTTCAATCTACTCGATGATTGATCTTGGGTGCTGAGTCCCTCTTGGACTCGTGAACTTTTGCTTTATTGTGTCTCTCAAAATTATTTCCGCTGGTCGATAATGTTGTGCAACTCCCATGTATGGCCACCGCCACCATGTTGCGGGTTTGCACCATTTCTGTTCTCCTTAGCTTCATTGGCTGCAATGTTAAACACTCGGCCTTGTCCTCTACTTCAAGCTCCCATAAGCTAAAGTGAGCTCGAAGTAGTTCCACTCTTCAAGAGCTCGAATACCTCGATCACTTGCATCCGAACTTTTCCTTGATAGTCATCGATGTCCAAGGCTTCCATTCAAGCAACATTGTTGCAGTTACGGAAGAACCTGCTCACAGTACCATGGCATTCACTACTTGAATCCATAGCTCTTCATCTGCCGCCGTGTTGTTCACCGTTGTGGAGCTCCTTGTTGCGCGCTCCGGCCATATTTCCAGAGACCGTGTCCCTCACGGATATTTGTGTGTCGTCTTGCCTACGAACCATTCCATGCATCATGTCGCCTCCTGGTGTCGATCCTCGTGGTATGAACTCGAATCTGCGATATCTCCATGTGTGGACTCCACCAACACAAGGCCTTCGCCAATCGATTCTGTTCGTCGCTTTGGCAATCGACCTTTGGCCCACCCATGACGAAGGCTAGCCTAGATCACGAAGTCTCGACTTCGCTGAAATAGGTGCACCATTTGCGGATCCGGGCTACCACAAGCTCTCAGCAACTTGAATTGGCATATTCTTCTTCTGCATCCTCTTTAAGGCCTTTGACACCAACTTTGCCTCAAGAAATCGCATCACCTTAGAATTCCACCAAGTGCTTTATCGAGATAAGATGTCTCAATCGTCTTTGGCACCATGCAAATGAGTTTGCTCCATCGAATATGAAACCCATGGAACGACATAATTCTTGCCTCGGCAAGAGTCCATGTCCTTGACCTCGTGAAAGCACCAAGCCTCCGCTCCATGTTCCGTCTTCAAAGCCAACTCCTTCACGCGATTTGGGTACTTCACCAAGTCTTCCCAAGTTGTTCAGCTCGATTAGCATTGGATTAATGGTGGCCCGCCCACCATTCCACGGGTCACCCTCGGTTGAGTCCGAACTTCGGCTCTTAGTGTGCCTTCACTTTGTGTTGCCCTGGTTGCTCCCCACTTGATCTCGCTATGCGCCCACCAACGCATTGCCACTTCGAGATCATGCGATGACTCCTCATCGCTCACTCGATCCTCGAGCTCATCTTAGGTACTCCTGCTTGCATTGCATGTGATTTTCGAGAGCGGGACTTTTATCCTCCCGGATATCTGCAAGTTGAAAGAGCAACATCTCTCTTCGAATCCTTCCTCTCTGGAAGTTTTGGAGACCACCGCCCCTTGACTACTCCGCTTTCTTTGAACAAATCGTGCCCACTTCGCCGCAAATGCACTTTGCTAGATTGTGACACCTCACCAATACCGGAATCTTGGGTCAGCAATATGCTTGCACACTGTTGCACAAGGGCAAGTATCCTGCATATGCCGAAGAGAAAAATGCTCCAAACGGACCTTCACCGCTTTAGGATGGCCACAGAACCCATTTGCAAGATCTTGAATTATCGAATTCTTTGAGTTTGCAACTTTCTCACCTCGTGAGCTTTGCACAACTCTTTCGATCATTGAGCAAAGCACTCTGTCGGTCATCTGGCCAAGCACCCCGCTTGCCTCGAGGTCAATGTCAATGTCAGCCACACTCGAACTCACCATCCCCAAATTCTTCTTATGCCTCGACAAGGTCCCCGCGTTTGCATGCTAAGTGTTTCTTGAGCTTGTCCGCTCGATAATCTTGCCACGGATGTGCGGCACCAAATATCACCGCAAAGGTGGAATAGGCAATCCCTTAGGGCAAAAGAAGACGGAGTAGAAAGCGCTTCACACGGGATCAAGCCACTTTTTTAGTAAACACTTTATAGCCAATGCACATTTGGATATCACAAGCTCAGAGTCTGTTGCACAACAAAGGCATAAAATTGGTCCTCTGATCGAATTCTATTACAAGTATTCCTCTAGCAGACTTTATGTACAAGCCTACAATGGTGTCAAACTCACTCAAATAGGGCATTTTGCCTTTGGCAAGCCCTTTACAAGCTTTACAAGTGACAACCAACCAAAAGGGACACGGACAAGCACAAGCATTACACCGAACAAGCCGTTTACAATTTTGTCCGTGACAATAGATCGCAAAGGGCAAATCCTTCATATTGAAAATGAACAGTGCTAAAATTTTAAGATCTTGAATTAGACTTGAGCCACTTTCTGGCAACATCTGTCGGGTCTCTTGAGGTATCCTACTACACTACACTATTATTAGTGGTCATTGCATGCCCTCCATGTCTTCATCTTGACTGTCTCAATCTTGGGATGTTCAAATTTGGAATAGGCATGGCAGTATGAGTGTCTATTTATTTGTAGAATGCAATTGGTATTAGCATTAGTCTGATGCTGTGTTATCTAGGGATTCTTATGATGATTATTGCTTATTTATCATATTGTTGCACAGAATTTGACCCAAAATAGGATGGCCGGGGGGAGTTTAATCAATTCAGAGACAGAGTCAATATCTAGTGGGGAGGCCATTTTCATCATCATCTGCTGCTGCTCACGGAGGGTTATGTCTTTCGGTTTTGCAATTCATTTCATAAAGGCATGCATCATCTAAAAATTTCATCGTAAAAACATTTAAGAGCCATTAATCCAAGATAGAGATTTTCAAATCACAAGCATGATACTATAAAATTATCATCAAAACATTTTCAAGAATAACATATAGTTGATGTACAATCATTATTACAAATCATCATTCATAATGTTGCATACACCATTCAAAAATTTTACTTTTCAAAAATACTAGAAAGAAAAGCATGATATAATTTTTAAAAAATAATTATTTATTTTCTACTAACTAAGTTTAGCATTCATGGAAAGGTCATGTAATTTCAAAACAACCTAAAAACATTTTAGGTGAGTTGCTTACCTCATTGTTGAAACCTGTCAAAGCCCAATATGTCGTTTTGTCATTTGATTCTTCTTTGCGCTTCTTCTTCATCTTTGGCCTCTTCCTCCATTCAAGTTCATTTTTAGTTATAGATTCTTGTTTTATGAAACTTTTAAATTTTAGTATTCGAAGTTCAAGTTCATCATTGTCCACATCACTCAAGTGGAAGGTTTTAAAATCGTTCCTATCCTTTGGAAGGAGGTTCATATGTTCATCATATCCAAAAGTCATTTCATAGGTCTTTAAAGACCCAATAAGTTCATCAATAGGATAGTTATTTAGATCTTTTGTTTCTTGTATTGCGGTTATTATCGGATCCCATCTTTTTTGAAGAGATCTTAAAATCTTGTTTATGAGATCAAAATCTGAGAAATATTTACTAAGTGCTCTTAGATTATTGATGACATCCGTGAAACGGGTGTACATGTCGCCTACCGTCTCGTTAGGTTGCATTCGAAAAACCTCAAAATCGTGCATCAAAATATTAACTTTCAAGTCTTTGACTCTACTCGTTCCTTCATGTGTAACTTCAAGTTTGTCCCAAATATCGAAAGCCGTTTCGCATATAGAAATCCGATTAAATTCAGTTTTATCTAAAGAACAATATAAGATATTCATAGCATTTTCATTTAAAGAAAAAGATTTTCTCTCTAAGTCCGGCCATTCGTTTATCGGTTTAGAGGGAAGTTGAAAATGGTTTTCATCAACGTTCCACAAATCCAAATCCATTGAAAGCAAGAAAACTCTCATTCGAGTTTTCCAATAGGTGTAGTCTGACCCGTTAAACAACGGAGGATGAACAACCGAAAAGCCCTACCCTCTTGAAATCCATGAAGAGCTATTTCTCTCGGGTGTAAATCCGAATGAGAAATAATGAGGCTTTGATACCAATTGTTAGGGATCGAGCGGCACTAAGAGGGGGGGAGGATGAATTAGTGCAGCGTTTAAGAACGATAAATTCGGTGATTTAAAACAACTTTCGAAAACTTCGTGCGTTAAAAATTATGCTTTGATTAAATCCACAACGAAAGATACTTTAGAAGTAAATTGATTGGTAAGAAGGACATGAGATGGTAGAGCATCAAAGTGAAGATAGTTTGTAGTAAAATAAATTGCAAGAATATAAACGCAAATCGATTTATAGTGGTTCGGTCATACGACCTACGTCCACTTCTGATTCCTCTTCACTTGAGGCCACCGGCTTTCCACTAGCTATCCTCCTTCCAACGGGCGAGGATGAACTCCCTTACAGCACCTCTCCTTTTGACGGGCTTAGAAGATAACCCTTACAAGGCCTCTTACCCCTCTCTTGGACTAGAACACACTCAAAGCTTAGAGGGAAGCTTTTGACACTATTTCAAGAGAGTTTTCCCTTTTTCTTTTTCAGTTCTAGACCTCCTTTCAACCAAGAATGAGAGGAGTATTTATAGGCCTCAAGAGGATTCAAATTTAGAGCTCAAATTTAAATCACCTTGGTTTTTCTTGATGGTGTTACCACTGCCTGACACTAGCGGTACCACCACCAGTCTGACATTGACACTATCAGTGTACTGGGTGGTGCCATCGCCCGGGCTATTCCAGCTCACTGGTTGGGCCTTAAACTCGACCCAAACCAGTCCAAAACAAGGCCCATGTGGCCCCTACTTGGGTTATAGGATTAACACCTAATCCTATAACAAATTATCATGCTAACTACAAAATTAAAGATATTTCTTAAGCTATTACAAAGTCTGACAAGTCAAGACTTCTTCCGGCGAGCTTCCGGAAAACTTCCGGTGGTCATCCGATAAACCCCCAGATACCATTCTATAGACTCTCGGTAAGCTCCTAGACTTCACAACAATCTTGGCGAGTTCCGATGAGCTTCTTCGGCAAGCTCCAATCTTTCTTGGCGAGCTCCGCAAACTTCCGATGAACCTTTCAGCGAACTTTCGAAAATCCTTCGGCAAGCTCCCTACTCGTTCTTGGCCAGTTCTGGCAGCACTTCCAACGAATCTTTGAACTTCCGTCGAACTCTCGAACTCTCAACGATCCATCGCACTTGACTTCTGGCACTTTGTTTCGCTTTACGTCCTCATCGTTATCGTAGTTAATCCTGTACACACAAACAAAAACTCTACTTCGATCTAGATAGTTATTACAACGCGAATTGACATTTAGTTGCCCGGCACATCATTGGTCGGCGCTTCGTCCGATTCTTCGACGCATCGTCCTCTCTTGCGGCTTGTTGCCCAATCGGCGATTGACCTCTACAACTCCGATATCCTTGATGTAACTCCGCTCTTTTTGGCCCGATGCCCGACATCCGAAGCCTCCTGCCGATTATCCAATATCCTAACATGATTTCCTCCGGCGCAATGTCAATTCCTCCAGCATCAATTGCCTAATCCAAATCGATAGTAGACATGCGTAACTCAAAATACAGTTAGACCATAAAACACAATCAATTAGTTTCATCATCAAAATCTGAGATTCAACACCTATAAATACCCCTCTCATCCCTGGTTAGCACACACAAGTATAGAGACCTTAAATGTGTGAAAACGCTATGGAAATCAGTTGAGAGATCCCCTCCTCTAGTTTTAAGTTTAGAATTCTATTTAGAGAGGAGTGAGTGCTTGGAAAGATTATTCTTCTAAGCCTGTGAAAAGGAGAAGAGGGTTGTAAGGGTAGTTAGTTTTCGTCCGTTTGAAAGAAGACTGCTAGTGAAAGCTAGTGGCCTCGATGAAGGAGGAATTGGGAGTGGACGTAGGTCGAATGATCGAACCACTATAAATCGGTATGCTCTCTTTCTATGCCTTGTTGTTTACCTTCAATACCTTTTTTATTTAACTGCAAACTACTCTACTTGCTCTCTACTCTCTTAAGAATGTTTTCGAAGTTAAATGTCTTTGTCGAAACATGTTTTCATTGAACAAAGCTTTTCATCGAAATGGTTTTCTGAAATCGAACTATTTACTATTGCACTAATTCACCTCACCCCCCCCCACCCCTATGCCATATTAATCCTAACAATTGGCATCAAAGCTTCGTTATTTTTCATTTAGAATAATTCCTAAGAGAAATGACTCTTTTCGACTTTCAAGAGGGTCATTCTATCATTCATCCTCCCATGTTCAATGGGACAGACTACACATATTAAAAAATTTGAATGAGAGTTTTCTTGCTTTTCTTGGATTTAAATTTATGAAATATCATCGAAAATGGATTTTAAAAGTCTTCTCTTCCATTAAACGATTGGAATGATTTGGAGAAGAAGACTTTTTCTTTAAATGCCAAAGCTATGAATGCTTTGTTTTGTGCTTTAGATAAGAATGAATTCAATCGAGTTTCTATTTGTGAAACGACTTATGACATTTGGCATACACTTGAAATCACACACGAAGGCACTAGTAGAGTTAAAGATTCAAAAATTAATCTTTTGATGCATGAATTTGAATTTTTTCGAGTAGAACCAAACAAAACTATTGGAAACACATATACCTGGTTTATGTATGTCATTAATAGTTTAAAAGCACTTGATAAATCTTTTTCGAATCTTGAACTTGTTAATAAAATTTTACGTTCTCTTCCAAAAAAATTGAGATTAAAAAATAACCGCTATTCAAGAGGCAAAAGACAAATAATTTTTCATTGGAAGAGCTTGTCGAGTCTTTGATGACCTATGAAATGACATTTATAGGATATGACGAACTTAAGAACCACCTTCCAAAGGACATGAAGGATTTGCGAGAACAAAAGAATATCACTGAATGAATGATAACTCAAGATGATGATGATGATGATGATAATGATCTTGAACTCCTTACTATTAAATTTAAAAGGTTTATAAAATAAGAATCTAAAAGTAAAAGTAAACTTAAAAATAGGAAATCACAAAAGAAGAAGAAAAGACTCAAGGCAATATGGGATAAATCAAGTGCATCCGAAGGCGAGGTGGCGAATTATGCTTTGACGACCTTCGACAACGAGGTAAGCAACTCAACCAAAACCCATTTACTTTATTATAAAATTACTTGATGCTTTTCATAAGTTGCTTGATTTAGGTTGTAAGAAATATAAAAAAATTACAAAAATATATCGTTCTTTTCATGATTTTATTAGAGAAATTAATAAGAATATTATTAGGCTTTTCTTTCTAATGATTTTTAAAAATTAAAAATTATGAATGATAATTGAATGTTTTTATGATAATGCTTGCACACCAAATAAAATTAAATCTATATGTTTTAAGAAGCAATTATCTTGATGATTTTATATTGCTTTTGATTCTAAACATGATGTTTGGTTTTTGCATGAAAAATTTGAACATGCTTAAATTGAAACATATAAAAAAGGAAAATGTATTATCATGATAAATCTTTTTTTTTAAGATGACATATGTTTGACATGTTATATTTTTAGCCTTAATGGTCTTTATGACAAAATTTGTCTTTTGGTCTTAAACGTTAATGCTTGTTTTTATTTAGAATTAAAGGTAAAGGCATGCTTATAAGAAGTAAATCACATAAATTGAAACACATAAAAAAGAAATATATTTTTTATCTTATCGATTTGTCAATAAGAAATTAATGAATCTATTTATGTTATTTTTTTAATCTCTAAAAAGTGATTTTGATGATTTGATTTAAATTTAAATGAGATTTATTCGAATCTTACATTTGTTGCCTGGAATTTTTTTATGAATCATGATGAATTAAGATATATTATGCTGAATTTTTGCTAAAGAAAATATTTATGATTCATGATCTTGATAATTATAACTTGAAACTTTTATAAATTAAGATCGTATACCATGATTCTTCTATTTTATCAAAAGAGAATTAATCAAATGAAATATGACTTGTCTCTTGATTTCTTGGATTTACAACTCGAATTTCTTGTGTGAATCAAGATTTTTTTATCTCCTAAGATTTCTCTTTGGTATTTATAAATGAAGTGATTTATCGATCGTGATCTTTTGCTATTCACAACTTAATCTTTTATGATTTTTGATATTATATCTTTCATATCATGGCTCTCATATGACTCCCTTGTATTGATGGTTGTATATCTCATGTGATGATTGGAATATTAATTTTTTTCTTTCATGAATTGTATCCCTCATCACCAAATTGGTTTGTTCTTGATATCTTTTATGATACGATTGAATCATTGATGAATATATATATTATTGTATTCTTTCTTTCTTTTTTATGACAAAAGGGGGAGAGAAAATATGCTAGCTTGAATGATAAATTGGAGTTCATGACTTGATTTTTATGATTGAAATATTTATGCAATTCTTTTTTGATACCTCATTTGTTATGATTTGAAAATTAATGTAAAGGGAAAAGAATTACAATATTGTATTTTTCCTTTCTTTTTGACAATGACAAAGGGGGAGATAATTTACTAAGCTTGTGCATCACAACAAAGATTGCTAGCTCGAACATTACAAAGAAATAAAATTGCTAGCTTGAAAGGCAAAATTACTAGAAAGGCAAATCTTGCTAAGAGAAGAAAGAACTTGTAATTATGAACACCACCAAAATTGCAAACTTGCAATCTCAAGAGAAGCAAAGTGCTATCTTGCCTATCTTAAGAAGCAAAAATGCAAACTTACATATCTCAAGAAGCAATTGATAAATTACTATGCTTGCACATTTTTAAAACTTGCTTATACTTGTATGTTATAAAGTGATGTAAATCTTGCTAGTATATTGTAAAACTTGCATATTCTTAAAACTAGCTAGATGTATTTTTCTTTTTTGTTGATAACAAAGGGGGAGAAGTATGATGATGGATTTCATGCATTGTATGATGTATTGAATATTTTGATTATTATATGATTTTTGAAATCAAAAGTTCTATCAATATGACAATATTGATAGGGGGAGTTAAGGTTAACTCTTATCAATTGGTTGTCATCATAAAAAAGGGGAAGATTGTTGTATCTCAAATTTTGATGATGAAACCAATTGATAGTATTTGTAATCTAACTGTGTTTTGAGTGATGCAGGACTATTTTCGATCAGGAATAAACAATTGAAGCAGGAAAAATCGAACGTTGGGCTCGAGAAAAATATGTTAGAAGATTGGACGTCGAGTTGAAGGATCGGTCGACGTAACGACAGAAGGCTTCGAACGATGAGTTCAGGTACTGAGCCAAGAAGAACGAAATTACACCAAGGAGATCGGAATTGCAAAAGACAACCGGTCGATTAGGCAATAGGCCACAATAAAGGATGATGTACCAAAGAATCGGACAAAGCGTCAATGGACCAATGATATGCCGAATAATTTGATTCATGCTTTGTAATAATTGTCTAGATTGAAATAGGTTTTAGGTGTAATTGAGTTAGAATTGGGTCAACTTAATTAGGGGCCAATTAAGCCCAAGTTTGGGCTGTGTTAGGCCAAGTGAAGGCCCAAACATTGACCAAGAAGTGGGTCAGGTGGTGGCATTGCTAGAATAGGCGGTGGAACCACTAGTGGCTTAGTCTTCAAGACAATCTCTGAGATTGTGTCAAGCAGTGGTACCACCAAACTGGGCGATGGTACTGCCCAATATCAACAAGTTTGGGTGGTGGTACCGCTAGTATTCAGAAGACCCGGGATGGGATCGGTTTTGGCTCCAAGTTTGAATCCATTTAGAGCCTATAAATACCTCTCTCATCCCTGGTTAGCACACATAAGCACAGAGAACTTAAAAGTATGAAAATGCTATGGAAATCACTTGAGAGATCCCCTAATCTAGTTTTAAGTTTAGAATTCTGTATAGAGAGAAATGAGTGCTTGTAAAGGTTATTCTCCTAAACCTATAAAAATGAGAAGAGGGTTATAAGGGTAGTTAGTCTTTATCTATTTGAAAGAAGACTACTAGTGAAAGCCGGTGGCCTTGACGAAGGAGGAATTGGGAGTGGATGTAGGTCGAATTACTAAACCACTATAAATTGGTGTGCTGTCTTTCTATGCCTTGTTTTTTTACCTTCATTGCCTTTTTTTTTATTTAACTGTAAACTGCTCTACTTACACTCTACTCTCTTAAGAACGTTTTCAAAGTTAAACGTCTTTACCGAAACTTGTTCATTGAATGAATCTTTTCATCCAAATGATTTTTCAAAATTAAAATTCTTAACTTATTTCCCCAGTGAGTTGTTTGATAGATCCAATTCTTAACTTATTTCCCACTGCACTAATTCAACCTCCCCCCACCCCCCTCCTCTTAGTGCCATATTGATCCTAACAATAAGAATTATGTTTACAACATAGTATATTATGTTAACGGCTTTGGAACGAAAGTATTTGGATAGACTATGTTTATTAAGTATGGTTCTTGCTATCGCTTGTGAGCTCATATCCTTTTTCTTAATAATTTCATTTTGTTACAAATTTTATTGTGAATAGAAGAAATCATAAAACTTTTTTTATTTTAAACTTATTTAAAAATTAATAAAATATTTAAAATAATTATTTTTATGTACCAAGTATGTCCAAGTATATCTACCATAATAATCAACAATCACAAAAGCGTATTTGCTATCTCCTAGACTTGTATATTAATAGGTCTAAATAAATCCATGTGAATTAGTTGTAATGATTTAGAGATATTCATTTTATTTTTAGGTTTAAAACTACTCTTCATATGTTTTCCTTGTTGAATCTCGAATTTTGATGATGAAATCAATTAATTATTTTTGTGATCTAATTGGGTTATGAGTGATGCAGGTCTATTCACAATCAAGATTAGATAATTGAAGTAAGAAGAATCGACGTTGCACCGGAGGAAATCACGTCAGAAGATTAGACGTCGAGCTGGAGGTTCGGTCGACATATTGGTAGAAGACTTCAGACAAAAAAATCGGGCATCGGACCAAGAAGAGCGAGTTGCACTAAAGAGATCAGAGTTGCGGAGGACAACTTTTGATTAGGCAATAGGCTGCAAGAAAGGATGATGCACCGAAGAACCGGATGAAGCACCGATAAACCAATGACGTGTTGGGCAACAGAATGTTGATTTGCTTTGTAATAATTGTTTAGATCAAAGTAGTTTTAGGCTTAATTGGGTTGAAATTGGGGCCAACCCAGTTAGGGGCCAATTGGGCCCGAATCAGGGCTGTGTTGGGCCGGATGAAAGGCTCATATAGTGCCTGGATGCCACGTCAAGCGGTGGCACCGCTAGGGTGGTAGTGGAACCGCTTGAAGGCTTAGTCTACTAGATTGAGTCTAAGCGATGGTATCGCCTAGTGATAGTGTGTCTGGGTGGTGGTACCGCCAAACTAGCTAGTGGTATCGTCCAATATACTAAGTATACTAGCGACCCAATATGCCAAGTGGTAAATCTTGCAAACATTGGTGATGGTATCACCAGTACCCGAAAGACCTTAGATGGGATTAGTTTTGGCTCTAAATTTGAATCCATTTAGAGCCTATAAATACCCTTCTAATCTTTGGTTAGAACACACAAGCATAGAAAATTTTAAAGTAGAAAAATGCTATAAAAATCACTTGAAAAATCTCTCCTCTAGCCTTAGATTGATTTCAGATCAAAGTGAGGAGTGAGTGCTTGTAAGGGTTCTCTCCTGAGCTTGTTAAAAGGAGAAAGTGTTGTAAGGGTGTTTGATCTTCACCCATTGGAAAGAAGATCAATAGTGAAAGCCGGTGGCCTCGACGAAGGAGGAATCAGGAGTGGACGTAGATCGGATGATCGAACCACTATAAAAATCTAGTTTGCATTTACTTCTTACAATTTATCTTTGTTGCAAACCTTTCATTTTACTTGCTCACTACCCTACTTCTTCTCTACATCATTCACTTGCAAATGCTTTCAAGTTAAATACATTTCTGATATAGGTTTTCATCGAAATGATTCTTTTCGTACGAAAAGGTTTTCCGAAATCATGAATTTGACATAATCTTTACCGCTGCACTAATTCACCCCCACCCCCTTTTAGTGCCGAACTAATCCTAATAGTTGGTATCAGAGCACGATATTTCTCAATTGGATTTATACTCAAGTGTTAGAACGCTTGCGGATTCTAAGCTTAGGGTTGATCTTTTTAGGGGATCGGCCTCCTTAGAACTCTATAGGGGTTCCTTCCTCCAAGTTGCTGCTCAAAGGCTGCTAAAAAGATGATCTATTCATGATGAAAAGAGGATGAATACATAGCTATTTATAGGGCTTCTAAACCCCAACTCATAATATGACTCCTACTCAAGACTCCTACTTCTAATTAGGACTTCTTCTCTTGCGGGACTCATAATTCTAATAGGACTCTTTCTCTAATAGGACTCTCACTTCTAATAGAACTCTTTTTCTAGGAAGCAATCTAATCCTAACCTAGTCGACCTCTTCACCTCTTTAATTAGGGTTGGCTAGATAGAATTTATATGAATGCCCTTATCAATGAAACTAAATTAGGACTCTCCTAGCTAGAGTCCCAATGGATTAGGACTCTCCTAACTAGAGTCCCAACATATTAGGACTCTCCTAGCTAGAGTCCCAACAGACCCGCCCTCTTTAAATCAATCTTGTCCTCGAGGCTGATGTTTTCTAAATTCTGAGAATTTGATCTTCAAGTCATCATAGTTCTCCCAAGTGGCATCTTCTGCTGGTAGGTCCGCTTATTGTATTAGCACCTCAGCAGTGGGTTATCGTCATCGAGTCACGATCCGTCGATCAATAATGGCACTCGGTTGGGTCTGGAGCTCTCCTTGGGTAGTCATATTTGGTAGATGGCTTTGGGCTATCTCGTTTTATCCCAACTTGGGCTTCAAATACGACACATAGAAGATTGGATGGATTCAGGAGCTGGCGCGTAAGTCCAATCTGTATGCTATTGCTCCGATGCGCTCCAAAATCTGGTATGATCCATAGAAACGAGGTGAAAGGTTCATAGATGCTCTGGTCTCCGGATCATCTTGCCATTCCTACCTATTATCCTCAAGGAAGTCATTGGTCAGAAGTGAAATGGTCAAAAATTTAACTTGCTCTTGGAGTATCTCGATTCTTTATCCAACATCGTTGGTGGCGAAAGCTTTATCCTGGCAACAACATTCTCTTTCCTTTTTTCATAATCATATCCAAGAAGCTTTGTTACCCATTTTTACTGCTCAGGAGAAGATATCTTTTGCTCCAAGAAATATTTTAAGCTTTTATGGTCAATCTTGATTTAAAAGCATCGCCTAATCAAGTACGATCTCCATTTGGCCACCACATGCATAATCGTGATCATCTCCTTATCATAAATAGTTATGTTGAGATGGGAAGGAGATAACGCCTTACCAATATAAGTGAGAGGGCAGCCATCTTGCATTAGTACAGCACTAATTCCAATTCTAGAGGCATCAACTTCAATAATAAAAGTCTTGCTGAAGTCGGGTAACGCTAGTACGGGCGTTGTCATCATTGCGGCTTTAAGTTCGTCGAATATTGTGGTGGCTTTGTCCGACCATTGGAAAACATCTTTTTTTAACAAAGAAGTAAGGGGTGCACTAATCTTTCCATAGTTTTTCACAAACCTATGGTAGTAGCCTGTTAAACTGAGAAGGCCATGTAGCGATTTTATGTTCCTCGGGGTCGGCCAGTTCTACATTGCTTCAATTTTGGAGGGGTCCATTGCCACACCTTCCTCCGATATGATATGCCCAAGATATTCCACCTTCTATTGAAGAAAGCTACACTTCGATTTTTTGACAACAAGAATATGTTCTCGCAAAATCATCAAAACAAGTCATAAGTGTTGAAAATGACTTTCCAGAGAAAGGCTGTAAATAAGAATGTCGTCGAAGAAAACCTACACAAACTTATAAAGATAACTCTAGAAAATATTATTCATAAGGCTCTGGAAGGTGATGGGAGTATTGGTGAGACCAAAAGGTATTACCAAAAATTCGTAGTTACTGTTGTGCATTCGAAAGGCGATTTTTGGTATATCTTCTTCGTACACTCGTATTTGATGATACCCGGATCGAAGGTCCAGCTTTATGAAGACTCGTGCTCTCTTTAATTTATCAAGCAATTCATCGACTATTGGAATAGGATACTTGTCCTTGACGGTCATGCCATTGAGAGCTCGGTAATCAATGCACATTTGCCATGTTCTGTCCTTCTTTCGTACGAGGAGCACTGGAGAAGAGTAGGGGCTATAATTTGGCCGAATAACTCCTATTTTGAGCATATCTTTTACAATACTTTCAATTTCATTCTTCTAGAGATATGGATGCCGATATGACCGAGTATTTGTTGGAGGTTTGTCCAAAAGAATCGGTATACGATGATCTTGCCGGTGGGTAGGAGGTAGGCTGCGCGGTTCATCAAATATATCTGAAAATTCAGCAAGCAAGGGAAGTAGGTTTGGATCTTCAAATTCGGTTGGCTCTCCCTTAGATTGCTACTCAAGTTGTACCAAAAAGCTGCTGCATGCTTTGTGCAAAATTTTCTCCATTCGTTGTGTGCAAATTATCATTACGTCACCCCCACGTTTCCCACGCAATATCACCTGTTTCCCCTTACTGTAAAAATTTATAATTAATTTAAAAAAAATTTCAGGAAACATCACCTAATGTCGTCAGCCATTCGATGCTGAGCATGGCCTCTTAATCATCAAAAGGGAGGAGGAAGAAATATGTAATTATCTCTTGGTCCTGTAGCGATAGTTTCACTAGTGGGCACCCACAATCATACTTCAAAATTCGTCCGTTGACGACCTTAACATCAAACCTACTACAATTCTCGATAGGTAAGGCCATCCAGACAGCAACCTTGCTGTTGGTGGCAGCAAGGTGGCTAGGGTTTGGTAGGTTACGGAGAAGAAAAAAGGACGGTGCAGCACCGGATTTTTCACCAAAAAAATTTCAACAGTAAAGATGTAATTTTTTTTAGAAATTTTCAATAGAGATTCAAGTAAAACTCAAAGGTAATCTACTAGTAAGGGAGAGGTAATACTGTTAAAAATTTCATAGAAAGAAACGACAGCAAGAGGTTCAACAAAATTGAGGATTACGGAGAGGTACTGCAGTAGATTTTTACGTCTAAAGTGCAGTAGTTTGGACATAAAAGATAAGTGGTTTGAGAAGGTGTGAGCTATCTTGATAAGATTACCATAATATGTTGAAAAATAATTTTCATTTGAATAATGTTTTTTTATGTGTTGTCTTATAAGAATAATTTTAAAATGTGGTCCGAAATATTTATTATTTTGTATCTTATTTCTTAGAACGTAGAATCACTTTGAAGGAAATGGAGTGACTAATTGAATGAAAATAAATTTTTTCTTGAAAAAATATAGAGAGAGAAATTAAAAAAAATCTATTCATATTGTCAGCCAGCTTATTTGATAAAGGCTCTAAATGTTTATTACAAGATCCTGTCTCAAATCTTGCTTTCACTATTTATTCTTTAAAAAAAATAAATACTTGAGTTCTAATATTTTCATGTAATTGAGAGTATGTGATAAAGAGCTTCTTTTAATTATACAAAATAAAGCTTATGATTAATGGATGTGTGATATTGTAGAACCTCTCTTTAAATATCAACTTAGACAACCTAAAGATCAAAATTTGCTTTGTTTCCTTAGCATCAAGGAACACAGATAAGACGGCTTACATATCTTGCAAAGAAGACAACCAAGTAAAATAAGATCATGAATAAATGCTAACAAAAATAATATATATTCTTATGATTAAATAAAGAGACTATTTTTATGAACACATACTATTTTAAATTGAACTTATTTGTGTGGTAAATGAAGAGGATTTTGAGTCTCAATTTAGGCAATCTAATAATGTCTCCTCATTCTGTCAAAATCCAATGAACAATGTCCAGAATCTACTACAAAATTTCGTTTATGACCTAAACTAAACTAGATCGAGAAGTCTAAGTTGTTCGGTCGCCTAAGTTGATGCCACCGCAGCTACCCGTTCAACTGGATATTGCAGCCATTGACGGTGGGTGCAGGAAAGCGAGGTAAAGTGGACGTCGATGAACATGCTCCAGGTGGAGTCTCCTTTTGCTTGCCTGCTCGAAAGGAGCAGATCGATGGCAAAGCATGGTGGAAAGGAAGAGGAGATGGCTCGATCAATCCTTTGTGATCTGGCTGGTCCTCCCCATCGGTTGACATCTTATCTTCGTTTAGCCTGCTCGATGGAAATGGAGGGAGGTCTCGCTGCTGTATCATCTGGTCCATGATGCTAGACTTGCATGAGATCAGAGGAAAGTTGTGTCGCCTGTGTTTGGTGATTATAATATTTTGATTTAATCGAAAATGGTAAGATTCCTCAACTCTAAACATCTTATATCAGTGATTTAGGTTTAATAAATTAATAATTCAATTATCCTCTAAAATAACAAATGATGGTAAAGCTGAATCAATCAATCAATGGCATGCTGGTCTTCGGATCATATGCTCCATTTATCTTGATTGAATCCATCCATTGAGAGTGATAGTACCTCATATGTATATATGTACATATATATATGATATATATATACATATATATATATATATACATATATACATATATATACATATATGTATGTATATACATATACATATATTTATATATGTATATATATACATATACGTATGTATATACATATACATATATATGTATGTATATACATATATATAATTTTAGTCTATATGATTTTAACTATAGACCTTTTAAATCTTTATAGCTTCCTTGTATCTAAAATAACCTCTATATTTTGAAAAATATACTATATAAGTCCTTCCCGTCAAGTTTGAATTAACATACGTGAAAGATTATTTACGTGGTATGCTGACTCACAATAAACCATTAATATTATGACACATGTAATTTATTTATTTTTTAAATACTGAGACTACCATCAATGGCAGGAGGAGATGTCGTCGTGGAAGCGACTATCAATAGTAGCACCGAGTCGTTGCTATCTAATAGGGAACCGTATGCTGACGATGAGCTCAAGAGCTTCCGGTCCAATCTTAGGTGGATATGTGTTGACCAGTTTGACACTATGCATGTAGTGATCTCTTGGTCCATCTTCCTCCTCCTATGCATCTTGGTTCCTATCGCCTCCCACTTTGTCCTCTTATGTGCTCCCACTTATCGTGGCTATAACGTGATGATTCAGCTTTCTCTCACATCCGCTTTCCAACCTCTCATACCTTTGTCTCTTCATGGGAGAGGTGGGTTATAAGGTATGGTAGTACTTGTCGAGATCGAAGTGGATGCTGTTCATGTGGTTTTATCTGGTCCATGATACTAATAACGAGGTAGAGTTAAACAAGTGCCTAAGGGTGGTTGTGATAATTCTTTATAATCTTCACCCTAAGTGGGCATAGTAAGTTGGCGTGGACCGTAAAGGAGGGCTTTCTTCTAGTTCTAGTAGTTGCTTATGTTAGGGATCGAGCGGCACTAAGAGGGGGGGGTGTGTGAATTAGTGCAGCGGTAAAGAACGATAGATTTTCGACGATTTAAATAAGTTCGGAAACTTCATATGATAAAAATCAACGTTTTGTTTGAAATCGTTTTGATTGCGTATAAACTTAAAATGATACGTATGAAGATGAAGAGGAAGTTGAGTAAGTAAGGCAGTAAATGAAGATGGTTTACAAGCAAAGTAAGTTGAGAAAGTAAATGAAACCGATTTATAGTGGTTCGGTCATCCGACCTACATTCACTTCCGAAGCCTTCTCCGATGAGGCTCCTAACTTCCACTAGCAAATTCTTTTGAAGGGTAAGAACCAAACACCCCTCTTACAATTCTTTTACAAGAAGTTTACACTCTTACAGATTTTTCAAAGAGAAAGAAAGAAGTGAACACAAGCTATTGAAAACTAGACTTCCCCAAGCATTTTGCTCAATTTCTAACTCTCAAAGGGTTACCCTTTCAGCTGAGAAGGGGGGGGGGGTATTTATAGATCCAAAGAGGATTTAAATTTGAGCTCCAAATTTGAATTCAATTTGGGTTTCGATAATACAAAAGCGGTGCTCTGAATCTGCTGTCGAGGCGGTGCCACCGCTTGTCGATCATCGATCGATGCATTTGCCTGAGCGATACCACTACCCAAGGCAGGCGGTGCTACTGCCTGTGCCTTTAGGCGCTGGGTGGTACCATATATACACTAAGACTGATCGGGCTGGGTGTGCTATCACCCAGCATATTTCAGTACATTGGTTTGGGCCAAAAACTCGGCCCATACCAATCCAAACCAGCCCCAAATGGGCCCTAATTTGGTTTATAGGATTAACACATAATGCTAAACTAAATTACATACTAACTATGAATTTAAAGACATTTTTTAAGCTATTACAAAGTCCGATAAGTCAAAGACTTCTTCCGGTGAGCTTCCGGCAAACTTCCGACGGTCTTCCGACGAACCCTCGGAAATCATTCCGCGGACTCCTGGCAAGCTCCCGGACTTCACAATGATCTTGATGAGTTCCACCGAGCTTCTTTGGTAAGCTCTGATGTTTCTTGGCAAGCTCCGCAAACTTCCGACGAACCTTCCGACGAACTTCCGAAAACCCTTCGGCAAACTCCCTACTCGTTCTCGGTCGGTTCCAGCAATACTCCCAATGAATCTTCAGACTTCCGTCGAACTCTCAAACTCCCAACGATTCATCACACTTGTCTTCCGGCACTTTGTTTTACTTTACGTCTTCATCGTCATCGTAGTTAATCATGCACACACACAAACAAAAACTCTACTTCGATCTAGATAGTTATTACAACGCGAATTGACATTTAGTTGCTCGGCACGTCATTAGTCGGCGCTTCGTCCAATCCTTTGGCACATTGTCCTCTTTTGCGGTCTATTGCCCAATTGGCGGTTGCGTCCGTAACCCCAATATCCTTGGCGCAACATGCTTTTCTTGGTCTGATGCCCGACGTACGAAGCCTTCTGCCGATTGTCGACCGAACCTCTGGCTCGACATCCAATATCCTGACGTGATCACTTCCGACACAACGTCAATTCCTCCAACGTCAACTGTCTAATCCTGATCGATAGTAGACCTGCGTAACTCAAAACGTAGTTAAATAATAAACTACAATCAACTAGTTTCATCATCAAAATCCGAGATTCAACAGCTTACCATCCTTATCATGGTCAATAGGAGCACAAGTAGATTTGATCATTATGGAATTACTCAAGCATCTCATTTGAGGAGCATCTTAGGGCTAGTCCAACTATTAGAGTCTCAATTCTCTACTTTTGAAGGGCAACATACCTTTAGAGCATACTAACACCACATATTTCTTTTATAAGGCTTCCGCCTTAACTTTTCTAAAGCGTAATTGTATATTGGTGTTACATCTTATGTTTCATCAATCTTGTATTTTATATTTTCTTTAGCCAGACTTCTCATTTGGTACCACTTATACTCTAGTGGTAATAAGTTTATCTTTTTTATTATCAAAATATTATCTTTTATATACTCTAGTGGTACCCGACCTAGAAATTTAAATTTTTGATTCTATTTTTTAAGTCATTTGGGACCTATAAGTACCCCACTTATTCTTGTTGGGCACACAAAAGAAATAGTAAATAAGGAAGGTATTAGACTTGTAAATGTTCTCTCCTAAACCTGTAAAAAGGAGAAAAAGTTGTAACAAGGATAGTTGGACTTTGCCCATTGAAAGAAGATCGTTAGTGGAAGCCAGTAGCCTCGACGGAGGAAGAATCAGAAGTAGACATAGGTCACGACGACTAAACCATTATAAATCTAATGTGCATTTCCTGTGTCTTTCATTCTTTTCTTATTGCTTACTTATTTAGTTGCTAACTGACTTTACTTACCTTCTGAGATAAACGAATTTTCGATACGAGTTTGATCGAATAATTTTTTTTAAATCGTTTTAACTTTTCAAAAGCATTAATTCACCCCTTAGTGCCACTACGTTCCTAACACTTATAGCACGAAGTCTAATCTTCGGCACATTAACTGATCCTTCGGCTTGATGTCTAATTTGTGACATGATACTTTTCTCGGCACAATGATTATTTCTCCTGCTTTGATAATTTTCTCTGATGGTTCGAGTCCTTGATTGATGTATTTTTTTGCATCACTTGTCTCAAAAGTATATTAGTTCATAAACTCGTTAATTAATTCATCATTAAAATTCGAGATTTAACAAAGGTAAATTAGTGCTAATATAGATTTTTCAACTTAGATTTTCAGTCTAAAAAAAATATCAGAAAGAAAATTAAATAAAAATTTAAGCACAAATAAGAAATACAAACTAAAGATAGGGATGCATATATTTTATAATGGTTTGATTTTCATGTTCATGCTTAATTTCTCTACCCATAACTCTATTAGTTTTTACTAATAATCTTCCTTTCAATTCAATGAATAAAGATCAATCATCCTTTTTATAAGTTTCTCTTTCTAAAGGTTGACAGATTCTTGCATTAAATCTTTTACAAACAACTCGTCTCCTATCAATTAAAGTAATATATTAAATCAAGATTATTCTTACATGTATTAAAAGCTATTAATTCTAGTATGAAAATTAAAATATCTGCTAGATGTGATTGATTACATTATCAATCGACACTCATAACAATTATATTAATAAAAATGTTATTATTTAGTATATTAATTAAGAACGACAGGTTCTATAAATAGTGACGGTACGGAAATTTAACGCAGATATCTATATATAACGGTATGATTTAAAATCACACTGCTACGTATCGGTTAGTTGAGTGCAAGGGCACGATTTTAGAACATAACGCTTGCTCGGTGGCCTATATATAAGCCGAGCCCCCTCCCTTGCACGCATAACAACATCTCCCTTCCCTCGCGCTCTCCTCTCGGCTCTCCTCTGCTCTGTTGGCGATCTCGTCGTTCTGTCCAGGTCGGAGCTTCTCGCCGGCGAACGGGCACAGCTGGGAGCGAGCACCCTCCCTTCCACACATAACAACATCTCCCTTCCCTCGCTCGCGCTCTCCTCTCGGCTCTCCTCTGCTCTGTTGGCGATCTCGTCGTTCTGTCCAGGTCGGAGCTTCTCGCCGGCGAACGGGCACAGCTGGGGGCGAGCACCCTCCTCTTCGATCCGGGGGGGGAGGAATTTAGATTCTTGTTGCGGTGATCTCATTCCTTCTCTTTTTCTCAAGGTTTCGTTTCGCTTGGGTCTTGAACTGTCTAAGTCTCGATTCGGGTTCACGATTTTGTTGGATTTTGATTTTTCTTCGTCGTGATCGATCGTAATTGAGGTTTCCAGCGACTAAAGATTTGAAATTTTTTTTTGTTGTTCTTGGGGTTCTCGATCGATTCTTGGTTTTCGATCGTCTAGGTTTTCGAGTTTCTCTCGAGAAGATCAATATTTCTTGTTTTCTTGATCGTTTCTGGCGATTCTCGCTCCGGTTTCCATTAGCAAAATGGTTTCTCGTTCTAGGCGCGTGGAGTACGACCGCTTCATTCCGTTCAGGTCTGCGATGGACATGGACTACGCACGCTTTGCCCTAACCACGCCTTCGCGACCGCGGCGTGATGTTCGATACAATCATCATCGAGCATGGCGTACCAAAAGCTGCTCGATGAGTGCATTTTAAAGAACAGGACTCGTATCCTAGCTTTCAAGAGTGCACCCGATGCGCCAGCCAGCATGCTGCCCCAATTTGACGAGCCCATTCGGCCGCAGAAGAAGCAGCAGAGGCAAATCTCTAAAGAACCAGAGAGGGTTTTGGACGCCCACGGCATGTTGGATGAAGATGGTTTGAATCTCCTCGACTGGGGAAGCAAAAATATGTTGGCGATTGCCCTTGGCGACAAAGTGTGCCTCTGGGATGATGCAAACAAGTCGACTAAGGTGCTTCTACAAGCCGTAGAAGGCAGCGGACCTATCACTAGCATTAGCTGGTCGCCGGATAGCACAGTTCTTGCTGTCGCATTAGGCAATTCAGTTTTAGCCTTGGTTGATCCAGCAACAGGACAAGATGTGAATGTGACGGAAGACGATGAGAACCTGACCCCCGTGTTGTCACTTGCCTGGAGAAGTAATTCAATCTTGACGGCTGGAAGATCTGATGGCACTGTTGTCGATTATGACTTTAGAAAGGATGACACGTCCATCTGTTTCTATAATGGGCATCGGCGTGGAGTTTGCAGTCTTAAATGGTCTGACAACAGGCGGTATTTGGCGAGCGGAGGGCATGACAAACTAGTGCACATATGGGATGCCTGCATGCCGGTCTCACAGCGCCATCCACGCCGACATCAGTGGCTTCACCGCATCAGCAGCCACACTTCCATTGTGAAGGCCCTTGACTGGTGCCCGACTCGAAGCAACCTACTGGCTTCTGGTGGAGGTCGCCATGATCATTGCATCAAGTTTTGGAACACTGTTAATGGTTCTTGCTTGAACTCGATCGATGCAGGCTCTGAAGTTTGTGCATTGCTATGGGACAAGAATAAATCTGAATTAGTAACCTCCCATGGTTTTCCGAAGAATCAACTCACCCTGTGGAATTACCCATCCATGACGAGAGCGGCTGAGCTTTTCGGTCATTCATCCCGGGTTCATTTCTTGGCTGGGAGCCCATTGGGAGGTGTAGTAGCTTCTGCAGCAGCAGATGAAACACTCAATTTTTGGAATATCTTTGAGACTCCCAAACCAACAAAACCTGAATTGCCCTTTGCCCGATTTAGTGTCATAAGATGAAAAGGCTGATGGGTGGAAAAGATTATGAGAGCAATATGAAAGACTTCTCTAGTGCTTGACTTGAAAATCCATTGTTGGCAGAGTTGCACAGAGAAGTTTGGTGGAATTAAATCGACAACACATTTTCATAGAAGTATAAGTGCAAGCGCCTAAGGTAAGTTAGAAGCCTTACAACATTTTACAGCAGATTATGAGAGCAATATGGAAGACTTTTCTAGTGCTTGACATGAAGATCCATTGTTGGCAGAGTTGCACAGAGTCATTCGGTGGAATTAAAGTGGCAACACATTTTCATGGGGGTATGACTGCAAGCGCCTAAGGTATGTTAGAGGCCTTACAACAGTTTACAGCAGATTATGAAAGCAATATGGAGGCCTTATCTAGTGCTTGACATGAAGATCCATTGTTGGCAGAGCTGCACAGAGACGTTTGATGGAATTAAATTGGCAACGCATTTTCATGGAAGTATGACTGCAAGCGCCTAAGGTAAGTTAGAGGCCTTACAACAGTTTACAGCAGATTATGAAAGCAATATGGAGGACTTATCTAGTGCTTGACATGAAGATCCATTGTTGGCAGAGTTGCACAGAGAAGTTTGGTGGAACTAAAGTGGCAACACATTTTCATGGAAGTATGGCTGCAAGCGCCTAAGGTAAGTTAGAACCTTATGAAAGCAATAACGGTTTACAGCATTTCAGCTGGCTTAGTTAGAACGACTTAGTTACGACTTAACTATGTGGTTGCAGCTGCATGCCTGATTTTTGTATGCAATTTTACTTTCAGCTTTGCATAGCAATCGATATAATCTTTGCCTGCTTGATGAAACATGCTTTCTATAACCACTTCATCATTGCTGCCACATTTTATTAAGCTTCAAGCCTTAATAATTATAACAACATTGAGTTTCTTCCTCTCCTTACTGTATGAGAAACTTTGTGTTGACTTTATTCTTTGGTTTCATATGTTAATCATGCGTAAATAGATCAAAGTGGTTGATGCTTATATTTTTGTTTTGCTTTATTTTTTCCAACTTTATCAAAGAGGTTGAAAAATTTGGAAAATTGTGGAGTTTTACAACTTGAATTGTGTTTGACAATCAAAAAACCTGTGCTGGGGTCATGTGAAAAAACTGCATACGAAATAGATAATTTCTAATCTGAAATGGTTCCAGTATATTCATACATAGTGAATAATCTCCAAGGACAAGATAAGTTCAAGAACGAAATCCAAGCCTAAAATATTCTGATTTGAGTAAGATGTGTCATAATTTCTGTACAGAGCGGTTACTAGACCTACGAGAACTGTAAACCAAATTGAATGCTGTAATTCTTAAAAGATACCAAATAAATAAATCTATGTGTTTGATAAAGATGAGGCATCATAATTCTGTTTATTACTTCTATTTTTTTTCTCTGTGAAATAAACAAAGGTATTTAATTTACATGGCTTTCCATGGATATACTTGGTCCTCTGCAACATAGATACACTTCTGGTTCTAAGATAGGTCTTGAACAATGGTGTAAAATGGAATATAATGCAAGTTCTAAAATTTGGATATGCCAACCGTTACAAATGCTTAATTACAGTGATAGCGGAGTAGTTCCAGTCCTTGTGGATAATGGGTCTTCATTGAACCCGAAGGTTCTAATTTATGATTATTTCAGTCTGCTAGAATTATCTTGCTGAATGTGCTTATTTTTATATTTTTGAATCTATTTGTGTATCTAATATGACAAATACATACATGAATTTAATTGTACCTATATGCTGGCAGATTGTACATTATAATGCATAGTAGAAATTGCTCTTATTTACTATCTAATTTTGGACCCCTGTTTGTGAGTACCTAACTGGTAGAGGAAAGTAAGTGGTGCGATGCATCCATCATCCTTTTGTTAAATGATAGACTTCTAGAAAGATCTCATCATAATGGTTGTGAAATAAGTAAAGATTGTATGTGAGTTGTGATTATTCTTAACACAACTTATGATGGCCTTGTTAGTCTAAGTTTGTTGGGTCGACAATGATTGTGTTTGGTTTAGTTGTCTAGATCTGACCATTCTATGAATTTTGGTTTGAAAAATTTTAACCTAGCAAAGCCTGACCATTCGAGTAAGGTTGGTTTGAAAATCTTCAACCTAACAAAGCAACTCTCATATTCCAAATCTAAGTGGAATTGAGTCTAGTGTTTCTTGTTTGACTGAGCTCAAGTGACAGCATTAGTCAACAAAACAGTGCTTTGTATCTATTATTTGAGCATGAACTGCTACACAGATCTTTCCCATATCAGCAGTCTGTCCTGACCTATTATAAAAAGAAAAAAAGCCTATTTAATGCTGGTTTGGGGCTCGTGCTTGCGAGCCCATTGCATCATACTTGTAGAGCCTGCAAGCCACCTTGCATCCGCCGTGTGCTGCCAAAATGCTTCCTCCTCTTCTCCTTCTACCTTCGTCATCATCCTCCTCCTCCACCACAACCACTTCCTCTTTCTCCTTCCTCCTCATCCTTCTTCCTTCTCTTCATCCACCGCCTCCTCTTTTTCCATCCTCTTCCTCGTAATTCCTTCTTCCTCCTTTCCTCCACCATCAGTTGTTCCTTCGTCTTCTCCTTCCTTTTTCTTCCTCTTCGAGTCTTTCATATGCATATACCATGTGTCAATACAACCGATATGTGTCAGTCTAACCGAGGACTGATATAGGTGGTCAGTATGAGATGACAGTCTATCATGACCATCTTTGTCAAGCTGTATCAATTTGGCTTTTTTGCTGCATAGTTTACTTAAGGCTATGATGTATCTCCATGCTGATTGACAGGTAGGGAAAATAATCAGGATCAGATTCAGTTTTTCTTTCTTATACCAATTTGGTGATCATACTAGTGAAGGCCCCATTTAATTTCAGCTTTGTACAATGAGGTTTCGCCTAACATCACTATAATTATAGATTAAGTTGTTAGCAAATTGCTGCACTCTTAAAGATATTTCACCTCCAACAATTTTCTCATAGACCGTCATTTGTGATGCTTCAGTCATATGTTCAGGCTTATCTTTTTTTATGTTATGATCAAGGCACATTCTTTTTTGTTTGTTATTTAGGGATAAAGAAACTCATAGCATTAATGCTTCACTTACTGGACTTTGGGAATCAAGTTCTAGTATTCCTTCTTTGGAGGTTTATCAAATATTATTATTAAAAAACTCTAGTGCTTTAATTGATTCTCTTTCTTGTCTAGCTATTGGCTTGCCCCTTGACATTTTGTAATCGTTCTTGCAAATTAGTTATAATTACTATAAAGGAATTCTAACTTCTATTAGTTTTTCTCTTATGTAGGAAAGAAAGAATGTGACATTATCTAATTCTTGAATTACATTATCGATATGCTTTTTTATTACAACTCATTTTTAAGATATTTTGAAGCCTTTAGCCTTCTTTCTCTTTTATTTGTGTTTTTTGCTTTTCACTTTCCTAACAAAATAGACTACAAACTGATATGTAGCTCCATTTTTTGTCATTTTAAAACTAAAAAATTATCTTATTAAGAATGTAGTTTTTTTCATACATTATTGAAGTTGAATGTAAAGGTACTAAAGGTAATACCTTCACTATTGATGAATCACTTAAAGATTGCACAATTAGCTGATACAACTGGACTTTCTATTGTTGGCTCTGCTTATCTAAAGTATGTTTCTTTTATCCCCATTGAACATGATGCGGTGATTAGTTCTATGGTTACTCTATATGTGCATTTCTATAAGTATGAAATCTAGGCGTATATTATTACATTTGCTATGCCATTGAATGATGAAATTCACAAAATATATCTTTCTAAAGTTTTTTTTTATTTTGCTGACACGAAGTCCATTCTCTAATCTTACATTGAAAATATTTTATTGATGTCACTCGCTTACTGTTACATGACATGTCATATTTAGTTACCTGTCTATTTGTATTTATCTCCCTTGAGATTCAAAAAGTTTATTGTACGATTGATGGGCAGCTACTATCATTTGTTGGGATGATGTATGTTTGCTTACACTTATTGGGGTCATACGATACTGAATTTTTCGATCGTCATGATTTAGACTCAAACACCTACAATTGTGGTTGCTTTCCATCTGACCTAATGTGTTTTGGGGCTATCAGTTTCTTTAGCGAGTTAATGTTTCTTTGATCTTGGGTCAGAGAGATTACAAAAATCATAGAGAATATGAAGAAGTCAGAAATAATAAAGACATGCTAATTTTTAGATATTTTGGTGGTCTTAAATGAAATAAAATGCAAAGTTAGCTTTCTTGGGGTATGAGAGTTCTCTCTTGGTGATTGTTATTTGTCAAATCTTAACAAGGATTAGTGACCCGATGACACTCCTATAATATGGGTTCTTTCTCTTCTCTATTCAAAATTTGCTATGGAGTGGATGCTAATAAATCCAAAATAGAGAGATTTATGGACCTTTTGCAACCTTCGGGTATGAGTCTTATCAATCATTTTAGTTTGTTCATTTCCTAGGTAACAACATTTGCAATACGTGGATATGGAGGATGCGGTAGTGTCACTTGGTAGAATGACTTTTCTTGGTTTTCAGCTCTTTTGTTGCATACTTCTGACTTTCAGTGGTCTTTATGGAGTAATTGTGATCAAAATCTTTGTTAAACTTGCTTATCCAAATGAAATGATTTCTATTGGCTATTAAAAGGTTGCTGAAATGAAGTATGTATTTCATACCCTTGATGTTGAAACTATATTTTTTTATGATGACCTGTTAACAAGAAGTTCTTGTGCATTTATGACATCTGTATTGAATATTTACAATCATTTTTGCTTATCATACTATTATTTCTCTAAAACCTTAGTCTGTAATTATGTGATTATAATGCACAATGCAAAACACTAATATGCAAAACTGAATCTCACTCGAATTGAAATGGCTAGCAAAGAAAACTATAAAAGTACTGAGAGAACATATTTTGCTGCTTCTTGAGTTCAGGAAATGGTGCCTTTTAGTCATACGTTAAAACACTGAAATTTATCCATTCTTTTGAAGGACTCAATTGGTTGTATTTAGATGGCTATTTGAAGCTTTTATTGTTAATCTCCACTCTGTAGAATCTTTAGGTTTTGAAATAGATGTATATGCATTAATGAATCATGAAATTTGATGATAATTTTCCATTGTGTATAAAATGAATTGCATTGTTAGTTAATTCTTTATGTCGTAGTTCTTCTTTTATTTTTCATTTACTAAGGTATCAAATCTTGAGTATTGACCCGACGGTGGTCCCTCTTGGATTCATCTGCTATATATGTTGTTGTCTTTGCTTTTTCAAGTGGTTTTGGGTACCAATTCTGATCTACTGTCCTGGACTGATATGGTGTACTATGGTATAACTAAGCAATGAATTTTAGATACGATTGATGGTTGGACCAGCACGTGTCCAGTCCATGCCAACATATTGATACACATACCGGCATGTATCATGGTGCATTTTTCATTTTGTGTGGTTGGGGGGAGGGGTGATGCAGGGGGTGGAAGAGAAAGAGAAATA
Source organism: Musa beccarii (assembly GCA_024322285.1). Classification (NCBI taxonomy): domain Eukaryota; kingdom Viridiplantae; phylum Streptophyta; class Magnoliopsida; order Zingiberales; family Musaceae; genus Musa; species Musa beccarii. The sequence goes on from CM044402.1 coordinate 34,995,023, forward strand.
CAAGTGATAGCCGGCGGTGGATAGCAGAACACGAGTTTTGGGCAATGATTGCATGACAGCATAGAGACGTATAACATGTGGCACTGGTCACACAACAGTGTAGAGAGGAGAACGAGCATGCAAGGAGTTGAGAGCCAAAGGGGGGGCTGGTTTGAGTAATTTAAAAGCAAAAAAAAAGTGATTTAGTTCAGATTCTTGTAACAGAAAAAAAAACTATACCTAATTGTCTAAAATGGTGCGGCTTGCATCTCAAATTATACGGTATATACTAGTCGATAGGAACCAAACCGGACAAAAATGAATTCCTCTCGAGTTTTGTTTTTATCCTTCTAAAAGAGAGATTTTATTTTAAATTCTTTCTTGTTATGAGTAGATATGTTTGTAACACCGCCGATGTCGGTCCCAAGCCCGAATGAGAAAGGTGGAGGGTTGCACAAGGCCATTGAGAGTCCATGTGTCTAAAAAAACATATCAAAACTCATAACTATGATCTTAAATATTTGATAATTATACCATATTATTACTGAGAATTGATATGAGATATATTCACCATCTAAGTATCCTAAAATGAGAAGGGTGGACTGAGGTCACATACAACAAATCTATTATATCAATATTCATGTGTTGTGTAAAATAGAGAAGTGTTTTCTTGGTCTATTTTGGACCGGCATGGGTAAAGAGTCCAAGAAATAGAATTAGGCTAATAACACAAAATATGTGAACATTTTCAGAAATAAATTTAGATTGATCCATGGAAGAAAATTTAATATATTTTATGTATAAGATACTTAGTGGGTAGAGTAAAAATGTAAGAGATTACTAATATCAAAATAATTAGAAATATTAATGGTGCAAGTGGCTTTTGAAGATAGGGCTCAAAATAATGTTCTAAAATCAAAAGATATGGGAAATAATTATATTACTATAATATTTATCATGAGAAAACATTTTGAATATATGTTTATGCCTTTTGTATTGGCCTAAGTGACCAAATCAAATGGGAAGTTTCTGAAAATTTAGATGAAATTATATAAGGATATCTTTTATTGAAAACTTATGATTAAAGGAGACTTGAATGATTATACAAGGAGAGAACATGGTGAATGTAAGGGATTATTTTTACTGTAATTAGGTGGTAGAACTTTAAAGACATAATTGATAGTTTTGTTTAATATTAATCCTATGGGCTTTTAATGAACAATTTTCTGGATCATAAAGTTAGAAAAAGAAAGATCAAATACTGACGTAATGCTAGAATTTTGATGAGGAGGATGATCACAAGATACTTGTTAAGAATATGGAGATTAAGGAAAGATGGAGAATTTCTTAATAAATCAGCTGATGTACATTCTATATTCTATAAGTTGCTTAGTTTTGTAGGTAAATAATATTGACAAAATTAGAACTAACTGTTCTGTATTACAAGAGTAAATAAGTTAATATAAGCACCAACAAAGATGAATATAGGAAAGAGTGTGGGAACTCATGACACAATTATTATTGTTCGGAAGAGATCAAGAGATCATCGATAGATAATCAGTTTACAAAATTTTGAGAATCGATAGTTTCGGAGGAAAAACTTCTTTAACTAATTTAGAATAATTAAGATTACAAAACTTTGAATTTGAGAATCAAGACAAGAAGATGTGCTTAAAAGATAAAATATCAAAGTCATATAATTATTAAGAAAAAATGAAAAAACATAGTACAAACAAATGAAGAAAAATTTAAGTTTTAAGATTTATTGTAGATATCCTATATACTAAGCTGCTCTTATTATTGAATAATTAAGATAATAAGTTGCTAAAGATTCTAAAATTCAAACATTTTGAATTAGTAATTCTGTGGTGCAATTCAAGGAAAGCTCAAGGTTTATATATTCTTGTAAAATATGGGATTTATTAACTCTAATTGTCTGAGTTCATTGTGGCCAATACTCTTGGTATCATCTTGGCAGTTACTGGTAGAAGTCAAATTATCTATGACAAAATTAGAACTAACTGTTTTGTATTAAAGATAAAAATATCAACAAAAGTTATTGTCGGAAGAGATCAAGAGATGCGATAGTTTTAGTTAACTAATTTAGTTTACAAAATTTTGAGAATCATCCGGAGGAAAAACTTCTTAGACGAATAAGAAAAAGGTTATCCAAAACTACTCTTATTATGAATAATTAAGATAATAAGTTTTCAAACTTTGAATTAGGGTGATCGAAAATGGGTAAGACATGAGTATTTTCAAGAGTCAAATTATCTATATGCTTAAAAGATAAAATATCAAAGTATTATAAGAAAATTAATGAAAAACATAGTGGATGGGGAAAGTTGTTGAAATTTGATTTAGAAAAGGTTTAATTTTTGAGATTTATCATGAGTTTTATAGAAAAGAAGGTCTATATACTAATTTCATATTGATGTCATAAATATATGATGTCAATCAACTATAAACTATTTACAATACATTGAGAAGGCTAAAGATTCTAAACGATTAAAATACGAGATAGAACAAATAGGTGCCATTAATGGTGATGGATTGAGTAATTCTGTGGTGCAATTCAAGGAAAGCTCAAGGTTTATATATTCTTGTATCTCCTAACGATTTAGCTTTATGGGATTTATTAACTCTAATTGTCGTGAGTTCATTGTGGCCAATACTCTTGGTATCATCTTGGCAGTTACTGGTAGAAGCTTTAATTCCCCATGATAAAGTGGAGCTCTTACTTGACACACAGGGTTAAAATGCTAGTGAGAACTTTCTTCACCGTAACCCTATTGAAATGATATCATGTTGATATTTAAATGTTGACTTAATCCAACTTTTGTGCAATATAATAACTTTTCATAGTTTTACTGTACTTCATTTGTTGGTCATTATATCTTAAATAACATTGAATAGTGATATGGCTGATCACAAGCCTGACATCTTGACAACATGTGGTTGACACTTTGGTGTCATGTGGATGGCACGTCATTGTCACGAACCCGACACTTCGGCATCACATGGTCGATACCTTGGTGCCATAGGGTCATACCTCAATGTCACATGGCCGATACGATCGCACTTATGACCTCACCAAAACTTTTTGATTCAATGCAACATGATTTTATCCAGTACTAGGGAAGGTGTGTAATCGCTCTTGACATTAAGGTATATCCTTTAGCATAATGGTCCTAAAACCCCACCTAGATGAGTCCGCAGGGGGTGTTCTCTAACTTTATGAGACTCTAATGAATTCTTTTGGTCGACATACTTTGGACTGTAGATTGTTTAGAACATACTGAATACAACACTAGCAATAATGTGGAGTATCTAAAAACTTAAATCATTTGTGAGGTAGCTGCTCTGCAATCCCAAACCTCTTTCTGCTTGTCTAGCATCTATTGTTAAAGCAAAGTCTAGGTAGCAGATTCATAACCAACCCAGAAACTTCACGTCCACATTGTGAATTTTACAATTTACTTTAATTGCATAGAATTTATGTGCATGTTGCAGTTCAGTGATCGTAAGTGTGAAATGTGAGAAATGCTAAATGTGGGAAAATCTTTAAAGTCAAGGATTAGCTTTAGCTTCAAAAATTCTCTCTATTGACAGCCCAAAACCAGTTTTACCAAAAGGTGGTGAATCAAAAAATGATTGGTGGTTCAGTCTATGTTTTAACATTTTTGTATCTCATTCATTTGCGATAGTGAATTCTGAGGTGATTGGGTAGATTCCTTTTTTGTTTTGGCCTTCTTAATCTTTATATCTCATATACAAAATATAGGTGACAACTTGGCAGATGAGCCAAAAGATGGAGGCATTAAAAGTGCACAGATATCAAGGTATTTTTGTAATGAATTATTAATAAATTATATATATTTTTCTAATGTGCTTTCTTAGATTTTTCAGCTAGGACCACAAATAGATGAAGTGAATATATTGTTAAATCTTGTACATATTTGTTAAAGACTCTGAGCTTATTATTGTGTTGCACAATAACATTAAGCAAACATGAAATGGTGTGCATGAAGGATATCATCCTACAAACCTGATAGGATCGGCTGTGGCTAACATGCAAGCATTGATGTGCTTTTTAAACGTATCAGGTTCTAAGAATATGTTGTTGTTCCAAATGTTATTACTTGGGACTTTGATGTTGGAGGGCCACAGTTGATGCCAAATATGCTGTTCTACCAATTATTTTTTCTTGGGACTTTGATGTTGGAGGCTCACAGTTAGTGCCAAATGCTTTGTTGGTTTCACTAGAATAAAGTATCTTCCTTGTGCAAGCTGTCAGAATGTTGATTTACTAGTTTGTAACTTTATATTTATCTTTGTGTTATGGATATGCCTTGGAGAATTAAATCATTAGAGAAACATTGTCTATCTATGGGGGATTCTTTATTATTATTATAATATTTTGCCTAGATATCCACACTCTGATGGAAAATTGCAACATATGTAGAGAATAAAATCTTATTTCGTCATTTTTTTTCCTATGGGCATTGGATTTGTATTGAAAGAATTGAATGAATAAGCACCCATGGATGGGAGGTTGCAGTTGCACTACCTCAAGTCCAATTATGACAAACAATTGCACTCTTGGAGGGCCTCACAGCAGCTTCAAGCCTCTAACTTTCTCCACTTTGGATCAAATCTAACTCTCTTGAAGTGGTCAACTTTGTCGAGAGACTCTCCCATTCTTTGATTTTTTTTTTTTGAAAAACTTATTTTTCTAATTTTGTTTCCTTATAGAATATCTTAGAGTCATAGGTATTTCTCCTTTTCCTAGATCTTCTAATAGTGTAACTCATTCACTGTCAAATTTTGGTAGATCTCAATCTGCACACCATTATTATAATGAGGATTTATTTAATAATTTTTTACATTAGATAAGTTTATTTTGAAGCTTATTGCTATGGACGAATCTTAGAATTTTAATATAAATTATGAAAGATTGTGCTGCCAATGCTTGTTAGGTTAATGATACCTATGCTTCTTTGATATATACTTATTATATTGTCATCTTTATGTTAGCTCAACCGAACCAATTGGAGGAGAAAAGTTAAAAAAAAAAAAAACTTATCATATGAGAATCTTGCTATTACCCATCTTAAACTAGAAAAGAGATGAGAAAAGAAATTGAAGGAGAAGGATAATTATTCCTTTGGCTTGAGGTTTTGGATGAATTTCTCACCCTTGCAATTAAATTTTTCCAAGGCAAATATTCTAATTCATCGTATAGTGATTTCTATCCCTAATTTGTTCTTATTTATGAACATTTTATAGAGCTTTATCCTTTCTAATGGCATCAACCTCATTTGAGCTACAAATTTACTACTATGCATTTTTTTCTGAGAATTCTGACATCTTTACCTTGTTTTAATTATAACGTTTTATATAGAATTTTAATTTGGTAAAACTTAATTTTTTTTTATTATTTGGATTCTATAAAATAAATAAAATATCTTTTAATCTCTCTATACTAAATTACTTGTAACTCTCTATAGACAAGTTCAATTTATATAAAACTTATTTCTGAAAATAGACTCATATATGCTCTATATAATACCTTCTTTGAGTAAATTAGATATAATTTATTATCTAAATATCTTGAGCAATATACCTTACAGATTTTATTAAAATAGATTTATTTTCAAATTTACCTATTATTGCTTCTACTCTTTTGAACTTGATTTTAGCTAAAATTCCCCTCTCAATTGAATCTTATGTGGCTCCTTTTAAACTCTTGTATTTCTTACTATTGATTTTTATCATATCTAAGTGAGTTATGCAAAAGTTCATGTTTGCTCATACCTTGTAATATTATTTCATATCATTTCACATGTGCTTTCTATACATGTTAACTTTCTTACCATATCCTTTTATACTCTAGTATTTATGGGATAATATAAACCTTTGCTAGAAATAGAAAAGAGTTGTAAACCTTTGTTAGAATTGAGAAAGAGATTTATGTGTAGAGCCTATGATGCTTTTGCCAACCCCAATTGCTTCATTCAGACGTGGGTGGATGGAGCACCCAAACATAGGAAACTAATGTTAATGGTTATCTAGAGATGGATGAATCGTGTTATTTTATGATCTCACTTCACCCTCTATATTTTTTTGACATGTTTATATATTTCTATATGCTATTTGGATATGAATGAAATGTCAAATGTGATACTTGAGCTTATATTTTGTATTTGTTTCTTGATATGCTTCCATAATATTATTTACTCTATTGTTATGAATGAATCAACAGAAATATCAAATATGACTCTATTCTTAAGCTAATGACTTGCATCTTGATGTTGAGTAGCTTATATGTTGCCCTTTGTTCTCTTGTTAAGTATGCTTTTAATGAAATGACATCTATATTTCTTGTATTTATGTCTTACACTTTGATTTTTCAATCATATGATCTATCAACTCTTCACCATAGATATCTTTGTTACTTGCTGAGCTTTGTAGCTCACCTTGTTACTATATAAATTTTTTAAGTTAGCTTGTCACTACTATAATGTTAGGGTTGGATTAGAGCAGCGGAATACTATAAGACTTTGGCAAGTTTTTGGTAGCTTGACATGATGTTGTCATAAAAATACATTTTGTTTGTAATATATTTTCAAACAAATCTGAATTGAAGTGTTTTTTAAAGGTTAAAGGACATTTCATATTTGGAGGTTTAAAATGTTAAGTTTTAAAGCTTTATGTTGATATGAACTTATATAGTAAATGATTGATTTTGTGATTGTATTAATTCTTACTCTTGTGGATTTATAGGTGGTTGTTAATGAATTTAGAGTTATCAAGTAATATATTGAATGATTATAAATTACATAAGTTTTATAAATATAAATAAAAATTTAATGCTCTTGGTGCCTCAAATATTATATCTTGGATCCAAAGTTTGAATTGTAGATGAATCATAATTTTTTTATTTAAAATAGATTCACATATCTTGAATATTATTTGGAGGGTGTGACAATGTCAAAGGACCCAAACTCAAAGCCATTCATCATCTCTTTATTGATCAAATAAATAAGATGGCATTCAATCAGTGTTCCTACTAATTCCCATTCCACAGTTTCAACTGATTCATTCCAGCAAATACAAACCAATTTGGTGGCAATAGAAAGGTTACAATGGAGGAGTTCTCAATAAAAAAAAATCTTTGATTGTCAAAATGCCATAACCAAATATCCTTGTTAGTATTCATTTGAAGATTAATCCTAAAAAATATTTTCTAATACTCTGATTGATATTGTTGAGAATAGTGTTTGACATCTACATGACACTTAAAAGAAATGAGTTAATGAGGATCACTTTCCCAAATTAAGAATCCAAGGAGCCATGTCAGTAACTAAGTCTATTAGAGATTTGCTGTATGATATGATCATGAGAATTAATGGAGATTTTTTTAGGGGGCAATAAAAGTGGTGAGATATTTAAAAGAAGAAAACATAGCCTATTAGATTCGACATCGATCACAAATATCCTATCTATTGTCTCTTGAAGTATTCTTAGGAAAACAGATAGCCAATTTAAGATTACTGACTTTAAGATTGGTCAAAGATTCATAGAACCTTAGGATCTGCATGATAGAGTCACAAAATTTCTTATGCACATGAAAGCATAGGAGGTTGTCATCCACATAATAGAGAAGATAACATAACTTATATGTATTTTTTGAAGCAAAAAGGAGTGATCAGATTCCTCTCACAAGCTTGATTTAAAAGCATTGAAAGAAGTTGTGAAACAATGACAAAAGGTATGGGGAAAGGGGATCATCTTGTTTAAAATCATGTCTTCCCTCAAAGAAATAAATAAAAGGGTTTGCCATTGAGCAAGCAATCAAAAGACTTTTATGAAAATTTGGCTAGTTTAAGCATCATAAAGATAATAATTTCTCAAGAAAGTTTATCATAAGATTTCTTCGGATCAATTTTCATTAGGATGTAATCATTCTTACTTCTAGAGCATTGCATAGAATGCTTAATCTCTTAAACCATAAGAATATTGTTATGAATACTATGATTGGCCATAAAAGTAGATTATTTTTTAGAAATGAGATTATATATATAAAAAAAAGCTTAATCCGGTTAGCTAAAACTTTAGCTAGAATTCTATAATTCACATTCAAAGATACATCGATCGAAAGTCCTTGATATTAAGAGGAGTAAGACATTTAGGGTTAAAAAGGATAAAAGTCTTAACCCAATCATCATCAAGTTCAGAATTCAAGTAGAAGTGGTCAACATCATAATCCAATATAATCCAATCTAAGGGATTTTAAGATAACAACAATTTCAACCATGGAAAAGGTTTGGGAGAGAAGATGAATCTCCATTGGATTAATATCCCAAAATGATAAGAAAGTTGGTCACATAAGTCATAGTAGAATCACACAAATCCATTCATGATAGCAGTAGAGTATGCAATCAAGCCATTGGGACCATTGATTTCTTGAGTCAAACTTGCCAATAGATCTCTTGGAAAAAGAAAGTAAAAAAAAATGTAAAGCCCACCTACTAAGGAAACTAGTCAAAGGTTACTCATATCATCATCGATGATAATTTCCATGATGATGATTGAGTTGAACAGTTCATAAATAAAACCACAAATATATATATATATATACATATATATATATATATGTTAGTATTCTGGTTTATACATCCATGCACGTTCTTTCCACACCCTCGACAAGAATACGTATCATCCACTAATTCAACGAGATAACTCGATCATGGTGGTGTGGCACGGGTAGCATCTTCCTTCTGATCCTCCCATTCTTTCAGCTGATCTCGTCCACATGGAAAATGTCACGAAGAACACGACAATAATAGCCACCGGAAGCAATCACCGGCGTTGGATGGGAAGAAGACACCACGATGACGTTCGACGCCGTGACGCAAGCCCCAAGGATCGCACATCCCGCCTTCTCTATAAAGCCAACCCTCTCACGACTCTGAATCGATCATATCTGCACCACCGAAGACGATAAGATGAGGACAGTCGTCAAGAGTCGTGCTTCTCTCCTCCTCACACTCGTCATCGTCGTCTTCCTCGTCTCAGGTCAGCTGCTGCATGCCGTGAGTTGAAGCTTGTTTGCGGCTCTGAGAACTGTCTACTCTCGATCTGCATCGAGCTCTAATGATCCTATGCGTGTGTTTTGTGCATTGTCTGAACTGGTGCAGCGAGAGGGGAGACGACCCCCGTGAAGGATGCGAAAGCGGGGATTACATACGGTGCCATCCCTAGCGCTCAGCCCGCCCGCAGCGGAAGTCCCTACACGAGGGGATGCGGTAAAAATGTCTATTGCCGTCCGCCTTCGAGCCCATGATAGGCTACTCCGGCAGCATGGAGGAGTAGTTCCTTTGACGACGCAAAATATATACAGAGAGGCAGATACGTACAATAATACTGTCTCTATGCATACACAACAACAATAAAACTGAGTTGTGTGTGTTAAGTCGCATGTCATACTGTAAGATCGCATCAAAATCTGGTTTGGTCAATTAATATATATTTTACAAAACAAAAACCAAGGTTTTATAGTTCTAACTATTTAGGGTTAACTATATGGATCTATTACCAAATTATATGCTTATCAAATTAAAATATTATATTTTTATTTCTAAATTTTAATATATTTTTTAAATTTTTTTCTATCTCTTCTCGTACTACAAATAATCATATCTTTTAACTATAACAGGACTCATTAGCAAATTTTAATATCATCTTAAATTTTTTTTTCCTCATCTTGTCAATATTACACCTAATTAGTCACGAAGATATCAGCTTGAAGCCTCCGCGAACTCTCAATAAGTGGTCTTCCCTCTAACCCTTTGAAACCATCTTTCCCTGGCAAGCTCATGCATACATATATGAGTAGTGTACATAACATGAGTAGTGTAGAAGTGTTATTGTTAATTAGACTTGATTACTTTTTAGTTATGAACACATAATTAGTCAGCTGCCGTCAGAAAAAGAAAATTGAGAAGATGATTTATCTTTGCTTTATGACTTGGTCCTAACATTTACCAAACATTTCCTCCAATTTAAATATTACTATTAGATTTGTATAAAAGAATATTATTCTTTGATGTTATTAAATGCTCATCAATGGTATTTTTACATAATTGACCCTCATGAACTGTAAAATAACATACACATCCCTTAATATATATGTATATGTATAATTTATAAATATGATAATTATGTCTGTTAACTAAATTATTTATAAATATGACACAATTAGTTTGATTTGGCTTCATTGTATCATATTTGATTAATTTTGATCCAAAATTGAGATATAGTCAGGCGCATGATTTTTAAAATTAAACATGAGTTTATTAATTCATTTTGTAGGTTTTATAACTTCATTTCTTGCACATTTCAAGTCCTTCCATACTCAACTATTGCCTATCATTTGTGAGCGTTCTTAAGGCTTGCTCTTGCCTTTGGCAATAAAATTCTTTAAGTTGTACGATCAATTACGTGTTTTCGACACCATGATTTGTACCACTGAGGACTTGTAAGGTTGCATGACTTAGACAAATCTAGCTTAAATCATAACGACGGTTTTAAATCATGCTTATCCACCATATTTTTCTAATAATTACTAGGGCTGGCTCTTGATGAACTTAGCTAATATGCTCTTCTCGTTCTTTCTTCCACCCTTAAATCATTAACTTTCTCTTTGTTGGAGACATGTACAAGTGTCAGGTGTTAGGATTTGCAAGTATTTTTTAGTTGTTCGGAGAACTAAGTTACTCATAGGATAGGGAATTTAAGTATACAAAGAAATATTTGATATTAAAATTTAGTTATTCCATAATTATCTCATGTTGGGCAGATGGTCCAATTTAGTCCATAGTGGGCTTTAGCAGCCCACAATCCACCTTTCCTTAACCTAAACTCTAAGTTTAATTAGGAGACTACGATAACTACGAAAATTAGAGAAAAACTATAATAAAAGGATAGAAATTTTGCAAGTGATTCAAAAAGAGGAGAAAATGGCAGAAAAAGAAAGGAAAGAAGACAAGAAAAACGTAAAGACTGTTCGCATTCATCCAAACAATATTCTCATCTCAGATTAGATCAGATCTATAGTGAATTTTTACTGTAATTGCTTGAAGAGGTTTTGGATATTGTACATAGTGATGTGATCCTTGTATCCCAGTTTTTCTCTTGTGATTGTTGCTTGGGTTTTGGGCAAAAGACTCTAAGAATTGTACATTCATTATTTCTATAATGGATTTTTTCTGGTTTGTCCCATGATTTTTACCATTCACATTGGAGGGGTTTTCCATATAAATCTTGGTATTCTATTTGATTATGATTTTCGTTTAACTTCGCTGTATGTTACGACCTATTAGTATTTGTTCATATACAAAAGTTCTTCCTTATTATTTTTTTATCCTATCATCTCATGTATCTTAGAATTTAAGAGGGGGTTGGTATTGAGGAAAAAAATATCAAGTATTCCTAGGATTTCTGTTAATAGATCTTGAAAGAGAGCAAAGATTATCCCATGTAACTCAATAGCTTATAGGGTATTAGGATTTCTATTAGGATGTTAATAAATTATTAAAATGATAAAAATATAGGGATAAAGCTTAAAAAGAATTTGGAGGCATGTAAATGTTATCTTAAGATAAAATCTCATACTCATGAGATTTCTCGCATGAGTTCCTAGGAATCTCCATCCCCTACAATTAAGGAGTGTATTTGGGTCGGAACTCCCTTGCGAACACACTTCACAAGGGGCATTTTATAGCATGATGGGTGATCGTTAGATCAAGATCTCGATAAATATTGAAAATGATTACGCGCATCTTTCGACCATCAATGGGTCATGAGATCATGCATCGAACCAAGTTAGAACTATGGTTGTAGCAACAACTTTGTCGAGTTAACTTTTGCATCAACACTGCATAGTGCAACTTCGCGAGGCTGATCGACTCGACATCTACATCAGCACTATGTTATCGACCTATGAGATCGGGTCTCGACTGACATGCCTACTGAATGAGGGCATGATATGTCCGCAACTGCCTACATGTCATCCTCGTATCAGGCTGCCTAATGAACGATGAATAGTCAACTGCTGGTCCATAATCCACAAGATAGAGTGGTATGAACAATTAGATCCTCTCTTATGTCAGCACCATTCCCAAGTTTACTATATATTTGCTGTCAACAAATACTTCAGCTTGTAAGTGTTGGTACAAGTAAAGTTTGCATGAACTTTAAGTTTTGACAACCATGACTTCTCCACAGCGTGTAGTGTATTTGATGAGAAGGATCGATGCTTAATAGTCAACAGATGGTCCACAATCGACAAGATAGAGTAGCATGAACAATTAGATCATCTCTTATGTCAGCACCATTCCCAAGTTTATATATATTTGCTTTCAAGAAATATTCCAGTTTAAAACTGGTCGTATAAGTAAAGTTTGCATGAACTTTTAAGTTTTGACAACCGTGACTTCTCCACATCATGTAGTGTTTTCGATGAGAAGGATTAATGCTTAATAGTCTACAGCTGGTCCATAATCTACAAGTTAGAGTGGCATAAACAATTAGTTCATCTCGTATGTTGTCACCATTGCCAAGTTTACTATATATATATATATATATATATTTGCTTTCAAGAAATACTTTAGTATACAAAAGTTCATCTCTTATGTCATCACCATTGCCAAGTTTACTATATATATATATATATATATATTTGCTTTCAAGAAATACTTTAGCATACGAGTGTTCATATAAGATCAGGTTGCATGTACTTTTTTAGTATCGGCAACCATGACTTCTCCACAGAATGTAACACTGAACGAATCATATTATATATATATATATATATATATATATATATATATATATTATAGTCAAATATAATAATACATTAATAGCAAAATATAACAAAGATTATATATAAGATTTGAGGATCAATCACAAATTTAAATAAATGATTTGATTATGAGATTTGAGTGATTGATTGAGGAAAATCTCTCCCTCAATACCTGTATGAATCCATAATCCTATTAAACCCATTTAGCTCTCTATATAATAAAACAACCCATTTAGTTCTCTATATAATCATTTCTTATTCTTTCACTTTCAACATGAAACCGAATGATGGTTGTATGTTTAGTTCTCTATATAATCATTTAGTTCTCTATATAATCACTTTCTCTATATAAAAATTTGTGTTTCTAAGATTCATAAGTGAAATTTCTCATTGATTTGGTTGTATGTTTTCAGTAGTCAATAAGAAAAAGGACAATAATGGAGCCCTAAATGACCGATGGTTAAATACAAACCCAACTCCTGTATCCTTCCATCATTTAGTACTGTATAAGATAATATCTCCATTTAAATCAAGAGTACAATTTTTTTTTTCCCGTAGCACTGTCCATTTTGAATTGTTAAAAATCTCATTTAAATTCTATTATTTTGCAAATATGGGCTCATTATAAACATCGAGTGCCAACAATTCTTTTCTTTCATATACTTCTTATAAATGATAAATGGTGAAAATAGAACTTGATCCCGACATTGCAATAATCTATGAGTTAAGCTAACTCTACCTTGTAATATATATATATATATATGGGATAAGAATTTGAATCTGCAACCTAAGGATGAGTGGATTTGGTACATCATCTTTTCAAGATATAAAATTTATCGAATGAGATATCAAATCTTGAGTCTTTAGTAGGTACGTCACTTTCAAATTAATAATTTAAATATAAAACTCTATCGGATAGGCATATGAACATAAAGTTTCTTAATTAAAATAAGAGTGCCATATTATGAAAGGCATTGTTTTAATTAATACTTGAGTCATTTTCTTATCAAACATCTCACCAACTACATAGAAGACTCCATTGACGAAGTTTTGGATGATGGAGTTCACACTCCTGGCTGGGAGAATTAGGTTTCGTTATCATCTTAAGAAAGCTGTATAATTTTTTGAATACTATCATGTTAGAACTTGGAAGAAGAAGAACCTAAAAATTTCCTCCTCTCCAATTCTAGCATGATATTTATTAGTAGATTGATTTCCTTTTCATTTGATTAAATTTTATAAAATAATTTTTCAAATGGTGACTGGTGTTGTAAGACTAGGGTGAGTACGTGATTAATGAGATAGACTATAGTTTGAAAGGCTACTGACTAAAAGTTGGTGGCATAGAGGCTTAGTGCAAAAGGGTTAAATCGGTTTTGACTATACGTCGATGTTTTCGTTCGACAGAGCCAACTAGATGAGGAGTGTGTGATGGTGACTTGAGATATTATTTTTCACAAGATGAGAGGTAGGCTTTTAAGGCTTGGTATTCACCTCTTCTGTCAGAGTAAACTATTTTAATGGTAGATTAGAAGAAATTCTCGACCAACTTTCTAAAGTGGGTAAAGAATATAGTGACTTTAGATTTATGTTCGAGTGTGTATAATCATGTCTATTTAGTAAAGTAATCTTAAAAAATGATATAAAATCTAAAATTATCAAAAGAAATAATTGGGGTAGGGCCCCAAACATTGATGTAGATAATTTCAAATGATTTGAAGTAAATTATAGAAGATGTTCTAAAAAAGAATCTATGACTTTTATTACTAAGGCATAATAAGTTATAATTCTACTTGATTTGAAAGTTGTAAGAGAGTAATGAGAAGTAGCTATTATTGAATAGAGAATGATGGATAACCAAGACGATGATGTCATACATCGATTGGAGTAACAACTGAAGTAAAAGTGATTGGTTGGGTGATTTATGAGGTTGATGATTACTCGTAAATGTTATCTTTATTCTGGCCTTGGACCAAGAATACCCTCATGCTCGTATCCTTTACAAGAAACAAATTAGGAAAGAACTCAATAGAGGTGTTATTTTATTTGCATAATTGAGAAATAGAAATGAGAATTTTTTTAATTTAAGGTGCATATAGAACATCATCGAGTGTAAAAATATTGGTATTTGAAATAAGTATTATTAAACCAATATGAGTCATAGGGATTCCGTTACCGTCATCAATAATAATGTCTCCATTGCCTCCAAGTCATTATGAATGGATAAGGTCTACAAATCAGAAGTAATATGATGAGAAGCATCAAATTCAATAATCTAATTATTTGGATAAATAGTTGTAGTCATGATGTTTGCTTATGACCAATTGGGTATAACAGCAAGCTTACATTGAGACCAACAAACATTTGCTATGTGTTTGATTTTGTTACAAGGCTAGCAAATAACTTTTTGTTAATTGTTATTATTAGGATGCCAAAGCTGTTGATAGTTATTTCCTGAGTAATTTGGAGGATGACAACTAGGTGTGTTACTCATATGTCTAGAAGGCATCTTATTCGATCATTTGATGAAGTTCTTATTGTTTTGATTACTCTTTCGTTTGGATATTTGATTGACCTAAGCTGATAATTGGTATTGCCATCTTCTCTTATCTTTTCAAATATGTTTCATCTCGGGACAGAGGGCAGCATAGTAATTCTCTAGGGACAATATGTTGTTCTTGCTATAGCGATGATAATAGACCAATTGTGTCTGGTGCACATTTACAGCGAGAACTAGTAGGAAAATAAGAGAAGTCTACGATGGGTTAAAATCCGTAAGAACCAGTAGAGAAATAAAAGGGTGAAGTTGTTAAATAGAGGAAGAGACCGGGCAACAATGATTAGTGGAGAAAAGATATTACTGTCGTCGGATAGTATAGTAATAAAGGAGAAGCCTTGCTCGAGGCAAGTGGAGTTATGATACCACGAAGAATTAAGATGTTGTGAAAGAGATTATTTTTATTTGTTGAGATAATAAGTATTTACACTGGTCACTCAAATCTCATAATTAAATTAGTTATTTAAACTATGATTGATCATCAAATCATAAATTAATTGAGTATATATATATATATAATATGATTTGATCATGCAACCTGATCTTATATGAACACTGGTCTACTAAAGTATTTCTTGAAAGCCAATATATATATAGTAAACTTGGCAATAGTGGTGCTGACATAAGAGATGAACTAATCGTTCATGCCACTCCATCTTGTCGATTGTGGACCAGCTGTTGACTATTAAGCATCGATCCTTCTCATCAAAAACTTCAAAGTTAATGCAACCTTTACTTGTACCAACACTTACAAGCTGAAGTATTTCTTGACGGCAAATATATAGTAAACTAGGGAATGGTGCTGACATAAGAGATGATGTAATTGTTCATGCCATGTACTCATTCGGTCGACGTGTCAAGTATGACTTAGTTGATAACATGATGTTGATGGAGATGTCGACTCCATCAATCTTACACAGTCGGACTATTCAGTGTTAACGAGAAAGTTAGACTCGACAAAAATTATTACTATAACCGTAGTCTTGACATGACATGGTCCGATGCATTATCTCATGATTCATTGATAGTTGAAAGATGTGCATAATCATTTTATAAAATCAACTGATCCACTCGCACACGGCGTTGTTCCAACTCTATTTTGACAAACAAAAATAATAATAATCTATTCGAGAATACTTAAAGACTATTCCAAGATGCTATACCCAATAGGATAAGAAGTGTGTTCACAAGCGAATTCTGACCCAAACAGGCTCCTTAATTGATCGAATCCATCGACGTCTGGCATAGTTGACCTAGTTTTTTTTTTTTTTGGCAGTCTCAGCCACTGTTTAGCCAGTCATCAATCTAAACATTGGCATGGGCAAGCTAGTCTTAAGAAATATTCACAGCTGTTGACTATTAAGCAAAAACCTTTTCTTCAAAGAAGACTGTTCACTGACCCTTCGTTTCAACATGTTTGACCATGTCAGCCAATGGACTTACTTCAACATTGTGCAACTTTGTAGGCTCATGCAAAGTAGACCATATCACACGTGTGCATGGATGGAGAAGGACTCAATCAAGGTTACACTCGAAACCTCTAAATCCTGGCATGCATGAGCTTCAACAGGACTGTTGAATGCGAAGCAAAACTTTTTTTCTTCAAGAAGACTGTTCACTGAACCTTGAGTTCCTGGTGTTGAACATTCTGGGTAATGTCTCGAAAGTAGACCAGCAATGGATGACAAGTGGCACACAATATCACACGTGTGCATGGAGAAAAATCCAATCAAAACTTCTGAATTGTCTCAGCCTACCCTAAACATCGACAACTATATGAGATGTGATGGAAACGAAAAGAATCAATGTTTCCTTCTGCATACAGTGAATCTAACAAGAAGTAGGAACAAAGACATTATTCTGTTCATTACCAGGCAATTAATATTTTCTGTTCATGGTGGAGCTCTACAGTTATATACAACAAATAATCAAATGTGTTATCATCTTCCCGGATGGCAACATTTCTAATTTTTCCTCCTCCTTCCCCTACATATGTTGTATTCAAGCTTGCTGAGTTGCCAGATTACTGTGCATGTTAACTACATTATCGTTATGCATTTTGATCAATGACTTTAATCTTTATTACAAAATTTTCAACATTATATGGATTATTAATGTGAATGAGGGCCAAATCCATATAGTCAAAGATATCGCCTTGTATCCACAGATGGATTATTATTTCTCCTCAATAGTCATCATATTTAATGAAGGTGTGAAGTCGCACATTTCGTTCTCACCAAATCTACATAGTCAAAGGATATTGTCTTATATTCAACCCACAAATGGGTGATTTCTAGATAAAGAAAGAAATTTTTTTACCACTTAAGGGTTTTTTTCCTTCCATTACAATAATTTTTAGGCTATATATATATAGCACAAAATATAAAAATAATTATTAGGATAATTTACCTAAAAAGACCTCCAATGATGAGGTTTTATCATACTATGCCCCCATAACTATTTTTCATATTATAATCAAAATATCATTTATAAAATTAAAAAACAATTGATGTTCATTAACTTTGGATTGCTTGGGTTGAGCTGATTTGTTTGACATGAATCGAATCAAATCGATTAAATAAAAATCTAAGTATTTGATTTATTCCTTTTAAGTCTCGCCTTTCTTTTTTTTTCTAAATTATTTTACTACCCTTATTTCCAAATTATTTAAAAATATATTAATTTTACACAAAACTATACTAAATTATCTAAAAAATTATTGCACTCGGGTTACACTCGAGTTATGCTCATTCAAAAAAATATAAATTATCTTTAATCTATTATAAATATAAAAAAATATGTTACATAACATATAATAATGTGCTAATAGCTATGAAGAAGTTTGGATTGGTTTATTAGAACTTAAATTGAGTTATACTCGATTACATATTTAATTCAAAAATATCTTATTTAGAAATTTAATCACCATAAGTCACAAGAAATTTTTAAAAAAAATAATATTATGTATCTTAGAATCAAGTGTTAATAATTCTAGAGAAGATTGGATTGGTTAGATGAAAATTAACTTGAGTTACATTGGATCACAAATTCAATACAAAAAATATCGTATCCAAAAATACCCTCTTTGAAAATTTATTCATCCTAAAATTATAAAAAAAATATATAAGAAAACAATGTTAAATATCTTTAAATAGTATCAAAGAAATTTGAATTGATTTGATGAAAATGCTTTAGTTACACATGTTACACTCATGATTTGATCTAAATCATCCAATGACTTGATTCAGGGGCATTATTAAGATTTTTAAAAATGTCAGCTTGATAAAAATAAAATATGCAGATGTCACTTGGTAGAACCCTAATATTAGAGACCCTTTTTGATAAATTACCTAATTATTATTTATATATAATATAATAAGATGAATGCATAATCCACATATGCACTATGTCAAAAGATTCTTCCCATCTCTCTCTTCACTGCTCTATATATTCCCACTGAAGGCTTCAGCAGAAGCATACATACCAACATCACCACCTTGCACTACTGATAGCTGCAAGCATGGCTATCGACCCCTACCTCGCGGCCGCCGCCGCTCTCTGTCTCCTCCTTCACCTCCTCCTCCGTGGCTTTCTCCGCAGGTCGACCTCCCGCCTTCCCTTACCCCCGGGCCCTCGCGGCTTCCCCATCATCGGCGCGCTGCCGCTCGTCGGGGCCAAAGCGCACGCCAACCTCGCCCGCCTCGCCAAACGCTACGGCCCCATCATGTTCCTCCGGCTAGGCTCCCACGGCTGCGTCGTCGCCTCCAACGCCGACGCCGCCCGCGCCTTTCTCAAGACCCACGACGCGCAGTTCGCCAACCGCCCCGACCCCCTCAGCGCCCGGGACGTCAGCTACCAGCGCCAGGACCTGGTCATGGCCGACTACAACCCGACGTGGAAGCTCCTCCGCAAGGTATGCAGCCTCCACATGCTGGGAGGAAAGGCCTTCGCCGGCTGGGCCGCCGTCCGGCGGGACGAGTTCGGGCGGATGATCCGCTCCATGCACGGCCTGGCCACGAAGGGCGAGCCGGTGGTGCTGTCGGACGTGCTCGTGTGCGCGCTGGCGAACATCCTCGGCATGGTCCTGGTGAGCAGAAGAGTGTTCGACACCCACGGGGAGGAGTCCAACAAGTTCAAGAACATTGTGCTCGACATGCTCACGGGCGGGGCGCAGTTCAACATCGGCGACTTCTTCCCCTCCATCGCGTGGATGGACCTCCAGGGGATACAGGCGAAGATGAGGAGCGTCCACGTGAGGTTCGACGCCATGCTGACGAAGCTGCTCCAGGAGCACGAGGCGTCGAAGAAGGAACGACAGGGGAGGCCGGACTTCATCGACAAGCTCATGGAGAACCGGGTAACGGAGGACGGTCAAACCATCACGGACGTCAACATCAAAGCCCTGATCAGCGTGAGTAGTGTATATATATATATATATGTATGTATATATATGTATATATATATATGTATATATATATGTATATATATATATGTATATATATATATATATATTTATATATATATAACGCATGTTTCACGACTCCCGCTGCTACCTAAATGCAAGAATTTATGTTTGGACGTTGTTTCGTTGACCTTCTCTCTCATGCTGGGTACGTAAGCAGGATCTGTTCACGGCGGGCACAGACACATCCGCCGTCACCGTGGAGTGGGCCATGGCGGAGATGCTGAGGAACCCGGCTATCCTGAAGAGAGCGCAGGCGGAGGCAGACGCGGTGGTGGGGCGAGACCGCCTGCTGGAAGAGTCGGACCTGCCCAAGCTGGCATACTTGCAGGCGGTGTGCAAGGAAGCGCTGCGTCTGCACCCGTCCACCCCTCTCAGCCTGCCGCACTTCTCCTACGAGGAGTGCGAGGTGGGCGGCTACCGCATCCCCAGCAACAGTCGCCTCCTCGTCAACATCTGGGCCATCGGGAGGGACCCGAAGGTGTGGGCGGACCCGCTGGTGTTCGACCCGGACCGCTTCGTCGCCGGCGGCGAGGGAGCCAAGTACGACCCCCAGGGCAACGACTTCGAGTTCATCCCCTTCGGAGCAGGGAGAAGGATCTGCTCCGGGAAGCTGGCGGGCATGGTGTTTGTGCAGTACATGTTGGGCGCCTTGGTGCACTCCTTCGATTGGAGACTTCCTGATGGAGAAGAGGAGCTCGACATGGAGGAGAAGCACGGGTTGACCATTTCCAAGGCCGTGCCTCTTAAGGTCTTACTGACTCCACGCTTGTCCGCTGCCGCCTATATCTGAAATATATATATATATATATATATATATATATATATATATATATATATATATATATAATTAACTTAAGCGTATGGCATGTCATGTCTTGATCTATCTTGAAATGTGCGATCGAGAGAATGGAAACTATTATAATGAATAAAATTATCAAGTGTGTCATTTTCTTCAATATTATGACTTTACTATGAATTACCAAAGGTTTACATTTCTTTTTTACAATAATTGGTAAGGATTTTACCTATTAAACTAGTTGATATATTCATTTAAAATTTATATTAAAAAAATATATTAATTGTTTACATCATTCCCAATGATCAGGATGTCATCCACATATAATACCAAAAAGGTGATAGTTCTCCCACTTACTTTCTTGTACACACAAGGCTCATCTTCGTTCTTAATGAAGTTATAAGATCTGATCGCCTCATCAAATCCTATGTTCCAACTTTGGGAAGCTTGCTTCAATCTATAAATAGACCTAAGCAACCTGCACACCTTATCTGGGTTATCCCTGGACACGAATCCCTCAGGCTGTATCAATACACCTCCTCCTCGAGGTTACCATTGAGGAATGCGATTTTGACGTCTATCGGCCAGATCTCGTAATCATAGTGTACTACAATAGCCAATAGAATTCGAATGGATTTTAGCATGGTAATAGGTGAGAAAGTTTCGTCATAGTCAACACCTTGCCTTTGACGATACCCCTTAGCCACTAGTCTTGCTTTATAGGTCTCTACATTTCCATCTACTCCAATCTTCTTTTTGAAGATCCACTTGCAGCCAATGAGTACATTACCCTCAGGTGCATTAACTAGATTCCAAACCTTGTTGGAGTACATGAAATCAATTTCTGAATTCATGGCTTCTTGCCATTTCCTGGAGTCTATGCTCATAATAAGCTCCTCGTAGGTCTGAAGATCAATATCCTCAACATCCTCTCTTCTGATATGTCTCACATATCTCTTAGGAGGATGGGATACTCTATCGGATCTATGTAAAGTTGGAACTTGTGTGTTAGGTATCTGAACAGACTTTGACTATGGAATGCTGCTTGAGCTAGGTTCTCGAACCTCACTCAATTCTATCATGCTCCCACTGTCTCCACCAAGAATGTGTTCCTTCTCAAGGAACACTGCTCTCTTGGCTATAAAGACCTTTTGGTCCTCAGAGTGATAGAAATAATATCCATAAGTTTCCTTGGGGTATCCCACGAACTTGCACCGTTCCGTTCTGGATTCCAACTTGTTGGGGTTGTCTTTTAACGTAAGCAGGCCAGCTCCAAATCTTAACAATCTTAAGATCATATATCTTCCCATTCCATATCTCATATGGAGTAGACATCACTTACATGGTTGAAATTCTGTTCAGAAGGTAAGTTGCGGTCTCTAGAGCATATCCCCAGAATGAGATGGGTAGATCGACGAAACACATCATGGAACGCACCATATCTAACAATGTGCGATTCCTCCTTTCTGATACACCATTAAGCTGTGGCGACAACATACGAGATGAACTAATTGTTTATGCCACTCTAACTTGTAGATTATGGACCAGCTGTAGACTATTAAGCATTAATCCTTCTCATCGAAAACACTACATGATGTGGAGAAGTCACGGTTGTCAAAACTTAAAAGTTCATGCAAACTTTACTTATACGACCAGTTTTAAACTGGAATATTTCTTGAAAGCAAATATATATAAACTTGGGAATGGTGCTGACATAAGAGATGATCTAATTGTTCATGCTACTCTATCTTGTCGATTGTGGACCATCTGTTGACTATTAAGCATCGATCCTTCTCACCAAATACACTACACGCTGTGGAGAAGTCATGGTTGTCAAAACTTAAAGTTCATGCAAACTTTACTTGTACCAACACTTACAAGCTGAAGTATTTGTTGACAGCAAATATATAGTAAACTTGGGAATGGTGCTGACATAAGAGAGGATCTAATTGTTCATGCCACTCTATCTTGTGGATTATGGACCAGCAGTTGACTATTCATCGTTCATTAGGCAGCCTGATACGAGGATGACATGTAGGCAGTTGCGGACATGTCCTGTCCTCATTCAGTAGGCATGTCAGTCGAGACCCGATCTCATAGGTCGATAACATAGTGCTGATGTAGATGTCGAGTCGATCAGCCTCGCGAAGTTGCATCAAAAGTTAACTCGACAAAGTTGTTACTACAACCATAGTTCTAACTTGGTTCCATGCATGATCTCATGATCCATTGATGGTCGAAAGATGCGCGTAATCATTTTCGATATTTATCGAGATCTTGATCTAACGACCACCCATCATGCTATAAAATGCCCCTTGTGAAGTGTGTTCGCAAGGGAGTTCCGGCCCAAATACACTCCTTAATTGTAGGGGATGGAGATTCCTAGGTGTTAATAGATAAGATTTCCTCAACTGCACGAGGAAATCTCGGTAGACAGTTGAGGAAAATCCTCTCTTCTTCCTTTTTTCCTATGTATAAATAAGGCTTTGTCAAGCTACATTCATGTATTCTTGTTTTTACAATTCAATTTAACATGGTATCAGAGCCCTTGCATTAAGCAAGAGCTTTTTCTTTCCACTGTCCAGCGACAGCGTCGACACCCCCGGCCGCCTCCTCCTCTCGCTGCTGCAGCGGGACATCTGAGGAGTCTTTCCGCTGTCCAGCGACAACGTCGACACACCCGACCGCCTCCTCCTCTCGCTGCTACGGCAGAACATCCTCTCGCTCCTCCACCTCCTCCTCCGTGCCTCTTGTCGATCCGAGCCTCCACCAAGTAGAAGAACGCCTTGCCCACCGCAGCGAACACGAAGATCCACCCGCGCGTCGTGTTGAACGACCGATCTCCGTATCCAATCGTCGTCACCGACATTACCGACAGGTACACGGCGTTCATCCAGTCGAGATTCTCCAGCAGGAGGAGCACCACCGTCCCCACCCCGATCTGCATCCGCCCAGCGATCTGCGAGATCCGCATCCGCCGCATCTGCGAGATCGCCACCCAGCGACCGCAGCAAGCCCTCGGCGACGTCGTTCACCACCGCTGCCAGCCTCTTTCTCGGCAGAAGCAGAGCACTCTATGCCTCGGCAGCCCTTTCCGACCGCCAGCCCCACCTTCGTGCGGATCCGCATCCGCCGCATCTGCGAGATCGCCGCCCAACGACCGCAGCAAGCCCTCGGCGGCAGCATCCACCACCGCTGCTAGCCTCTTTCTCGGCAGAAGCAGAGCACTCTTTGCCTCGACAGCCACAGATAGCCTCGCCAACACCGCCCAAAGACTTCCACCAAAGATGTGAGGGGTAGCGAGGGCAAAAAGCGATCTATCTAGCATCCAGAGGATCCACGGCAGGAGACGGTGCAGGGGACTCAGAAGACAACTATTCACCTTCTACTTGTAGTCTCGGAATTCTTTTCCTCCTTCCCCTCTCCACTGCCGCCGCTACTAGCGACCATTGACGCTGTCTCTTCTTCAAACCGCCGCAGCGAGCATGCGGTGTGATGCAAACAGGACAGCACCACTGATCTCTGCCTCGGCACTCTCTTCTGACGAGAACGCTCTCTCCTCTGCTGTCGAACTCCACCGAATGGTGCGATCTGCACCGGTTGAGTCTTCGACGCCTGTTCTGCACCAAGCAAATCGAGCGGGGTGACAGCGGTTTCCTTCTCCTTATGACCCATCGAAGCCGACGCCATCGTATCATCAAATGGCTTCATCATCTACTTCCAATACTCCAGTTATTGTCCCTACAGGGAACAATAACAGTTCTCAACCTCCAAGCCTCATCACTATCAATGCTGCGACACTCATTCCTTTCAAGTTATCCAAAAGTGGAAATTATGCATCTTGGCGTGCCCAATTTTCTAATCTTCTATTTGGATATGACCTTATAGGTTACATCGACGGCTCTCTCCATTGTCCGCCTGCAGTGCTCAACAGCCCAGGAAGATCTAGTACAATACCAAATCCAGCTCACAAACTGTGGTTACATCAAGACCGTCTCATCCTCCAAGCCATTCAAGCCTCAGTCGCTGGGTCCATCGCCCCTCTAATATCTTCATGTATGACTGCTATAGAAGCATAGTCCAAGTTGCAAACGACATTGGCAAATCGCTCGCGCACTCGCATGCTCGGACTCTTATCCAATCTGATGAAAGTGAAACAAGAGGGAAGTACTATTGCTGATTACTTACAAAATATCAAAGTGATCATCGATGACTTAACTTTGATAGGTCATTCCCTTAGTAAAGAAGAAGTCCTCGTTCATACCCTTAATGGCCTAGGGGATGAATACAAAGAATTGGCAACCGCAATTCGAGCACATGACTCTCCAATATCATTTGAAGAACTTTATGACAAGTTGACCGACTACGAGACATATTTGAAGCGCGACGATAGGCTGCCCGGACCAACTATCATAGCTCAAGTCAGTCATAAATCCAAGAGGAAGAGCAACCAATACAATAAGCACGTCAATCAAGGTCCGACAAAGCTACCTCCTGACCCTATGGGTTCCACACCAAACCCCTCTCATCCACATTATCAACACTTTCATCCTCATCGTCAAGGTGATATCCCCTATAATCATCAGCACTTGCGTCCTGACCTCAACAGCCATTGTCGAATCATCTGTCAGTTATGTGATAAGATCGGACACTCCGCAAAAGTTTGTCGCTCTCGACCTCGACTTCCTGCTCAAACACAGTGGCCTCAAGCCAATCTCATAACTACTTCGACGACTAGTCAACCCAATTAGATTGTGGACTCTGGTGCATCACATCACATCACCTCCGATCTTCAGAACTTGTTTGTCCACAACAACTATGGCGGCGATAAGGATGTCATCATCAGTGATGGTAAAGGACTCCCTATCACTCATACTGGTTCCACAATGCTTAATTCACTCACCACAACATTCACACTTGATGATGTTTTGTGTGCACCCCACATCAAAAGAAACCTTATTTCTGTCTCTCAATTCTGCAAGCAAAATAATACCTCCATTGAATTTTTTCCTGACTCCTTTCTTATCAAGGATTTGAGCACGGGGGCATCCTTAGTCCAAGGCCAGAACAAAGACAACATTTATGAGTGGCCTTCCGCTTCGCAAACAACCCACCCCACTGTTCACTCCTCAATTGCTGCTCTAGTTGATGTGTGGCATCGACGTCTTGATCATCCCTCATCTCTTATTTAGCAAAAGTTACTTTCCCATTATTCACTTCCTACCTCTACTAGTAACATTTTAACTTATTGTCATGCTTGTCGTAGAAATAAAAGTCATAGACTACCTTTTGGCACATCTTCTATATCTTGTTCTAAACCTTTTGAAATTATTATATCTTGATGTTTGGGGTCCTGCCCCAACCCTTTCTTTTGACAAGTTTCATTTTTATATTATTTTTGTTGACTATTTCACTAAGTACACATGGTTATATCCCCTCCGTCATAAATTTGAAGTTTCAACTGTCTTTACCAACTTTAGAAAGTTGGTCGAGAATTTCTTTCAGTCTTCCATTAATATAGTTTACTCTGATGGCGGAGGTGAATATCAAGCCCTCACATCCTGTCTTGCAGCTTGTGGTATATAACACCTCAAGTCACCTCCTCATACTCCCCAATTAGTTGGTTCTGCTGAGCGCAAACATCAACATATAGTTGAAATTGGGCTCGCACTTCTACATTAGGCCTTGTTGCCATCACCTTTTTGGACAGCGGCCTTTCAAACCGCTATCTATCTCATTAATCGTATGCTCACTCCAGTCTTACAATACAAGTCACCATTTGAGAAACTATTCCACAAGCCTCCAAACTTTCACAAACTCAAAGTCTTTGGTTGTCTATGTTATCCGTGGCTACGTCCTTATGCCTCTCATAAGCTTACACCACGATCTAAGCCCTGCATTTTTATTGGATACTCTCTTGAATATAACGATTTTCGATGCTACGAGCCACAAACCCAAAAAGTCTTTCTGTCACGTCATGTTATTTTTATGGAGTCTTCTTTTCCTTTTCAAAATCATGAGTACTCTACCATGCAAGCTACTCCGACAAACACACATCACTGGAGTATCTCCTCAACCCCGTCACATGAACCTCCCACAACACCATCCAATCCTAACCCTCTTGGTCAATACACTCCTCCTGTTCAACACCTCCTCCCTACCCCTCCAATCCCTTCTTTACAAGTTTCTCCTATTAATGAAACAATACCCTCATCTACATCATCAGGTGCTATTGAAGTACAGCAGACTAGTCCACTTGATCTCGATGACTCACCACCGACTATGCCAACAACCCAACCTACCGCTTCCGTAGCTCCTAGCCATCATATGATAACACGCTCCAAAAGTGGTATTGTTAAACCACGTCAAGTTCTTGATCTATATGCCATAACAAATTCTTCCCTTGAAGCTAGTGAACCCACCACAATTAATCAAGCGCAAAAATCTCCACACTAGCGTAAAGCCATGTGTGAAGAATATGATGCTGTTCTTCATAATTCTACATGGACCCTAGTTCCCTCTTCTCACACACAAAACATCATCGGGTATAAATGGGTCTTTCGAATTAAGTGGAACCCAGATGGATCTATTGCTCGATATAAAACATGTCTAGTTGCCAAAGGGTTTCATCAACGACCTGGTGTTGACTTCACAGAGACATTCAACCCAGTTGTCAAACCAACAACAATACGGCTTATCTTGAGCTTGGCTATCTCAAAAGGCTGGCATATCCGACAATTGGATGTTAACAATGCCTTTTTACAGGGAACTCTAACTGAAGATGTCTTCATGCAGCAACCTCCTGGCTTTGTTCATCCGCAATATCTAAGGCATGTCTGTAAGCTATAAAAGGCTATTTATGAATTTCGTCAAGCTCCAAGAGCCTGGTATAATGAACTTGGCACATTTTTAACATCAATGGGTTTCCTCCATTCCAAATCTGATACCTCGTTATTCCTACGACAACATCATGAAAACACTATATATCTTCTGGTGTATGTAGATGATATTGTTGTCATAGGAATTAATCTTTTAGAAATCCAGGCATTCTTAAAGCAACTAACCGTTTGATTCTCTCTCAAAGATCTATGCACCTTGAGCTACTTTCTAGGAGTGGAAGCCACATTCACCTCTTCATATCTTTTTCTATCACAGAGAAAGTATATTCAAGATTTATTATCAAAGACAAATATGCAGGATGCTAAAGAGGTTGCCACTCCCCTCTCTACTAGTGAGTCACTGAAACTTTGT
Source organism: Musa beccarii (assembly GCA_024322285.1). NCBI lineage: Eukaryota > Viridiplantae > Streptophyta > Magnoliopsida > Zingiberales > Musaceae > Musa > Musa beccarii. The sequence continues at coordinate 35,022,939 of CM044402.1, forward strand.
GATGGAAGTCCTGCTACGGACTCTACTCAATACCGGCAAATACTTAGCTCCCTTCAATATTAGCTCTCACACATCCAGACATTTCATTTGCAGTCAATAAATTATCACAATTCATGCATTGACCATCTACAATACATTGGTCTGCGATCAAACGAATTTTGTGATATCTTAAGGGGACTCTCAATCATGGCCTCTTTCTCCGTAAACACACCCCGCTTCATCTTCATGCCTTTGCTGATGCTGATTGGGCAGGAAATTATGATGATAGAATGTCCACGTCTGGGCATATTATATTTCTTGGAGCTAATCCAATCAGTTGAAGTTCTAAGAAACAAAAGACAGTTGCCCGATCCACAACTGAAGCTGAATACCGTGCCATCGCTATGGCTACTGCTGAGATAAATTGGATCACAAATCTGCTCAAGGAACTCAACGTCAACTCTACCTTTCCTCCTACAATATACTGCGATAATATTGGAGCTACCTATTTATGTGCCAATCCAGTATTTCACTCACGCATGAAGCATATTGCTATTGACTTCCACTTCGTACGAGATCAAGTTGTCAGACATCAACTACGTGTATCTCACGTACATACGGTTGATCAACTAGCAGACGCACTTATGAAGCCTCTCGCTCGTACATTATTTTCATTACATCGGTCCAAGATCAGTGTCCTTGACAGGAGCATGATCTTACGGGGGCATGTTAATAGATAAGATTTCCTCAACTGCACGAGGAAATCTCAGTAGACAGTTGAGGAAAATCCTCTCTTCTTCCTTTCTTCCTATGTATAAATAAGGTTTTGTCAAGCTACATTCATGTATTCTTGTTTTTACAATTCAATTCAACACTAGGAACTCATGCGAGAAATCTCATGAGTATGAGATTTTGTCTTAAGACAACGTTTACGTGCCTCTAAATTCTTTTTAAGATTTATCCCTATATTTTTATTATTTTAATACTTTATTAACATCTCAAAAGAAATCCTGATATCCTATAAGGTTTTAAGTTACATGGGATAATCTTTGCACTCTTTCAAGATCTATTAACAGAAATCCTAGGAATGCTTGATATTGTTTTCCTCAATACCAACCCCCTCTTAAATTTTGAGATTCATGAGATGATGGGATAAAAAGCCAATAAGGAAGAACTTTTGTATATGAACAAATACTAATAGACCGTAATACATAACAAAATTAAATAGAAATCATAATCAAATATAACACCAAGATTTACGTAGAAAACCCCTCCAATATGAAAGGTAAAAACCACGAAACAAACCAGAGAAAATCCACTATAGAAATAATGAATGTACAATTTTTAGAGTCTCTTACCCAAAACTTAAGCAACAATCACAATAGAATAACTAGGATACAAGGATCACGTCATTGTGCACAATATCTAAAATCTCTCTATGCAATCACAGTAAAAATTCACTACAGATCTGATTTAACCTGAGGTGAGAATACTGTTTGGATGGATGAGAACAGTCTTTGCGTTTTTCTTTTCTTCTTCTCTTTCTTTTTCTCTTATTTTTCTATCATTTTCTCCTCTTTTTGAATCACCTTGCTGTTGCAAAATTTTTACCATTTTGCTAATTTTTTTTCTAATTTTTGTAGCCACCATAGTCCTCTAATTAAATTTAAGGTTTAGGTTAAAAAGAGATGGGTTATGGGCTGTGAAAGTCCACTATGGACTGAATTGGACCATCTGCCCAACATGAGATAATTATGGAATAACTAAATTTTAATATCAAATATTTCTTTGTATGCTTAAATTCCCTATCCTATGAGTAACTTAGTTCTCCAAACAACTAAAAAAATGCTTGCAAATCCTGACACCTGACACTTGTACATGTCTCCCACAAAGAGGAAGTTAATGATTTAAAGGTGGAAGAAGAACGAGGAGAAGAAGAAAAAGAAGAGCATATTAGCTAAGTTGATCAAGAGCCAGACATAGTAATTATTAGAAGTATCAAGAATCATCATCGAATCAGATGCAAAATCGATCACAAACGTCGATTACTTACTTAATGTCACTAGAGATGCAATAATTCACCGAATACAGCTTCTTGGTGTGCATGTACACACACAGAAAGGGAAATTAGCAAGCCAACTGATTGGCTAATTTTGCAAGAAAAAAATAGATGATGTTTTTAAATCTTTTTTCTGGACTTTAAATCTTTGGAGCAATATTCTTTTTAATAAATATATTGAGTTAATCGATCTTTTTGTGTTGGTCATCATGGTAATGGCTGTATCTTCCGAGAACAATGCTTGATGATATCCACTGGCAGACAGCCTTCGATCTCATGGCAGAAGCCAACCATCCCGGACTTGAAATGTGCAAGAAACGAAGTTACAAAACCTACAAAATGAATTAATAAACTCATGTTTAATTTTAAAAATTATGCGCTGACTATATCTCAATTTTGGATCAAAATTAATCAAATATGATACAATGAAGTCAAATCAAACTAATTGTGTCATATTTATAAATAATTTAGTTAAGAGACATAATTATCTTATTTATACATTATGCATATACATATATATTAAGGGATATGTATGTTATTTTACAGTTTATGTAAAAATACCATTGATGAATATTTAATAACATCAAAGAATAATATTCTTTTATACAAATCAAAGAGTAATATTTACATTGGAGGAAACGTGTTTGGTAAATATGTATATATATATATATATATATATATATTCGTGACTAATTAGGTGTAATATTGATAAGACGAGAAAAAAGAATATTTAAGATGATATTAAAATTTGCTAATGAGTCCTGATATAGTTAAAAGATAGGAATATTTGTAGTACAATAAGAGGTGGAAGAAATTTTTAAGAAAAAATTATTGAATCTCTGATGATGAAACTAATTGATTATGGTTTATTGTTTAATTGTGTTTTGAGTTACACAGATCTACTATCAATTAGGATTAGACAGTTGATGCTAGAGAAATTGACGTTGCACCGGGTGATCATGTCAGGATATTGGATGTCGAGCCGGAGGTTTGGTCGACAATCGGCAGAAGGCTTTGGACATCAGGCATCGGGCCAAGAAGAGTGGGTTGCGCCAAGGATATTGGGGTTGCGGAGGTCAACCGCCGATTGGGCAACGGATTGCAAGAGAAGACGATGTGCTGAAGAATCGAACGAAGCGTCGACCAATGACATGCCAGGCAACTGAATGTCAGTTCGTATTGTAATAATTGTCTAGATCGAAGTAGAGTTTTTATTTATATACAGGATTAACTACGATAACGATGAAGATGTAAAGCAAACCAAAGTACCGAAAGATAAGTGGGATGGATCGTTAGGAGTTCGAGAGTTCGACGGAAGTCCGAAGATTCGTTGGGAGTGTTGCCAGAACTGGTCGAGAACGAGTAGGGAGCTTGCCGAAGGGATTTCGGAAGTTCGTTGGAAGGTTCGTTGGAAGTTCGCGGAGCTTGCCAAAGAAGCTCATTGGAACTCGCCAAGATCATCGTGAAGTCCGGGAGCTTGCCGGGAGTCTGCAGAATGGTTTCTGAGGGTTTGTTGGAAGACCGCCGGAGGTTCGCTGAAGCTCACCGGAAGAAGTCTTGACTTATTGGACTTTGTAATAGCTTAGGAAATGTCTTTAATTTCGTAGTTAGTATGTAATTTGGTTTAGAATTAAGTGTTAATCCTATAAACCAAGTAGGGGCCAATTGAGCCCGATATCGAACTGGTTTGGGCCGAGTTTATGAAGCTTGAATACACTGGGCAGTGGCACTGCTCAGTGGCCGAGTGGTGGGCGATGGAACCACCCCAGGCTAGGCGGTGGCACCGCTAGCACCGGGAAAACCGAGGCAATTCAAATTTGGGCTCCAAATTTGAATCCTCTTGGGGTCTATAAATACCCAAGAAGTTCTTGCTTGGAGAGCAAGAAGTGTGCAAGAAAACTAAGGAAAAACTCTGTCATTTGAAGTAGAAATCCCTCCTCCAAAGTTTAGAAGTGCTCTAGAGAGGTGTTGAGAGAAGCTTTGTAAACAGAGTTTATAAAAGGGAGTTTGTCTTCGCCCGTTGGAAGGAAGGCAGCTAGTGGAAAGCCGGTGGCCTCAAGTGAAGAGGAATCGGGAGTGGATATAGGTCGGATGACCGAACCACTAAAAACGATTTGCGTTTATAGCATTTACCTTTCTGCAAACCACATTTTCTTCACTGCTCAACTTACTCATTACTGTCCTTCTTCGTCTCTAAACACTCCCTACTTTAAGCACTTTCAATTACGTTTTAATCAAAATCGGTTTTAGTTGAAAACGTGATTTTTATCGTACGAAGTTTTCGAACTTGTTTAAATCGTAGAAAGTTTATCGTTCTTTATCGCTGCACTAATTCACCCCCCCTCTCTTAGTGTCGCTCGATCCCTAACAAAAATATATTAAAATTTAGAAATAAAATAAAATATTTTTAATTTGATAATAGATCCATCTGGTTAACCCTAAATAGTTAGAAGTATACAACCTTGTTTTTTGGTTTTGTAAAAATATATATATTGATGACCAAACCAGATTTTGATGCGATCTTACAGTATGACAGCAGTTGTATTGTCGTTGTATATTCATAGAGACAGTATTATTGTACGTATCTGCCTCCTCTAAATATTTTACGCATCGTCAAAGGAACTACTCCTCCATGCTGCCGGAGTAGCCTATCATGGGCTCGAAGGCGAACGACAGTAGTAAGTGCTCCGGCATCCCTTCGTATAGGGAGTTCCGCGGGAGGCGGGCTTACTACTAGGGATGGCGGCACGGTATGGAATCCCCGCTTTCGGTTCCTTCACAGCGGTCGTCTCCCCTCTCGCGCACCGGTTCAGACAATGCACAAAACACACGCATAGGATCATTAGAGCTCGATGCAGATCGAGAGTAGACCGTTCTCAGAGCCGCAAACAAGCTTCAACTCACGGCATGCAGCAGCTGACCTGAGACGAGGAAGACGACGATGAGGAGTGTGAGGAGGAGAGAAGCACGACTCTTGACGACTGTCTGTAAGCATAAAATAACTTTAATCATGCTTCTATAATTGTGGAAAAACTTTAATGCTAGGATCGAAATCAAAACATGAATAGATCTGTGTTTACGATGCGTACCTTTATGCCATCCGCAAAGAAAGGAGAAAAGATCTGAATACCTTTCTAGATCCAACGCCTCCGCCAATCTGCAAGGAGAACTAGACTCCTTCTCCTCTCTTCCTATCCTTTCACAGGACCACTGTAATTGATGGCTCAGGGAGATTGAGAGGGAAAACTGTAATCTCTCAATCTCGGTGTCTGTGAAATATTTCTTTTACGTCAACTCTTAGACGCATCTGTGTTGCTAATCTTTACGCAACTCTTAGATGTTTCTGTGTTGCTTCTCACACACGACACGACAGGACTAAGTCCCCTGAGGTCCTGTCTATTTATAGGCGAGAGTAGAGGGTCTAGGATAAGATATTAGAAGATTTCCTCCCATCAAGGGCCTCTTCTAAAGAATCCCACTTTGATTGGACTTCCTTTCTATTAGCCAATAACCATAATCAGAATCCAATCATATCTTTAATATATCTTATCTAATTAAATATGGCCACATTATCTAACATTCTCCCACTTGGCCCATTAATTGATAAGATACAAAAGATATTCAAAATCAAAATAAATAAACAAAATTTATTTGAAAACAATTTTGCATAATTGGATTCTGAAATTTTTGAAAACTATTTATACGCGCGCGAATTTAAAAACAGGCTAATAAGTCCAATGAATATAATAATACTACATTAAGTCTGACTAGTAATGCGAGTCATAGCGGTTGTATGTCATCAATGTCACACTTCCTTCTATGTACTACAACACTATTAGCCTTTCCTAATGCAGTCCATAATGACCCCTGTAATTTGTCTTGTCAAGATAATCCTGTTATCACATTCAACCATAATATGTACATACATAACTGTGAACAGGATAGCAGAAACAAATAACTTTAAGTACGTAAGTAAAAATGTCAATTACAGTGTCCACTCAAATATGCATCACCATATCCTTTATGGGTTGCTCACAAACCCAATCATAAGAACATGTTCTTTCAAAATACCTTAGGCTGTAAGTCCTAAGTAAATGGATCAGCAATCAGTACAGTGGAACTCAAGTAATTAATTGACATTAGATGTTTCTGGACTCGTCTTCTCTAACCATCAAGTACTTTCTACCATAATGCATAGAAATGCAATAGTACTTTTCTTTCTTAGAGAAGAAACCTACTGCGATATCACAAAATATCTTCAACGACTTGACAATTGAGTCTGACCACACCAAGTCCTGAGATAAAATTTCGCAGTTATAAAGTTTGATTAGTGGCCTCAAAGTACACCACAAAATCAACTTTTATAATAAATTGCCTCTCTAATTGATATAGATCTTAACCATAATGTGGACTTCCTATTATTGAGGCAATTTATAAAATCAGTATTTGAAAAACACCATCATTTCAAGCTGATATAATTTCATACATGTGAGCATATAATCCTTCGTCCCTTCCAGATATCTTATAACTTTTCTTTGCAGTCCTTTAATATTTTTCACTTCTAGATAACTCAAATATCTATCCAGTATTTTAACTGCAAAAACTGATATCTGTTCTGACATAGGCTTGAGCATAGACTTTCAACTGCGCATATATAAAGAATATTTCCTTTATCTGATTCTTTTCAAGTCATTTTAAAGCACTCAATTTTGACTAAAATTTTACTTTTATGATTTGTTGAACAAAGTTGTATATAATCTCAAGACTCAGTTAATATATCCTTTCTGAGACAGTCTTAATAATCATTGAGATATATCCCTGAGTATCTCAATACTAATAATATAAGATGTCTCATTCATATCAACCATCTTAAATTCTTAGTGATAATTTCTTGGTTTAGTATAATAAACCAAGTCACTATTGGCAATGCAAAATATTATCCATATATATGATCAATATAATAAACTTGCTCCCACTGATCTTCAGATATAAATACCGATTAACAGTATTTTTTTTTTAAATCTGAAGAAATCAATGATATTAGGAAACTTTATATATCATTGTCTAGAAGCTTGTTTAAGATCATAAATAGATTCCTGAATTTGCATACCAAATTATATATTTCTTTCATTTTCTCTGCGAGTCATTCAGAATAACTTATGGAAAACTAGATCCTTAATCAAAAATTTGTTTTCATATCATTATGATATAACTCAAATTCATAATGAATCACTAATGTCATGACGATTCTTAACGAGCTCATTTAAAAAATTAAATGTCTCATTATAATTGATACATTCTTTATGAGTAAAAATCGATAACCATATAAAAACTAAAAGTCTGACTATTATATCGTTCGACATTGTCCTTTGAGTCATATTTATATAATAGACTCTTTTACAATTATAGGACAATTCAACGAATTCATCGACACCATGCAGTTATTGATTTTAACTCTTCTTACATTGTATCATATTACTTTTCGAATAATCGTTACCTTTCATGACCTATGAAAATAATAAGGGATCTATTCTGATTCCTATATCAAAATATAATTCTTATAGATATACCACATAATCATAAATGACAGGATTCCTTTCCCATTGAAAAATTTTCAATGCTATCAAATGTGGTTATTCTATAAGACCATTATCAGCGATATCAATATAATATGAGAGTTTGGTAATATTATTTTGTTGTTTACCTTTATCAAATTATTTAATAATTTGAGTAACAACAATCTCTCAAATAATAAAGGAGTATCAACATGTATCTCCTCTATATCAAAATTAAATTTTGAGATTTTTACTCCCACTGATTCGCTATTTTATAGGAACCTTGTATTACCATATTTAACCATCCTCATACTATGATTAGAGCAATAAGACATATACCCCTTTTTAAACTTTTCTGAATAAATAACAAAATATTCAGAAATAGTTATTAACTTTAATTTTCTTTTATGTGAGTTGAAGATCCTTATCTCTACGGAACAATCCGAAATATGTAAATATCTTAAGTTAGGTTCCCTAGAAACCTCATTTAAGATATACATATTTGTCCTTAGAGCTTCTTCTCACATGAATTTGGGTATAAAAGAATAATACATCATGCTCCTAATCATATTTATAAATATACGATTATACCTTTCAGCAATTATGTTTTGCTACGACACATCTGGTAAATCATGAATACCATAAAATCCATCACCCCTATCAGATATGATGATTTTAACTTTTCTATCTAATTGTCTCTCGACCTCTTTTATGCACACTTTAAAAGTGTCAATGGCCTGAGACTTTACATGAATTAGATATATAAAATCATATCTCAATAGGTTATCTATATGATGATAAAATATCTCTATTTAATGAGACAAAAATATAGAATGACTCGTAGATGTAAGCATAATCTCAAGGAGTTTATAAACTTTTATTTTATTTTAATATTTACTTACAGGATCATTGTAAACTCAAGATTCATATTAATTCTGTATAGACCATTATACAGAATCCAAATGTTAACTTTTATTGAATCATATTGAGTTCACAACTATCAAGGAGAAACAATATTCTAATAATTCTAAGTAAAGAATCCAGATTCTCAGAATTATAAGAATATAACATAAATCCTCAAGATTCATCAAATAAATCATCTTTGGGCATAGGCGATAAATACAAATTACTATCGCTTTCACTTTAAGATGATTCCCTCTAATGATGAATATTTCAATCTCCTTTGATTTTTATTCCTTTTCCTTTTAAATATTAAAATAAATCTCTATTATTGGTAACATACATTGAAGCATCAAATTAATCCACCAATAATTTCTATAATATTTGATTTGAATCACATAACTTTTCATTTCAAATCAAATCTTATAATTCTTCTTCATATAACTTTCATTGTTACACAAGTAACGCTTTATTATGAAGAAATTCTTTTATGAGTTTATATAATAATTATAAACTCAGGTGGCTTATGCTTCATCCTTATTTTATTGTTACCCACTCCTTGAGTAGAACTCAAATATTTTAAGTCTTGAGCTTACAACTTTGTTAATTATATTGAGGAGATAATCTTTAATTCCTCAAATACTTTCATTTTTTTTAGTCAATTCTTTCATTGATGTATCAACTCATGACTTATCAGAAAATTTATATTGATCCTTAAATATTCTCATGCGCTACTGTACTGAAGTCTAAGTATCATTAATTTGAGTTTTTCAGACCTTTCCGGATCAGTAACCTTAATTATTTATTCCAGAACTTTCATAAATAAGTCTGTGTTCCTTCAAATAATCTGATCAAGGTCTCACTCATTCAATATAACTTATATATGCTCAAGTCATTTATTTTATAAAATATAAGGACATTTATAAAAATACAATGAATGAAGTACCACCGTAATAATATAACATCAATGCTTTGAGTTTTATGTTGAACTATTGATATCATCAATATTTTACTTTCAATATTGACATATCTATTATTCACACATATAATCATTATGGAGGACTGATACCATCCTTGTGGAATAGTGTTAATACCTTTGGGTATAAAAACACTAAACGTCAAGAATATCCAAAACAGTATCATCCAACCCCATCACATAATTATTCAAAATAGATTCTCCTTTGGGATTATCTAAATCTCCTAATTATGTGTGCCATTGTGAATATTATTTTTCTTTAATGTCATTTAGGACCAATCCCATAATGTATTTTATAGATTATTGGTCTAGGTCACTTTGGTGACTACAAGACCAATACAAAAATATAAAATACAAAAATATCCTATGAATGATAAGACTTTAATGTAATTTATATTCCATAAGTCTATCATCCCAGGCTACTTTGACAGCTACTGATCAGATAAAACTTAAGAAAATAAATTACAAATACTTATCAAATTTCTTTAATATCATTTAGGATCAATTCCATAATGTATTTTATAAATTATTGGTCCAGGTCACTTTGGTGGCTGCAAGACCAATACCAAAATATAAAATACAATTTAAAATATCATATAAATGACAACTTTTATTGTAATTCATATATCATAAGCTTATCATCCCAGGCCACTTTGACAGCTACTGGTCAGATAAAACTTAGGAAGATGAATTACAAATAACATTCACTAAATTTCTTTAATTCAATTTATGCTAAACAATTCAATAATACAACAACAACCATAATGATTATTGAATATTCATGAGCATAAATAAAATTCATATGATAACTATAATCATGATAACACATAAATCATGAAAAACCTTTATGTGAAAATTAACTATCATTTCACAATTTTAAATATATACATATGAATAATCAAACAAATATCCAAGAACAATAATTGGATATTATTTATAACTTATAATCAATAATTCATATATATTGATCAGTATAAGAAAAAACCATAATCATGATAACACATAAATCATGAAAAACTTTTATGTGAAAGATAACTGTCATTTCACAATTTCAAATAAATACATATGAATAACTAAATAAATATCCAAGAACAATAATTGGATTTTATTTATAAAATATAATCAATAATTCATATGAAAAAATTATAAAAGAACTATTATGTCAATCAATCTAGTTTAATTGGGTAAGCCCATAATTGAGTTAACTATTAGCCCAATTAAACTAGTCGATCAAAATCAAATATTGATCAAAAATTTTAATCCTTTCTAAATTTGATCAAAATCAAATTCAAAATACAATCACGATCAAATTTAATTATTTTCGATCAATTTTAATAATTGAGGATATAAATCAAAAATTCTCAATTTCATAAGGACAAAACTGTAAATATATTGACAGGATTAAACTGTAATTTTTCATTTTCATAAAGGGAAAAACTGTCAAAATACTAAATGTATTAATAAAATACAGAAGGGTAAAACTGTAATTTGGCAAAAAAATCCTAACCATGGGGAAAAATGTAATTTTTTGCCAAAACCCTTCTTCCTCTCTGCTGCTGCGCATGTGTATGCCCATGTCTTGTGAGCATTGCGCATTGTATGGCAAGCATATGGCGCTGCGGCGCGCCTACTGCTGGCATGGCGCCCTCTGCCGCGAGGTCGCCGCTTAGCGCGGCTGCCGCTGCCTTGCGCGCGCTGCTGCATGAGGTCGCGTCGCTGCGAGATCAAGCCGCCAAACGGCCGGCGGCGGTTGCAGGCTTCCCTCGCCAGACGTACAGCGTGCGCGCGCTACGCCGCCAGAAGCGCCGCCGCCAATAGCCGTCATGGTAAGTGCTGAATGCCGCCAGAACTGGCCGCGCCGCGTAGTGCGCGTGTGGCGGCTGCGTGTCTTGTGATGCCGCTGTGCGGCCGGCGGTCAAGGCTGCGCGCCAGCGGTGCCGCCGTGCGGCCAGATCCGACGGAGTTGACGCCCTCGGCGCTAATGCAGCAGCGATCGCGGCGGCCCTTACGGCCGTACGCAGCGAGATCGACATATCGTCGTTGTTTCCTTAATATCGCCAACAAGCAGACGATAAACCATGACAATAAACCAAAATTGATAAGAATACAGATTTGACAGAATTCGGATCAAACATCGTAAATCAAAAATAACAGATCTAAAATTTTGATTTCAAGAACCTAGGCTCTGATACCAATTGTAAGCATAAAATAACTTTAATCATGCTTCTATAATTGCGGAAAAACTTTAATGCTAGGATCGAAATCAAAATATGAATAGATCTGTGTTTACGATGCGTACCTTTATGCCATCCGCAAAGAAAGGAGAAAAGATCTGAATACCTTTCTAGATCCAACGCCTCCGCCAATCTGCAAGGAGAACTAGACTCCTTCTCCTCTCTTCCTATCCTTTCACAAGACCACTGTAATTGATGGCTCAGGGAGATTGAGAGGGAAAAACTGTAATCTCTCAATCTCGGTGTATGTGAAATATTTCTTTTACGCAACTCTTAGACGCATCTGTGTTGCTAATCTTTACGCAACTCTTAGATGCTTCTGTGTTGCTTCTCACACACGATACCTATTACTGACTAAGTCCCCTAGGTCCTGTCTCATTTATAGGCGAGAGTAGAGGGTCTAGGATAAGATATTAGAAGATTTCCTCCCATCAAGGGCCTCTTCTAAAGAATCCCACTTTGATTGGACTTCCTTTCTATTAGCCAATAATCATAATCAGAATCCAATCATATCTTTAATATATCTTATCTAATTAAATATGGCCACATTATCTAACACTGTCCTCGTCTTATCGTTTTCGGTGGTGCAGATACGATCGATTCAGAGTCGTGAGAGGGTTGGCTTTATAGAGAAGGCAGGATGTGAGATCCTTGGGGCTTGCGTCACAGCGTTAACGTCATCGCGGTGTCTTCTTCCCATCCAACGCCGGTGATTGCTTCCGGTGGCTATTATTGTCGTGTTCTTCGTGACATTTTCCATGTGGACAAGATCAGCTGAAAGAATGGGAGGATCAGAAGGAAGATGCTACCCGTGCCACACCACCATGATCGAGTTATCTCGTTGAATTAGTGGATGATACGTATTCTTGTCGAGGGTGTGGAAAGAACGTGCATGGATGTATAAAACATAATACTAACATATATATATATATATATATGTATGTATGTATATGTATATATATATATATATGTATGTATATGTATATGGAAATTATCATAGATGATGATATGAGTAACCTTTGACTAGTTTCCTTAGTAGGTAGGCTTTACAATTTTTTTACTTTCTTTTTCCAAGAGATCTATTGGCAAGTTTGACTCGAGAAAACAATGGTCCCAATGGCTTGATTCCATACTCTACTGCTATCATGAATGGATTTGTGTGATTCTACTATGACTTATGTGACCAACTTTCTTATCATTTTGGGATATTAATCCAATGGAGATTGATCTTTTCTCCCAAACCTTTTCCATGGTTGAAATTGTTGTTATCTTAAAATCCCTTAGATTGGATTATATTGGATTATGATGTTGACCACTTCTACTTGAATTCTGAACTTGATGATGATTGGGTTAAGACTTTTATCCTTTTTAACCCTAAATGTCTTACTCCTCTTAATATCAAGGACTTTCGATCGATGTATCTTTGAATGTGAAGTATATTTTTTTATAATTTAATTTCTAAAAAACAATATACTTTTATGGCCAATCATAGTATTCATAATAATATTCTTATGGTTTAAGAGATTAAGCATTCTATGCATTGCTCTAGAAGTAAGAATGATTACATCCTTGTGAAAATTGATCCGAAGAAAGCTTATGATAAACTTTCTTGAGAGATTATTATCTTTATTATGCTTAAACTAGCCAAATTTCCATAAAAGTCTTTTGATTGCTTGCTCAATGGCAAACCCTTTTATTTATTTCTTTGAGGGAAGACATGATTTTAAACAAGATGATCCCCTTTCCCCATACCTTTTGTCATTGTTTCACAACTTCTTTCAATGCTTTTAAATCAAGCTTGTGAGAGGAATCTGATCACTCCTTTTTGCTTCAAAAAATACATATAAATTATGTTACCTTCTCTATTATGTGGATGACAACCTCCTATGCTTTCATGTGCATAAGAAATTTTGTGACTCTATCATGCAGATCCTAAGGTTCTATGAATCTTTGACCAATCTTAAAGTCAGTAATCTTAAATTGGCTATCTGTTTTCCTAAGAATACTTCAAGAGACAATAGATAGGATATTTGTGATCGATGTCGAATCTAATAGTCTATGTTTTCTTTTAAATATCTCACCACTTTTATTGCCCCCTAAAAAAATCTCCATTAATTCTCATGATCATATCATACAGCAAATCTCTAATAGACTTAGTTACTGACATGGCTCCTTGGATTCTTAATTTGGGAAAGTGATCCTCATTAACTCATTTCTTTTAAGTGCCATGTAGATGTCAAACACTATTCTCAACAATATCAATCAGAGTATTAGAAAATATTTTTTAGGATTAATCTTCAAATGAATACTAACAAGGATATTTGGTTATGGCATTTTGACAATCAAAGATTTTTTTTATTGAGAACTCCTTCATTGTAACCTTTCTATTGCCACCAAACTGGTTTGTATTTGCTGTAATGAATCAGTTGAAACTGTGGAATGGGAATTAGTAGGAACACTGATTGAATGCCATCTTATTAATTTGATCAAGAAAGAGATGATGAATGGCTTTGAGTTTGGGTCCTTTGACATTGTCACACCCTCCAAATAATCTTTTCCTCAAGAAGTCTGTCCACTGACCCTTTGTTTCAACATGTTTGACCATGTCAGCCAATGGACTTGCTTCACATTATGCAATTTTCTAGGGTAATACAAAGTACACTTGTGCATGGAGCTTCAACAAGACTGTTGAATGTGAAGCAAAACTTTTTTTCTTCAAGAAGACTGTTCACTGACCCTTGAGTTCCTGATGTTGAATATTCTAGGTCATTTCTAGAAAGTAGACCAGAAATGGATGACAAGTGACACCTGTGCATGGAGAAAAATCCATTCAAAACTTGTAAGCTGTCTCAGCCTACCCTAAATATCGACAAGTATATGAGCTGTGATGGAAACGAAAAGAATCAATGTTTCTTTCTGGATACAGTGAAGCTAAAAAGAAGTAGGAAAAAAGACATTATGTAGACTAACACCACTGATCATAGTCCAGGCAATTAATATTTTTATTCATGGTGGAGCTCTATAGGTATATACAACAAAGAATCAAATGTGTTATCTTCTTCCCGGATGGTAACATTTCTAATTTTTCTTCCTTCTTCCCCTACAAATGTTGCATTCAAGCTTGCTCAGTTGCATGTTAACTACGTTATCGTTATGCATTTTGATCACTGACTTTAATCTTTATTACAAATTTTTCAACATTATGTGGATTATTAATATGCATGAGGGCCAAATCTATGTAGTCAAAGGATATTGCCTTGTATGGATTATTATTTCTCCTCAATAGTCATCATATTTAATGAAGGTGTAAAGTCGTTTATTCCATTCTCACTCAATGTCAAAGGATATTGTCTTATGTTCAACCCACAAATGGGTGATTTCCAGATAAAGAAAGAAATTTGTTTACCACTTAAGGCTTTTTTTGTTCCATTACAATAATTTTTAGGCTATATATATATACATATATATATATAGCACAAAATATAAAAAAAATTATTAGGATAATTTACCTAAAAAGACCTCCAATGATGAGGTTTTATCATACGATGCCCCCATAACTATTTTTCATATTATAATCAAAATATCATTTATAAAATTAAAAAACAATTGATGTTCATTAACTTTGGGTTGTATGGGTTGAGATGATTTGTTTGACATGAATCAAATCAAATCTATTAAATAAAAATCTAAGTATTTGATTTATTCCATTTAAGTCTCACCTTTCTTTGTTTTTAAAATTATTTTACTACCCTTATTTCCAAATTACCCTTATTTCTAAATTATTTAAAAATATATTAATTTTATATAAAACTATACTAAATTATCTAAAAAATTATTGCACTCGGGTTACACTCGAGTTATGCTCATTCAAAAAAATATAAATTATCTTTAATCTATTATAAATATAAAAAAATGTTACATATCATATAATAATGTGCTAATAGCTATGAAGAAGTTTGGATTGGTTTATTAGAAATTAAATTGAGTTATGCTCGATTACATATTTAATTCAAAAATATCTTATTTAGAAATCTAATCACCATAAGTCACAAGAAATTTTAAAAAAATAATATTATGTATCTTAGAATCAAGTGTTAATAATTCTAGAGAAGATTGGATTGGTTAGATGAAAATTAACTTGAGTTACATTCGATCACAAATTCAATACAAAAAATATCGTATCCAAAAATACCCTCTTTGAAAATTTATTCATCCTAAAATTATATATAAAAAAAGAAAACAATGTTAAATATCTTTAAATAGTATTAAAGAAATTTGAATTGATTTGATGAAAATGCTTTAGTTACACATGTTACACTCATGATTTGATCTAAATCATCCAATACAAATCGAATTAGCTTATGGATCTACGTTTTAAAATGACTAGATTCAGGGGCATTATTAAGATTTTTAAAAATGTCAGCTTGATAAAAATAAAATATGCAGATGTCACTTGGTAGAACCCTAATATTAGAGACCCTTTTTGATAAATTACCTAATTATTATTTATATATAATATAATAAGATGAATGACTTGATTCAGGGGCATTATTAAGATTTTTAAAAATGTCAGCTTGATAAAAATAAAATATGCAGATGTCACTTGGTAGAACCCTAATATTAGAGACCCTTTTGATAAATTCTAATTATTATTTATATATAATATAATAAGATGAATGACTTGATTCAGGGGCATTATTAAGATTTTTAAAAATGTCAGCTTGATAAAAATAAAATATGCAGATGTCACTTGGTAGAACCCTAATATTAGAGACCCTTTTTGATAAATTACCTAATTATTATTTATATATAATATAATAAGATGAATGCATAATCCACATATGCACTATGTCAAAAGATTCTTCCCATCTCTCTCTTCACTGCTCTATATATTCCCACTGAAGGCTTCAGCAGAAGCATACATACCAACATCACCACCTTGCACTACTGATAGCTGCAAGCATGGCTATCGACCCCTACCTCGCGGCCGCCGCCGCTCTCTGTCTCCTCCTTCACCTCCTCCTCCGTGGCTTTCTCCGCAGGTCGACCTCCCGCCTTCCCTTACCCCCGGGCCCTCGCGGCTTCCCCATCATCGGCGCGCTGCCGCTCGTCGGGGCCAAAGCGCACGCCAACCTCGCCCGCCTCGCCAAACGCTACGGCCCCATCATGTTCCTCCGGCTAGGCTCCCACGGCTGCGTCGTCGCCTCCAACGCCGACGCCGCCCGCGCCTTTCTCAAGACCCACGACGCGCAGTTCGCCAACCGCCCCGACCCCCTCAGCGCCCGGGACGTCAGCTACCAGCGCCAGGACCTGGTCATGGCCGACTACAACCCGACGTGGAAGCTCCTCCGCAAGGTATGCAGCCTCCACATGCTGGGAGGAAAGGCCTTCGCCGGCTGGGCCGCCGTCCGGCGGGACGAGTTCGGGCGGATGATCCGCTCCATGCACGGCCTGGCCACGAAGGGCGAGCCGGTGGTGCTGTCGGACGTGCTCGTGTGCGCGCTGGCGAACATCCTCGGCATGGTCCTGGTGAGCAGAAGAGTGTTCGACACCCACGGGGAGGAGTCCAACAAGTTCAAGAACATTGTGCTCGACATGCTCACGGGCGGGGCGCAGTTCAACATCGGCGACTTCTTCCCCTCCATCGCGTGGATGGACCTCCAGGGGATACAGGCGAAGATGAGGAGCGTCCACGTGAGGTTCGACGCCATGCTGACGAAGCTGCTCCAGGAGCACGAGGCGTCGAAGAAGGAACGACAGGGGAGGCCGGACTTCATCGACAAGCTCATGGAGAACCGGGTAACGGAGGACGGTCAAACCATCACGGACGTCAACATCAAAGCCCTGATCAGCGTGAGTAGTGTATATATATATATATATGTATGTATATATATGTATATATATATATGTATATTTATATGTATATAACGCATGTTTCACGACTCCCGCTGCTACCTAAATGCAAGAATTTATGTTTGGACGTTGTTTCGTTGACCTTCTCTCTCATGCTGGGTACGTCAGCAGGATCTGTTCACGGCGGGCACAGACACATCCGCCGTCACCGTGGAGTGGGCCATGGCGGAGATGCTGAGGAACCCGGCTATCCTGAAGAGAGCGCAGGCGGAGGCAGACGCGGTGGTGGGGCGAGACCGCCTGCTGGAAGAGTCGGACCTGCCCAAGCTGGCATACTTGCAGGCGGTGTGCAAGGAAGCGCTGCGTCTGCACCCGTCCACCCCTCTCAGCCTGCCGCACTTCTCCTACGAGGAGTGCGAGGTGGGCGGCTACCGCATCCCCAGCAACAGTCGCCTCCTCGTCAACATCTGGGCCATCGGGAGGGACCCGAAGGTGTGGGCGGACCCGCTGGTGTTCGACCCCGACCGCTTCGTCGCCGGCGGCGAGGGAGCCAAGTACGACCCCCAGGGCAACGACTTCGAGTTCATCCCCTTCGGAGCAGGGAGAAGGATCTGCTCGGGGAAGCTGGCGGGCATGGTGTTTGTGCAGAACATGTTGGGTGCCTTGGTGCACTCCTTCGATTGGAGACTTCCTGATGGAGAAGAGGAGCTCGACATGGAGGAGAAGCACGGGTTGACCATTTCCAAGGCCGTGCCTCTTAAGGTCTTGCTGACTCCACGCTTGTCCATTGCCGCCTATATCTGAAAATATATATATATATATATATATATATATATATATATATATATATATATATATAATAATTAACAGCGTATGGCATGCCATGTCTTGATCTATCTTGCAGATGAAGAAAGATTAAGAGATTGAAATGTGCGATCGAGAGAATGGAAACTATTATAATGAATAAAATTATCAAGTGTGTCATCTTCTTCTATATTATGACCTTACTATGAATTACCAAAAGGTTTACATTTCTTTTTTACAATAATTGGTAAGGATTTTACCTGTTAAACTAGTTGATATATTCGATTAAAATTTGTATTAAAAAAATATATTAATTATTAACTCATCGGTTCATGCGCTTTTATCTCTTTCTTCATCATTAGTCTTTCCTCAATTATGTTTTTTTTTTCTCTCTCTTTCGAAGGATGCCTTTCCTCTTCTCTCCCCTCTATCATTTTCTCGTTCTAAAAAATTCTTATGATGAAAAAAATTAAATATCTATGTCAATAAATGCAACTTAAAGTTAAATGGACTAGTTAGTGAATCAAAATGATTAATAATTAAATTTTTATTTTTTTCTGCTCTGGCCAAACGGTCTGATTTTATAACTATGTTCTCGGCTATCCAAATGATAAATAGGTATGATCACAGTGCAATTCGCATAGGAATCAAATCCGAACAACATCGATGTAGTAGTTCATAGCTCAGAATTTAATTAGAAATAAGCTTGAATAGTTCAATTCCGATTCCAATGAAATAGAACCAAAAATAATTTTTATTTGAACCAACAAAATAAAAAATAAGGTTGGACTAGGGTGGCAAACAACAAATTTGCCTCGATCAATAGTCAAATAAATGATATTTTCAAACGCATTTTAAGTATTTTTATAATTTAAATATATTTAAAAAAATAAAAAGGATAAATTTACCAAAATTTTACATAGTCATTTATATGTTATTACATGTATAGAAATATATACATACATACACAAATATATATATATACATACATACATATGTATATTCTATATGTATATATATATATATATATTCAAATGTATTTTAAGTATTTTTATAATTTAAAAATATTTAAAAAAAATAAAAAGGATAAATTTACCAAAATTTTACATAGTTGTTTATATGTTATTACATGTATAGAAATATATACATACATATACACACACACACACACACACACACACACACACACACACACACACACACACACACACACACACACACACATATATATATATATATATATCAATGAATTTTATATATATATATTTAAAATATATATATATAAATATATTTACCAAAATTTTACATAGTTTTTATATGTTATTACATGTATAGAAATATATATATATCTCTATATATTCAAATACATATTTAATACATACATTTATATATTTATAAATATTAAATATATATATAAATCTCTATATTCAAAATTTTAAGTAGTTTTTATATTTAAAATATGTATAAAATAAAAGGATAAATTTACAAATTTTACATAGTTGTTTATATTTATTATGTATAGAAATATATATATATACATATATATATATATATATATATATATATATATATATATATATATATATATATATATATACACACACACAATCAAATGCATTTTAAGTATTTTGAAAATTTAAAAATATTAAAAAAAGAATAAATTTACCAAAATGTTACATAATCGTTTATATGTTATTACATGTATAGAAATATATACATTCATACACAGATATAGATATATGTATGTATATATATATATATACACATTTACATATATACATATACATATACATATATATATATATAGGTAAAAGTATCAAACTACATAAATATCATGTTATCTATTTTTTAAAATTTTTTTTTACTATTGATTCTCTTGAGTATTATGTTGGTGCTTGAAGTCTTCCTCCCTTGTCAATATATAAACATGCCAAAGGAATTAGATGTTTGTAAGACAATTAATTCCTTATTTTTAGGATTTTATTCTTCCGTATATTACTATTTTCATGCTTTGAATTCATTGTCGGAGAATGCTAATGATAGGAATTCAAAAATATTTATCAACCCCGATACAATAAGTTAACCTAAGACTCTCTGTGGCTCCATAGACAAATCAAAGCAATGAGAATAAATAATAGAAAGATGGTTTGAAGTTAAAGCAGCCTCATGCGACAGAAAGAATCAAATCAATCACTTTCAAATTGTTACTATACCAATCCAACTTCTTGTCTACTGTGGTTTCTTGATGGAAAGCATGATGACATACCCAATAACTGGCAAATCTAATGACCCTCCTCCATTAAGGTGGAGTGTTTCCGGTTCAACCACCTTTGGATTTCACTTAATAGGACAGGAAAAAGGAAAAGAGAGAGGAGAAGGATGCATGCTCAAAAAAGGAGAAGGTGCAATCAAGAAAACACTCGACAGTGGACAAGAAGAAAAGGAGATTGTCTTCACAAAAGCATAGAGATTTAAGACCCAACCAACTGTTCCAACTGGCTTTTGGAGCCTTTATTCATCATGTATGCTTTTCTCTCTCTCTCTCTCTCTCTCTCTCTCTCTCTCTCTCTCTCTCTCTCTCTCTCTCTCTCTCTCTCTCTCTCTCTCTCTCTCTTTTAAGTATGTGTTCAGATATATATGTTGGGATTGATAAATGTTTTAATATTCATAAAGTTAGTTAGTATCCTTATGGGATAAAAAAAATTAATAAAAAATGATTGATAAATATTTTAATATTCAGAAAGTTAGTATCCTTATGGGATAAAAATTTTAATAAAAAATGATTGATAAATATTTTAATATTCATAAATTAGTATCCTTATGGGATAAAAAAATTAATAAAAAATGATTGATAAATATTTATAATCATAAATTAGTATCCTTATGGGATAAAAAATTTAATAAAAAATGATTGATAAATATTTTAATATTCATGAAGTTAGTATCCTTATGGGATAAAAATTTTAATAAAAATGATTGATAAATATTTTAATATTCATAAAGTTAGTATCCTTATGGGATAAAAATTTTAATAAAAAAGATAAATTTAGTTAGTATCCTTATGGGATAAAAAATTTTAATAAAAAATGGTTGATAAATATTTTAATATTCATAAAGTTAGTATCCTTATGGGATAAAAAAATTTAATAAAAAAATGATTGATAAATATTTTAATATTCATGAAGTTAGCATCCTTATGGGATAAAAAATTTTAATAAAAAAATGGTTGATAAATATTTTAATATTCATAAAGTTAGTATCCTTATGGAATAAAAAATAATAAAAAAATGGCAATCTTATTAATTAGGATCTAGTTCTTTTATATAACACAGTATGTTATATATTTCTGAGTTTCATGTAGAGGAGAGCAAAATATGATAAATATTTTTTGTACTCTTAAGTTTTTCTTAAGAAGGTACCTTCTAAGACTTTTAAAAAGAATAAGAGAAAATATATAAATTCTTCTATTTTATATTAGATGATGTATAAGAAAATTGATGCTTTAACAAGCATAACTCAAGAATCCTATAATTGATCTGACATTGATGTAAATTTGATTTTTTTTAATTCTCCTCTCCTTATTTAATCAGATAAAGGTGTTTTACAAAAGGAAATTAAAGGAGTCTCCCTTCCCCTTCATAGTTAATATTTTTATTTTAAAAGTAAATATAATTATATATATTTTGATTGATCTGACTAATCATACAAGGAGATGTTATGAAATTATTTGGGGAGCTGAAACTCATAGTTTGTGTATGCAATTTTAAATCCACATAATAGGTGTTTAAAAAATAAACTTAATTTTTTATATTTATTATCTAGAAGACTACAAGACCATTCAGATAATTATGATTTGGTTAAATACAAAATGAATTAGGTCATTTTAAGGAGAGACATTTTATATAACTGTGAGAATTAAATTATCCTCTAACCTCCATTATGGATTTACTGATAACCCATAATTATATGGAGTAAAAAATATAACTAAATGTAAGGATTCTCAATCAACTTCTTTTGTTTTAACAAAGAGAGTCATCAGTAGTCTATTTTCTACTTTAAAGAAAGATAACTTAATTATGGAGAAAATAACTCTAACAAAATGTGCTCAATTGGCCATCTTAATTAAGCAAATCAAATCTTAATTATGGAGAAAATAACTCTAACAAAAAGAGTGTATGTTTCAACAAGGTTGTGCCAACACTTTTGTTTCAAGAATTGATGGCCTTGTCCCCCTCAGTGATGGTGAAGGCCAAGTCCTTTCACTTGATTAAAGCTGGATCTGTCAACATACACTGAATCCAGACTCTGCTGTTAACTACACCTCACCTAGCTATCAAATGTAACATCTCATTTTGGGTCAAAACCCTATTTGATGTGAGTTTTGTATTTGAAATGATCTGAATTCATTAGATTGAAATCAAGCACAAATTATGAATATAAACAAAAGAGAATAGTTCAAAAATCTTGATACCTAAATAACAATTAAGAAAATCTATAATCAAAGTGTAAAAGTCGAGTAAAAAAATAGAATTACGTAGTTCGACATACCCTTTTTATATTTATGCAAAAAATTAAATAATAGTTCAACATTTTTTATTTTTATTTATATTTATAGTTTGACATTCCATACTCGGGTTATACAAAATTTAGTCACAATTCACCCTTTATATTCTCTCGTGAAATTTGTTTTACTTTTTCTCTCGTCTTTCTCAATTTATACCAAAATAGTTTGAAAATATAAACAAAAAAATATATATTTACTTTGAAAATATAAACAAAAGAAAATAGTTTGAAAATCTTGATACCAAAATAACAATTAAGAAAATCTATAATCAAAGTGGAAAAAAATTACGTAGTTCGACATCCCCTTTTTATATTTATGCAAAAATTAAATAATAGTTTATATTTATATTTATGGTTTGACATTCCTTATCGAAAGATACTTGAGTAATCCAAATTTAGTCACAATTCACCCTTTACATAGGAGTCATGCTAATCTTTTCTGTATCGTTCCAATTTTATCGGATGTAGACTCACCCTTTACATTCTCTCATGAAATTTATTTTACCTTTTTCTCTGATCTTTCTCTCGATTTAGTGACACTCAATTTTTTTTTATATTCTTTCTCGTTAAGACTTATATATGATGCAATTATAGAATAATCAGATACCAATTGTTCAGGAATTTTTCTTTGTTTACTTGAATTTGTTTACCCTTCAAACTTTTTAATCCCAACATACCAATGCAAAAGGAAAACTAAAAAAGTTAAATTGTCAAAACGAAAAATCAAGGTTCAATTAGAGAAGGAAGAAAAAAAAAGTACCATTCTGACATTGTATGGAGCTCTTAAAAATAGAAATTATTTTCGGAAATAATGAAAAGGTTTGACCTTTAAGACAAAAAAATAAAATTATAACCAAATGCACAAAAATCGAGGACACCAAATCTCGTGTTTAATATGTGCAAGTTCATCACAATTTATGTGCCCAATTCAAGTCCTCATTTAATGGGTGGTGAATTGTGCACCATGGATTGACATGGTCGAGCGTCTCAAAGTCTTGAGGTTGGTTGGATGTAATTGTCCTCCGAGCAACACACCATTAACGTGGTGGTACCCCTCGCAAACAATGGATGGGCCACATCCTAAAGGAAACAAAGACATGTCTCCAATCTATATCAACAATTCAACCTATTTATGTCTCTCTTGGGGTTTGGCTACACCTCCTTTTAACTCATACGCACGTTATTACTGCCATTATACATAATTATATATATACATAGACCTTCATTATCACTCTACCCACTTCAAATTAGTCTTCGTTGTAGTTTCAAATCAATAATTTTGGATTATGGAATCAATGGTTTCGGTTTTACGGTTCAAGAGTTGATACTTTTGACTCTAGAATCAATTATTTCTGTTTGATTCGATTCGAACTACTAATTTTTTTTAATTTTAAAAATAGAATACAAAAATATATAAAATATATAATTTTATTTTAAAATAATAAAAAAAATTAAATTATGAAATCGACGATTCAAACCAAAATCGAAACCGTCGATTCTAGTTTTTCAAATCTAGGAAATGGAATCAAATCGCTCGTGATCGATTTTGATTCAATTTGAAATTAACGACTCTTTGAACCTACCTAGTTTTAGTTTTGACCTTGCTCTTCTTGGAACATTATTTTTTATTTTAAAATAATAAAAAAAATTTAAATTATGAAATTGAAGATTCAAGTCAAATTAGATCGATTCTAGTTTTTCAAATCTAGGAAACGGAATCGAATCGCTCGTGATCGATTTCGGCTCAATTTGAAACTAACGATCCTTTGAACCTATCTAGTTTTAGTTTTGGCCCTGTTCTTACATTATTTTTTATTTTAAAATAATAATAATTTTTTTTAAAATTATGAAATCGACAATTCAAACCAAAATTGAAACCGTTGATTCTAGTTTTCAAATCTAGGAAATAGAATCGAATCCGCTGTGATCGATTTCAATTCAATTTGAAACTAACGATCCTTTGAACCTATCTAGTTTTAGTTTTGGCCATGTTCTTCTTGGAATATTATTTTTTATTTTAAAATAATAAAAATAATTTAAAATTATGAAATCAACCATGCAAGCCAAAATCGAAACCATCGATTCTAGTTTTTCAAATCTAGGAAATGGAATCGAATCGCTCGTGATCGATTTCGGTTCAATTTGAAACTAACTACCCTTCGAATCTATCTAGTTTTAGTTTTGGTCCTATTCTTCTTGGAATATTATTTTTTATTTTAAAATAATAATAAAAAATTTAAATTATGAAATCGACGATGCAAGCCAAAATCGAAACTATCGATTCTAGTTTTTCAAATCTAGGAAATGAAATCGAATCGCTCGTGATCGATTTCGGTTCAATTTGAAACTAACGACCCTTTGAGCCTATCTAGTTTTAGTTTTAGCCTTATTCTTCTTGCAACATTATTTTTTATTTTAAAATAATAAAAAAATTTAAATTATGAAATCGACAATTCAAACCAAAATCGGAATTGTCGATTCTAGTTTTTCAAATCTAGGAAACATAATCGATTTTGATTCAATTTAAAACTAATAAACTAACAAATCGCTTTCTCATCTCATCCTCGCCGTTGTCTAATTTCAAAAGAAAGTGAGAAATTCATAATTTTTTATATTTTTCTAAGTAATTTTAAACTAATTAATAATTATAAATAATAGTAGTTATTTCAACTGACACACGATTAATGGGGAAAAAAGAGTTATTGCTGAATATTAATATTATATTATTTAGTTTAATCAAATTAAATAATTAATAATTGAATCATAATTAACTCAATCAATGTTCAATCTAATCTGATTTGAATTACGTGGGTTAAATATCCTATATTAATAAGATAATAAAATAAGTTTAGCGGTGTCATGTACAAGTGCCGAAATGATACAAGTATTATACATATATCTGGTTAATAAAATATATTTGTCATCTCCGCCATCATTCTCGTGTGATCACGGATGAGTCGCGGCGGCATTCGTAACGCAGTATAAATGACACCTGGAAACTCGTTTCATCTCCTTGACGTCACCTCCGGCCGCTGTAGCCACGTCACGTCCTACACATCTACCCGTCAAAAAGGCGATGCTGACATTGTATGAATGCGCATTTGACCCCACCGTCTCTGCGTCACCCACTCGGCTTCTCTTCTCTGCCCTCCGGCCATTGGCTTCTGTCCTCTTCCAACGCACTATAAAGATCCTACTTCCTCCGGGCACTTCCCTTCCATCTCCGGTCAGAGGCACTCCGGAGAGTTCTTGCCATCCAATTCACCGGCGCCAAGCCATGGAGAGACGAAGTGTCCGCCGGAAGTGCGTCAAGCGATCCAAAACTTGCGTCAGGAAGAAGCCCATCAAGGTGGTGTACATCTCCAACCCCATGAGGGTGACCACCAGCGCCGCCACGTTCCGCGCCCTCGTGCAGAAGCTCACCGGCCGCGACTCCGTCGCCGCCGACACGAACCCGGCGACCGCTTCTCCAGCACACGAGTCCACCGACGAACCCCCGGTGGCCTCTGAGCCTCCCACCAGCTCGATGCTTTCGAGTCTCACCGTGAGCTGCACGGTGGAGGCGTACAACAGCCTGGTGGCTCCGACCGAGGTGTTCGATGAGGAGAACTTCTGTGGACTCCTGTCGTCGACGCTGTCTCACGAGCGTCAACTCGTAGGGCTTGGGAGCTACGATGAAGTGTGAGAAGACCCTCCCGTGGTGGAGGATGCAATATGTTTGTATGCCTGCTCGATGATGTCTTCTTTTCATTTGCAACAATCAATATTTCAAGTGTGAAGTCTCTCTCTCTCTCTCTCTCTCTCTCTCTCTCTCTCTCTCTCTCTCTCTCTCTCTCTCTCTCTCTCTCTCTCTCTCTCTCTCTCTCTGTAGGTGCCACCCATTACTCTTATAACACTAAGAGTTATGCTTAACTTACCACCCTACATTGGCAACACAATTTGTTGTTCGATTGTATTCCCAATAGCAATAAGTGTATATAAAAGTAATAAATTTTCTTATTAAATGCTTAGTATCTAAGAGTATGCTTAATAGATTCCAAGATATTATTCTGCAGTCCATAAGAATAATCTTGATGATATTGGAATCAATTTATTCTTGAACATGCTTCAACCCTACTAGAAAGCAATGGGCAACAATATACTCTTACTAAGGTCTCTTTTCCATAGCTTTTTGAACATGTTTAAGTCAATTTTTGTTGTAACAAGTAATTTTAATTGATCGTTATGCTAAAAAATAACAATTTAATTGGATGAGACAGACAACAATATTATCATTTAATTGAAAATGATTGCTGAAAAGCCCAAGAAAACCACCACCAAACCAAGCATTACTCCCTTTGGTCCAGACTAACCAATGACTACTTCTTATTCAAAGGAGTGAAAACAGTTGAAAAATGAAAGAATTTATGAAGTTATAATAGCCAAAATTACAATATTAGCTTAGAAAATATCTGATTATTATAGATTTTGTTGAATCAATACAAGTATAAGCAATCATGTAACTTTCAACAAAATGAGATCAATTAAATTGAAGCTAGTTAGAAAAAGATATTTTAGTGTTTTTTCACTTTTCTCTAACAAATATCTTCAAAAATTAAATTATATTAGTGATTTCAATTCCGTCAAAAATAAAATTGATTAGCCAATGTTTATTCTTTACAATGCTTTAAATGCATTCTTACTCTTAATTTAATAATCATTTGTTGGATATATATTTAGCCTTTAAAATGCTAACAATTAAAAATAGCTAAAAAAAAGTGGAGATGTTAGAATTAATTCATAATCTACTATATACATTTATAGGTTCATAGTGACATGATGGATGCCTAATCATCATCACGTGATAGCTTGTGATCAACTGACTATCTCTAAAGTCACATATAAAAAAGACCTCAAGCATACTCTCACACAACTTCATTTTCAATATTGGCTGGTTAGTTTGATCGGATCGAATCCAAAACTGACTTGATCGTCGATGAGGCATTTATCACGAATATCGTCGACTTAGTTTTGCAGATTCAACTCTCTATAAACAGTGACTTGGACTGAGACTAACTTGGAACGAATCTTAGTTGGATCTAAATCACCATCTCAACTTGGATAACTAGAATCTATACTAATAGATTGGCATTAGAATGAGGGTATGAATCTCCAACCTTGTGATTGATAGTCTTGTAGAAACCTTTTATTTGCTAAAAAGTTTTGATTGATGATTAATGAATTATAAGTTGCTAAAGAAACCTACAACCTCCCTCTTGGCCATAAGGCAGATGGATAGAATCCCTTGCCAGTTATATTGAATGGTTCAATGATGAAATAATACTAGTACAAGACTCGAGTTCATTTATTATATTTGATGCTTATAATGGCAGCCTCCAACTCTCAAAATTTTTAATAACTCAATTATCACATGACCTCTTGCCACATTCCTCAAGCTACTACAAGAGGCCAACCGACATAAAGTCGTGAAATCCATAATTATTGAAAAAGAGAAGCTCATGGTCGAATAATCCAGAGCAGCCTCACATCGATAGGCTGAGAGAGGATTGGGTTTACTCTCATTGAGAGTTTATATTACTAAATAATTTTCACACGTAGGTGTTCATATAGATAAGAGCGAAGGACTTCATGCATCTCATCCTGTTCGGACTCCCCTCGCCAAGCGGAATCGTACTAAGTTTTGTCGTATCCACTAAGATCACAAACATGATATGAAGGATTATCATAATTTAAAGCAACAAATAAAAAAACTCATTCACAAAAAGCGTTTCAAGCACTAGAGGATTGTCTTCACTTGGACCCCTAGCGACATGCCAAATATTGATTGAACTATGGCTCAGCATCGGCTTAAGATTGACCAAGAGCATTAATCTATTTACTAGAAGTCCTAAAAGTTTACCCCATATTGAAAAGCAACAAGCAATCAATAAATTACTATGTGCTAATTTTATGCATGAACTAAAAAGAATAATATAAAATAATATATGTTGACTACACCAATCTTAATAAATCTTATCCAAAGAATAATTAATCTCTGTCTTGGATCGTTTAGTTGATTGATGTAACTTTGGACCATGAGTTGCTTACTTTCATAGATGCATTTTCACAATATAATTAAATTAGAATGGTACCAAAGGATGAGGAGCATACTTCCTTTATTATTGATCGAGGGTTATGCTACTACAAAGTCATATCTTTCAAACTCAAGAATATCAGAGCAATATATCAAAGAATGATTAATATGATATTTTAGTCTCAAATATGGAAGTGTTTGTTGATTACATAATGGTCAAGAGTTGGACATCTAACACCCATCTAGCTGATTTGACCAAGGCTTTCACTACACTCAAGAAGTTCAATGTGGCTCAACCTAACGAAATGTGCTTTCAAAGTTAGTTTTGAAAAGTTTAA
Organism: Musa beccarii; assembly: GCA_024322285.1. Taxonomy (NCBI): domain Eukaryota; kingdom Viridiplantae; phylum Streptophyta; class Magnoliopsida; order Zingiberales; family Musaceae; genus Musa; species Musa beccarii. The sequence continues at coordinate 35,052,273 of CM044402.1, forward strand.
AGATTTTATGGTCTATCGAACCAAAATCAATGTCAACCTAGAGAAAATACAATCCATCCTTAACATGAAGCCTTTGACATCTATAAAGGAAGTCCAACGATTAACTGAGTAGATTGTAGCTCTAAGATGTTTTCTCTCAACGACCAGTGATTGATGCTTACCAAGCGACTAAAGGATTTCTAATGGAGTGAACAATACTAAGCGACATTCGACCAACTCAATGAGTACGTGGCGGTACCACCCCAACTATCTGGTCCTAGCCCTAGTGAAGAGCTATACTTATACCTCTTGGTAACATCGACAATGATTAGCTTTGTCTTGATCAGTGAGCAAGAGAAAAATCTAAAGATTGGTGTATTATATGAGCCACATTCTACACAGAGTGGAGACTTGATACTTGAACTTCGAGAAGCTCATATATGCCATAGTTATCTCCACAAGGTATATAGTGACTCATATTCATGTTAATCAAGTCAAAGAATTTATGAGGCTTTTGACCTGATCATGGAACTCTATCTCCGGGAAGAAAAAAGGATGATCGTTGGCATCCCTTCCTTTAGCATTGAGCAAATCCCTAATGAGTACAATGTCATGATTGATTCCTTATCAAAAACTAGCTTACGGTGCTTAATCATTAATAGAAGGGATGATAGTGAACCAAAGAAGCATATGTAAGAATGAGGTTGTCATAGCTTCTCTCAGAGTCCACTTGGATGGGAGATATCTTACATTTACCAATCGCCCCTAGCTAAGCTAGAAAATTTTGAACGCAATAAGCTTGGTACTACTAATAAATTGGGAGTTATACCATAGATCCCCCACTCAACCACTCCATTATCTCCATCTAGAAGAGGCTACATGGGTGCCATGAGATTCATGATAGAATATATGGGGAGCACATTCAAGCTTACTCATTAGCTTTTAAGATCTTACGATAGGGCTATTATTGGCTCAAATTAAATTTATGTGATGGTGTGACTAGTGCTAACACAATACCCATGTTTAGAGACTTCCTATAGTAGAATTATCTCCCTCTGACTTAGTGTGGTCTTTTGCCCAATTGAGGCTTGACATCTTGGGCCTCTTTTCTCTAGATTCGGGCCAATAAAAATTATTGCTAATCGGAGTAACTATTTCACTAGATGGGCCGAGCCAAACCTAGACTCAATCTCCGAGAGATATGCTGAGGGGTTAGTATAGAAAAGCATCAAAGCTAGGTTTGAAATCCCTAGGGTTATCATCACCAATAATGGAATATGATTTAATAACACAAAGTTAAAGAATTCTGTCAATCATTTGGGATGTAACTTCACTTCAGTACTATGGTGCACTATTAGAACATGGATATGCCAAAATTACTAATCGCGCTATCCTCAAAGGGTTGAAGAAAAAGATGTTTGAGGCCAAGGGGATATGGGTGGATGAGCTCTTGTATATCTTATAGAGTTATTGGACCATCCCGATAGTCCTAATCAATGGGTCTCCCTTCTACCTCGCATTTAGTACAGAAGTTGTGGTACCAACTGAGATCATACTGCCAACTGTCTAAATCCGAGAATATAACTAGAGACCCTTAGATGAAGGGTTTCGAGCCAACCTTGATTTACTAATGAAGTTAGAGCAAGGGTGCATCTTCGTAACTTAATCTACAAAAGGACTATAGCAAAGATCTTCAATCGTAAGGTTCAACCTCAGCATGGAGGACTTGGTCTAGAGCCAAAGGTAGCAATCCATCTCACTCTCGAGGAAAATTAGTGTCAACCTAGGAAGGATCCCTATCAAGTGGTCGAGAAGGTCCAACTGGGGACCTACTGACTGCAAACATCGAGGGGCTTAGATATTGTGCGAACTTATAATGTACAACACATGTGAAAGTATTATCCCCATGTAATCACTAGTAATTTTTTCTTAACATAAATTAATTATTATAAATAATGTATTACTTTATTATTAACTTCCATGTTTATATACTATAGTTAAAAAAATTATTAAATTTAATTTCCTTAATCACGTAAACAAGTTATGAATTTTGCTAATTAATTAAATTATTAATTGATATATTTCCTAATGAGTGATATGATTTTAGAAAGTAAATACTATATATATTCTATTTTCATGTATGAACCATACGAAATGAATATTATATTTCTAGCTTTGTATGTGAAAGAAAAATAAAAATAAATTAAAAATAAAAATTAAATATTTACTTATCTTTCAGAAAGATCTCATCTTCTTTTATATAAAAAAAGCTCATCTTCTCTCATTTCTCATTGAGCACAATAGGAGGATTGAGGATAGGATTTTACGATGAGATGATTCCAAAGTGAGGATAGTCAAGAAGATGTAGGATCCTCTATTCTTTTCTAATCAATTTTGATTCATATTTTGAAATTCTTAATGTTAAGATTGTTATGATTTTATGATGCAAAATAATATTTTAATTTTAAAATTTTAAAATTAATAAATATTGATAATTGATTTGTGATGTTAGAATGATTATTTGATTTATAATGATCTTTTAAGGTTAATTAAATTTCAAGACTGATTTAATTATTAAAACTCTTATTTTTGGATTAACATAATAGTTTTGATTTATTTAATTAGATATATTTATGTTTTAAGAATTATATGTGAATTTGTATGACTTATTTAGTTTTAAATTTAAGATCATAAATTTAAATACTTTAATTTATAGATTTAAGTTATTCTTTAATATTTAAAATATTAAAATCTAATTGATAAGATGAGTTTAATTGGAGTCTGACTTGAGTTAGGTTAATCTTCCAAACCGATTCGACTCAGCTTTTGTAGACAAGTATGACTTAGCCTATATAACTAGGCTTGACTCAACCTATGTGATCATGTATGACACAAATCATATGGTCAGGCATGACCTAGCCTATGTGACCATATACGACTCAACTCATATGGTAAGATACGACTTAACCCATGTGACTAAGCACAACCTAGTTCATTTGGCTATGGATGACCCAACCTATATGACTAGGTAGGAGCCAATGTATATGGCAAGGTACGGCTCAACCCATGTGATTAGGTATGGTCTAGCTCATATGGTCAGGTATGACCTAAGTTGTGTAGTTATATATGACTAACTCATGTGTCTAGGCACGACCTAACCAATGAGCTAAACATGACTTAATTCAATGGTAAAGCTCAACCTAACTTGTGAGTGAGGCTTAGCTTAGTCCGTGAATTTAGGCATGCCCAACTATATAATTGGTGCTAGACACATCATCGTTCCTTTATCCAGCTTATTGTATCTCAGCCCAATCTATTACTTAAGACAAGCACGTATGACACGTGATCCTTCTAAGACTCAAGTGAGTCGGTTCAGTTTGGGCTAGCATAATACAACATAGTTGAATTTCCTCTTCTTTAATTGGTTTAAGCTCGTTAATTGATTGAATTATATAGGTTTGATCAATTAAAGCTAGTTTATGGTAATTCTAGACCAACTTGACTAGTTCAAACCTACTTGACCTAATTGAGATCAATCAAATCTAAATTAAATCGGTTTATAATGATTTTAGACTAGTTATATACGAATTTAAGATTAGTTCTATTAGATCATAATTGAAATTATATTTAGTTTAAGTCAATTAAGTTATTCCAATTAGGGTTTTGGTAGATTAAGAGTTATTGAGAGATTGATGTTTCATGTCTTTATAATTTGATAAACTTAAAAGTTTTATTTGAAGATGTCATTTGATAATGATTATTGGTTTTTTACTTTCCTTAAATGTATGATATTGATATGATTATTATCATGTAGTATATGTGACTAGGTTAGTGGTTCACATTAGAAGTGTGACTTGTGAAAGGAGCTGTGGGCCTATCATAGTGCGAAGCTACCATTGAACATAGTATAGTAAATTATACATGAAGTATAGTCTTTCATAATATTTGATCATATTGATTTCTTATATGCATATGTGAAGAAACAGATAAATATAAATGAATGATTATGGATGTTTATGTATCATTGTTGAGGGTAGGTATAGTGATTCCCTTCAGGGATTAGTAGGCCATCAGACATAATAGTTAGATGGTTCCTCCATCTACTGTTGGGAGTAACGTGTTTCTATTGGGAAATCTTAGGGAGTATCACATGCACAGTGCAAAATAAAAATAGAAACTGGTTTCTCAAAAAAATCTTATCGGATTCTTATATGAAGATCGAGAGCGTAAAACTCGAGAAGTCAAAAACTGTATAAAAGGTGTGAGATGTTCTTACTTAGGAAACTTATATATTCCTTAATCTGCTAATCCCAATCCATTGATAAAAGAGCTCTTGTAAACTCCTCTCTAGTGATGATCCACACAATAGATGTGGTAATGACATATCTTCTCATATAGCATGTTCTTTCCTCATATTTATGCACCACCACACCGCAGCAACCAAGGAAGGATCGGTCCCTCTTGCTATCCTCTCACACCAGAGAGGGGGTAGTTAGCTAGAGGAAGAGATAGGGATGAGATTAAAGAACTGGCAGCAATATGGGTCTAACCTATATCTCTTTTAAGCCCCAACTCCTATATATAGAGCCCTTTTTACTTACCATAATGGATCATACCTTAATAGGAACTAGATCTTTATTTAATTATCTTGACTTAATGAATATTGGATCTCCATCCAATAACTATTTTAAGTCATATTGGGTCTCACCTAATGGATCAAATAAAATAGGGACTTATTGGATATCTTATATACAATCCTCTACTTATTGCATTATCCACTATATGTATATGACTCTCTAAGCCTAATACCAAGTTGGTCATGAGTTGTAGCTATTAGAACTCCTCTTGGTTTAGAACTCTTTGAATTATTATCCCTAAAATAATTCACTCAAATTATTGATTATGGATTTACTAGGTCACTACGTCAAAGTCCCTAAACAATACATAGGGATATAATCCATTGGACCTGTCTGTCCTAAGTTACCATATATCTAGAGTCTCACTCTTATCGGATTCTCTCGGAGAACTTCTGTTCTCTCAATTTGAATCTCACACTTATCAGCTTTATTATGATTTGATCAATCCTAATTAGGAATTCCTCTTATGATACCGAGTGTAGATGATCATCTATTGACACTCAATTATCTTCATAAAGTTGGCTATCACTTCCGATGGCTAACTATGTTAGATTTGAAACTTCTAGTCCTATAAATATGGTATTAAAGAATGAAGTACTCAAACAAGACATTCTTGGCATCTCAAGTTTAAAGACCATACAACTTGGACTATGGAATCGTTATCTAATGATGAAGTATCATTAACCATCAAATATTTCATAAGCGGTTCATTCAATGAACTCATTCTCCAATGAGCACCTGCACTATATCTTTAGTATCCCCACATAAGCAACTATGAGACCAGTTATCTCCATCATATGAATGGGTAAATAGTATATCAGTTTGTTCAGCTATATCAATGTCCCTCTTGAGTAACCTATGGCCAAGAATATTTAAGATTTTATATTATATATGAATTTATATTATTATCATAATCTCATCATGATCTAATTCTCATTATACAGGTCTAAGGATATAAGAATATATTCATCATCTAATATAAAGTGAGAAAATATCATAATAATAATAACCAAAAAGATTGTGCAGCATGTCACACACGTCATCACTCATGTGATTAGCTTATACGACACTTATAACTATAGTCTCCACTTAGGTGAGTGAGAGATACCACTATATCCATTATTAAGAGTGCGATATGAGTTATCTCTATTCGCTGTTGGGAGGAATCCATCCCGTGGAGTATGCCTCTATATTCATTATTGAAAGAATACATCATCATGTGTGATACACGTTTTTGTTATCTAATTATTATGTATGGGTTGTATATGTCTAATGCATGATTTTATTTATTATATAAGAAATTATTATTATTTTTTAATTTATAAGTTTTATGATAAATTGATATATTATTATTATTATTAAATTATTAACATTTGTAAATATTTTATGAATATTAAAATTATTTTTATAATTTTTTAAAAGTTCTTACTAACATGTGTGGTTGCTAATATTATTTTATTTTATATTTACTTTCATATGAATCTACTACTTTTTAATAGATCTAAAGCTTGGGTGGAAGAAACATGACCCTACAAGAAAGATGTGATCTTTTTTTTAGTTAATAAAATATTTATTATTATAAAAATAATGATTTAAATTCAAGGATGAAGAAAAAAAGAAAAGAGTATATTTTATAAGTTATGAATAATAAAATAATGATTTATTATATTTTATAAATATAGGATGTGACACCCTAAGGGAATGAAAACCATTGCACAATATAATGATTTTGTACTTAAGAGTTGAATAAAAATGAACTTTTATTGATATGAAGATTTTTTACATTTATGGTCAAAGAGTCTATATATAAAAAAAGACCCTCTGATAGGAGAAAGAAAAAGGAAAAAAAGAGACTAGAAGTCGAGAAGGTTAAGCGATCGACTATGACACTTACTCAACCTTGTTCACCTTATCATTATCCGCCTCAAGAGGAGGCAAGTTGACTCGAAAAGGTTGGATTAAAGGGACCCCGATTGTCATGGCAGCCTCATCCCCCTCAATCTTTGGCCTAGGGTCATTAGTAGGTTTGGACTTAAATGATGGTAGTGTCAACGATGTTGGGCTCAATAACAATTGCTTCAATGGTAGGCTTGGCTACCTCAATGTTTGGGTCCTCGATTTCATTGACTAGCTCTTCCTCTACCTTTTTGCTAGACTAGACTTCACCTTCTTATGCAACTAGGGTAGAATCGCTGTGGTAGTCAATGTCATCTGATTCAATAAAGACCACCTTGTCGTTAGTCAGGTGCTTACTATTGAAGGCCTTAGTGAGTGTGAGGTCGGGGTGGTCATAGAGCATTTGGGATATCATGAGTTAATACCCATAGTGTCAAGTATTGAAGGAGAGTCAGATCTAACCCTTCTCAAAACTCTTCAATGCCTTATACTAGCCTTGTTCTAAAATTATCGTGCTTCCTTCACTCGAAGCCACCTCGTGAGCCCCTTAACTACTTGTTGTAGCTAGGCAATCTCCATGTGGAGGGCCACCATCTCTGCATCCAAGTTCAGCAACATATCATTGAAGCAATGACGGTCGAACCTCACCTCCGTGGATGATTGCTTAGCGATGTCTAGTTAGCTCACCAAATCCATTCAGTAGTGTTGCTTCGCTACCAACTCCCTCTCCAAGTCTATCTTCTAGACTCGGGTCTGTTTGACCTTGTCATCCAGGGAATCCCTCTCTGTAGCTCTCACCCATGAAGTCATCTCTTTCTTTCAATACTTAGGCTAAGGTAGCCAATGAGTCCCTAACTCGATCTGCCAACACCACTATTAGATGATGTCTTTAGTAAAGCAAAAGGGTTAGAAATGTCAGAAGAAAGCCTTTGAGCCAATGAAGTCGGGATGGAACTCACCATGATTAAGGACTTGTGGGCATCGATGATAATGTCCTTAGTAAGGCCCATATAGAGCCTTGGATAATCTTGAGAGGAGAATGTCATGATTTTATAATGCAGCCTCCCAAGGAAGCTCCTAAGCTTACTAACATTTATTGTGGCTAGGTCAATCAGAGGAAAACCCTACCCCCCTAAACCCCCAACACCCCCCCCCCCCTCTCTCCCGGAGGTCAAGTATAGTGCTCGAGTCTCACACGCATTGAATTACAACTAGCATATCAATAGAAGCACAGATAATATGTATAATCTTTAGTTAATAATATGATTTGTGATGTTTATTCTTTATAAATATGATAAATGATACGCTCGTATTTTTGATTATTTAGATTAAAGTATATGAATTTAAAAAATATTATTCTTGGTATCCTAAAAAATATTAGTTGAGCATGCATATGCATTAATATTTACTTTAGGTATAGCTTAATAAACCGAAATGTGCTAGTGGTTTTGAGTATAATATTAAGTTATAATAAGAAGTACACATATAATGACTAGAAGTGATGACTGAATTGAATGAGTTTCAAGACTTGAATGAGTTTAAATCTCATATATATAGAGGATAACAAGCTACTCAGGCATAGATTAAGTAATAAAAAATTAAATAAAGATGCAAATCAAAGAGGAGTGTTATACTAAATGTTGAAATCCATAAGTGAGATTGAAGGATAAGTTTAGACCAAAAATGCCATCTTTATCAAACTAAATTAAACTCAATTGAAGTTGATGCAACCTTATAATTATATTTGTAAAAATAAAAAAAAACTTGAAATGAGGCTTGATGGGATTAAACCTAAGATCTCAAGGCCACTTTTTAAAGAATTTTTTTTAAAGTAAATGACTTTTTAAAGACCATAACCTTATTTTGGCCTCATCCTTTTAACCAACTTGAGAATCCATAACTCCTCATTTTTTTTCATTCAGCTATTCTTTTAGCTTCTCTTAGGAGGTCATGAAATTCTCGTTCTAAGAAAGATTGAGGTAAGAAAAACCTAATTTTTCTCTTGCTATATATAGGGTTTTAGATTTATAGATTATAGACTGATATTTTTAGCTACTTTTAAGTAACCTAGACTTCAAATTTATTTTTTTATTTTTTTAGATATATGTTGTATATTTATATTAACTGAAGGAGTAATTTTTAAGAGTAATATAATGTAAATTATATTATTAAAAATAGAATATTTCATGATATACTTTGATATCATTAATCAAATTATATGATTATAAAATTTTATCTTAAGATTTGGTGTGGTTAAACTCAATTGTCAAGTCACTAACAATGCTTTTTGATATATCATAGCAATTTTCTCTTCTAAGAATGACAAATATTCTAATAGTTTTATACATTATGATATAAAGTTTTTGATAGTCAAAGAGAAATAGTTTAGAAATAACTAATGTCAATTAAGAACGTGAGTTTCACTATGTTAATTGATAATCAATTTATGGAGATCTTATAACCTAAGGTGTTTAAAGAATATGTTATTATGATTGAGCTCATGAGCAACCCATAAAAGATATGATGATGTATATTTGAGTGGATATGATATTTTTATTTATATAATTAAAACTATTTATTTTTATTATTCTATTCACACACACATATATATTATGATTAAATATCATAATATGATTGTCTTAATAAAATAAATTAGAAATATCATTATAGACTATATTAGGAAAAAATAATTGTATTATGGTACATAAAAGAGAGTATCATTTTGATGATATATAACCATTGTTACACGTATTGTTAATCAAACTTAAATAATATAGTATTATTATATTTATCGAACTTACTAGCTTATTTTATAAAATTCGTGATCACATATAAAATATTTTTCAAAATTTTTAGAATCCAACTAGAAAGAAAATTTAAATAAATTTTTATTTTATTTATTATGATTTCGAATTCTTTCGATTAATGAGCTAAATGAGAGAATAAGATATAATATAATTCTAATTAAATTTTGATTAGAGTCAACGGTTAATAGATAAGAGGAATTCTTATAATTATCTATCATAGTCTTTCTACTCTCGTATATAAATAAACATGATCTTCTAGGGACTATATATAAAAAAATATTATCGATCTATTTTTATCTTCTATTAGTCCTTATTTCATCATTTATAATAATACTATAATAGATAGAAAGATAATATATTTAAGAAGAAAGATAATTTGGATAATATAAAAAATATAAATATAAATATAATATTTTATTATTTAATTTTTAATTTTAATATTAAATATATATTATATAAATAATATAATGATAATTTATGTGCATGCCAATATTACCAGTGAGTGTCACTTTGCCATGCTTTCCCCCCTAAAACAAGAATTCCACTTTGCAGTGGAATTGACTCAAACAGTAATATACTGGAGATAGGTCATACTCAACTTGGTTTATTGGTTGTGCCTTTTCCTCGGAGGGATTAAGTATGAGCGAATGCTTCTCTGTCTCCTCGTCTCTTCGTCTTTTTGGAGCCCCTCAAGAACAAGAGAAGCTGGCGGAGAAGACAACCGAAGGGAATCAAATTTGAAAGGCTGTGACGTTTATATGTTTTCTAATCTAATTAAATAAATATATTATTTTAATTATAATCACAGAACGCCGCTTCGTCTCTCTTCGAACTTAAAATGCCATCATCTACTTGACAGATGTATGGACAAAGAAAGGAAGTTTAAGAAATCGGTTACAATTGAAGTTGCAAGAAACGCCGATGGCTGTTATCCGAATCCAACCACATTTAAAACCACTGCTCCTTTTCGTCCTACTTATAAGTAACTATTTAAGCTAAAGGACCACGGACGCACAGCTTAAGCATCGGCTTCTTGTCTCTTCTTTTACTCCTCCGGTAGTGAACGCATTTCGCATTCCCACCGAAACCAACCCATCTCGAAGAAGCGCCGAGTAACCTAAACCTAGATCGTGGTGGTGCGAATCCTCGGGCGGGGGGGAGCCATGGCCGTGGCTGCCGACGTCGTAGCGAGAACCCTGGCGGTGGTCCTGGCGGTGGCTTTGCTGTCGCCCCGGTTGGTCTCGTCCAACTCCGAGGGGGACGCGCTCTACGCGCTGCGGAAGAGCCTCTCGGACCCGGATAACGTGCTGCAGAGCTGGGATCCGACGCTCGTGAACCCGTGTACTTGGTTCCATGTCACCTGCAATCGGGACAGCCGTGTCACTCGCGTGTAGGTGTACTTGAGCCTCTGTTTTCCTTCCTCCCCTCCTACGTTCTCTTTAATTTACTTTTTTTTCCCTGAATTTATGAATTTATGTGGATTTGAGGGGGATTTGTGTATCCGGACTGCATTTGTTAGCAAATTTGGAATTTTTTTTTCTCTCCATGATTTGATGGTCGAGCAGTAGTTTGCTGTTAATTGTTATGATGTAGATTTGGTGAAACTTTTGGGAAAATATGTAAATTGAGAATCTTGTTGGAAGATTGAAGATATTGTGCTTATATATACATATATTTCTTTTTTCATGTTTTAGTTTTCTCCAGTAGTTGAACAACTTTATGGAGTTGGCAAGTAATTATGAAAATCTCATCAACTTTCTGGATCAACAGAAGCTACTATGAATATCTTAATTCGCAGGGTATTTTAGGAAATAGAGATAAAGTTTGAGATGGTTGGTGGGTTTATATAGTTGGTTATTCTTGTCCTTACAGATTTATGGAATCTGTGGTAATGTGAAAAAAATTCAGAAAAAAATCGTGCATTGGCAATCTATGAATGATTTTTTTGTTTCCTTTCCTGGAATAATAAAACTCTATCAATAAGCTATTTTCTGTTGTAGCTTCAGCATTGAATTGATCCAGTTAGTCAGTCACCAACACTTCTGAAGATGGCATGATTAGTACACCTGTAGCCAAGACCCTCAGTAAACTTTCTTTCTCTGATTGAGATCATGGTTTGGAATGTTTGGCTACATTCTCAGGAATATATTTGAAAACAGATATTGCTGGGAAGAACTTCTATGAATAAATTGCATCCTTTACAGTACAAAGTACGAAAGTAGGCATAGTTAGTTCATGTGTAAAATTCCTTATTAGCAAAAAGTTGAAGCATTTAAGCAATTAGTAACATAGAGTGAAATGGGAGGTTGGATGCATCAAGAATGTTGGCTGTGGTGTCATATTCTTTATTTTCTTTTTTTGGAAGCATTTAAGCAATTAATTTGTATTGTTTGGCTGTGGTGTCATTATTCAGTGAAAAGGTTTTGTACAGGCTGCTTGTCACTCACCCCTCTTCGCTTTCTGAATATAATGAAGGTATGAATTGATATTGTTATTGCTAGTGTCCCAAGCTTTAGATTTCAGGAGGAGAAGGTTATTGGTGATAAAAGGGAGTGATGCATTGTCTTGAAAAGTTTCCTGGGAGGGGAGTTTGTGGCATGGAAACTGTCAAAAGATGAGGATGGTTATGGGAAGTGACAAATAAAATTTAAAGAAAATTAATGAGAATTAACAGATAAGGAAAATCATGTGATGTATAAATGAAACTTGACAGAGTAAACAGAGTTAAATCAGTGTTCTTTATATATGTCATCAAGATTCTGGATTCAACATTGTCATGGCAAACACATTGCAATTGAATAGCGTATTGTATCCTTTTATGATTTATTTAGATGTTTAAGAATATGGTTAAGATAGGAACAAAAGGAGATAGTAGACATGGTACTGAGGATCTTTAATAATTCTGATATAAGTGCCCCCATACTGAAATGATAGAACAACATAAATGCAAATTTGGTAGTGAAATCTTATCATGCAGGCAAGTTTCTCTAAATAACTACTTGTTATCCTGTATTGAGTGGTTTTTAAGGCAAGCGTTTGGACAGATGAGATCTTCCTTAGTAAGTAATCTTCCGTGCTTTTAATATACTACGCATGTGATGGCTGTAGAAGGTTAATATCCAGTATCCACTAATTCTTTCTGTATAAATTTGTGTTTCTGTTATTAAAGCACCATTGCAATCAGCCAATGAAGCTTGAAACTGGAATAGATTTGAAAATGTTTAAGATAACTTTGAAAGAATTGTCAAGGAATCTTTCTTAAGATGCTAAGTTTATATAGATAATGTGCCAGCATGCCTTGTTGGAAATGTCAATGTCTCAATAATACTTGTCATTAAGAAGTACTGTAGTAGTCGATTCAACTCATGCTCATAATGTAACTTTGTGATATCTTGCTAATTTGTTATATATGTATCGATGAAATCTAACTTCTGATAAGTTGTGTTATGCTATTCATTTCTCATCTATACTCAAGACCTAGTTATTCGAGAGAGGGAAATCTTTATTATTTGGAAGTAGTTCAGTATTTTTTTTTTTTTTATCTCCACCCAATATTTTAATATAATAAGGCTTAAAAAGTTAACGGTGTTGTTGTTGGCTGGTTTCAGACTTCATCTTTGCGCAAAAATTTTTGGAGAACAACTGTTCTAATTCCATGACATTCCTGTGCGGAGAACATAGTCCAAAAAGTGTAATTTTTCTGTAGCTGTGGTGTACAGCACAAAAAGGAAGCTAGTGATTATTACACAAATTTTCTATGGACAACATCAACTTAATACTACATGAACTTCCACAACTTTTGGTGCTTAAGGAAGCTGACATGTTGCAGTTTGATCAGGGGATCATCTAAAACCAAGTTAATGCTCAAGTTTATGGAAGTTACTGAATTTGACAACACATTAGACACTAAATAAAGGAACAGTAAGCAATAATTTCCAAAAGATGAACAGGAAAAGTTACCAATTTCTAGAATCTCTATGTCAAATCCATTTACCCTATTTATTTCACCTGGGTATATGGCAAGATATTTTTCCTGGATGGTTACAAGGTCTATGATCTATACGTATTCTCCTCTATTTTTGAAAGCATAAGTGTTGGGGTTTATGGTGATGGAATGCAATTGATGTAGTTCACAAATTAGTGGACACTATTTGTTCATTGTGGACATTGAGTTTTTGACCAAGTTTTAAGTAGGACATCTAACACATCTGTCCATGGTTCAAATATTCAACTTTACATATTCTTCCTCATTGCATGTTGTCTTTTTTACTGTTCATCTTATTTGCTTGAAAGTTATCCTTTATCTTGGATCAGTGTGATATTTTTAATTTGCTCTATGATGTTGCTTTTCACAGGGACCTGGGCAATTCAAATTTGTCTGGCCATCTTGTACCCGAACTTGGACATCTTGAACATTTGCAATATCTGTAAGAGTCTTGTCTTTACGTATAATATTCCTGTGCTTGTCTATTATGCCTATTTGCTGTAAACTCATCTTGGAGGTAATGAATGTTATGATATATAGTGTTTTAATTGTCTCTTTGTTAGAGACAATATCTGATGGATAATGATTGACATAGGACAAGATGCATGGGGGTCAAAGAAAGAAAATATTTTTTTAGGATTTGATAGTTGTAGAATAGAAGATTTTAGATAAGATAAAAGAAGGAAGAAAAACTACCAGGCTCGATCTGGCTTAAAAATTAACTTTGAGGGATCAATGTTTTACACTACACATCTCATACATAGACAATGAAATCAGACCATTGAAAAAAGAGAAGTAACCACCCACAATTCATTATATATATTGGTAAAAAGAATTGTTCATTATTCATTGATTGATGTTCTAATTTTAATGTCTTTTTCCATTCTAAGGACCCCAAGTACAAGAATAAAAAAGAAAAATTACAGAAATAAGGAAGAATAAAATAAAAAACTTACCATAAATAAAAATGTATCAATCATTTTAGATTTTCTTCTTCAGGAAAGATATATTTCCTTGTTTGTTTTGATATAATCTTCCTTGTTGATAAAATATTTTATTGATAAACTATCTCTTTGTAAATTCTTCAAACAAAAAGAAACTTCCTTTTTGGGATGAAAATTTTAATCAAATTTAAGATTAAGCTCCCATCTTTTTCCATAGTTCAATGAAACTTATTATTTGTCTCCTTGGGCAATCTTGGCATTCTGGCAACTAATGTTGGTCTGTGAAAAATGTTACAGTTGAAAACTTGATGATAATTGCAAATTACCCACCTAAACTGCTGCAAATTATGAGGCTTAAATATTCGAAGTCATTTGCACCGTAAATTCAATGGAAAGAAGCTAATAGATTAAACTAGTTTTCAAACCACTTAGGCACTCTTGGCATCACAATGTTAAATGTGTAGATGCAATGTTTATATGTTCTGTGTTTAGAATAAAGGATCATAAAGAAAAGATACTTGTATGAGGGAATGACAATGTCTTTTGGAGTAACCGTACCATGCCATGTTGATCAGCACTCTCTTGTGCTAGCTTGCATGGACCAACATGGTTTATAAATTGGCCAAGCCATGTGTTAGCACAAGACACATGGTGCAGCACAACACTGACTTGTGTTGATCAACACAACGATCCTAGTTCGTATTTGGAAATTGACCAAATGATGATTTCAGTATCAAGACGCATTTAAGTCTTGGTTTGAGTCGATTGATCATTAACTCCATGTCACAACTATTTGGGAATGGTTACATGGTTCTTTTCAGTGGTATAGATCCATGTTTATGTAAAATTTGATATAATTTTATGCTAGTTGTAGTTTTATAAAGCAACCCTTTTTTAGGCTTGCGACTGGCACTAAAAAAAAATAAAAACAACTTTTGATAACTATTGAATTTGATAACCAATCTGTTAGTCATGATCCAAATTTACTTGTGGGATAAGGTAACCTTTCTGCTAGTCATATTCTAAATTTTGTTTAGTGATTTTTGTTACCTTTAGGTGTTTATTGAACTATTGACCACCTCCTATAGTGTCATCCATGTTAGCTATTGCTTTTCATTTTTAGTTGTTGTTTAGATGCCCAATTGGAGGTGACTCACTATCTAGTAGATTATGACTAGTCTTCGGCTTTTCTGCTCTATCCTAGATAATGCCAAAACAAAGAAGATCAGTTAGATGCAATAACTATAGTATTTTAGATATCGATCAACTAGTATTTATTGGTTCAACCAAGGTTCACCTTATCAGTCTGTATTGATGTATCGAGGTATATTGACATACAGTATGTCAGTATGTTGTGGCATGTCGATGGTATGTCCAAAATCATCGAAAATAGCATAAAAAAATCTGATAAATAAAAAAAAGTTAGATTAAGGTTTTTAAATTAAAAATAAATATAAATTTAGTATAATTTTAGCAAAAATAATCTAAATTAGGAAAGAATAGTGGCACATCATTTTCAAGCTTTGAGGAGTAGCTTTGTGGTATGTTCTAGACTATCTATTTCTTGATATTGAATTATATATAAAGAAATAATTTGAATTGTTAGATCTTTTTAAATAATTTAAACCTTAAGATTAAAATGAATCTAAGTAATTAATCTATTGATATACTTGGTTCTACCATAAAAAAGAACGATGAGACCCCATGGGCGATGGATTGGGGTCTTTGATCCTATGTGTCTGTATATCAATTTGATATGTTTATCAGATCCAATCTTGAAATTGATCTCACGACATAGTATATTGATACACCGTATGCCATTAGTACATCAATATGGTGATGGTTGTAGTTTGATCATCATGAATCACACATGTCCGAGGCGACTCTTGAGGCAAGTACGACTGTGACATGTATTAGTGCAGAACATGGATAATAATATCAAAACTTTTATTTTCGCCATTGTTTTGCTTCTCCATATCATAAGATCGATTACCATACTATTGCTTGGAGAAGTATGATCGACTATCATTGTATTGCTATTGGCTATAAGATTCTCTATAATATGATGGTTGTGAATACGATGAACTTTGCTCTGTGTCTACATTGTGTAGGCTTTGTCGTATCTGCTTAAAATCATCCACTGCCTTCCTCTTCCTCTTCCTCTTCCTCTTCCCCTTCCCCTTTCGTGTATAAACTTGACTAGTACCTTGTTGAGCTCTATGATTTGAATCTTAGGTGACATGTGTAAAATATTACTTTTCGATCTAAGCACCACCCTCAAATTGCGTAGATGGGACCATCGACCCCTCGACGTTGTTGCCATCATCGGTCGAGGCATTGTTGTCCACATCGCTGCCATGTCCTTGGATTGAGTGGGTTGTTGAATGTGATTGAGAAGGTGTTTCATCACCTGACTCGATTCTTTCTAATGGTGCGATTGATGCTATTGCCTTTTCCTTTGCTTTTGCCTTTGCACGTTAGGTAGACGACTGTGGCAGTTGGGTGTCTCTAGTTTCTCAAGCCGTCTAACTCGATGTTGTTCGGCTTCTGTCAAGTTATGACTGTTAATAGATAAGATTTCCTCAACCGCACGAGGAAATCTCGGTAGACGGTTGAGGAAAATCCTCTCTTCATCCTCTCTTCCTATGTATAAATAAGGCTTTGTCAAGCTACATTGATCAATCAATTATTCTTTTCAATTCATTTCAACATGGTATCAGAGCCCTTGCATTAAGCAAGAGCTTTTTTTTTTTTTTCTCCTTTTCATTTGTCAAATGACAAAGATCGACACCCCCGGCCGCCTCCTCCTCTCGCATGCGGTGGGACATCTCGAGGAGTCTTTCGCTGTCAAATGACGGCGGCGTCGACACACTCGGCCGATTGAAACACTCTGCACCGACTCGATTCTTCGCGCGCCACCGCCGCGTCTCAATCCTCTCAGACACATCGAGGAGTCTTTCCGCCGCCCGGCGGGCGTCAACACACCCCCACGATGATTGAAACACTCCAAAGACCGACTCGATTCTTTGCGCCACCGCCGTCGTCTCAATTTTACGCTCGCTCGACCACACTCTCTCGGTTCGACACCACCCGCCACCGCCATCGTCTCCAATTTTCGCTCGATCGCACTCTCGGTTCGACACCACCGAACCCCTCGCAACACCACCACCTGGCCGCCGCGTCAACTCGCCACCGGCTCCAATCGCTACGCCACCGCCAAACACTCCTCCGATTCCAATCGCTACGCCACCGCCGAACCCTCCCGACTCGATTCTTTGCCGCGCCACCGCTGCCGTCTCTCCATTACCACGCCTCGCCCTTTCATTGCCGCCCCTTTCTTTCGAAGGAGCGAGCGCTTCCACCAACAGGTGAAGGGGCGCAGAGGCGGCCGCCCAACATCTGGAGGATCCGTGGCAGAGAGGCAGTGCGGGGACTCGTAAGACGATCTGTTCACCCTTCAATTGCGATCTCGGCGTTCTTTTCCTCCTCGCCTCTCCTCCGCGGCGAGCGTGACGGTGTAGACGCAAACAGACAAAGACCATCGACCTCCGCCTCGGCGCTCTCTCTGTCGCCAAACTCCAGAACGGTGCGATCCGCACCGGTTGAGTCTTCAACACCTATTTTGCACCAAGCAAATCAGGCGGGGTGATAGCGATTTCCTTCTCCTTACGACCCATCGGGCCGACGCCATCGTATCATCAAATGGCTTCATCATCTACTCGGTCATTGTCCTGCAGGAACAATAGCGATTCAATCTCCAAGCCTCATCACTATCAATGCCGGCACTCATTCCTTTCAAGTTATCCAAAAGCGGAAATTATGCATCCTGGCGTGCCCAATTTTCTAATCTTCTATTTGGATATGACCTTATAGGTTACATCGACGCTCTCTCCATTGTCCATCTGCGGTGCTCAAGCACCCCAGGAGGATCTAGTCCAATACCAAATCCACTCACTGGCGTGGTTACGTCAAGATCGTCTCATCCTCCAAGCCATTCAAGCTTCCGCCGGGTCCGTCGCCCCACTAATATCTTCATGTATGATCGCCGCTAGAAGCATGGTCCAAGTTGCAAACAACATTGGCAAATTGCTCGCGACTCGCATGCTCGGACTCTTATCCAGTCGATGAAAGTGAAACAAGAGGGAAGTACTATTGCTGATTACTTACAAAATATCAAAGTGATCATCGATGACTTAACTTTGATAGGCCATTCCCTCAGTGAAGAAGAAGTCCTCGTTCATACCCTTAATGGCCTAGGGGACGAATACAAAGAATTGGCGATCGCATGATTCGAGCACGTGACTCTCAATATCATTTCAAGAACTTTATGACAAGTTGACCGACTACGAGACATATTTCAAGCGACGACGATCGCTGCCGGACCAACTATCACACTCAAGTCATCATAAATCCAAGAGAAAGAGCAACCAATACAATAAGCGCGTCAATCAAGGTCCGACAAAGCTGCCTCCTGACCTTATGGGTCCCACACCAAATCCCTCTCATCTACATTATCAAGGTGATATCCCCTATAATCATCAGCACTTGCGTCCTGACTTCAACGGCCATCGCCGAATCGTCTGTCAGTTGTGTGATAAGATCGGACACTCCGCGAAAGTCTGTCGCTCTCGACCTCGGCTTCCTGCTCCAACACAGTGGCCTCAAGCCAATCTCACAACTACTCCGATGACTAGTCAACCCAACTGGATTGTGGACTCTGGTGCATCACATCACATCACCTCCGATCTTCAGAACTTGTCTGTCCACAATAACTATGGCGGCGATGAAGATGTCATCATCGGTGATGGTAAAGGACTCCCTATCACTCATACTGGTTCCACAATACTTAATTCATTCACCACAACATTCACACTTGATGATGTTTTGTGTGCACCCCACATCAAAAGAAACCTTATTTCGTCTCTCACCGTAAGCAAAATAATACCTCCATTGAATTTTTCCGACTCCTTTCTTGTCAAGGATTTGAGCACGGGGGCATCCTTAGTCCAAGGCCGTAACAAAGACAACATTTATGAGTGGCCATCCGCTTCAAAACAAACCATCCCACTGTTCACTCCTCGATTCTTGTCGCCCAGGTTGATGTGTGGCATCGACGTCTTGGTCATCCTCGTCTCTTATTCAAAGAAAAGTTACTTTCCCATTATTCAATTCCTACCTCTACTAGCAACATTTTAACTTATTGTGATGCTTGTCGTAGCAATAAAAGTCATAGACTACCTTTGGCACATCTTCTATATCTTGTTCTAAACCTTTTGAAATTATTTATATCGATGTTTGGGGTCCCGCCTCAACCCTTTCTTTGACAAGTTTCGTTTTTATGTTATTTTTGTTGACTATTTCACTAAGTACACATGGTTATATCCCCTCCGTCATAAATCTGAAGTTTCAACTGTCTTTACCAACTTTAGAAAGTTGGTCGAGAATTTCTTTCAGTCTTCCATTAAAACAGTTTATTCGATGGCGGAGGTGAATATCAAGCCCTCGATCTCTGTCTTGCGGCTTGTGGTATACAACACCTCAAGTCACCTCCTCATACTCCCCAATTGGTTGGTTTGGCTGAGCGCAAACATCAACATATAGTTGAAACCGGGCTCACACTTCTACATCAGCCTCGTTGCCATCACCTTTTTGGACAAATGACCTTTCAAACCGCATTTGTCTATCTCATTAATCGTTTGCTCACCCGGTCTTACAATATAAATCCCCATTTGAGAAACTATTTCACAAGTCTCCAAACTTTCATAAACTCAAAGTCTTTGGTTGTTCTATGTTATCCGTGGCTACGCCCTTATGCCTCACATAAGCTTACACCACGATCTAAGCCCTGCATTTTTATTGGATACTCTCTTGAATATAATGCTTTTCATTGCTACTCTGAGCCACAAACCCAAAAAGTCTTTCTGTCACGCCACGTTATTTTTGTGGAGTCTTCTTTTCCTTTTCAAAATCATGAGTACTCTACCATGCAAGCTACTCCGACAAACACACATCACTGGAGCATCTCCTCAACCCCATCACATGAACCTCCCATAACACCATCCAATCCTAACCCTCCTGGGCAAGACACTCCCCCTGCTCAACACCTCCAACCTACCCTTCCAATCCCTCTTCACAAGTTTCACCTATTAATGAACCAATACCCTCAACTACATCATCGTGGAGTGTTGAAGTACAAAGAGACTAGTTCACTTGATCTCGATGACTCACCACCGACTATGCCAACAACTCAACCTACCACGTAGCTCCTAGTCATCATATGATAACACGCTCCAAAAGTGGTATTGTTAAACCACGTCAAGTTCTTGATCTACATGCTACAACAAACTCTTCCTGAAGCCGGTGAACCCACCACAATTAATCAAGCGCAAAAATCTTTACACTGGCGTAAAGCAATGTGTGATGAATATGATACTCTTCTTCATAACTCTACATGGACCTTAGTTCCCTCTTCTCACACACAAAACATCATCGGGTGTAAATGGGTTTTTCAATTAAGCGGAACCAGATGGATCTATTGCTAGATATAAAACACGCCTAGTTGCCAAAGGGTTTCATCAACGACCTGGTGTTGACTTCACAGAGACATTTCAGCCCGGGCTTGTCAAACCAACAACAATACGGCTTATCTTGAGCTTGGCTATCTCAAAAGGTGGCATATACGACAATTGGATGTTAACAATGCCTTTTACAGGGGACTCTATCTCGAAAATGTCTTCATCGGCAAAGAACCCCTGGCTTTGTTCATCCACAATATCCAAGGCATGTCTGCAAACTACAAAAGGCTATTTATGGACTTCGTCAAGCTCCAAGAGCCTGGTATAATGAACTTGGCACATTTTTAACATCAATGGGTTTTCTCAATTCCAAATCTGATAC
Organism: Musa beccarii; assembly: GCA_024322285.1. Lineage (NCBI taxonomy): Eukaryota > Viridiplantae > Streptophyta > Magnoliopsida > Zingiberales > Musaceae > Musa > Musa beccarii. The sequence goes on from CM044402.1 coordinate 35,073,418, forward strand.
ATCGTTATTCCTACGACAACATCATGAAAACACTATATATCTTTTGGTGTATGTAGATGATATTGTTGTCACAGAAATAATCTTTTGGAAATCAGACATTCTTAAAGCAATGGCCATTCGATTCTCTCTCAAAGATCTAGGTACCTTGAGCTACTTTCTAGGAGTGGAAGCTACATTCACCTCTTCAGGTCTTTTTCTATCACAGAGAAAGTATATTCAAGATTTATTATCAAAGACAAATATGCAGGATGCTAAAGAGGTTGCCACTCCCCTCTCTACTAGTGAGTCACTGAAACTTTGTGATGGAAGTCCTGCTACGGACTCTACTCAATACCAAGCAAGTACTTGGCTCCTTACAATACTTGGCTCTCACACGCCCAGACATTTCATTTGCGGTAAATAATAAATTGTCACAATTCATGCATCGACCATCTACAATACATTGGTCTCGTGGTCAAACGAATTTTGCGATATCTTAAGGGGACTCTAAATCATGGCCTCTTTCTCCGCAAACACACCCGCTTCAACTTCATGCTTTTTGCGATGCTTGATTGGGCAGAAATTATGATGATAGAACGCCCACGCCTGGGCATATTATATTTCTTGGAGCTAATTCAATCATTGGAGTTCTAAGAAACAAAAGACAGTTGCCCGATCTACAATCAAGTGAATACCGTGCCATTGCCATGGCTACTACTATGAAATAAATTGGATCACAAATCGCTCAAGGAACTCAACGTCAACTCTACTGTCCTCCTACAATATCTTGTGATAATATTGGAGCTACCTATTTATGTACAACCCAAGATTTCACTCACGCATGAAGCATATTGCCATTGACTTCCACTTCGTACGAGATCAAGTTATCAGACATCAACTACGTGTTTCTCACGTACATACAGCTGATCAACTAGCAGACTCACTTACGAAGTCTCTCGCTCGTAAATTATTTTCATTACATCGGTCCAAGATCGGTCCTCCTTGACAGGAGCATGATCTTGCGGGGGCATGTTAATAGATAAGATTTCCTCAACCGCACGAGGAAATCTCGGTAGACGGTTGAGGAAAATCCTCTCTTCATCCTCTCTTCCTATGTATAAATAAGGCTTTGTCAAGCTACATTGATCAATCAATTATTCTTTTCAATTCATTTCAACAATGACCGAGGGGGATCTTCCTCCTGTTGGGGATGTGTTTCCTCTTCTTCTATTGCCTCGATGAGAAAACGCGAAGGACGTTGAGGATCTCCCACCTCATCAAGTAGAGGGTCCTCTTGGTTCTCCATTGCTTCGACCCACTCTAACATCGGCTCTGAATCTTCGTTGTAGAACTGGAGGTCGATCGGATTAATCTTTGTTTTCTCTGGCTCCTTTGCTTTTGCCTTTGCACGTTGGGTAGACAATTATGACAGTTGGGTGTCTCTAGTTTCTTAAACCGTCTAACTCGATGTTGTTCGGCTTCTGTCAAGTTATGACCGAGGGGGATCTTCCTCCTGTTGGGGTTGTGTTTTCTCTTCTTCTATTGCCTCGATGAGAAAACGCGAAGGACGTTGAGGATCTCCCGCCTCATCAAGTAGAGGATCCTCTTGGTTCTCCATTGCTTCGACCCACTCTAACATCGGCTTTGAATCTTCGTTGTAGAACTGGAGGTCGATCGGATTAATATTTGTTTTCTTTGGCTCCTTATCCAATCCGACACACCGTTACTTTAGCCGCATGTTATAATGGACATATATCAGTTTCTCCAACCGTCTATACGATAGTCTGTTGTGGACCTTCGTGTGAATCAGTACGAATGTTGACCAATTACGTTCGCAACTACTATATGTTATCATTTGCCAAAGTACATAGATGACAACCTTCCTTAAATTTGGTACATCACTGCAAAAAAGATATAAATAGGATTTTATTAGCATAATAAATAATTAATATCATATTAGTTTATAATTAACACCTGTGTAACTTTTCCTCACCATGATTCATATTGTAACGACACGATACAGTTACAATATCGGAAAATGAACCAATTGTTTTCCAGAATAATCGACCCTTCATAATAGCATCAGTTGCATCGACAATGTTTAATAAGAGTCGATATATAACATTTTTTAGTGTCGACGATAAATTTGATTGCGTTTCAAGATTATATTGAAATTGAATGGTCGGATTTAGATAAAATGCTATAAGACAAATAATTTTGTTAGTAAAAATTTTTAAATATTAAAACTTATGAATTAATTTATATAGAATATGAATTTACTTACATTATGGATATCTTGATCCATATGAACTTTAGTCCTCCGATCGATAATCTGTAGATATTACTTGACCTTAAAATCATCTTTAAATGCTTTTTTAATCTCCTCTATTGTTGTAATCAATATATATCTAAGATAAGACATTTGGGGATGCTTGTTCATATCGACCTTACGGAGGATAACGTAAAATGGTTCTACTCCTATTATGATTTCATTCACGGTATCCCAAAATCCAGAAGAAAGAATAATCTTTTCCATCTTTTTTTCATCGCTCGATCTCGAATACCTATAATCGAATAATTCTTGTGAGGTGACCATTGCCTTGAGGCCCTATATCTTTTGTTGTATTAACTTTAAGGCAGTGAAATTTGTAGCAAATTGAGTGACTCTAGGTTTGAGTATCTCACCATTTATATACTTTTGCATTGAAGAGTGGATCGAATGATGATTATATATAAACTTTGTGATCGATTGTGCTCGAGTTACACACTTGCTGACTGATGGCAGCTCGCCAATATCCTTCAACATTAGATCCATGCAATGAGCTACACATGGAGTCCAAAATAATATTTTTCTTTTTTTCATTAATTGTAAATTGATCTTTTTGAAATTGGCTTGTTGGTGACTATATGGATAATGTACCGTGGTCCGTTCTCTACTATGGTGTCCATTAAGTTTTTATCTTGAATTTTGTTGAAAGCATAGTCGACTTATGAAAACCCACCCATCTGTTGTAATAAACAAGAAAATTGATGATATTCATTCTTGTTGGCCATATTCAATTGTCACACATAAGTGTAACCCCATATTTGTCCCATTGCCTCTTGAAGGATTTGATCCAATCCTTCAGTTTTGTCACCTCCTTATCTAAATATACGTCATGGATCTCCTTTGGTTTTGTAGGTTGGATCCCGCCAAACTATTGAATTGAGGGGATCATGCTATGATAATATGTACCTTAAGTTGTGTTTGTTGAAATCTTGTAGAAGTTGAACCATTTTGTTATTGCCCTTCCCATATCTTGCTTCTTTTCTTTTGTATATGCATCGTTAATCCATGTTTGTGAATCAATATTAATAATATCTGGTGTTGACCTCTTTCCAAGTCCTCTCATAAAATCATGGATTCCATTCTATCTCATGCTACCAATTTGGCTTAATTGAGGAGGGGCAGTTGGTTGCCTCATGCCAGCTGACCTCTACATTCCTTGTGGCGGTGGTCGTACGCTCCCGTTATGAGCCAGGTCGTCGATGCCTCATTGCTTCCTCGTATATGTACTGATGCTCTAGTGATGTACGAATACCAGCTCTAAGATCCTGCATAGCCCAATAGGATTCTTTCTAAGCTTTTGTCTTTTTTTTCATTGTATCTTCCTTTGTTTGTTGTAACTTGTTTTGAAATGATTTACGGATCTCTGTAAGAACCTTCTTGCATTTTGCAACATCGGGATACCTGCCAGTCGAATGTATCTTCACCTGAGTGATTCCTCCACCCTTGTTGATGTATGTAGTCACAATAAATACATTGTCAATGATGATGGTTCCTATCTATCTTTCGGGCATGATCTCAAGCGTCAATATGTGCTTGTTCCTTTGGTGCTATGTTCCTACCAAAATTAAATCAAATAAGTAAGCTACTATGAATCCTAATTTAAAAGAACAAGATGCGATTATATGTTATGAACCTTACTTTGTCACTATAAACATGTCAATCAATCTATTCGGCATTAAATATATAGAATTGACTCAATATCATTAAATTTATCATTAAATATACTAGTTACAGTAATAAAAAAACTTAATTAAACTCTAATTAGTTTTATTTTACGACTATAAATGTGTCAAACACCCTAAGATGCATTAAATACATAATTTTGACCCAATATAGGTCAAATTACGATGAAATTATCATTAAATACACTAATCACTCCATTAACATAGTTAATTATCCCCTAATTATTCCTCTTTTATCACTATAAACAAATCAAACACTTTAGTAGGCATTAAAGACATTTACTTGATCCAATATGGGTTAAATTTTGATTTCATCATAATTAAATACACTACTCATCGCATTAACATAGTTAATTAATCCCTAATTAGTCTTTTTTCATCATGGTAAATATGTCAAACGCCTTAATAGGTATTAAAGATATTGAATTGGCTCAATATTGATCTAATTTTAATTAAATCATCATGAAAACCACTAATCACAGTATTAAAAAATTTAATTAAAACCTAATTAAACCTATTATACCATCACAAACATATAAATCATCTTAATATACATGAAATACAAAGATTTGATCTATTTAGTATCTAATTTTAAAAAAAATCAGCATTAAGCATGCTAATTACAACATTAAAGGTCTTAATTACTCCCTAATTAACACTATTCTACTATCAAAAACATATCAAACAACATAATAGATATTAAGTCATTAAATAGGCTTAATTATCTCATAAATCAATAAAAATTTAGAAAGAGAATACATACCTCTTGATCAGAGTATTCTTCCTTTTAATCCTCTTAAATTAGCCTTCTAAATTTGATCCAATTCATAAATCATAATTTTGTTGAGTTTAGGAGAGTGAAAATGTGAGAATGAGAGAGAGATACAAGTGAAAAAGAGTTTGAGAGAGTGAAATGAGTTGAAAGAGGAGGGGAGGAAAGGGTTTAAACCCTTTCTTGTGGTTCAAATGGTCAAATTGATCATTTGACGTTGGGCAATCTTAGCCCTTGATCGCTAACGATCGAAATTTGATCGTTATCAACTAGTACAGGTCGGTAATGGTTGGATTTCGATTGTTACCGATCAGGGTCTAAGATTGACCTATTTCATATAACATCCGACGATACTTGAGTTGCTACTCCTTGTGCTATTTATACTCACTTCCGTCTGTTATGATCGGACCATTCAATGTAGTGGCATCTAACTTTAAGCCACCCCGCTTGTATTGAATTCTTTATCGTCATCATGTCACTATGGTACATCTTTTCCAAGGCTAGAGGTATGATTATACAAAAGGATTTTCTCTAAAGATGAAAGGGGATTTCTGGATGGCTCTCTTTGTTCTCTCTTTAAGATTTTGCATATTGGTCATACACAAACTTGATCATCATAGGGGACCTGTTGGAGTTTGACTCCCTGTTGCCCATTGCCTTGCAATGGTCAACTTGACCTGTCTCAGCTCATCCATGAAAGTTGGTCATTGGACATCAACATGTTGGAGGTTAGCCAATTAAAGGTCAATTCAGAGGTTTTGTTCGTGAAGGTTGTCATCAGAGGTAGGCTAGAGTCGTTGGAGGTCGGCCTATTAGGGTTTAACACCTTAGAGATTAGAGGCCAATCTTTGGGGGTTGGCACCATGGAGGCTGGCTTATCAGAGATCAGAATTGGAGGTCCTGGCATCACTGGAAAAAATTGTTCAATATTTAAAATTCAAGAGCATGGCCTAGGTTGGCTCCTATCACCTATTTCTGAGGACAACTAGAAATAATTTTATAATTAGGCACTAATAGAAGGGTGTTTTGCTAACTTCGTATGCCAATAACATGTGATGGCTGAGCCGTTAATTGACAACGTCAATTTACAGTTGTTGAGTCAAAGAAACCTGCAAGGCCTTGATACTGGTTCGTATTATGAGGGCATTGCCCGCTATGCTGACTAGGCTGGAGGGCCACAACCTCCAGACACCAATATGATCATCTGGGTCACCCTAAGACTCTGAAGATTGGCTTTCTTGGGGATAACTCCCAAGAGATGAGATATTAAAACGAATACTTTCAACTTGTTCGGAGGAGATTAACTTAGATCTAAGGAGTGAGAGTCTGATATTCTTGGACGCAAGTTAATTCAGCCCTAAGGTGTGAGACTCCAAACACTTTAGAGGCAAGACTTGGGAGGTGGGCTCATTGATGGTAGAAACCTTGAGGTTGTTAATGTAGTTGGCCTATTAGAGGTCGGAATTGGAAGTCATGACATCACTCAAATATCTGTTTTCAAACTCAAAAGTTGTAAAATATGACCCATGTCGGCTCCTATAAGAATGACAATTTTTTTGTTCTAGCCATTCAAGCTGCATCCTATTTCAAAGAGGAGAATGCATAAAATGCAGAAGATCTGTAAGTGTAGAATGGTAAATTTAGAGGTTAAAGTGCAACTTTAATATTTTGACCATGAAAGAACCAATTTATATATGCACAGAATTCCATTTCCCAAGAAATTTTGTTAGAAACTGAAGGTAAATTCTTAGATTCCTTGACATTTTTGAAGATATTTTATTTTGGAACTAGCATTTTCATCATGAGCTGAGAAATGCTTCTTCCGATCAATCATTATTGTAAGACTTGTAGATCTGGTTCACCGATTGAATGATATTGAGAAGGTCAAAGCACTTGATTAAGAGTCCAAATTGCTGGAGAGGAGATACTTAAGCAGATTATAGTTGGGAAGCTTTTCTTGGTGATATGTGGCTTGTCTATTTTGAGGATTCTAATCAGGCTAAGAACAAGGATCTATAGCGTGTACCAACCATGCTGGTGCCATTGTACTTTTCTTGGACTAGGAAATAGCTAACCGGATAAATGTAATGGCATGAGGCAGGCACCCATGCTGTGTTCTGTTAATGTACCATCTCCAAATATATCATACAACATGAGAATAATATTTTTTTCAGCATCATCTGAACTTGATTGGAACGTGGTGGGATCGAGTGGAAAAGGTTGGATTTGTTGGTGACCTGAGATTGGTCTGGTTGGCCACTCTTGACAAATTTGGGCATCCCACCAATTGCAGTAAAAATTCTGTTCAAACTAGGAGTTCAATTCGAGAATATTTTTTTAAACAGTCCAGCTTGATTCTGGCTTTTTGTGGCATGTCCAATCCTACTTTGACCTCCAAAACAATCACTTCTTATGAACAATTTATCTTCTAACTTATGGATTATGTTTATACCTAAAGAGAAGCAAGCTATTTTACAGCTGCAGACTATCGATTGGGAATCCAGAAAGATTGCCTGCTTGATCTGTACATTAGTTGTGACAATTTATCATCTGCTGTTTAGTTGCTTATACAGGTCTCACGATCATGAATTTGTTCATTCTACGCTTTTCGTTATGAAATTTCAGTGATATTTTAATAATATTTGTCAATCTTACTGCTCTTCATTTTGTGTTCCTTTATCATTAAATAAAATATTTCTTGATTTCAATCATGGGTTTGATGATTTTTTTTTCTTCATATAGGGAACTTTACAAAAACAATATTCAAGGGACAATTCCAGCAGAGTTTGGTAATCTGAAGAGTCTCATCAGCCTGGACTTGTATAATAACAACATCTCAGGGGTTATCCCGCCTACATTAGGGAAGCTGAAGTCTCTTGTATTCTTGTAAGTTATGCAAACTTCAAGCCTTTTATTTAAATTGTGTGAGCAATGGTAAGTCGGTTTGTTAAATTTGTTTTTTGGTATCGTTTATGACGTTCTATTATGTAGAGGTTTTTGCTAGGTTTTATGTTTGTGAAGTTAAGCTTTATGTTGGTTATATATGACACTAAAGTTCTGGCAATCGAGGCAGGGAGAGTATCTAGTACACTAGGCTTATATGGTAGAACTTAGAACTTCATATCTTTCTGCATTAATTTGAAGTCATTTCCATCGTATTGGCATATCCTACTAATCTAAAGTAATTCATATATGTTTGTTTTTATAGACGGCTCAACGATAACCATTTGACCGGTCAAATTCCAAGGGAACTCGTTAAAACTTCCAGTCTCAAAGTCGTGTAAGTGCTTCAATTTGGTTGGTGGCATGCATTATGTTAGCTAATAACATTCTTTTTTTTGCCTTTTACTTACAGAGATGTATCAAACAACGATCTCTGCGGAACAATTCCGACCACTGGACCATTTGAACACATCCCATTAAACAAGTACTTTTCGCACTCACATATTTCCTTCTGTTTGTGCTAGATTTATTTAATCTGCTTTTCTATTGTCTCTGATTCTTTATTAGATGCATGTTGGTTGTTGAAAACCAACAATCATTGCTTTGCTACTTCCTTTTCTCGGTTGGTAGAACTTTGTATTGGTGTCATTAAAATTGAAAACTGCATCAGAATTGAGTCTTCAAATATGCAGTTCATGTATAGAGACTCTTAATGGGTCTTCAAATATGAATCTAAACACCGAAACTTAAAAAAGTAAGAGCTTATTTATCTTAGTTTACTATAGCATGCATGATGTTATGGAACTAGTTTAGTTAGATTAATTTCTTGTGGTCAGTACTGTTCCACATTCTCCCTCCATCCTTCTTCGCCAAAAGCAGCTACTTCTACTTGAAACCAACCTCACCAAGACTGACCCAATGGACAACTCAGTTTCTTTTTGCTCTGATGATGCAGTAGATTTCTTACTCTTCCAGCTGCTTGTAAGTCTCTCTCTCTCTCTCTCTCTCTCTCTCATGTGCAGCTTTGAGAACAATCCACGCTTAGAAGGTCCGGAGTTGCAGGGGCTTGCAATCTACGACACGAACTGCTGAAAGGTCTCGTATTCTGGACTTGCCTTGTAGTATGATGCTGTAATTTATCTTGTCTGTGACCGCACTTGGAAACAGAGTTGTCAGTATGCTTATGTAGATAGGTGTATTAAGGATGTCTCAATTTGAGATCGATTAAATAAATCTTTTGTTGTTATTAAGATGTGTAAAAAGTTATCTTTTTTATTTTAAAAGATTATCTCTCATTCTATCTTTTATCCTTAATTGTTTATAGATAAAAATATGCTTTTATTTTTCTAATAATTTTATGTTTTATTTTAATGTTATTATCTGAGCAACACAAAGTTGGTTGTTAAGTAACTAACACTTTTAAATCTATAAAGAATTATTGGTTTAACAATCATCTTATAAAGTTATTTATTTTGAACTTAAATTAGTTAATGTTAATTGTAATTAATCATGATTAACTTAATTTTTTTTATGGATGATTCTTATTGGAGTGATGTATACAAAGAATTTTAATATTATAAGTATAAGTTATGTGTACATAATCTGTGACAATTTAATTAAAATGCTTATTTTAATTGCTTCCACACCGTGGGGGGCCCATAGTGGGCTCCACCGAGTCAAAGCAAGGATTGACCTTTTTCATTTTCTCGTTCCTGCTCGTGTGCTTGTAAGTGACGCGTGGCATCATGGAATACGAACAAATGTTATCTTTAAGAAGTAGAGAAAGCTCTGTAAAAATAAATAGAAAAGGAGTAATAATGGAGAAAAAAAATCTACTAACTAATCCTTCAATTTGTACTAGAATTTGTAAGTAATATTTATTGTTGTGGGAAAAGAGGATCAATTATTGTTTTGGGCCTCTCTCTCTCTCTCCTCTTCGTGACGACGACGACGACGAAGTCACCGCCGTGTCTTCTTGGCCGTCTCAAGCTCGCATTGGCTGCTGTCACCTCCGACCACTGGAGTCGTGAGAAGGACGTGATGTGAGGCGACATGGATCCGTCGACATAGATTCGTGAGAAAGACGAATGTGTTTGTGGTGGATTTGGGGCACACCAAAGGAGGCGCAAGAGATATATGTATCCTTGTTGTGGGCCATGACGCCCAAATAAGGCTTGCGTTCTTGGAGGTGGAAGGCGGTGGCGGCGGCCATGGCGACTACCACGACGAGCCCCTTGATGCAGAAGGTGTACCACGAGAACTGCCCCGGCTGCAAGCAGGAACAGATGCAGAGGGAGTTCTTCTGCATCTGTGTCCTCACACTCTGCTACGGTAAGTGAAACCCTGCGCCAGATCGATTAGCTAGCAATTTTAATGCTGCTGTTTCTTTCTACGAGTTTATAATTCATCGAAACCTACTTGTGCTATCCTTTTAGTTTCTTCATCTCTTCTGGTTCTTGCTTCCAAGTGTGATTTAATCGATCTAGAAAAAAAAAAGGGTATCTCTTTCTCTCTTTTTTTTCCTCTTATGCTTTGCAGAGTTTTTTTTTTTCTGTTTGTAGGTCATGAGAAAACCTATTACTTGGAACAAAGAAAATTAATCCTTTTGAGATGAATTTAGTAGAGATTTTGTGGTAAAAAAAGTAAAAAAAAAAGGAAAGATGAAGTCCATCCGCTTGTAGCTTGAATCCAACTATAGCTAGGTTGCAGTGAGGTACTGTAGCTCTGTCTCCTCTTGAGTTCAGTATCATCCACCTCTCGATGGTTGGTGTTCTATCAAGCATGACTTCCTTATAAACACTCACATATAAATTTTGAAGAATTTATATCTTTTTTGTTTTCTTTTTAGAAATTCTAAAGAGTAATCTTCTATAGATATCCTAGAGAGAAACTAAGGAGCATCAAGAGTATTCCTCATATCTTATTATTCTCTCATCAAAACAATGAGATATTTATAGAAGAACCAAATCCTAATTATTAAGATTTTTTTTCTTCATAATTTTTTTTTATTAGAATTTCTTATTCTGTTGGATACTTGCTTTATAAATTCTAAAATTTTATTCTCTTTTAAGTTAGTCTGCAAGTTTTTCTTGGATTTATGTTATTTCTAAGTTGCACTTGGGTTCTGTGCTTGTCACATTCTTCTATCAAATGATCTCTTTTTTTTCATTTTTCATTTATTTATCAATTTTTTCAAGTATGCATTTGTGAATAAATGCCCAACATGTTGAGATCACAGCATACCTGATCTATGCATATAAGACACTTTACACTGGTTCATTTTAATCCTGATTTGATAGGATACATATATAAATCATGCTTCTGAGTCACATTTTCTTCAACCAGGCAGCCACCTGAGCCTATCTATCATATCTTTTTTTTTTGGATTTTTCAGTTACTTTTTGCATCGCTTTGTTGAGTTGATGGTTCAATTCAGCCCATATGAGCTTTAGTAACCCACAGTCTGCTCTTCTTTTAATCTAAACCTTAACACTAATTAGGGGGCTAATGGTGGTTACGAAAATTAGAGAAAAAATCATAGCAAAAGGGTAGAAATTTTGCAGCAACAAAGGGGATTCAAAGAGAGAAGAAAAAAGTAGAAAAAAAAGAAAAAAAAAAGAGAAGAAGATAAATAACACAGAAATTATTCTCGTTCATCCAAACAGTTTTCTCATCTCAAGTTAGATCAGATCAACAGTAAATTTTTACTGTGATTGAATTGAGAAGGTTTTGAATATTATGCACAGTGACGTGATCCTTGTATCCTAGTTACTCTCTTGTGATTGTTGTTTAGGTTTTGGGTAATAAACTCTGAGAATTGTATATTCATTATTTCTATAGTGAATTTTTTTCGATTTACTTTGTGGTTTTTATCCTTTACGTTGAAGAGGTTTTTCGCGTAAACCTTGGTGTTCTATTTGATTGTGATTTTCGTTTAATCTTGCTGTATGTTACGGTCTGCTAATATTTGTTCATATACAAAAAAATTTTCTTTTGTTATCTTTTTTTTTTTTTCAAAGGTTTTGCTTTCTGATTTAATTGCTGTCCATGGAAATATCCCACAATATATTACTTGTATAATATGTCTGAGGGGAATTGTCAACTATACATTTCAGATTTCTGTACCTTCTTTGCAAGGAACTGCTGATATCCTCCTGTTTTGACTGGACTTCAAGGTACATTGCTCAGGAACCATCTTTGAGCTTCATCCCTTTTTTAGATCACTATTATTTGATTTGAAACCAAGAAATTTTTTAGCAGCTGAATACCTATTCCTGCAAGAAACTCTAATGAATGGATCGATGCATTTTTTTTTAAAATTTTTTAACTGGATTAGTTGCAGTGGTGGTGGTATCAGTTCATTGCAAATATGTTATTTATTGGCTTTTCTTTCGTTGCAAAATTATGGACGGTTCAGATGACGAGTCAGAGATGCGTCAACGTAACGCTCGTCCCTCCCGGTCAACGATAAATTTACGAATTTGCCCTTCTCTAAGATCAGCCGCTCGATCAGAATCTGACGGTGATGAGCGTACGGGTGAATCCGTCGTTAATTCCGTTTCGCGTACTTCACGAAACGTGGAGCGACGAGACGGGGACGTTAACGCGCGTTTCTGTAGTCTACTCGTTCGCCGGTCACCCTCTCGGGTACCGTCGTCTGTGATGGAAGGCTGGAGTGGGACCCATCGTCCTCTCCGGCAACAGAATGGGGTACATTTGAGTTGGTGTGTCCGAAACGTCCCACCGTGAGGAGGAGGAGGAGGAGGTCGTGGAATCGATCTCTGTGGGGTGCGAAGTCGAGGGCATAAAACGCTCCCCTCCTCTGCTTCGCCCACATCTTGTTCCCCCCCCATTTGTTCCCGGATCTCTTCTCTTGCGAGTTCGATCCATCTGCGGAGGCGGCATGGCCGAGCAGCTCACCGACGACCAGATCTCAGAGTTCAAGGAGGCCTTCAGCTTGTTCGACAAGGACGGCGATGGTCAAACCCTCTCGATCCCATTATGCTCGCCTTTGTCCTCTTTTTTTCTTATTTGTTACGCCTGTGCGAGATGTTGTTCTTTCCTGGTTTTTCTATTCGCCTTTTGGTGTATGATCATGTGAATTGGGCGTGTTGGTACCCGAGGGTTAAGAAGCCTAAAAATCTCTTCTCGCTTTCCTTGTGAGGTTAAATTGCATGATAAATTTCGATGCTCTAGCTATTCTTCACATGGAAAGCCGATTAACATTGTCAAGATACATGCGCTCCTCTCTGTGTGAATAGTTTTTCTTCTCTCTTTTTTTATTGGAGATATTTTAAGATTATTCACAATCTTTCCTCTTTGGATGTGAACGGTTTTGACTAGATCTATAGCCTTCTTCTTTCTACAATACCAAAAGATCGCTATTTGTTTCTACTAATTCGACCCTACTGCTGATTTGGTGAAATCTGACATGTTCTGGGTGAAAAATCTGTCTGGCGATTCTTATATCTCTTGAGAAAAACTTATACCTGGATGCATGGTTTTCAGGACCATGTAGATAATCCTTTTGCAGCCAGAATAAAAATTACTTTTGAGGTGAATTCATCTACATGGAGTCTCATTTTTGGTGTCCCATGTGTTAGAATATTGATGTTAGCAAATCTTTTCTCTCCTCTCCAGTACTGCTAATGGTCATGTGTCATGTAGCGAGCATCATGATTTCCATCTCCACACATCTGGCCATCTGTTTGCTCTATAACTTTTAATTTTTCTTCAGCTATATTATCTTTCCTTTTACCGATCCTCATTTCTGAAAGACGTGGAGTTCAAAGTATTCATCATATCCACGAACATATAAAGAAAATGTGTCTTATGCCCGCTGTTTGCTATTTTTTTTGCACTTTGAGCAAAGGATGGTTGAAAATGAATATTCCTTCTCATAAATAAAAAGAAACATTTGCAATGTTTTCATTTCTGGATTATTTGGCTGTTCCTAAAGTTTTTTTTTAAGATGCATATTACCTGCATAATTTGAGCGGATTCATGTTTTGGTATCTTTTTAGTACACCATCATTCCTCGCTAATGCACAAATGCAAACTGGACTGTTTCCAAGTGGCCACAGTATTGCTCCATAATAGTTGGATTCAAGATTGATGATATTACTATTCTTTATTATCAGAGATCAGGTGGGCAAAGCTACCTACTCTTGAGTTTTATTAGCTGTTACTACAGTATCAACATAACATCAACCCAAACATCCTTTTTTGTGTCTTGTTGTTTCCAATAAATGTTCCCTTGAAACTATTTGATGCGCTATTACTTTGCTATGATGAGTCGTTGATAGTTTCTTAACTATTCCTGTGGGCCTGTCCCAATAATCTTTGTTAAAAGAGAGTTAAGTGAATGAGTCAGACTACAAAGGTTGTTTGTTTGTTTGTTTGTTTCATTTACATATTAAATTAGTCAATAAGATAATTCAGAGTTTTAAATAAGAAATAACCATAATTCTGGAGGCAAATTCATCCTTACCATGAAGTTTGCCTCCAATTACATAAAAGATTTAGCTCAGCCTTATTAAGTTGTTTATTTCAGCTAGATGCTTTTACCTTTCCATTTTTTATCTGAAACAACATGGTAGATATCACCAGCCATCTTGCCATCTGGCATATTCTTCAGAAATTATCTAATTAATGGAGGAACCAAATGTTTTGACGTACTTGGTAAACTGTGGTTGTTGGCTACTTTCTGAAGTAGTTGATGCCCTGATGGAACCTAGCTGGTCTCAACCTAGCATTTTATTTAAAATTGTAAAATGGATGTTTCTTTTTTGCTTCTAAAATGTAATTCAGTAGCTAAGATATAGGTAACATTATGAGTGTGGTTGATCATTGGAAGAGCCTCAGCATCGTGATGCAAGAACTCTTCAAATGCTTAATCAGATGACTCAAGCATAGGCTTTGCTGGAATTCCTTGGTTTTTTTGGGTGTGAACCATTTTTAGGTCTGTTGATGATTATTGATTTTGTTAACAAAGTCAAAGCAAGGCCAGCACAACATGATATTGGCAGATTGTTGATACTATTGTCCATTTGTGTCATACTGATCTCACATTCTACATGATCATGGAGATGCGTGTTTTCTTACTTGCATTTGTACATATGCAAGTTGATGGAGAAGTGCAGTGCATTTATTGATTCTTATCAAGAGTGTCCTAGAGAAAAAGAACAGAGTTTCAGATGAAATTTTAGGTAGATTATCAATGAAATGGTTCGAATTGTTTAATGTGCGTATATGGAAGGTACATAAAGAGGTTAGCAACTGATTATATCGTTTGCTATATTTAAGTTGTATGGAATACTTAAAGACGTTAACAATTGATTTGCTCATGTGTTGTTACTTCTGAACACCAAGAACTCTTTTGGGAGCCAAGGGAGATAAATTCTTGGGTGGTTTGATATGCAATGCTCCAATAGTAGTTGATGATGGGTTGTATTAGCATATAAGACTGAATTGGTTTAGTTTGGTACTAATAATCTGGTCATGTCTTTTGGGTTATGCAGTTCTAAGACTCATTATTATTCATATGTATTAGGTCAGCATGTCCATCTGGCCACATGATGTCTGATAAATGTGCTTTTTTCTTATATTCAGCATTGTGGAAATGTGGGGAGAATTAGAGGCAATAATCTCAGTGTGATACATGACAAATTTTTGTCTCAAATTTCTTGTGTATAGATTTGCATATATATAGTTTTTAACTTGTTTTCCTATCTTCACTTTTTGAATTTCTCCAGGTAATTTCCAAGATGGAGATATGGAATATCTATCAAACTCAATGATTGTTTATTTCTTTGATTATAGTGTATCTTCACTCATATTTAGATCAATGAAATTGTCACTGAGTACAGGTGATTATGTTCAGTGATGACAACTAGTTTTGTAAATGTTACAACTTGTTAGGACGGTGCCTCCTATCAAACAACAACTTTTCTAGGCAGATTGCAAAGTGAACATTGCATGCATCCAAGTTTTTTGCTTTTCATCTTGTTGCCCTAGTAACTGTCTATTGGGATAGTGACTTCTATTTAGATACTAAATGTTTTTTGTGTTGTGTAGCATAGATAAATCATGTATTTAACTACATATGTTAGTTATATGTTGTGTCTATGAAGAAAAGTTCTTTGGATTTATAGCAATTGTTTTGTTTGATAGAGATAATAATGGCTATAAGATTGCTTCTCTAGTGCTGTTATCAGGACCTTCTTAATTATCTACTTGACAGAATCATTCAGACACTATATATGCTTCATTTCAAGCTTGTGAGCTAAACCTCAATAGTTCTGTTAAGTGGAAAACATGAGATTCTATTTCTCCTAGTGGTAGCAGCAGTTATCTGCTGTTAATACGATCGAACATATGAAAGCCATAGGGGCTTGATCGTTTTGATGACTGATGTCTATCTAGCCTACCTTATTAGCTAACTACAGTTGTTAAGGGTTCCCTATTGTTTTCCTAAGCATGATCAGAATAATTCTAGAGCTGCGTAACACAAAAGCCATGACCAGATTATGGTCTTGGGCTCAAATTCCGCCTTTACCACTTACACCGGGGGAAAAAAAAATCTAGTTTAAGAAAATGACCTGTAGTTTTGGATGGAATTCAGTCGCAAATTTGAATAGATTTGTTCGTAAGCTAAGAAGAAAAAGTCTTTGAAATCAGATTTACTTGTCAATTTTTAAATATGAAGAATAAAATTTCAAGTTATGTATGTTATATATTTTTTTGAATCGTATTTTTTTCTCTGTGGAATTCCGACAGGCTGTATCACAACTAAGGAGCTTGGAACCGTGATGCGTTCGTTGGGTCAGAACCCTACCGAAGCAGAACTACAAGACATGATAAACGAGGTTGATGCTGATGGCAATGGTACGATCGACTTTCCCGAGTTCCTAAACTTGATGGCTCGCAAGATGAAGGATACAGATTCGGAGGAGGAGCTGAAGGAGGCCTTCCGAGTGTTCGACAAGGATCAGAACGGCTTCATCTCCGCCGCTGAACTCCGTCACGTCATGACCAACCTCGGCGAGAAGCTTACCGACGAGGAAGTCGATGAAATGATCCGTGAGGCCGATGTCGATGGTGATGGTCAAATCAACTACGAGGAGTTTGTGAAAGTGATGATGGCAAAGTGATTCCTCACGGTAAGATAGAAGTCGCTGTGAGTTGTAAAATGTCATTTTATTTTCCAGCTGGTAGTTATATCCGATTAGCCGTAGTTGGAAAATTAGAACTGGGTGTCCTTCGTCGGCAATTGTTTCATTAAACTGGACTTTGTTGTTGCTTCATCGACTTTTAAGGTGTTTGCGTTTGATTTCCGATGGAACTATTTCATATAAATATTTCTTGCCGCCGTGTTCTTGACGACCAAGCATACCGATGTGCTTTGCTTGCAATTTGTTTACTTGTTTGGTCATTTGGAAAACCCTCAACTAATTTTGTGCTTATGCTAATTACTAGTTCCTTTTAAAACACTTAATTTATCGTCTCAGCTAACTGCTTGTACTGCAATCCATCTTGCTGCTTTGGTTGACACAGACAGAACTTTACACTGATTAAGATGTGCATTGGAAGAGAAAACTTCCTACTCTGGGGGAATTCTCTCCAACCCAAAAAAAAAAATTTTTGGGGGGAGATCAACAATTAAGGAATAGGAAAAAAAATAAAAAATTTGCATGATTTGATAATTTTTTTTGTTTGTATATAGAGAAAATTAAGTTCATCACTATATGAAAAATATATATATTTTTATTTTTATTTTATATTAACCTTGATCTATTATACAGGGCCTGTACATATACTAAAAAAAAAAAACTTAAAAGTGTCTCTTTTGTATCTCTATTTTGCTAAGATCTTGAGATATGTATTTACAGTAATAAATCTTAATTTATTAAAAAAATTTAATGTAGTTTGAACTTCTTGGACTTGTTTGAATTTAATTGGTACACATAAAATACTTATCAGTCCTAATAATCTTCATATTTATGAGTTTTTTTTTTATTTTTTACCTTCGACCTTCTCTAGGTTCTTTCGAGAAAAATCTGGAAACACCTAAATATTTTCTGTTTGCCTCTCTTTTACTAAGACTTTATGTTATAATACACCGCGTGTTTATCGCATAAACTCCTCATTCACTAACTACTCATTTTTTAATTCCTAGGGTGGTTGTGTTAATTAATGCAATTTTGCAAGAATCGTATTAGTAAAACGTTTGGCTTCGAAAACAATCGTAGAATAGTAGAGTGGAAGTAGAGAGAGCAAAGAAGATAAACAGCAAGGTACCTACGTCTACTTCTGATTCTTCCTTCGTCGAGGCCATCGGCATCCACTAATGACCTTTTTTCAATGGGCGAAAACCAATCACCATTCTTACAATCCTCTTTTACAAGGCTTTCCTCATACTCTTCCTTAGATTACTCTTTATGCTTTAAGGAGGAGGGGCTCTATACTTTTACAAGGGTTTCAACTTTGAAATCGTAGAGTTTTTGTTCTCTTTTCTTTTACAATTCTTGCTATCCCAAGCAAGAATATATTGGGCATTTATAGACCCCAAATGGCTTCGAAAATTGGAGTCAAAATTCAAACATCCCGAGATTTCGAGGTAGTGGCGTTACCAACGTCTAGTACACACTGGCACTAAGCAGTACCACCGCTTGACATAATCTCGGAGACTATCTTGAAGACTGAGCATTGGCGGTTCTATCGCCCATTTTGGCAGTGCCACCGCCTGGCCCAACATAGCCCAAACTTGAGTCCAATTGACTCCTAATTGAGTTAGTTCAATTCTAATCCAATTAGACCTAAAACCTACTTCGATTTAGACAATTATTACAAAGCTTAATCGAATGTTGTCCAGCATGTCATTGGTTCATTCGGCACTTCATTCGATTCTTCGGTGCATCGTCCTCTCTTACAGCCTATTGCCCAATCGACCAACTCCGATCTCCTTGACGCAATTCCACTCTTCTTGGCTCGATGCTCGAACCCATCGTCCGAAGCCTTATACCGATACGTTGATCGATCATTCAACTCGACATCCATTCTTCTGACATATTCTCCTTTAGCCCAACATCGATTTTTCCTGCTTCAATTGTCTATTCGCTATCTACGTCACTCAAAACGCAGATCCAACGTTGCCAACCTTTATAAAATAATATAACAACTTTGCCATTTACGATGTTAAACGTGGATTAAAGTTAGTTCCCAATCAGCTACCGTATTGGGTGTAGGTTTGAATGCTTATTAAATGCTAGAAAATGAATCAAATCAGACGGTGATCGAGGCGTATAAACTACCAGTCGACGCACGCAGGTGGTAGCTGAGACGCGAGGCCGGCGATGATTTGGAAGTCGGTGGCAACTAACCACCGCCAAGCGCTATTAATACACATGAGAAGAGAGGCGGGCCGCGCTACCTCTTCCTCTTCCTGTGCTTGCGCAACTCAACGGAGGAAAGGAGGAAGATGGATGGGCAAGAGAAGAAGATGAAGGTTCTCTGCCTCCATGGCTTTCGAACCAGTGGGAGCTTCCTGCGCAAACAAATCAGCAAGTGGGATCCTTCCATCTTCCACCACTTCCACTTGGTATCTCTCTCTCTCTCTCTCTCTCTCTCTCTAGAAAGCAGTCTTCTTAACATCATCTTCTTCCACCTGCAGGACTTTCCGGATGGTATGTATCCGGCAGGTGGGAAGTCGGACATAGAAGGCATATTTCCACCGCCATACTTCGAGTGGTTCCAATTCAACAAGGTAATGTCCTAAATTAAGGCTTCGGTCAATAACTCAATCTCGGTGCGACAACATCTCATGATAGCTTTGGTTGTAAGCATAAAAAGTCTTTATTCATGCTTTTATGATACGAAAAACTTTAATTCTAGGATCAAAATCAAACAATAATAGATTTATTTTTACGATGTGTACCTTTTTATGCCATCCGCAAAGAAAGAGGAAAGATTTGAGAATACCTTCCTTTAGATTCAACGCCTCTGCCAATATACAAGGAGAACTAAGAACTAGACTCCTTCTCTTCTCTTTCTATCATTTCATAGGACCACTTTAATTGATGGCTCAGGAAGATTGAGAGAGAGACTGTAATCTCTCAATCGATGTCTGTGAAACGTTTTCTTTTATGCAACTCTAGATGCATCTGTGTTGCTAATTTTTATGCAACTCTTAGATGCTTCTGTGTTATTTATGGATAAGAACAAAGGGTCTAGGATAAGTTATTATGAGAGTTCCTTCCATCAAGAGCATCCTCTAAGGTATCCTATCAAAATATGAACTTTTTTTTTATTGACCGATACTGATATTAGAATCCAATTAATTATATCATATATCTTATCCGATTATAACGGATTACATAATCTAACATTGGTACGTTGTTATATAGGAATTTACACAATACAAGAATTTGGAGGAGTGCATCTCTTATCTGTGTGACTACATCACCAAGAATGGCCCATTCCATGGATTCCTTGGCTTCTCTCAGGTTTGGTGCATCATTGATACTGGAATGCTAGTTCTGCAAGCTAACTTGGTTGGATAGTAGAGTGGTGATCCCTCTTCATAATAAATAATTATAGTCTCTTATTCATTGTTAAATTGGTAATATTTGTTTTCTGAATCATAGAAAATCCTTATTTTGTTCATTAGTTTCCCAAGCTATTGGAAATTTCTGATTGAAAATTTGATGCCACAATTGACATGATTTTTTTTAACATTATTTGATAAGATAATAGTTAACTTTTGATATTTACATCCTTCAGATCAAAATAAGAACTTATGAGTTCTTTCCAACTTTGAATTGTTACTCTTTACATGTTCTTGAATGCTGCATTTATGATTACTTCATCAATCATGACTTAATTGGAGTACATGTAAAGCTATTTTTGAATAAATCCTATGTCCTTAGATCATGCTCTTTTTCATCTCCTTCTTCCAAAATAATAGTCTTTATGAGAAAGACTCTAACAATATCACATTCTTTCAACCCCAGCAAGTTACATGTTCTTGAATGCTGCATTTATGATTACTTCATCAATCATGACTTAATTGGAGTACATGTAAAGCTATTTTTGAATAAATCCTATGTCCTTAGATCATGCTCTTTTTCATCTCCTTCTTCCAAAATAATAGTCTTTATGAGAAAGACTCTAACAATATCACATTCTTTCAACCCCAGCAAGTTACATGTTCTTGAATGCTGCATTTATGATTCTTCATCAATCATGACTTAATTGGAGTACATGTAAAGCTATTTTTGAATAAACTATGTCCTTAGATCATGCTCTTTTTCATCTCCTTCTTCCAAAATTGATAGAAAGACTCTAACAATATATCAAGCTTGGCCATGGTGATCTATCTGCAAGACACTAATGTTTTCTTTTCCTTTGTCACAGGGTGCAACACTATCAGCACTTTTGATAGGTTATCAAGCTCAGGTAAGCCACTGTCTTTAAAAAATAAATGGAAAACATATCAGATAAGCCACAATTCTATCTGAACTCAACAACTTATGGTGTGAAACTATGAACATTGTAAAAGCAAGCTAGAATGTGATAGGTTACCAAAGCTGAATCAATTTTAGATCTGAAACAAATACTTGCTCAACATACATTTCCTAGAATTATCTTATGTTGAAATTAATGTTTACCTTTATCTTGTCTGGACAGGGGAAGGTGCTGAAGAACCACCCACCGATAAATTTTTTGGTTTCAATATCAGGTAGCAAGTTCAGAGACCCAAGCATATGTGACATTGCTTACAAGGACCCCATCAAGGTGAAATCTGTGCACTTTATTGGAGAGAAAGATTGGCTGAAACTGCCTTCTGAGGAGCTTGCTGCTGCCTTTGATAACCCTTTGATTCTGAGGCATCCCCAGGGCCACACTGTCCCTAGACTCGGTCGGTATCTTCCAAGTTTTTTGTTTTGTTCCACTTAAACCAAAGTATAACTTGCAGCATGAATGATACAAGAGTAAGATGATGGTATACAGGAGTTAGTTCTTGCATATGGTATGAATTGCTTGAGATTCTGTCTGACTCAAGTGGTTCTCTGCAAGTTTACTAAGATTTCGGAATTTTCTTTTATTAAAGTGCCATCTGCATAAGAGTAATGTCAGACGATTTGTTAAACCAACTGGTACAACACAGCAAAAACAAAATTTACAACAGTTAAAGTTGATAATTAAGCAGTAATTCAGATGGATTGATGTGACACAAATGTTCCATGTGAAGATAGCATAAATTTTTAACCATCAAAGGTCTTGGATAAGAAATTAGATATGATAACTAGAAACAAAATTTACATAAAAATGCTTTCCAGATCCACCTGAACAATAATAGCATATGTATGAGTCGGTGTCCATATATTGCATTCTGTGAAGCAATTTGTATTGTGTTGTTTCATATCTTGTATCGTATGCAGTTCTCTATACTACAAAATGTTGACGATGTGAGAATTGATAATACCGACAGATGAGGCAACTGCGAAACAGCTATCGAAATGGACTGCAAGCATTACCAGAAGTGACTTCGGTTGCAGCGCTTCCGTTCCGAAGAATGTCGAATGTGAGATGAACAACATCAAGGGTGAAGCGATAGCCGATCCAAAATGCATTGAAGCTCCGAGTGCAGCTTAGGAATCACCACTTGAACTGGTAAGTAAAATAAAGAAAAGAACATGGAATGGCATGCAACTGTTGTTTCCTTCTTTGAAGAGCTAAATGAACTTTGCAATCCTTCAACATGATGCATTTTGCTGAATCCAGAATTCCTTCATCAGGATTTAATCTTTCTGTCATCTCAGTCATTAGTGACAGATTGATTTAATTTAATATTTTTTACAATAGCAATAGCAAACTTTATTGTCTCAATTATTTAGGAACAATTATATGCATATTTTTATCATGAATGAGACAATCCAATTTGGGTCCACAATTGCTGCCTCCAATCCAAATCCTATTTCTCCATTAAGCTTTGAATCTAATAATGGATGGAAGTCTAGTAGGAAGTCGATTACCGATTCACAGTCAACCAGAGTTGACCCTATAAATAGTCTGGGGACTCTATAAATAGGGATGTAACTATTCTTTCAGGAATGAGAAAAAAATATTATTCAGTCTTTTGACTAAACCTAAGGAGGCCGATCCCCTCGAAGTGATCAAGGAGGCCGATCCCCTCGAAGCGATCATTTATCCCCTTTTCTTCCACTTCTTCCGCGATAAAACCCTAAGGGGTCTTATCAATTTCATGCAACACAATAATGAAGTGATAAAAATTGCATCATTCTGACGTAATTAGAACGTCAGCCAGCATCCTAAAACAAGTCAACATCTTTGACTTGGTGCTGTTAGCTTTTAGACCCTAGAAACAGTCTTAGTGGCCCCTGCTTTGGTGGTCAACAAATTTGACTCGGGGGTCCAATTTTGACCCCAATTCCTGTGCACAAGGTGGTGAGGGGCTTTCCACCTCCACATGCATACGATCTCAGGGAGCAAAAAAGAAATGAATTTGAGCTTCCATTAAGAAATCTTCCATCCCAAACTCTCTTTTTCTTGAGATCTAAAGTAGTGTGAGATCTTTGCCTTGCAATTTTTTAATGCTCTTTTGGTGGTCATGTCATCTGCATCCTATGCTACATTCAAGATGCAACATAAGTAGCACTCCCACCAAGTGTTTGATGAAATGAAAGGTCGAGTGACCTTTACATGACGCCCCACGAGTCGAGGGACGAAAAGGCCGGGAGCAGCGCGTCGAAGTCAGAAGCCGGCAGGTCGGCAGCCGGCCCGAACGAGCTGCCCTCGTCCCGGTCCAGCAAGAACGCCGAGGTGTCGAGCGTGGGCAGGTGGGTCCGCTGCAGGACCGCGCGGGCGCCCACCACCGCCGGCCGCACCGGCTCTGGCTTCACCAGCGGCTCGGCCAGTTCCCCGTCCAGCCGGACGCCGGTGAGCCGCTGCACCATCCCCCGGAAGTGGGCCGGGTCAGCGTTGATGTAGGTGGTGGGCGCTCGCTTAGACGGGCGCGACCAACGCTTCGAGATCCTCCCCGCCGGCGTGGGCGCCAGCGGGTTCCGCCCGCGGAGGGCGGCGACGTCTCCGAGAGGGGAGGTGACTTGGTAACGAGGGAGAAGGACGGGGGTGCGGAAGGTGGAGGTGGTGGCGGCGGAGGAGGAGGTGTCGGAGAGGGAGATCTGGAGGGCTCGCGTGGGGGCCTCGTTGTCGCGGGCGAAGGCCTCGTCGATCCACGCCGACTCCGCGCGGTGCATCCACGGATCGAGCACCGAGCAGTTCTCCGCCATTCTCATCGTCCGCTCGATCTCTCTCTCTCTCTCTCGTCGGGCTCTTGCGGGCTTTTCGAAAGCATTCGGAGGGTTGGGGGTTTTTTATAGGCGCGTCGGATAACGGCGGTTCGTGTCGGAGCAGTAGGGTTCATAGTTTATCTCCACCTTTAAACCTATTTAGGCGTCAAGCCTGACGTTGACCGTCAAGCCTCGTCATCCGTGTGACCGTCGAAATTTTACGGTCCTGCCACATTGCCGGAGACGGAACTGATAACCCCTGACCTTACCGTTATTTACGACGCGGACCAGCACGTGTTCGCTGTCGTCGGTGCAATTAATGGGGGAGATGTGAGCGCGTCAGCAGTGACGTGGTATCCGCTTGCGTCACGTCCAAGTTAGGACGCCGTCCGGTGTGGCCATTCGGATGGATCCGAACCGTTTGATCTGCTAGCTGACGGCTACGATCTGTTGCCGCTCGTCTTGGCTGCACAACGTACCAGAACCGTTTGATCAGCCAGATCTGCTGCTTCTCCCTTGCTGCCCGTGAAATTGGTACGATGGACCAAAGCCGCTTGATCAGCTAGCTGACGGCTACGATCTGTTTCTTCTCCGGCCCGCGACAAGACTCGTCTGAGCTGCCCATGAAATTGGCACAATGAACCAGAACCGTTTGATCAGCTAGCTGATGGTTAGGATCTGCAGCTTCTCCCCTACGTCTATAGTCCTCTCTCTCCTCTGCTGCTCATGAAATTGTCACCTGAGTTATTTAAATAAATTTATTTATTTTAAAGGTTATTTCACATATTTCATAATGATAATATTCAGAATAATTCTAATATTTTTTTTTCTAATTTATTGGTTTACCCATGGAATAGAAAAAATAAAAAATGGAAAGAAATCAAATTATGATTATGATGGAAGATTATAATAGAAGATTTTGTCAATATTAGTTTTTAGGAAAAAAAAATAAATTATAATTTTTTTATATGTATTGCTTTTTTCATACTTGGGCCTATTAAAAGGGACAATAATATCATAATACATTAACGAGATATAGATCAATAAATTAAATTTTTCTTTGAATGTGGCATCATAGTTATCTTTCTTTTTTTTAATAATTATAATTTAATTATAATTTTCTCTCTTTTTTAATTTCCTATTAAAATAAAAATAAAATATATAAATAATAAACAAGTCAACAAACATGATAAGCTACTTTGTGATCTAAATTATCAAAATTTGAGACATAAAAATAATTCCACTTCTTATATATATATATATATATATATATATATATATATATATATATATATATATATATATATATATAGTCTACTTTGTTTCAAAGGTTTAAGGGAGCATCTCAATTATCCAAGTTAATCAAATGCTCCCACCATCTTGTTTCTATGCTTATGATATTGACAACTGCAACTTGTTGCATTCTTTACACATCATCTATAATGCCCACAGGATTAAAGAGGAAGTCACCTCCACATTGATTCTTCTTGTCCATGGATTATTTAGATGCATGACTATTGGTCCCAAAATCTAGAAGAACTTCTTAAGTGCTTGAGAAATAATAGATAAAATTATATTTTAAATATATGGTGATATAGGTATTACTTAATAAAATTATAATTCAAAAGTTTATTGAATATTTTATGATAAATTTAACCTTTTAATATTTTTAATATTTGTTAAAAAGTGAATATATATATATATAATTTTAAATAAAATAAATAAATTAAATGAATGTATGTATGTATGCAATCTTACAAAAAAATTTATGTGGCCTAAATATATAATCATATAAATAAAAACAAAAGAATTTTTAAAAATAAATAAATAAAATATCATCTTATAAAAATATAAATCATGTTAGTTTATTGCTAAATTATTTTGATAATATTAGAATTTTAGATAAAATCATAAGATATTTTTAAATTTTAAAAATTATATTAGCATCCCATAAATACTGAGACAATATTAAAAAAAAATTAGCATCTGAGTACCTCCAATATAATATTTGAACTAAATATAATTTTAAAAAAATCAAGTATCAATTCATATTTTAAATATTCATGGAGCCCACTCTTTACCGAGGTCAACATGACAGGACTTTGCTGGTTTCTTCACCATCCCTGCCAACCTGTGGGCATCTCTCTCCAATGCTTTGATGACAGACAAAAAGGCATTTATTTGTTGACATTTGGGTGTAAGAGTTGGGATTTTTTTTTCTTTTTTGAGGCGTTGACTTGAAGAGCTACACTAAGGTCAACGCATGGCCTATTACTATGAACAATGTCAGAGGGCTTGTGGCTGGGCAATCTTGTAAGTTTTTTTTGGATCATTGATTAATGATTATGCAATCAACATCTTTGGCACATATTTTAATCTATGTATATAATGAATTCCTAGAAAATGTTTGTCTCTTTATGATTTTTTTTTTCAGGAAGTGTTTTTTCAAAGAACATCTCCTAAAATATCCCTATGATAAGTTGTAAGACAACTCAAGCATTATCTAATATATATATTATTGATATCCTTGTAGGGTTAATTAGTCTAATCCCTAATATAATATTCACATTGTCACTTGCAAGATGCTTGTTCAAATAAGTTTATAATATTTTAATATTATTCAAAAATTTGATAATGAATTCCTAGAAAATGTTTCTCTCTTTACGGTTTTATTTTCAGAAAATATTTTTTTCAAACAACATCTCCTAAAATATCCTTATGATAAGTTGTAAGGTTAATACAAATAATATCTAATACATATAATATTGATATCCTTTAAGGGTTAATTAGTCGAATCCCTAAATATAATATTTACATTGTCACTCGTAAGACACTTATTCAAATAAGTATATAATATTATAAAATTATTTAAAAATTTGATAATCAGAGCAAATGGTTCAAAACCAAATAAAAACCATTTCTTTTATAAAAAAATAATGTTTCAAATGGGTATCCTTATTAGTTTATAAAAAGTATTATTTTAAACAATATTTAGAGATAAGAATAGAGAGATTTTATTTCATTCCGGGTCTTCCGGTGCTAGCGATATCATCGCCTGTGCTAGGCGGTACCACCGCCCAGACATAGCCTGGGAGGCTGAGCCTTCAGGCAGTTCCACCGCCAACTCTAGCGGTGCCACTGCTTGACATTGCTCTAAGTTACTGAATGGGCCTTTATCTTGACCCAATTCAACCCTAATTTAGGCCCAGTTGGCTCCTAATTGAGTTAGTATGATATCTCCCAAAACTAACTCAAATTGAAACCTAACTATGATAATTTAAAGGTTAAACAATTACAATCTAAGCAATCTCAGTTGTCTGGCATGCCAATTGTTCATCTGAACACCGGTGAACTTTCGACAAACTCCGAGCGAGCTTCCAATGAACTCCCAGCGAGCTTCCAATGAACTCCTAATGAGCTTTCGACGCATCGTCCGAACCTTTGGCATAACGCTTGATCCATCAGCATGTTGACTCCTACAACATCTGTTCTCGGTATATTGTCCGATCCTTTCGGCTCGATGCACAATCTTTGACTCCAGCACAATGTTTGATTCTTCTGCTTTAATTATTTTAACTTTTTACGAATATAGTTAGTTTTGCGTCACTCAAAATATAAATTAGATCATAAAATTCGAGATTTAATATATTGGGGAATACAAACATGTTAGTATCTCCTCGTCATGTAAGCTTTTTGCTTTTAGTTGTGCAAAGGGAAGAGCAACTACTATCTAGCCACTCTAAGAGGCTTCAAAGTTAGTGATGTTCCTTCAAATAATAAAGATTGAAAGAAACTTTTTTTTTTTTTTTTGTAAATCTAGATTGAGATTAGAGTTCAACTTTGCTTGGTTGACACATTCCTTTGATAATGCTCCTCCCCTATTGTCGGATGAGGAAGGGGACTAGGTGCTTCTATTTAGGAATATTTTCTCCTCATCCAAGGCCATTTGAAAGATAGATGAGGACTGACTGGTCGATGTGAGTCTTAGTTTGGCTTTTAAAGATATGACCTGAACCCCTTTGTCATTTCATACTTTGATCTTCTATAGTTTCATAATGTCGATCTTTCTTTTCTATAAATATGAATCTACACTCTATGAAGAAACTAGGGCATGGTTTATCTTCTAGTGTAGCTACTACCTCGATAGTCCCGGCCTCTGTCCATGAGGTGCTACTTGAGGAGATAGGTTTGATACAATCAAGCCAAGATGTTAGAATTGACCGACCGAAGAAGAAGTATAAGGTGGTTGTGAGGAGGGTCCCTCGTCTTCTAAGGAGGAGGGGCTCTGAGGAGATCATCATAAGTGGAAGTCCTGTCTTGATAACACTAGAGCCCATAGAGGGTCTCGAGGGCCAAGTCTCTCTCGAGTCAAGGAGAAAAAGGGTCAAAGATAATGGTTAACCTATGCAAGGGGAGGCCACAGCTCTTCACTGGTTCAATAATAGTTGACTTGCTCAACTCGACCTCGGCCTCCCTGTTGTAGCCGAGATGGGGAGGTCTACAGGAGGGGCAAAAGGTGTGGGATGAAGGGCTGTTAAGGATTCCTACATTTGAGTCTAGCAAAGCAGATTTATCTCTCCCCTTCTGAGGTGTTGCTCGATCAGGGTTATCGTAATGAAGTGCTGGTAAAGAGATTAATTTTTTTAATCACTCTTATTTATATTTGTAGCATCATCATTACATGACAACCTTGTGTTGAATCTCAGATTTTGATATTGAAACCAATTGATAGTGTTTGTGATCTAATTATGTTTTAAGTGACGCAGGAATACCTTCGATCAAGATTAGACAATTGAAGGAGGAAGAATCGACGTTGGGCTGGAGGAGAATATGTTATAAGATTGGACGTCGATATGAAGGATCGATCGATGTGTCGATAGAAGGCTTCGGACGATGGGTTCGGCCTCGGGACAAGAAGAGCAGAATTGCACCAAGGAGATCGGGGTTGCAAAGAACAACTGCCGATTGGTCAATAGGCCGCAAGAGAGGATGATGCGCTAAAGAATCGAATGAAGCATCGATGGACCAATGACATACCGGGCAATAAATTCGATTAAAGCTTTATAATAATTAATTAAATCGAAACAAGATTAAGGTCTAATTGGGTTAGAATTGGGTCAACTTAGTTATGAGCCAATTGAGCCCGTATCCATGCTAGTTTGTGCTAGACTCATGGCCCAAACAGTATTGCTGAATCCTGTCTAGCAGTGGCACCGCCAGAACTAGGCAGTGGAACCACCCAGGCTCAGTCTCCTAAGAGTCTAGGCGGTGGTACCGCTTGGGTCCAGTAGCCGAGACCCTATCAGGCGGTAGTATTGCCCAGTGATAGAAAGCCTGGGCGATGGTACCGCTAGTACCCTGAAATTTCAGGGTGTTTGAATTTTGGCTCTAAGATTTGAAGCCACTTGGGGTCTATAAATACCCCAGTAATTCTTACTTAGGATATCAAGAATTATGAAAGAAAAGAGAATAAAATTTTATGAATCCGAAGATTGAAACCCTTGTAAAAGTATATTGTCCCTTCTCCTTAAGCATAGAGAGTTCTCTAAGGAAGAGTGTGAGGAAAATCTTGTAAAAGAGGGTTGCAAAAGGGTGATTAGTCTTCGCCTATTGGAAAGACTGCTAGTGGATATCGGTGGCCTCGACGAAGGAGAAATCAGAAGTGGACAAAGGTCGGACGATCGAACCACTATAAATTGGTGTGCCTCTCTATTATGCTCTTTATTGTTTATGTTCTTCATCACTATCCTCTTTCACTTATGAATCTTTTTAAGTTAAAGCACACTTGATATTAGTTTTCATTGAACAAACTTTTCATCAAATGAGTTTTCCAAAACGTAAGCGTTATTTTTACCACTGTATTAATTCACATCCCCCCTAGTGCCGGACTAGATACTAACACCTTGTTGGACTAAGTTTGAGATGCCAACATTGCCATCGACCAATAAGCTCAGAAAAATACTAACCTTCGGGTAGAGGTCAAGAGGCTGAGGGAGGCAGAAGCTAATCCTTCTATTACTGTTCTAGCCAAGGTGAAGGCTCAGGGTGATGAGTTATCTTAAAAGCTAGAGGAAGCTAAGTGAGGGCTTACTGCCTTAGCAGAGTAGTTAGAAAATGTTCGAAGTAATAACCTGGTTATGGAAGAGAAGTTACTAGGGCTTGCTCTAGAGTTGGATTCGGTAAGGATACTCAATTCAGAGCACTGGAGGAGTAAGCTCGAGAGCTTGAGGAAACATTGGAGGCTGAGCAAGGCAAGGTGCCGAGGTATCAAGAGGAGGCAATAATCGAGTATAAGTCTTCCGTAGGATTTAGGAAGAGGTTAGAAAGATAAATGGTTTATCTTGTAGAGAGTTGATATGATTGAGTTTAGATAATCTATGGTATAATGTTAATAAAAATATTATGAAATAAGATAACTTTAAATGTCACCATCCTCCGCCTAAACAACCCAAATTGATAGACAACCCAAACAAGTGCGGTATCTAAACAATCCAAAATAATATAACTTTAAACAAGTGTGGTATCTTAGGGTATGCAGGTCTAAAGAACCCAAATTGATAGTGGAAGTACCCATAAATAGGTGAGATATGTAAATATATAAATAAATCATCAGTGCTTTCAATCAACAACTTGTTTGACAAGTTATTGGTTGATGTTCTCAGGATGATTTTTAACATCTTTTGTTTCTTTCATTTTTGTGTCCAAAAGCAAATAAAAACACTCGAAAAGTGTAATTTTTTTCTTTAACAATAGAAATGAGAAAATAAAAAAAAAATTCCACCGGTTATTCATGTCACCCACACCAACTGTGTTGAGTTATCTTTTCATGGGCATTCAAGTTGGTTAGTATATATAATAATATTACGTGTGACATATTTGATGTAATGATTTTTTTTTCATTTTTTAAAATAAATAAATATTAAATATAAAACGTGTAAAATTCTGACAACTTTCGTTGAATGGCTGTCAAAGCCGGTGATGTGGCAACGGAAGAAGATCCACGGTGGAACCCACCCATTTTTGTTTCACAGAAGGCGTCGGGTACCGGATGGGGTAATTCCCCAACGGATGGGAGAATCATTTTTTCTTTCGCTGTCGGGACGCGCCGCTCCCCGTCTCCCGTTGGTTTCCTTTCCCTGTTCCTTTTAACGGCACCGGAGCAAGCCACCCGGTTCTTAAACTCGTTCCCCGGGTCCGACCAACTGCATAAATAATAGCTGGGTTCGGGATCCCTCCCCCGATAAAGGTCGAGGGCGGAAGGAAACAATTCCATGCCAAACTCCGAGCCCCTTCCTCTTTCTCTCCCCCCTCTCTCTTTTGGTTTTCGCGCTCGATCTGCGAGTCCTGTGCGCGTGACGGCGCCCGCCGATCGCCAAGGCTTCTCCCGCTAGGTGATTTCTCTGCCCGCTTCCCCTCTTCGTTCCATTGTTCGATCTGTCCACGACTCTCTTCGTGTTTTTCTCGCTCTTTTTCAGACTTCGCTCCTGGAGATCTGCTTTCCCTTCCTTTTTCGTTGTGCGATGTGTTTGCTCTCAGATTCTTAGGCGTGCCTTTTTATTTGGTTTCGAGTGCTAATTGTTTGGTTTTTTTGACCTATTGTTTCTTTCTTTTGTTGTTTTGTTTGATCTTTATGGCAGATTAGGGTTTGAATCGTCGTCCTTCTTCAGTTCAGTTATTATGTATCTTAAATATTCTGTTTGATCTTTTCTGATTGCTTGCTGCTTTGTGCGTCTGAGCGTTAGGCTCTTCTTTCTTTGGGGTTATCGAACGAGCACATCGAGCACCAAAGCGGAGCCATGTCTGGTTCCACCGCGGCAGCAGTTGCGGCGACACCAGTGACCAGCAACGGTGCTTCACCGACTTTGGATGCAAAGGGGAAACCAGATGCGAGGAGGAGAACGATGGTAATCGTGGAGAAGACATTGAATGCTGATGGGCTTTCTGCTGGAGGAACTAATGGGGTCGCTAACGGGAAGGATTTAAGCCACACGATAAGGGGAGAAGCCGTGATTGAGAGACCAAAAGACTATTCGAAGTTGAAGAAACGGCTGATGGCTTCGTCCACCGTATCCCCACGGCAGAAGAAAGCTGTTCCGAAACCTAGGAAACCCAAATGGCAAACTGTCCTTAGTGTGTTAACCAAGAATTGCCTGCTTCTTGCCGTTCTTTTATGGTTGGGGCAGATTGTTTGGAGATGGAGTTACAGCATAGGCGACAATGCAAACTCTCCATTTGCTTCATTGGATTATGAAAGCAGAATTTATGATGTTGAGGCATCTATAAAGGAGACTGCCAAGATGCTTCAGGTCCAATTAGATGTAGTAGATAAGAAAATAGGTAGTGAGATTGGCATTGTGACTAGGGAATTGCTGAAGCAAGCTGAAGAAAAAGGAGCATTGTTTGAGGAGGAGTTGAAGAAGTTGGAAGCTAAAACTGATTCTTTGGACAAGTCTTTGGGTGGGTTGAAGGACAAGGGTCTCCTCTCAAGGGAAGAATTTGAAAAACTTTTGAATGAGTTAAAGAACAGTAATAGTTTAGATGATAGCAATATAAATCTGGATTTGGATCAAATTAGGGCTTTTGCTAGGGATATTGTTCAGAAAGAGATAGAAAAGCATGCTGCTGATGGTCTTGGAAGGGTTGATTATGCTTTAGCTTCTGGTGGGGCTAAGGTGGTTAGACATTCACAGCCATATGGTTTTGGAAAAGGTAACAGTTGGTTTGCTAAAGGTCATAATGGAGTTCATGCTAATGCACATAAGATGCTGGAGCCGAGCTTTGGGGAACCTGGCCAGTGCTTTCCTTTGCAAGGAAGTAGTGGATTTGTTGAGCTTAGGCTAAGAACAGGGATCATACCTGAGGCTGTCACTCTGGAGCATGTGGCTAAGGTGAGGTTTTTCCTTTTTCCTACTGCTCATGTCTACTTTTCATATATGTTAGGACTGTTTTTTATATTGCCATAACATTTGACCTTATACTATGCTTCTCTAACTATCTTTGTCCATGTGTTTAATCTACATTCTCCCTATGTAGATCAACATTATAAGATGGATTTTGGTGGAACAAATTAATATCAACATTATATGAGGGTAGAACACTTGCATGCAATGATGACTCAGTGTCACAATATGAGTTGCTTCAACTCTTTCTTCATTTACAGTCATGTTGGTTTTCATACTGCAATAACAACAATTGAACTTTTATTATGCTGTTTTAACAACAATGTTCATGCTTCTTGCCCGTTTGCTTGGAGGCTTGGACACTACATAAGATCATTCAATGAGAGTAGGCAGCCATCTTATGTTGCTTATTACCTCTTTTTTAGTTTGTAAACTGTTGGTGCCTAAACTGAGACGGAAAGCAAATAAGTGATACATTGGAAACCTGTTAGCTCTTTGTAAAGGTGAAACATCTGCAGTCCGTTAAAGTAATTTAGTTTAGATGTTGAAAATTGCAATATCCTAATTCATCTAACTTTAGTTCCCGTGTCAGCTCCCTGTTGCTCGGAAGTGTTAATTTCTGAAATTCGATTATGTTAAAATTCAAGATCTACCTTTTGTTTTATGGAAATTAAGATTTTAATTTTTAAAAGTGGCCACCTTTGCAGCTGCATATAAGCATATGCGGTTTATATGACTGCATGGCATAATGCCTATGCAGCTTGAATATGCTGCATATGTGGTGTATGCAGTTGCTTTGGCTGTGTATGTCTATGTGGCTGCTTATGTAGTCTGTATAAGTATCGAAATGTGTTGGCATATTGTTTTTATATTCTCTACCAACTGCCTTTAGCCTTACTATATTGTTTTATTCTTTTAGATTGTGGTTGGTTGTAATGGTGATGCACTTTTTTCATAATTCTTTTAACTTCACTTTTATGACCACTTAAATAATATAAATCTCGTTGTATATATTTGTGAGTTAGTCATATGATATATTGTTTTCTTTTTTCATCTTTGTACTTGATTATATTGAGTATCTTAATATGAATAAGCATCCACAAAAACAGTGCATACTGCACAAGTTTCCAGAGAGTAACTTGAGTTGGCATCCAATTTTATTATATAATTTTAATTGAGTGGTGAATGACAGTTGCACTATCTTCACTATTGCTGTTGGAACTACAAACTGGGGTCAAAGGGAACAACTAAGAAACCATAGACTGTTGATTTTAAGGTTTCTGAATTTTCTAGGAAAAGATACATTAATAGGACAATATAGAACAAAAATAAAGGAGAGTGTAATATAGGAGGAAATGGAACAGGATAAGGTGAGAGAACACATATGTACCACCACAAGTGTTATACTTTATTGTTACTGAAGTTCACTAATAATTAAATAAAAGAAAAAATGGGTTCTCTAATAACTCATCTTCATTCTGCATTTTCCATTAGAATGCTATTTACATATAACAAAGAAATTACTATAATCTGTTTAAAGTACTCTCTACTTTCTCATAATGGCCCTAGCCATGATATGAATGTAAACTAATACTTCACATAGTGTAGAATTGACAAACTTTTCTGATGAGGCATGACTAGGAATTTTAGTTTGACAAAAGAAAATTTCTACATTTCTTAGGCTCTTCTGCAATTAGGTAGAAGAAGATGAGAGTCAATTGAAGATCGTAAAAGAATTATGACCTTGTGATCCATATGATGTAACCCTCAATCAATCCAATCCTAGTAGTCTCAAAATTTGATGTAAAATCTCATCTTGCATGAATTTGCTTTTGCTGCATTTAGATTTGTCTCTATAACTATAGATGTTGAAGTTTTGGTTGTGATGTAAATCATCTTCTAGATTTTGTAGTTGAAGTAGATATAATTGAAACCCTTGTCTCGAACTGCTTGATCATAAGTAAACATTAACATATATAGTTCACAAGCATAGGAACCATGTCAAGCGTGATCCCTTGTCTATATTCCCTCTCTAAAATTGCATTAGACAAGGTTGCTTCATGATAACCTTATAATTATCCCTTGTCTATATTCCTTATCTCATACTGACCTAATCAATTTTTTTTTCTTTATTTTTGTGCATGGTATGACTCAAAGTTTGATATGGGTAGTGACTAAAAATTTGGACCTGTTACTTTAGCATTCATGTATACCATGAGCAACAGCAACTTTAAACATAATAAATTGATTTTTATGTTAGCTTTAGTGAAAAGGGTCACATCGTCAGCAAAGCAGCAGATTAGAAATATTCTGTCAAGAAGAGGAGATTTTGTGATGCCACTTCCTATTATTATTGTCAAACTTCTACTGAATATGTATGGGTAGTTTCTCCATACTAATGATAAAAAGGGAAGAGGGGATTTCCTTGATACAGAACCCTTCTTGGAGCAAAAGAGTATAGTTTCTCTTCTTAAAAGTGAGTACATTCGGTGTTTCAGCTAGCTTTCCAGGAAAAACTCCAATAGAAAAGCACTTCACATAAGCTTTACAGCTATATTGTTGACAGATTCCTACTTGTTCTACAAAAATGGGTGGGAATTTGTAGGGCCTCAGAACTTTGTACACCTCTACAAAGGTAAATGATGGTAATGAAGGTTGAATTGACTGAAACCACCTAAAATGCTGAATTGTTGTGGGCATTGATACTTATGAATCTGTATATCAAATCTAACACAAATTTCGAGATTGATATGACTCGAAATTTAACTTGAGTCAAAAGATGCTCTCTTTTAGTCAATCGACACAGTCGAGGAAGAATCTGAGAGTTTATATTGCTTTTTAAGCTTTTTCTCAGTGTATGCTCAGTTGCTTTAGTTATTCTGAAACTTGACTACAATAGCAGTTATGCTGTGTAGATGAGGGATTTTGGAGGGGGGCCTCGAGAAATAAAGCAAACATGGAGACCGGAAACAAAGGTCATGGAGAGGGGTAGATGGTTAGTAATGGAACCAGGGTTCTAGGGATTATTAGCTCAGAATCAGTTTGACCTTCTACTATTGCTATAGGACTTACTTGTAGGGATATATAAGCTGTAAGATAGAGTGGTTAGATTATTGTCCTTATATTTTGATGAAAAAAGTTGCAGGTTAGTATAATGTTATTGTCTGCTAGGTTTTTAATCAGCTTTTGGGCAAAATGTTGTAAACTCTTACTACTAATTGTCCTTGAGCTGAAATATAAGCTCACAAATAATATTATAGAGAGCCAATGACATAAGCTTACTACCAATTGTTCCAAGAAAAAAAATGTTTCCAGAAGATGTCCGGTGAACTTTATTGTCTTCTTAGCTTTTTGTTTTCTCTATGTATCTTTTGGAGTGCATCTCTGAATCAGGAATACTGATTTTACACCAGGAAGTTATCCTGATGCCTTCTATCTGAATTTGTCACATGCAGAGTGTGGCTTATGACAGGGCGAGTGCCCCCAAAGATTGCCGGGTGTCTGCATGGTTTGAGTCACCTGATGAAGACCCATCTAGCAACATCAAGAAGATTGTCATGTTAACTGAGTTTTCCTACGACCTCGAGAAGAGCAATGCTCAAACCTTCGAGGTCGAGGTAGGGGATGCTGGCGTCATCAACACGGTTCGTCTTGACTTCACCTCCAACCATGGGAGCTCGGCTATGACGTGCATCTACCGTTTCAGGGTGCATGGGCATGAGCCTAGCTCACCAGCAGCCATGGGTCTGCAGGCCTGAGAGCGTGTGCACTCCCCTATGTTCCTTCTTCCTTCCCTCGCCTTTCTGTTGTACCCTTAGTTTAGCCCACATCAACGACTGTAGATTTTCTAAATATTTGCCTTGCCCCCATTTATGTTCTTCCAAGCAGCAGCAGTCACCCCGAGATGCTGGCATCGCTTTTGTGGAATATGCAAGAGGGGAACTTCTCTTGATGTTTTCTGCTTTTGTAATTATTCGATTGCGCAAACTGTAACATCAGTACTCGTTAGGTCGATACTTCATTTTGCACGAAAGTCTTGTGATCTTATTGTTCGATCTCAAATTGGTATATTTTTTTGAGAAAGAAACTTGTATTAGCAGACAGCTTTTGTTGATGGATTGATATCTGGTTGATGGATTGATATCTCAACCAGTACCTCATGTTTTGTGTTTTCAAATTATATCTTTAATTTAAAAATATTTTAAGTTATTATAATATTTTTATTTGATTCATTTATAATATTTTAATAATATTTACAATATTTTTTATTGAGGTATTAAAAATATTATAAATGTTATTAAAAAATATTAT
The DNA here is from genome assembly GCA_024322285.1 of Musa beccarii. Taxonomy (NCBI): domain Eukaryota; kingdom Viridiplantae; phylum Streptophyta; class Magnoliopsida; order Zingiberales; family Musaceae; genus Musa; species Musa beccarii. Next base: position 35,110,647 of record CM044402.1, read on the forward strand.
GTGTGATATCATGTTATACCTTTTTGTTATCATCTGCTCATAGATCATCATGATATCATATTTTTAGGCTTATAATTGGTTTGATTAAGGTTAGGAGTTCATCTTGATTATTTACATTATTTTCAAATAGTTTTAATTGTGGTGGCTAACAAATTATTATTGTTGGTGTTGTCCCTAAACTATTGCAAATCCTTATTTGAGTCATATTATGATATATCAAATGGTCTTCAATGTATTTTGATTTCATTTGGTTTGTTTTTAATTAGATTTTATAATACTTTAGGTTTTACAGTCTTTTTGTTATAACAGATTAAATACTATAAGAGGTGAAAAAAATTATTTAGGATAGTTTGAGTATTTTTTAAAGTTTGAGAAATACATAAAATGTGGATAATTTCTAGAGAAATTGTTACATATATATATATATATATGTTATTTTTATAATGATACTGAGTTTATGATATTTATAGTTTTAATTTTTTGAACAATTATATATAGGTAATTTTTAAATTTAGAGGATATAGTTAAGATATAAATATTTGCTATTTATAATTAAGAAAAAAGTCCGCTGAAGTTTGAGTTCCTACGACCAGAACGAAACCACGCGTCCTCCAATTGATCCCAAGTTTCTCCTGCCGTTTACATGGGTTTGATCTCAAGCTCTCTCTCCGCCGATCGCGTGCCGCCGAGAGCCACTTCTTTCCTCCGCATATGGATCATTACAAGACGCTAGGGTTGGGAAGGAACGCCACCAAAGGGGAGATCAAGGAGGCGTTCCGTCGATCCGCCCTCAAGTTCCACCCTGACAAGCACTCCCAGTCGTCCAAGGAGGTCAGGGAGGGAGCGTCCCGCATGTTCAAGCAGGCTTCCGAGGCCTACGAGGTCTTGATCGATGACCGCAAGCGCGCGGACTACGATCGGGTGTGGCGGGGCGGATTCTCCGATCGCTGGAGCAGAGGAGCTTCTTCTTCTTCTTCTTATTCGAACTCTTCACAGTACCATGAGGGCCGCCAATACAGTTACCGCAGACCACCGGCGAGAGATGGCGTGTTCGGGTTGGATTTAGAGTCGGTGTTTCGGCTCCTGACGAGGCGCTCTTTTCTCGTGAATATGGCTTTTGCGAGGTGATTTTTTCCCCAAGTTATATGAATCTTTCTTAACACGAATCTTAACTAAATTTTTCATGGGATCAGAGCAATTGACATCACTTGAATTTGCTGTTAAGCAGTGTGTTCTGGATCGAAATCAGATGAACAAGATTGATTTAAATAATTGGCATAAAATTACCTGGATTCTTATTTTGAGTCACAAGTTTCTTCGTTGCCCCTTCATTCCACTGAAACTTGCTGTTAGAGTGAGAGAGGCAAAGAGGTGGCCAAAACAGAGGAGCAATTCTTAGGAAAACAACTGTTTTTTAGAAATTAAAAAAAAAAACCAAACAGTTTTATTACTCAATATAATGTTTTTCCTTTTTTTCTTTCTCTGGTGCTGTCGGGGCGCCGTGGCTAGCTAGTGTTTACACAGCTTATCACATAGATCTGGGCCTGTCTAATAGGTTATCACTGTTGATGGTGCATTACAAGTTAGAAACCCTAATTACTTGAGTGATACCATGTTAGCAATTGTTAGTCATGAATAATGATGCCATAGATCTGCTCTTTTCATTAGATATGCTTTCAGTTTCGTCTGTCCGTCCGTGTGGGAAGGTATAGTATGGATACTTGACAAAAATGCCAATAAATGCAACAAGATCCTTTTGGCTTTATATAGTTCATGTTTATTGCTCTTAAGCAGCGAACTTTCTTGCTATTCAGGAGTTGCACTGACCTTTTCTTCTCCCCCTTCAGTGTCTTGTTAGGTGCAGCAGTAGTTGTCGAGAGAAGTTCTGAAACTATGTGGAAAATGAACAATTCTGGGGTACAATTTCTGAACTATTTATTCCGACTTGCCATTAGATCGTGATGGTTTCATGTGCTGCTTTTTTATCTCCATCCTATTTGTAGGTCTTAGTTTGAAGATAAAAAATAGGTTTGACTAATTTGACAATGTAATAAGATCCCTTTGTATTTAGTACCTGAATTATCTAAGGTAATCAATCATAGGAGTCATATCTGCTTCATTATCATGCTCAACTAATACTGACTCTACATTTGGTGGTGTGACTTTCTCTACATTTCTTTTGGTTGCTATACATTCTTTAGTTATGATAAGATGTCTATTTTTAGAGTCGGTGTTAGTTGAGCAAATTGATAAGAAGCTTATGCTTACAGTAAGAGCTTTTGCCATGAGCTAGTTGTTCTCATTTCGTTGTTCTAGTGGCTTATAGCTTACCAAGGTTGATGTTGGGCCCAGTTTGAGCCCTCCTACTATATTTATTAACGGAAAAGTGCTGGTGTTAGCTTTGTTTTTTTTTTTTTCTTCCCAAAACAGAATTGTTGTATTATCAAAAGTCTGATGCATCCAAATCCTTGCTCATCCAAGCACTAAAACTTGATAGGTCGGGAGGCTGATGCCCTCTCCGGGTTTAATAACATTTACTGGTTTTAGCATATGCACAGCAAGTTATTCAGTACATTTGTTACCTTTCCTGTAAAGTTTTGTGAGCACGAAATTGACTCAGAACCAAAAAAAAATTATCACGGACAGAGTTAGTTTCCAGGAGGTTTTTTTTTTTCTTTTCTTTCTTGTGAGGAACTTAACCAGAGTCTCTGCATCTGTTTTTGCCATTATTTGTTTTGGGTTGCCGATTGTAACGCATGAGTTAGGCTTCTTGAATGGCAATCACCTTCCGGAATGAATTTGCATTCTGCCAAAACTAGTGTGAGAGTTGACGCCACCCTTCATATTGTCAGCTCTGTTGCTCAAGAATGTTACAATAAATAAGCTAATAAATGATTGGCCTTCTTCTGCAGAAATCATTTGAAGAAGCAATCGAGTCGATCGAACAGAAAAAGGCCAACAAGGAGAAGAGTTGACACTCTCTGCTAATAACAAGTCAGTCTCATAAAAGTGCACAGATTCTTGTATAGACTTGTATATCTGATTCCATATCTGTTACTCATCTCAAACTGACTATTTCTGTCGTCAATTGTGATTAAGTGTTTTTTTTTTCTTTTTTCATATGGTTGTCATAAAAAAAAAAATACATATATATATTAACGGATGATAACCGTTACATGCGACTCCCATCAGTATGGGGTCTGCTTTTGTAATTTATTTCTCTTATTTTTCACCCTTTCCTTCGTGGAGGCCACGAACCTTAATCCCTTAATCCTAAGGAAGAACAAGATTAGAAAATCTAATCCTTCTATAGATATACTTGGGTTTTAGCTTAGCAAGTTGTAAAATGATATTTTAGATGCATTTGAATAACCTAGGATTCAAATTAATCTATGATTTTTTTTTATTGATATTTTGTATGAATCTATTATGATTCTATGACTTTTTGCATATAGTTATGGTTTTCCAAGATGAAGCACTTAGAATCTCTTTTTTTTTTTTTTAATGAAAAGATTTCATTCTAGCTTATTTGACACCCTTGAGGATACAACTCCTATGCTTTTAATTTGTGTTTAAAGAATTCCTTATGGTTTTTTAAGATTTGGAATTAAATGCATACCATCTTTGTGCACCATGATGTGTTCAAATATTTTGAACATAATTTTAGCATAATAGAATAGGTAATAATAGTTAATTTACTAGGATAGTTTAACTTCAAAATGATTCTATTTTAAGCTAATTTTTTTTAAAGATTTAGTTTTATATGTCTCGTAAGTTTTTATAAAATTTCATGATAATACAAGATAGTTAAGCAAGATTTCTTTACAGAATCACGTTATTATTTTGATTGATAGTTACTACGTCATTTGATTATAGGTTGAATTATTAGCAAATTGATGATAGAATTTAAGTGAACTTATAGGGTCGCAATAGTCTAAGTCAGAGGAGATTCTACTAAAATTTTGCTATAAATTATTGTTTAGATTGAGAGTTATAAGTGATTTAAAATGCAATGTTCTTAATTTGGATATATCATAACCCTATGTTCCAAATTCTATAGGTTTACACCTGATTAGGAAACCTGATCATTGAAGACCATGCCCCTTCTTAGGACTTTCAATTTAAATTGAATTGGATAATTATAAGTGTAATTTATTGTAAAATAATGGTTATATTTATTTTGTATATTCATAATGTATTTTTGAAAAGCATGTTTTGAATAATATAATGGTTATAAGCTAGGTATAAGCTCGAAGTTAATGTACACATCATATAATTATAAAATATATAAATTATAGTAAAAATATATTGTATGTCGATATTTTCTATAGCGTACTCTCACATGGTTATTATCCTCTCCCCGTAAAATCAATTCATTAGGGTGTGCAGCGCCAATGCTTATAAGGGTCAAGATCTTTCATTTCCTTACCAATGTAGGACTAAATACATTTTGCCTATCTCCTCTTGGGATGCACGATTGTCTACCCCCTCTAGGGCGCACCCCCTCCTGGGGTGCACGGCGTGATACACCCTCCATGGTGATCATCGTGACATCCTTGAGAACTCACCCTGCCTACCCCCTCTCGGGTGTTTGGCGTGACATTCTCCCCCACCCAATCTCGTGACGTCCGCGTCACGAACTGGCCACCCTGCCTACCCTCTCTGGGGCGCTCGGCGTGGACACCCCCTCTGGGGTGATTGGTGAAGGTCATGGGTTGCTCTGATATCACTTCTCACATGACCATTATCCTCTTCCCGCAAAATCGATCCATTGGGGTGTGCAGCACCAATGCTTATAAGGCTCAAGATCTCTCCTTTCCTTACCAATGTGGGACCAAATGTACCTTGCCTACCCTCTCTTGGGGTGCACGGCTGCCTACCCCCTCTGCGGCGCACCCCCTCCTGGGGTGCACGACGTGATACACCCTCCGGGGTGATCACTGTGACATCCTTGAGAATTCACCCTGCCTACCCCCTTTGGGATGCTCGAGAATTCACGTCAACTTGACGGAAACTTGCCTTCGCGCCCGGCACCCGGGGAGTAGATGTTTGCGGACTTACAACTGGTCATTCACCCTTCTAAAGTCCTTGTTTTTCTCCCATTTTTCTCTGTTTTTCTGCACTCCAAGTGCTCGCTCAATTGCTTGTAAAGCGTCCCTCTTCACGAGACGTCGGGACTTGTCCGTCGCTCGTTTCAAAATTAATCACCTTTTCTTTTTACAGGTCCTACGGGACTTGCACGAGGTTGCAGCTCGGTTGACCCTTTGCGGACACGTATGTCGCAAGGGCGCCTCAAGACTTAGGCAAATCCAAGCTAAGTCTAATCGAAGTGGGCGCAAAGGTGATTCTTGACTTAGGTAACTCCAGCTAAGTCTGTGGTTTGCCACAAGGGTGCCTCACCACTTAAGCAAATCTAGCTAAGTGCGTGATAGTACGGTGTGAGAATAAATACATATGTTATGACATATGATATGGGAGTGCAAGGATATTTTATGATGTGTGATGCCATACGTCTCCTTTTTTTTTTCTTTTTTCTTTTTTTTATTTGTTGATTTGGGCTCAGTCTCAGTGGACCCAACAATTTCCACCTTCTTCCTCCACGATCCTTGAATGAATACGATGCTTCCCTTTGTAAGTGCGATGAAGAGTCGAAGTTTGAGCTTTATTCTTCGAGACCAGAACGAACTCGATCGAATAGAATAAATGCATTGGAGTATCGAGAACATTTTAAATAATTGCTTTTTGATGGCACGAGATGTAGTAGAAGTTATTAGCCAAACGGGGCTTTTGATGCTCATTCCGTGGCTAACCATGTCAAGCTAAAGCAAACATTCTCTTCTTAAAAAGGGTGACCGTCGCAGTTTTCCCCCTTTTTTTGAACATTTTTTACTTTGTAACGTATTACCACTTTCCTTTTGTTTCAAAAAATATATATATATTTTACGTGGTCCTTGATTTTTGTCTAGGTTATTTTTGACGATTAATGCACCAGGACTTAGTTATGCATGGATTCGAATAAATTCTATTAATTATAAAAAGAATGATGATGAAGTTAATTGATAGGTTATTTGATCTAATCTATATTATTGAGATAAGTACGTATGATTAACTACGACAGCAATGAAGACATAAAACAAATTGTCGGAGTCAAGTACGTTGGGAGTTTGAGAGTCCGTCGAAAGTCCGAAGGATCGTCAGAAGTGCTATCGGAACCGACCGAAAATGAATCGGGGACTTGCCGAAGGTTTAGGAAGTTCGTCGGAGGTTCACGGTCGTCAGAACTCGCCATGAAGTCTGGGAGTCCGTCGGAAGACTGTCCGAGGGTTCATCGGAAGTCCGCCGGAAGAAGACTCGACGTCGTCGGATTGTATTTTGCTTAGAATATGCTTTCAATTTCGTAGTTAGCGCGTAATTAGGGTAAGGATTAGGTAATAATCCTTTAACGCTAGTAGGGGCCAACTAGGCACGTAATTTAAGTGGATTGGGCCGGATTCAAGGCCCATCCAAGTTTGCTGGACTTGTCTAGCAGTGGCACCACCCCGGTAACAGGTTCCTAGGTGGTCTGAGCGGTGGTATTGCTAGATAGGTGGTGCTATCGCCCCTCCACAAAGCTCGAGGACGCTATCAAGCGGTAGTACCGTCAGACTAGGTAGTGGTACCGCCCAATACACTAACAGAGCAGGGTCAACTGATAGTGGTACCGTCAGTACCCGAAAATCCAGGATGTTACTCTTTTTGGCTTCAATTCTGAAGCCAATTGAGCCTATAAATACCCCTTACTTCTCAGCTGGCTAAGCATATTGAGAAGTGATAAAAACTGAGTCAAAACTCTAGCAAAATTGCATTCGAAAGCTTGAGTGTTTACCTCCCAAAGCTTTACTTGTAAAAGTTATGTAAGAGAGTGTGAACCACTTGTAATAGAATGTAAGAGGGATGTTTGGTCCTTCCCCTTTAAGAAGGATTGATAGTGAAAGTCAAGAATCTCATCGGAGGAGGTTTTGGAAGTGAATGTAGGTCATTTAACCGGACCACTATAAATCGTTGCCTATTTCTCTTGGTGTGAGTTTTTAAATTACTACATTTCAATATTTACTTATCTGCAATCTCTTGATCTCCTCCTCTCTACTTTCTTTCGTATTCACTCGAAACACTCACTTTGCTGAAATTATTTTTGTCGGACCAAACTTCTCAACGCACAACTCTTTTTCAAAATCATTTTAAATTTACGATTTTTATCTGCTACGCTAACTCACCCCACCCCCCCCCCCCCTCTTAGTGCCACTCTAAATCCTAACATAAGGTAGAGTATTTTTTAGCGAGGTCATGGACTTATCATCAATCGTTAAATTTTTTATCGACTTAATTAACTGACATCTTCAAAAAGAGTTAGCTGCATGAGTCCAAGAAAATAATATAATTTTTTCAAAAAAATCCAACGCTTTAAAGGCTTTATTGGAAAAAAAAATCTCACTATTGGCTTTTTATTATATGGCATCCCCTATATTCATTTAATCCAACCCATTTTTTGTTATTTACAATCATATATTAAGAATTGTAAATATTTCTAAATTATATCATTGTAAATAGACATATATATATATATGTGTATATATCTTCAATTTATAACTTAATTCTAATAAAATATATTTACTTCTTATCTACAACTCTTTTTTCTTTTTCCCTTATTCTTCTCCTTCTTCTTCTCTACCTATTAATTGCTGGAGGTGACGAAAAATGATATAAAAAGATAAATGATGAAATGAGGCGAATTGAAGATCAAAGAGAAAGTGAAAATTAATTTTTAATATTTATCATAATGATTTAACATTTGTAAGATTATGCATATCCTATTAATAGCCCAAAAGATATCATTTTCTACATCAGTGGGGAGAACCGATAGCAATAGTATGCATAGACAAGAGCTACGAGGAAGGAAAAAAGAAAAAAAAATAAAAGGGATAAAAATAGAATTAAAGGGGTTATGAATAATAAAATATTATTTTATTAATTTTTAAAAAAATTATGAATAGTAAAAAAAGGAGTTCTAAATAGTCCGCTCTTATTCGTTTTTACTTGGTAGTGCACTTTGCTAAAATGACATGATCATGTGTCTTATTACTAAAAAAAAATCTATTTTTGATAATTAATTATTCTAAAATTCTCAAACAAAAAAAAAGAAAAAGAAAAAGTGATACGAATCATCTTAGAATTATGTCATAGTAATTCTATGAAATTTCGAATTGGTTTAATAAAAGTTTAAAAGTTACACTCCAAATTGAATTGATTTTGAAACGTATTTTAACAAAAATTTAATTTTGATAATTAATTATCATAAAATTTAAAAAAATAGAAAAAAAACAATATAATCATTTTAAAATCATATCTCGATTATGAAACTTTTTAAAAATCTTTAATTTTGATAATTAATTATCATAAAATTCTATAAAAATAAAAAAAAATTGATACCAATCATCTTAAAATTATGGTTAGGTATTTTAGTAGAAGTTTGAGTTGAGTTAGTGAAAGTTGATCAAATTATACTTGACATTTAACTAAGTCACACTCGATCACATAACATATACATAAAATCTCTCATTTTATTAATTATTTTTTATCATCAAATTTTTAAAAATAAAAAAATACTAATCATCTTAGAACATGTCCTGGTGGTTCTGTAGAAGTTTATATTAGTTTGATAGAAGTTGATAGAAGTTGACAAACTCACACTCGATCATGCCCTGCTAAGTGATTATAATAACTCCAGTGAGTCAAATTCAAGATGAACTCTTAGGAAGAACACAAACTCTGTTCTAACTAACAAATGTTTACAGAAGAAAACAAAATGGCCCACATCTCTCTATTATATTTCCTACACAGCAACAAGATTCCATCATCCTCTGTAAAGAAAAAAAAAAGCAGAAAGCCAAGCTAGTCTTTACATGAGATCATTCAATCGAGATAAAAGAAAAAGAAAAATCAAATGAAGATGAAAATTATCTGATGTTGATACAATAAGTGCACACCACGACTGTAGAACCATTTACCACCACAAAAGGGTTCACTGAGGGTATGATGGGAAGCCGGTGCTACAAGAGTGAACCAGATACGACCTGCAGAGAAAGATTCAATCAGCACTGAACAGCTTTTATCTCATAAAATGTACCCAGATGACCGGTGGGTGCAGACAGTGAATTATTTCTAACGGTATTTATGGTCGGTTCAACAAGAGTTAAAACATTTTTATACCATGGTGGACGAGCCCTTTTGAGATTTGTAGAAACCTACCTGGCTTCGTTCTGGATCCAGACGTCGTCACCGAAGTAGCACAAACGATATACGTAAATAACAAAGGTTGCAGAGGTGATGAGATCGTAACTTGATTTTTAAACTCGAACGCGTCGTGTTGATGGTCAGAAAATTGAACAATTTCAAAGATAAAAATAAACCACCACCAGTGTCATGTGATGGTCTCATTTGGCCGAACAAAAGACATGGTGAGGAAACCGGAGAAATTAAAAGTACAGACGAGAGACATGAAGAATGTAGGACGGTAGGTGGCAAAAAGCAAGACGATGGTAGGTGCAAAGAATGGGACATAACTATCTTGATGACCAAGCACAGGTAGAGACAAAGCCAACTACCATTGTCATGAGGTGCAAGTAGGGCTTGATGGAGGAATTTATTTTTAAGGAGACCTGGAAAACTGGATCATGATTAGAGCAAAGAGTAAACCTTAAATGCAGATATATTTTGAGTAACCGTCATTGGGTTTTCGCAAAAGTAGAACTATTTGACTAAGATCTTTACAAATCGTTTTTCTATATAAAGTTTGTAAGGAGCCAGGGTAAACATGAATTGGTATCAATCTCAGTGATCCTACCAGTTGAAATTAATCCTCACAAGGGAACATGGCATTTGGCTAAATATTAGAAACCAGAAAAAGGAAATACAAAGAATGGACATAATATGATGTGAAATCCAAAATATGCATCTTAAAAAGTAGACATAACAAAGCCGTACCTACGGGAAACCGGATTTATTCTTCAACATCTCATTCTAGAATGAATTGTTCCATGCTATCTTTCAGAATGGATATCTGGCCCTCCTTGAGAAGTATGTCTTCGTCAAGAGTCTCAATCTTCTTCCTGAGACAACTAACCTCATTCTCCATAAGCATGTTAGTCTTTCTCAACTGTCTCACTTCCTCCCACATCTGGTCCCTTTCCTGAGAGACGTTTTGGAGTATGCTCTGAACAGAAGTTAGATCCCTCACGGAATACTGCATCTCCTGATGGAGCTGAGAGATTGTCTCATCCTTCTTCAGCATCTGCTATTTTGATGACCCTCATCATTGTCAAGTTCATAAAAAGGCAAAAGTGATTCATCGAGGTACTAAGTCAATAAAAAGTAGTAAATCAAAAGACACAAGTTTAGAAAAAATAGAATCATGGAGCATCAACTGCATAATGCTGGTTCCTGAGCTAGTCACAGTGAACTACTTTTACTGACACAGAAAAATCTACAATGTCCCTCAAGCTGCAGGATAGAAAACTGCCTTACCAATCTCAAGACCTCGTTGGAACTAAAAGCAACTTTGTTCTCCTGAAGGCTTGAAGTCATTGAGATTTTGTTGACAAGTAAGTTGATAAATGTAATCATAAATTGTGCTCATTGCGACATCTAAGTTACATGAGAGGGAAAATATACATAAGAGCAAGGGTCAAAGTTCCAACCCTACCAGTCGATACAAAACATTTTTTATTGATCTGATGGATACCAGTATGTGATTTGAGCAATTTTGCCAGATCCGATCCTTGGAACCAAGCTTATCACATTGTATTTTAATACGTTGGATTTATCGAGCGATATGCTAATCAATGCTTAACCATAGGCCCACTGTACATTTTTTATTTTTTTTATCGGTACTTCTCTCCTCCATTGCTAACTTTTCTCCTTCACGTTCCTGCCCCCACTGCTTGTTTGTATCACTATTGCATTGCTGCCTTTCCGACATTATACTATAAAACTCCACCACCTATCTCTCTCTTTTTGTTTGTAATAATCCAACCGGTATACCGACACTTGCCACCTTTATCGACGTAGTATATTATATGGTACTAAATATTAATGCTCCGTGGGTCCGGTCGCCAACCAGTATATTCACTTGACCATGTAGCACTGAAAAATACAATATAAAAAACTCAAAAGAAACACAGATAATGCACTCTGTGACATCACTGTCATCAATGAAGTAAAATATCTGTAAAAATAAAGCCTACCTGCTTATGCAAGTAAAGGTTGATTCTCTAGTAACTTCACTAGAGAAAGTAAACTTAAAAAGAAGCCAAGTGGTTTTTCTAATTATTTTAATGGGCCTTACATAATTGCTAGAAGCATTTATGTTCTCAAGATGGTCAATTATTTAAATTGACGGAGAAAAATAACGGAGCAGTGGTATCTCAAATAATCAAGACAACTTATGATGCATCAGAACTCAAAAGCAATAAAAACAGAAGTAACCCAAATTAGCAATCAGATCTTCTATGCATTATGATTTAGTAAACTACATAAAGTTCATACATTAGTACATCCAAACAGTAAAGAATTATTTAGTACTAGTCTAGGATAAAGCAAACAAAGGTAGAAATACATAATTTCATACACTAGTACATTCAAACAGTAAAGCATTATCTAGTACTAGTCTATGATCAAAGAAAACAGTTAGAAAACAAATGTAAGCAAGTCCTTCATGTATACATTCACCTGAAGTTCCAAGTCCTTCATCTTGTGGGTAAGACAAGAAAGTTCATCTTGCAGTCTCTGGTTAGCAGTTTGCAGGATGCCACGAGCCCTAACTGAAGTTGCAAAGTCAGCTTGTAATTGCTCATATTCCAGTTCTCTGGAGCACAGGTTCTCTTTCAATACTCTTGATAGTATGGCTTCTGCCCTTAGGTTTAACTCCATTTCATCCTAAACAGGTAAAACGTGGACATCAGATGACATGCTGAGCAATGTGAATGAAATAACTTCTGGAAACATTGATGTGAGCCTTTATTCATTAAGAAGTTAGGATGCAAGCAGTTTAACTTTTTCCTACTAGAACAAACACCTGAGGTTCAATTCAGTTCTGGAATAAAAGAACATGATAGAAAGGCCCAGCCCAGCCCAACTGTTGTCAATCTAAATATACTTTACAAGGTTTCAAGTTCTAGTTGAACCATTAGGTACTATCCGATAATTACAGCTACAAGCTTTGCAGATTCACTACTGAACTTGTGTCGGTCGTTGGTATGTGCCTTGGTACCAATAAGGAGTTTTCATGCGGGGGAGGAGGAGAAGGGGGAGAAGAAGAGAAAGACGAGGAGGAGGAGGAACGGGGGGAGAAGAAGAGGGGGAGGTGGACGAGAGAGAAGAGGGGAGGAGGAGGGGGAAAAGGGGGGGAGGTGGAAGAGAAAGACAAGAGGGGAGGAGAAGAAGAGGGGGAGGTGGAAGAGAAAAAAGAAGATGAGGGGAGGAGGTGGTGGTAGCAACAGAGGAGGAGAATGAGAGAAGATCTGGATGGATCGATGGGCTGACAATGTGGGCAGTGCAAGCAATGGGTGAGAAGTGGCAGTTGTCATGAGAGAGGTGAGTACTAGAGACAGAGAAATCATAAAAGAGAGGAAACCATTGGAGGATAATGTGATCCTAATAAAAATAAAAAAGAATCAAGCAATAAGCTCAATTCAATAGGCTTACCAGGCAGTCAGCTACATATTCACCTGAAAAGAGGCTGTCCATATCCCAATTCACACCCGAACCGGTGAATTCCAGCCGATATGCACCAGTCCAAATGAAATGGCAAGCCTGGCTTTACCATTACTACTACCATAACATGATGACGTAAATTAAGACTGCACATTTGCAAAGTCCTTCAAGGATCCAAATTTCTTGTAAACATTCAAGGGATGGCAAAAGAAAATGAACATATATCTTGTCTGGAAATTAGCATATATATTGTCCGATAATGCTTGTATCAACAACAGAGATCATCAAGATAACAAATATCTTATTTGGGGAATATGAAGCAAGATTTACCTCTGACACCTGACTCTTCAGTTGCCTTGGTTTGCCATCTTCTATAGTTTGCACATGACACAGCAACGAGTCTAGATTGGACTTCTCATCTAATGTTGTCAATATAGTTTGCAAGTTTCTTCTGAAGTTCTCAATCCCTCTCTTTAGACTCTGATACTTCAGAATGTACTCGTCCACTGAAAATCCATCAAAATCCATGCTAGTGTCCTGCTGATACCACCTGCGTTTTGTAAATTCTAACAGATCACCAAGATAGCAGCTATTCTTATCTAGCAACGACAAGCCCTGAGTCTGCAAGTAGTCTACTCGGGCATGGAGTTGTCGGTCAAGTTTGATAAATGAGTGGCCATAACCATTATGAGTACCATGAAGACGGTCCAAGAGGGAGATGTTCTCATGCCTAAGAGATTCCATCTCAAGCCTGCAGGACTCAACCTCCTTTCGCAGCAATTGTTCAACCCCTGTTAATCGTAACTGTTCCATTTGTAACCTACTGATGTTATCACCTTCCTCTATTACTTTTTTACATAAATCATCGCTATATCCTTGTCGCAATCCACTAATTGATTTCTCTTGTTCACTGCATACTCTTTGCAGCTTTACAACTACTTCTTGCAGTTCCTTGTTCTCTTTCTCCTTTTCCTTGTAGCATCTCCTGAGACAATCTCGATCCTCTTCTGATCCACTGTATCTGTCTTGCAACTCGGATAAGGACTGCTGAAGATCATGGTTCTTTGTCCTCACGTCTTCCAAACAAGCTGTCAGCTCATTCATTCGCCTGTCTGAGTTCAGCATCCTGCCCTGAGCTTCTACCTCGTTAACCTTGAGTGAGGAAATCTCTCTTTGAAGTGACACATTCTGCTCAGCAAGTTCTCTTACACGTTCACGTAGCCTCTGCTCTTCAGATTGAAACTTTGCAAGCTTCAATGACCAGTCATTTGACCTTCTGTCCAACTCTCTCTCCAAACTCGATTGTATCTCGTTCTTCTCCTTCTCAAGACGCCTTGTTCTAGTATCCAATTCTGCCTTCGACTGTTTAAATCTCTCTTTTGCTGAAAATCTCTCTGAAAGCCTGGATCTAATTTGTGAAGAGAGCTCAAGTGCCAAAATTTTCCTGTCTTCATTGATGTTCTGAATAATTTGGAGCATTGCTGTTAGGTTTGAACTTTTACTCCTGTACTTCATCATTTCAGGGTTTTCTTCAGAAAGAAGCATGAGCTTCTCCTCCAACTCTTTTACCTTCCTTTGTAACTCCTCATCTGTTTCTTCTTCCTGCAGCCTGGTGCTAAATATATTATCAACCTTGGCATCCATTATTGCATTTCTATGTAAGCTTTTATGTCTTTGAAAACCAGTTAGTTCCTCTGTGCAACAATCCTTTACATCTTCACGGGAAGAAGTAATCTCAGAATCATGCATTTCAGAAAAGCCATTTGAGGTCAAGGATGGTTGTGCATCAGAGAAATCATCATTAACATCATCTACGGTGGTAGTTGTTCTAGACTCATAATCTTGTGGTTTTAAAAATTTTCCAGAAAATGCATGGAATAGTTTCTCAGCATTTCTTCTTGTCTTTCTGGAAGGGGATGCTAGCTTAATATCATCTTTCGCCCAATCTTGAGTAGAACGACGTTGGAAATGATTTGTCTCCCTGAATGAGTAGCTCCTGAAGTTTTCTTTGTCGTAGGTAGGTGACATTGGTTTCATGTACTGAACTCTGTGAGGCCTTACTGGACATGGGAGCACATTTTTGTCTGCTAAACAGCCATCAACTTCAGTACCAGATGAGTGGCTAGTATGATCTTGATTGAATTTAACTCGAGGCTCTCCATCAATGTAGAAATCATGAAATTCAGTTTTGTTTGAAGTACTCATGTGACTTGCTCTGCATCTTAATGGAACAGGGGAACCACATGATGAATTTCCTGATGAACAATTTTCTCTTGAGCCCGAAGAATCAAACTCGACATCATGTGTATATTGGATGGCAGCCAGATCTCCTCTCTTTTTTCTCGAAACTCTTTCTGGTGTTGACGATTGACGGCTAGTAGCAAGCAAGAATATGATATTAGAAGGCAGCTTAAGTGTAACTGAAGATGAATCGAAAATGGGCAACCACATCAGCTAAAAAATATTGGGACCGTAGAACTTAATTAAGTTGCCAATATCAGAACTTCATGCAATCAGGAACTGATGTATACAATCTACCAGATGCCTTGTTTGCCAAGAAAAGAAAAAGAAAACTCTCTACAATGTACATGATTATTTACTGAAACTCGACAGCTATTGCAATGAATATGGTCATACTCATGAATATATGAATATAGATGAGCATCAATCAAGTGAGAAATATGTCGTGATACTTATGGATACAATGTATGAATCATCCTCATGAATACAGTCACTAAAGAAAGTGCAAAATGTTGGAGCTGATTAGCACGTTGTACCGAAAAAGTGTAAAACAGTCGGTCAAGATGACATCAGTTTAAAAATTAAAAAAAATTAAAATCAACTTTTATCCACAAGTCAATGTGTTCATCCAGGAGTTAACACAGAGTAGAATATGTAGCATGTGGTTCAACATTAGGACATTAGAAGCACATTTACCATGGAACCGGTGATAAGGCAAATGGGCATCAAGCAGCTTATGCATGATCTTAATTTAGAAAAATATGTTCAAGCCAACTAGATTATAATCCCAATTAACACCAAATGTCAGTCATATTATTCAAGAATCAAAATAAATGGAAGAAAGTGGGAGAGCATTGAACTCAAGAAAAAGGTTTAGTCTAGAGCATAAAATGCTAATGTTTAAAGTTGTCTTAAGCCACCAACTTATAGAAAATTGAGAACCTTTAGGATAAGTGGCATGACAAGAATTGGCTGCATGACTAAGCACTTACTGAATAGGACAGTTGCCAACATGATTTAGTGTGTTGCAACAGTTGGATGGTGATCTGCTGAAGTCACTCAAGAATTTTTCTTCTATACCATAGTTGGTGGTGGCCGAGGAAAATGAGAGGCTCCGTCGATGATCAAGTGACTTCAGTGAATCCTCATCATCCAGGTACCGGTTGCAAGGTTTAAGAACAGTTTCCTTGGGAGACTGAGAGGCATTAGGAACACCATCGCAAGCTGGAACTTTCACATTCTTCTTTTGGTTGTTTGGTGCAGGAGCAGCTGTGTTGCTATTTCCACTATTAGACGTAGATGATCTTAGTGAAAAGAACCTTCTCATCTTAAAGCACTATATGACTTCTCATAACATGAAAACTTCAAGTATATTTAGACAAATGCTCCAAGATAGTCAACCTGAAATTTCCTGGCTGAAAGGAAAAAAAAAAATCTTAGTGAAGAGAACCTTCTCATCTTAAAGCACTATATGACTTCTCATAACATGAAAACTTCAAGTATATTTAGACAAATGCTCCAAGATAGTGAACCTGAAATTTCCTGGCTGAAAGGTAAAAAAAAAAGAAATCTTCAAGCATTAAAATAAGCTCAAATTCCAGATCTCACAATCAAATTTCAAATGAAGAATCTTGCATGCCAAAAGCATGGCTACTACTTAATTTGGTCTCGGCAAAGAAGAAAGGCAAAGAGAATTGATCGAAGAACCCCATTGAAGAATAAAAAGCCTAGCTTTAGGAAAATTTTTCCAAATTGCGTGCGGGAGTGTCCTACCTAGAAGAAAAAAGGGCCGAAAAGAGATATATACAGATCATAAGGGGCATAAGGAACCTTCCACAAAACTATAATTTACGGTAGAACTTTTTATCTATTTTGACAGAAAGGAAAAGGGCATATAAGGGATCATGGTGATGGGAGAAAAGTCCAATATAATAGATCGAATTTTTTTTTTTAGAATTTGCAAATAAGATCTGAGCTTACGAGCAGAACAATCCAATTAATCCAAAAATACCCAAAATTAAAAAAAAAATTCAATTAATCCAAAAATTACCAAAATTAAACCCCTCTCAATCCTCCAAAGTCCATTCAGCACAGTATTATAAGCCATCAGAAACCACATTTCCTCAGGCAGAGCTCAATCGAGAACCAAAAAGCACACACAAATCGCCACTCCTAAGATAAGCCACCAAACACAAAGAGCACAATCGTCATCTAAGGCAAAGCGATAAACCCATGGAGTAAACGCACTCGAAATTTTATCTTTTTCAGATCGGGAGGTAAGAAATCAAGAAAACCCCGGCCCCCGAAACTCCAAGAACCGCGTCTAATCACCTCAAGAACCGCTACCTCCTCCGCGGTCGAATCGGTCAGACGAGGCTTCGAATCACGAAGGAGACAGGGAGCGGAGAGGGGGGATGAGAAGCGATGAATCCACATACGATTGACCCAACCAAGAGCGAATCGAAGAGGATACGGAGAGAGAGAGAGAGAGAGAGAGAGAGAGAGAGAGAGAGAGGCATGTTACCGTTGTGGGGGCCACGATCCTGGTTCTTGAGGAGCCGCGCAATTTAGGGGGAATTTGAAATGAAGAATAAATCTTTGATTCCCTGCCTTTGGCTGTGAAGAAAGAAAGAAAAAAAAAGGGGGCTTTTTGTTTTACCCTAATCGAAGGAGTCCTCTCTCTCTCTCTCTCTCTCTCTCTCTCTCTCTCTCTCTCTCTCTCTTTTAATGAAGTTGATGCCTAAAGGCGTATTTTTACTCTTGTACCCTATCGCTATTTGTCAACTTATCATATTTTACTATTAAATAGAAAGATTCAAAATAAAAATAATAATAAAATTAATCCCCCTAAACTTTGGGCGTATTTACTTTTGTACCCCATCGTCATTTGTCAACTTATTATATTTTACTACTAAATCGAGAGATCCAAAATAGAAATAATTATGAAGTTAATGCCCCTAAACTTTGGACATATTTAATCTTGTACCCCATTGTCGCTAGTCAACTTATTATATTTTGTTACTAAATCGAGAGGTTTAAAATAGAAATTATTATGAAGTTAATGCCCCTAAACTTTGGGCGTATTTACTCTTGTACCTCATTGTCATTCGTCAACTTATTATATTTTGCTACTAAATCGAGAGATCCAAAATAAAAATAATTATGAAGTTAATGTCCCTAAACTTTGGGCATATTTACTCTTGTACCCCATCGTCATTTGTCAACTTATTATATTTTGCTACTAAATCGAGAGATCCAAAATAGAAATAATTATGAAGTTAATGCCCCTAAACTTTGGGCGTATTTACTCTTGTACCCCATCGTCGTTCATCAACTTATTCCATTTTGCTACTAAATCGAGAGGTCTAAAATAGGAATTATTATGAAGTTAATGCCCCTAAACTTTGGGCGTATTTACTCTTGTACCCCATCGTCGTTCGTCAACTTATTATATTTTGCTACTAAATCGAGAGATCTAAAATAGGAATTATTATGAAGTTAATGCCCCTAAACTTTGGGCATATTTACTCTTGTACCCCATTGTCATTCGTCAACTTCTTATATTTTGCTACTAAATCGAGAGGTCCAAAATAGAAATAATTATGAAGTTAATGCCCCTAAACTTTGGGCGTATTTACTCTTGTACCTCATTGTTCGTCAACTTATTATATTTTGCTACTAAATCGAGAGGTCCAAAATAGAAATAATTATGAAGTTAATGCCCCTAAACTTTGGGCGTATTTACTCTTGTATCCCATTGTCGTTCGTCAACTTATTATATTTTGCTACTAAATCGAGAGATCCAAAATAGGAATTATTATGAAGTTAAATGCTCCTAAACTTTGGGCGTATTTACTCTTGTACCTCATCATCGTTCGTCAACTTATTATATTTTGCTACTAAATCGAGAGGTCTAAAATAGGAATTATTATGAAGTTAATGCCCCTAAACTTTGGGCGTATTTACTCTTGTACCTCATTGTCGTTCGTCAACTTATTATATTTTGCTACTAAATCGAGAGGTCCAAAATAGAAATAATTATGAAGTTAATACCCCTAAACTTTGGGCGTATTTACTCTTGTATCCCATTGTCGTTTGTCAACTTATTATATTTTGCTACTAAATCGAGAGATCCAAAATAGGAATTATTATGAAGTTAAATGCTCCTAAACTTTGGGCGTATTTACTCTTGTACCCCATCATCGTTCGTCAACTTATTATATTTTGCTACTAAATCGAGAGGTCTAATATAAGAATTATTATGAAGTTAATGCCCCTAAACTTTGGGCATATTTACTCTTGTACCCCATCGTCGTTCGTCAACTTATTATATTTTGCTACTAAATCGAGAGATCTAATCTAGGAATTATTATGAAGTTAATGCCCCTAAACTTTGGGCGTATTTACTCTTGTACCCCATCATCGTTCATCAACTTATTATATTTTGCTACTAAATCGATAGGTCTAAAATAGGAATTATTATAAAGTTAATGCCCCTAAACTTTGGGCGTATTTACTCTTGTACCTCATCGTCGTTCACCAACTTATTATATTTTGCTACTAAATCGAGAGGTCCAAAATAGGAATAATTATGAAGTTAATGCCCCTAAATTTTGGGCGTATTTACTCTTGTACCTCATCATCATTTGTCAACTTATTATATTTTGCTACTAAACCGAGAGGTCCAAAATAGAAATAATTATAAAATTAATGCCCCTAAACTTTGGGCATATTTACTCTTGTACCCCATCGTCCTATCGGACAATAAATATTTGACTCATTTGTCAATCAAATAAAAGAATACTCAATTCACTCTTTTTAGGAAAAAAAAATCTAACCCACTTTCATCAAATAAAAGAGTATTTGTCCTAATTTTGTTGGGCTAAAAAAAATCTGAGTCACTCAAGTATGACAATAAATATTCATTTTGCTCTGTAAAAGAAATATATGATTCACTCTTCTCTGACATACTCCTATTAGATAATAAATTCAAATCCACTTAGCTTAGCGAAGAGGCCAAGACACCTTATGCGCTCAAACATAGTAAAATATTTTCTTGTGCATGATGCATCCATTCAAGATTAGCACCAAAATAACCTAACATGCCTTAGTTATGCAAAATATCTTCTTGTGTATGATTCATTCATAGAGGACATAAACATTAAGGATTCAATGTATCTTCTCATGCTTGATGCGTCTATCCATAATACAAGTATTAAAGCATCTCATATATCTTAATTGAGCAAAGAATCTTTACACAAATAATATATTTGTCTAGTTAATAAGTATCAAAATGCCCAATACACCTTAATCGAACAAGACATCCATACACGCATGATACATCCAATTAAGATATAAGCACTAAGGCTCTTGATGTCCCATAATCCGATAAAACATCTCCTAACATGTAATGTATCTATCTAGACATAAGCATCAAAACAATTGGTATGTTTTAACTAGGCAAATTTGAGATTTGTATGTATATTATTTTTATTTCTATTTAATATAATTAAGTTAAATTATGACAGCAATGCCAAATTGTAATTCTCCAATTGCATGGGATTTATTAATGGATTAATTGTTGTTATCAAACTTTGTAATAACATAGCCTTAGTTGAACCAAAAACATTCAAATCTTTATTTCATGAAATCTTTTTATATCGTTTTCTATCTCTCATTGTACCACTCATACTCAATTGTCCCATATTTTGTAAGTATGATGTCTATATTTAAGTTATATTAGGATTGTTATTAATTGTATGTGATTCAAATATCAACAAATAGAAGAAAGACATCATAATTTCTTAAAATCAATGATTTACACAAAATTGTTTTCCTTAAAAAAACAATTTTTCATATCAGCTGGATTATTTTTCTTAAGGAAAAAACTATTTTCCTTAAAAAAATAGTATTATTTTTGCTCTACCTTTGGTTCAAGTATTATTTTGGCAGATAAGTTTCATATCAGTTGAATTCTGCAGTCCATGTCATGATTTGAGTCCATTTCACTATTAAATTAAGTCTTAGGTTGTCAGTAGTCTAAGAAGTAGCTATTTTTCATGTTTGATGTATTCAATCTGCTTCTCTATCTTTTCAAATCGTTTAGTTGCATCCTATTCTGATTATTGCTTAGTGATGTCAATTGGCTGAGTTACAAGGTTTGATCCTCTACATCTCCACTCTATTTTAGTCCCTTTTAATTTTATTATTAATAATAGTATTTTTTTTCTCTACTCTTTGGTTCAACTATTATTTTGGTAGATAAGCTTCAAATCAATTGGATTCTGCAGTCCATGCCATGATTTAAGTCCATTTCACTATAAAGTTAAGCCTTGAGTTATCAGTAGTTTAAGAAGTAGCTATTTGCATGTTTGATGTATTCAATCTACCTCTCTATCTTTGCTAAGATCTTTTAGTTGAATCTTATTTTGATTATTGCTTGGTGATATCAATTGGTTGAGTTACAGGGTTTGATCCCCTGCATCTCCACTCTATTTTATTTTCTTTTAATTTTATTATTGATAATATATATTTTTTTTGCTCTGCTATTTCGTTCAACTATTATTTTGGTAGATAAGCTTCATATTAGCTGGATTCTGCACTCCATGCCATGATTTGAGTCCATTTCACTATTAAGTTAAGCCTTGGGCCATTAGTAGTCTAAGAAATAGCTATTTACATGTTTGATGCATTCAATCTGCTTCTTTATCTTTGCTCAGATCTTTTAGTTGCATCCTATTCTGATGGTGATGTTAATTAGCTGAGTTATAGGGTTTGATCCCTTGCATCTCCACTCTATTTTAGTTTCTTTTAATTTTATTATTAATTATATATATATATATTTCTCTACTCTTTGGTTCAATTATATTTCTGGTAGATAAGCTTCATATCAATTAGATTCTGCAATTCATTCCTTGATTTAAGTCTATTTTATTATTAAATTAAGTTTTATCTATTTTATTATTAAATTAAGCCTTGTGTGGATTATTAGTAGTATAAGAAGTAGCTATTTCTTGTATTCAATCTGCTTATTATTGCCTGATGTCAAATAGCAGAAGTCAAGTTTGATACATATTAGTTTAACACAAGTGCTAACCTGTTTCGGTCATCACCAAGTTTGCAAAGCCATGAAGAACAATCAAGCCACAGTGAATCCTTTTCTTCCAAGTACATGATGGATGGAGGATGAAGCTGTTGATCTCTCATTTTTTCGTTCCAAGTCCCTCCCATGCTGCTCCACCGTAATCATAGCAGCCACCAGTCTTGAATTCTGTTCATTATCAAGAGTGTCTTGCACTGTAAGCACAGTCTTAGAGATCATTGCAAGTGTGTTTTTTTTTATCAGCAGTGATCTCCTTGTCCTGAAACAAAGACATTGTATCTTTAGGTCCATTAAGCAAGCTTAGTTCATTGGAACTTGAATCCTTGACCTTGACCTGTCTCAGATCGAGCTAATCTTTTGCAGACACACAAGTCACCATACCGATGTTCTTGCTTCATTGAACTGCTCGAAGGGTGCTTAAAAATGTTCTTCTACTGGATGCAAGGACAGAGGTGGTAGCTTGCAGAAGCCGGGGAGAGAGAGGTGATGTAGGCTCTTAACGAAGAGAGACAGATCGGTTGAGCAGATTGAATGATTATTAAGATACTTGGAATTCCCACTTTTGATGCATGGTTCTGCTTAGGGGATGGAGAAGTGGGAGGAGGGAGATGGTCATCATCATGTGCCTTGGTTCAGCACCTTCTTCGTCCCCTTCCCAAGCTAAACTAATCTCTCCACTTCCTTTCATGTAATGCCTTTAGATGAGGTTTCAGGCATATCTTTATCCCCTAATTTTTAACTCTGTGGCTACTCTATTATTTTTTATACTTCACTGTCTCTTTTTTAGTATATTTTAATCTTGTCACTTGATTTTTTTGTCGGTTGTTATAATTGATTGTTAACACTTTGTCGAAAATATAAGTGCATTTAATATTGAAGACATATCCAATTCGTAGTTGAATTATTCTTTATTTCTTAGATTTACAATCTTATTTTGTTCAGTTTGTTTGTGTTTTCTCAAACAGACATATGAGCGTTAGATAATATGATCCTATTTAATTAGGTAAAATATATTAAAGATATGATTGGATTCTGATTATAGTTACTGGCTACTAGCTAATAGAAAAGAAATCCAATTAAAATAGGATTCCTCGAGAGATGTCATTGATGGGAGAAAATCTCATAATATCTTATCCTAGACTTTTTGGTCTCGCCTATAAATAGATAAGACCTCTAGGGATACATTAGATGAGAGAACATAAGAAAAGATAAGAGGATACGATTGAGAGATTATAGTTTTTCTCTCAATCTCCCTATTATAGTTTCTCTCAATCTCCCCATCCATCAATTTAAGTAGTCCCGTGAAAGGATAAGAAGAGAGGAGAATGTGAGTCTAATTCTCCTTGTAGATTGATATTTCAGATCTGACGATGATGTACTTGTAGATCAGATAAAGTTTATTTCTCTGAACAACAATAAAAGATACACTTCGTAACATTATTTAGATCCATTGTTATTTGATTTCAGATTTTAACATTAAAATTTTTTATATTATAGATAGCATGATTATAGATTTTATGCTAACAATGAGAGGATTGTTTCATCAATACAATACATCATATTTGTGTTCTTTGAGACCCATTGTCACATAGGCTTATTTATAATAAATTCAAATAGATGACAATGCCAGATGGTAAATCATGATAAATTGAGAACTGATTGACAATTAATCCAAAGATTATGAGGATAAGTATTTAAACAACCCTTTAGATTTTAAAAGTTTGGTAGGAGATCCATAACTCATAACCAACTCATTCATTCTTAGGAGTCACTTCAATGGAGTCCTCAACTTTGGTGGGGATTACATTGTGTTGTGTTGACCCCTTAACTTGCAAGAAATATAACCACAGATGCAATCAAGTGTTAGAAAAGCTAAGATAAATATGTGAACTGTATGATGGTTTTGATTACTTTACAGAAAAAAAGTAATTACACAAGGAGGGATATTTCTTTTGTTAAAAGATGAACCCAGATTTGGACATACAAGGTCATAATAAAAAAGACTTTACCAGGGTAGCAAGGCTCATCTTTAAAATAAATTTTGTTTTATTATACATTATAAAATTTTTATTTAATGGACCATATTGCCATGGCTGCAGTGTCATCTGAGTAACTAAAGTATATACAATTTGAGAAGAGAATTGGTCCTCATATTTGGAGAAGAGAATTGTTGATCAGTCCAGATGATTCTTTCTCCACTTTAACAGTGAGCTTGTTAGGGGATGTGAAAAATCATAACAAGCATACCAAAGTGGCACATATTTTAGATTATCTTCTGCAGTATCATCTGACAACAGCTTCAAGAACAATGTCCTGCTGCAGAAACAAGGGCAACAGGGCCAATAAGATGGCATAGAAACTATCACCCTGCAAATCTCTCTCTCTCTCTCTCTATAAACACCCCTGTGAGGATAGAAAAGTTCAAATGAAGTGTGAAGAAACATATTCAATAAATTTCAGAGATGAGTGAAAGAGCAATGGAGTGACAAATTACTCAATGTGAAGAAGACAATTACTATGTTTCTGTCATCAGTTAACTTTTACTTGGAAGATGGATAAATCTTCAAATGTTATCAGAAGAGGCTTGGAAATTTTTGCATTGATGAGGGTTACAGATCTAAAAGCTAATGTTTATGAGGAATCATTAAACAGCTATAACAGACACCAGTTTAATGATAATAAGAATCTGATCTCAACTTATACATTTCTCCATCACTATATTGTAAACATAAAATCTATAATCATGCGAACTGTTATGCGAAAAAACTTTTATACTAAGATTGAAATCAAATAATAATATATCGAGTTTTACGATGTATACATGCCATCTGAAAAAAGAAAAAGATCTCTATATGATTTGTATAATTTTTTTAGATCCAATACCGTTGTCAATCTGTAAGATGAACTAGACTCATTCTCTTCTCTTTCTATCTTTTCATAGGACCACTTAGATTGATGGCTTAGAAAGATTGATAGAGAAACTGTAATATCTCAACTTCATAGATGTCTCTCTAAGATACTTATCTTAAATTTGACTTTTAGTCCATAAAGATCCTGTCTATTCATAGATAAGAGGAAAGGGCCTAAAATAAGTTATTAGGAGAGTTCCTTTCATCAAGGACATCCTCTAAGGAATATTATTATAATATATTATTTTTTTTCTATTTATCAATACGATCATCAAAGTCACATAATCTGACATATATTTCCTCTAAAAAAAAAACAAAGGGTCTAAAATAAGTTATTAGGAGAGTTCCTTTCATCAATGACATCCCCTAAGGAATTCTATTATAATATGAACTTCTTTCTCTATTGATTAATACTGTCATTAGAGTCACATACTCCGATATATATTTCCTCCAAAAAAGAGCAAAGAGTCTAAAATAAGTTATTAGAAGAGTTCATTTCATCAATGACATCCCTTAGGAAATTTTATTATAATATGGACTTCTTTTTCTATTGATCAATACTATCATCAGAGTCACATAATCTGACATATATTTTCTTTGAAAAAGAGCAAATGGTCTAAAATAAATTATTATGATAGTTCCTTCCATCAAGGGCATTCCCTAAGAAATTCTATTATAATATGAACTTCTTTTTCTATTGATCAATACTGTCATCAGAGTCACTTAATCCGACATATATTTCCTTCAAAAAAAAAAGCAAATGGTCTAAAATAAGTTATTAGGAGAGTTCCTTTTATCAATGACATCCCTTAGGAAATCTTATTATAATATAAACTTCTTTTTCTATTGATCAATACTATCATTAGAGTCACATAATCTGACATATATTTCCTCTAAAAAAAAGCAAAGAGTTTAAAATAAGTTTTTATAAAAGTTCCTTTCATCAAAAATATTCCATAAGAAATCTTATTATAATATGAACTTTTTTTTTCTTCTATTGATCAATACTGTAAGTCACATAATCTGACATATATTTTCTAAAAAAAATAAATGATCTAAAATAAGTTATTAAGAGAATTTCTTCCATCAAGAACATCTCCTAAGGAATTTTATTATAATATAAAATTTTTTATTAATTAATATTATCATCAGAATCACATAATCTAACATATATTTCTAACCCAGAAAAACAAAAAAAAAAACAACTATTTCACCGAGTAATGCTGATATCATAGCTCCAATCTCAAGGACCACCTTGAGACGAAAAAACATATTTTTTTATTACTATTTCATACCGATCAATATTGTATCAGAATGCTGACATATATAACCCAAAAAAAAAAAAAAAGTCAACTATTTCACCGAGCAATGCTGATATCATAGCACTAATCTCAAGGACCACCTTGAAGAAAAAGTCTCGGTCTGTCGTTCCGGCATCAAGTCCAGTGATACTGTTTGCAGCTTCTGCCACAGGCATAGTACAAAATGCAGACTCTTCTCTCCTTCCTAGGATGACTCCTGTAGCTTTACTTTTGCAAACCAATTTAGAATGATTAGAAGAGGAACTCTGCGGTCCCTCTCGTACGAAGAGTTGGGGAGTCCCCAATCATTGCCGAGTCGGATTTGATGGCGCAAGTCGAAGACTTTGCATTCCTCCTCTTCTCTTTCTTTCTTTCGAGTTATTTCGAGGATGCAAGACCAAACGATGGCCATTAACAAGCAGCTAAAAGGGCTTTTGTTCCTTGAGATGAAAGAAAGTAATGATGCCTCGAAGAAACATCTCATGATGGTGAACCGCCTTCGATGCCATGTTATGTTTGTTTTTATTTCCAAAGATAA
The DNA here is from genome assembly GCA_024322285.1 of Musa beccarii. NCBI lineage: Eukaryota > Viridiplantae > Streptophyta > Magnoliopsida > Zingiberales > Musaceae > Musa > Musa beccarii. Next base: position 35,137,485 of record CM044402.1, read on the forward strand.
TGCAACAAATATGTACTGTGGCATGATTAGTATAAAAAAAAAAGAAAATTCTTTTTTTATCTTCAGAAAAAAATATATATATAAGATGATTTTCCTAAAAATATCTATTTTTTTAGATTTTCTTTCTCAGTGTTTAATTTTCTTATTTATTGTCTCTGAATGTTTTTTTTATCTTATCATCTTCATCCCGTATATTTGCCTCCGCCCTATCACCCCCATATAGTCATCTCCTTTTCATCGTAAGAGCCTCTTTCTTTTTTGTGAGGTCTTATCGTTTTCATCTCGCTATGAGCTCGTATCGCATCTATGTGATTAAGCGTGAAGATAAAAGAAAAAAAGAAGAAGAAGAAGAGTCGAAGCATAAAAATAATAAAAAAAAATGATTGAACCTCATGATAGAACGAAGGCGGGTACTTTAAAAAAAATTAAATAGAAAAATTGAGAAGTGGGTACTTTAAAAAAATCCAGAGATAATTTTTTAGAAAAATCATACAAAAATATATTATGTACCTTAACTTTAAAGATAAAAGAGCAAAATATGTACTGTGGCATGATTAGTATATAAAAAAAATTTCTCCTTAAAAAATATAAGATGATTTTCCTAACAATACCTAATTTTTGAGTTTTTCTTCCTCAATGTTTAATTTTCTTATTTATTATCTTTTTTTCTCTAATACCCTAAATATTTTTTTTATCTTATCATTTTTATCCCGCTACGAGGTCTCATTAACTCTGTGTGCTTGCCTCCGCCCGACCACCCCCATGTGGTCATCTCCTTCTCATCATAAGAGCCTCCTTCCTTTTGTAAGGTCTCATCGTTTTCATCTCGTTATGAGCTCCTATCGCATCTATGTGATTGAGCGTGAAGATGAGAGAAAAAAAAAAGAAAGAAGAAGAATCAAAGCATAAAAAAAATAAAAAAAAATGATTGAACCTCATGATAAAAGAAAGGCGATGATGACGATAAGATGGATTTAAGATATTAAAAAAAATTAAATAAAAAAACTGAGAAGTAGGTACTTTAAAAAAATCCAGAGATAATTTTTTAGAAAAATCATACAAAAATATATTATGTATCTTAACTTTAAAGATAAAAGAGGCAAATACGTACTGTGGCATGATTAGTATAAAAAAAAATTTTCTCCTAAAAAAATATATAAGATGATTTTTCTAAAAATACCTAATTTTTGAGTTTTCTACCTCAGTGTTTAATTTTCTTATTTATTATCCTTTTTTTCTCTAATAGCCTAAATATTTTTTTATCTTATCATCTTCATTCTTCCACCTGACCACCCCCATATGGTCATCTCCTTTCCTTCTAGAAGATCTCATCGCTTTCATCTCGTTATAAATTTCTATCGTACCTATGTGATCAAGCATGACGATGATAGAAAAAAAAAAAAACCAAAGCACAAAAAAAAAGATAAAATAAAAACGAATGAATCATGATAGGATGATAAAATACATTTAAAATATTAGAGAAAAAAATCAAATAGAAAAACTGAGAAGCTGGGTACTTCAAAAAAAAAAAAAGGAAATCCAGAGATAATTTTTTAGAAAAATCATACCAAAATATATTATGTATCTTAACTTTAAAGATAAAAGAGCCAACATTTGTTTACTTCTTATCTACCGAGGTTTATGCACTGGCAGTCATGCAGCGCCTGAGAAGGCAGATGGAAGTTTTGCTTTTAATATTCCTGGGACATTCGTTTGGGAGACAAAGCACAAGTGCATGATATGTCACCGCACCCAGCTACAAGAAGGCCAAGAACCTAGGCTTTCTCACGTCATGTCCTCGCTCCTAGGATTCATTCTCTCCGGTGACTTCCCAATTGCCGAGAGTTTGTTGTTTCCTTGAGGAGATGGATGCTGCAGACGATGGATTCTGATCTGGTCCCATCAGGTGAGGAAACAGAGGTATCATAGGATCGCTTTGTTCTTGGTCAGATGTTTGTGTTGATTCCTTTGCAGATCTTTTGACTGGGGGATCTCTGCAACATCCATGTTGGATTTCTTTTCTTTGCTCTAGTTGGACATGCTTGTAACGAAATCTTCTTTTCCCTGGACAATTTCTGAGATCTTCTGATGGAATTTCCTACATTGATTGCACTGGTTTTTGGGGGCGGCCACGGCAAGGGCTTGACCGTGTTGATTGAAGTCGTTTCTCTCCGTTGGAAAGATGAAACCTTTCACCCTTTCTGAGTCCTCTGTTTCCTTCGAGCCTTGCATTGCAGTCTTCGGTGGTTTGTGCTTCTTTTATGCAGGGAAGGTAGTCCTTCTTCTTCAGCATCGTAAAGCTTGACCTTTTCCTTGTTTCCCCCCTTTCTTGTGTTCGCTTGCAGTTTAGACTTGAAAGGTCGTCTGAATTCTTTTGTCGGACTGGCTAAGAGGTAGAAAAGTAGATGGTGTCGCTGGGCCTTCAAGAAAGCAGCAAGATGGGGCACTGAGCCTAATGATCGATTAGAACTGGTAAATGAGCATGACAATGGCGACTCAGGGCGTTGGTGGCGGGCGGCAGTCACCGATCCAGAGCTCGGCCAGGCAACGGTCCCTTTACAGCCTCACCCTCGATGAGGTCCAGAGCCACCTGGGTGAGCCCTTGCACAGCATGAACCTTGATGAGCTCCTCAGGAGTGTGATCCCGTGTGAGGATAACCAGCCGGCAGGCCCTGACGATGGCGGCGGCACCGGCGTAGGAGGGTGTCCAGGCATCCAGCGCGAGGAGAGTCTCACTATGCCGCGTGCCCTGAGCAAGAAGACAGTCGACGAGGTGTGGAGGCACATCCAAACAGGGCAGAAGGAGAATAGTGATGGTGTTGCGGATTATGGAAGGCAGCCGACCCTAGGGGAAATGACTCTCGAGGACTTCTTGTCCAAAGCTGGGGTGGTCACCGAAGGATCCGATCAGAGTGGGAGCAATCGGATTGGCAATGTGGGTCTTGATCCAAGGACACAGTGGTTGCAGCATTATCGTCAGCATCAGCAGCAACAAGCTCAGCAGAGCAGAATGGGAGCTTTTGTGGGTCAACAGGTGCCACAACCTCTGGCTGTTGGCATTGGAACCATATTGGACTCGAGGTTCCGTGATGGTGAAGGAGCCAATTTGTCCCCACTTGATCCACAAACACCAAGGCGGAAGAGGGGGCCTTTGGAGGACACGACGAAGAAGACAGTCGAGAGGAAGCAGAAGAGAATGATCAAGAACCGTGAGTCAGCTGCCCGTTCACGAGCTAGGAAGCAGGCAAGACTATGGATGTTTTATCTTTGTTGATGCTAGTGTTGATTCATGGATCTTAGTTTTACACATCTGGTTTTTCTATGAACAGGCTTACACGAATGAGCTGGAGAACAAGGTCTCCAGACTTGAAGAAGAAAATCAGAGGTTGAGACAGCAAAGGGTAACTTCTATATTTTTCCTTTAACTTCCTCTAATTGATGATAGATCAGTGATTCAAGCTGGTGAGGATGGATGGATGCAAAAACCCTATTCTTATCTCACTATTAATTATTTTATCTTTAGTGATCATTTGAATGAAATAAAATCTGCATCTTTCAGATGCGGTTTTCAACAGAAGCACAATCTTCAATCACCTAAACTTAAATGGGACTTCAAAGTTTGGAAAATATATTATATAACTTAATCTGCTTTTTCTATTCCCAATTTTGATGTCAGCAAATTTATGTTCATCATTAGAAAAATTATCTTGCAAGTAATATTACAACTTTATTTATTTCTCCATTTCTCTGCAGTAAGAAAAAGAGAGAGGAAAAGAGGAGAAGTTGGATAATTGATGGTATAAAACAAGTTTTGACAAGCTCAGAATTAGTTCCTATCTTGGATTGCTATGGACAGATTAAGGTAAGAAAGAAAGTATGGAGAAAATTAAAATGTAATATCTGCCTGAGCAGGAGATTTTAGTCAGACAATCTGTCTAGGTCTGAGATCTCATAATATGAAGCACAACGAGATTGCATTCAGGTCTTCTTAAACTCCCAGCCACATCTAGTAAGAGAGTAAAAAATGCTCAAGAAAGAGTAAACGGAGGCAAGCTAGTCCCTCAAACCTTTTGACCTTCAAATATATTTCTGAATCAGTTTGAATCTGACTACCTTCTAAACAGTGCCTCCGATGCACCTGTTTACGATTGATGTGAGAAGATTTTAGTAAGCTGTCGTAAACCATTACTGGACTGGATTAAAGATACTGCATGGATATCTTGACGTTTTGCATCATAGATAGTGCTTAATGTTTTTGCGTCCAACAACAGAGAAATCTCTTGTTTTGGTCAATTTGTAAGGTGATAAATGAAGAATATTTTTGAGTTTGACAGCAAGTTTATGCATTTTCTAGCTTTCAAAATTTACAGAAATTTCTCAAGTTGCCAAAACTAGAAATAACTTGCTGTGTCAAAGATTATAGCTAAAAGGGTTGTAATAGACTCCATAGCACGATATTTTAAATTACAACTTCCAGTATTATTACTATTTTCATGGTCATTGTTGGTACTTCTATTGTTGTTGCTGTCGTCATCTTTCTTCGTTTTGTAAATTCAAAATCAACATTGGTTCCCATTGCCAGAAGAGATTGTGTTGGATCATATAGTTTTTATGGTAGACTATGAAAGTTGAAAGAAACTTTTAATTGTTGAAAATGTTAAAAATAGTAAGTGCTTCTGATGCTACTAGTGGAAAAACATGCTTCAGACCTTTGGTTGAAAAGGTGAAAGCAAGTTCATTTTACTGAAACATTAGTGTAGAAACAACTAAAAGGACTTCTCTTACTTCACTTAATATTCTGTTAATTATCATCTTATGTTTCAGATAGTAATACTCATCCGAATCTGATAATTCTTGATATGTATCAAATACTTTAAGTATGTGATCTTTCACATAGTTATTAATTAATTGGATACGTACTGCGGTGCTTGAAGATATCTTGCAAAGACTTCATGTGAGAACTTTTTTCGATTCTTGTGAGGGCTTAGTAGTACTTTCTCCACTGTTGATACTCAATAATTGACGAGATGGGCATACGGTTTTAAATATGTTGTTATTGTCATCACTTGAATTGAATATTCATTTATGATATAAATTTATGGTTTTCCCCACTGTTGATACTTAATAAAATTAAGATGATGGTTTCATCTTCTTTCATACATGTTTTATTTTAGATTTTCATTGCATGGTTGGAGCATTATCCTATGCAGCAGATTTTGTGCTTGTAGCTGCTAAAATGCATACGATAGACTTCTGCTGGAATGTTTATGTATTTTCCTTTTGGTCTGAATTGTTAAGAGGACTGGAGGCAACATTTAGCTTCTGGACTTATATTTAGATATTAGAATCTAGAAAATATAGCATTCGAACTTGATTCTGCTTTTCAGTCATCAAGGGATTCCTTCTGAACTCATCAATCTCATTCACTTCTGGTGTATCCATGATCAAGAAATTCATGAAGCTACAATTCTGGGTTAAAGGTTCTTCCAGTTAAGCATTCAACTCCAGATGGCCTGCTAATGCTTTCCCTTTATATAGCAATTTCATGTACTGGCTTCCCATGGTAGAGTTTTTGCTGCATTGTTCTTCACATGCTGTTGTTTTCATGGCCTTTTTCTTTCCTTCCTTTCAGGTCCGTTATCCTTGAACTTCCAAGACTTGATGTTAATTTACTGTTAATCAAGAAAGTTCAATACTAGTTTTCTGATTTCGAGGCTTATCTGTTGACCCAATTTGCTGAATCTGTCATCTGAAACGTAAAAAGCCATAGTTGATGTGAAAATGGTTGCCCTGGGTCTCTCTTGCCCATTGTTTAAGATTATAACTTTTGTGATATGATATTTATGTTGAACTTCAAAAATATGTGGGCCTTGGTAACTTAATAAGCCTTTAGTGGTTTAATCTTGGATTAAGTTCAATTTGATCCATATGGGATTCGGGTTCGACAATCTGTCGACCTGATACCATCTTCGGATGGAAGTCTTAGCGGAGGAGAGAACTATTGCAGAAAGACCAAGCGTAAAACCGAAAGAAAACAACCTATATTGCTTGTAAAGCTAAAAGTGCTAGCTACAAGACTTAAAGCAATAGAATTAAAAGTGCGTAATGAGACCAATAGGTGCGTAGGGCGCAGGTTGTCTATGGACAGTTCGTGGGTGCTCTTGGCAGTTTGCGGAATGTTATCAGTTTCAGCCTCCCCTCCTCTCTTGCTGCTGCAACCTCCTCCGGAGGTTTAGACAGTAAGCGTTGGGGACTTCTCATAGCAATTGGATGAAGCTTTGATGCAAGGTTTTGGCTGTTAGAACTCAAGGAAGAAGGCTGCGATTGGAAGGATGGGCTATACCTCGCAGAATTCCTCTCTTCTCTCTTCTCTCTTCTCCTTTCTTTTCTTCTCTCTTTTGAGACTGGAATAGCTAGGGCCAGTTAGGCTTTTGCTTAAGACTTCTTTTGATTGCCTTTAGATGGGAGCACACCCCTTGTTTTATAGGGTGAGGGATACACAAAGTCTTTAGGGTTTAAGGACTTCCCTTGTACTGTCACGCACTTAGCTGGGATTGCCTAAGTGGTGAGGCACCCTTGCGGCAAACACAGACTTAGTTGGAGTTGTCTAAGTCGAGAAGCACCCTTGCGCCCACTTCGGCCAGACTTAGCTGGAATTGCCTAAGTCTCGAGGCGCCCTTGCGACATACGCGTCCACAAAGGGTCAGCCGAGTTGCAACCTCGTGCAGGTCCCGTAGGACCTGTAAAAAGAGAAGTTGATTAGTTCTGAAAACGAGCGGCGGACAAGTCCCAACGTCTTGCGAAGAGGGAAGCTTTACAAGCAATTGAGCGAGTACTTGGAGTGCATGAAAGCAGAGAAAGAGAGGAGGAAAACAAGGACTTTAGAGGGGTGAATGAGCAGCTGCAAGTCCGCAAACAACTACTCCCCATGTGCCGGGCGCGAAGGTAAGTTTCCGTCAAGTTGACGTGCAAACTTGTGAAGGTGTTCAACGCCCGACACTATATTGAAGACCCATCCAGCCATGTGCCACCCGGGGGGTTCCAGGGTGCTGAGATGGCTAACAAAATTTTGGTGGCTGCGGGCTGCAGAAATCAGCCCGCGGCACACGAAAACGGAGCTGTTTTTGGGGTTTTTGGGCAGATGCAGCGAGCGATCGTTCTGCAGCGCTGCAGCTGCTGTTTCTTATATTTTTACACGGAAAAACACACCAAAACATGGCAAAACAGGTTGTCAAGGATATGTACAAGCATGGGCAAGCGACGAACGGAACGTTGAACGAAGTTGTTGCGAGTGTGCGACGACCGTTCGTGACATTCTCCCCCACTTAAGCTGTCGACGCCCTCGTTGACGCTCTTTGGTAGGCTTTGATGGCTGCTTCTTCATGTCGGAGGGTATCTTCTGGCTCCCAACTTGCTTCGGTTTTGGGAAGTTTTCGCCACTTTACCAAGTATTCAATTTGCTCAGCTCCATTGGGTAGCTTTATCCTGCGATCTGCTAAAATGGTCTCAACTCGCTTCTCGTAGGAAGCTCTGGTGGGAGGTTGACGAGTTGAAACGCCTCGGGAAGCATCTTGTGGATCGGAGTGGTAGGCTTTCAAGTTGCTGGCATGGAAAACATTATGAATCTTGAGCCACGTCGGCTTGAGTGCAACTTGTAGGAGGCGTTGCCCACCCTGCGATAATTGGGAAGGGGCCATCATACTTGCGCACCAATCCTTTGTGCACCTTGTTTCTAAAGAATTGGAGTGATGCTGGTTGGAGCTTCACCAACACCAAATCGTCGACTTTAAATTCCTGTGGTCGCCTTCCCAAGTCTGCCCACTTCTTCATCTTTTTGGCCGCCTTCTCCAAGTAGGCCCGCGCAATATCTGCATTTCGATGCCATTCTTGTGCCAAGTGATATGCGGACGGACTACTCCCTGTATATCCAATAGCCAAAGTGTGAGGAGTCGACGGTTGTTGTCCTGTGATGATCTCAAAGGGACTCTTGTTGGACGCAGAGCTCCGCTGCAAGTTGTAGGAGAATTGGGCTATGTCCAGCAACTTCACCCAATCTCATTGGTTGGCACTCACATAGTGCCGAAGATATTGTTCTAGGAGCGAGTTTATTCTCTCAGTTTGGCCATCCGTTTGGGGGTGGAGGCTTGTCACGAACGGTCATTGCACACTCGCAGCAACTTCGTTCAACGTTCCGTTTGTCGCTTGCCCATGCTTGTACATATCCTTGGCAGCCTGTTTTGCCATGTTTTGGTGTGTTTTTCCTTGTAAAACAGCAGCTGCAGCGCAGCAGAACGATCGCTCGTTGCATCCGCCGTAAATCCAAAAACAGCTCCGCTGTGCCGCGGGCTGATTTCTGCAGGCGCGCGGCCACGAAATTTTGTCACCATCTCAAGCACTCGAACCACCCGGGTGGCACATGGTCTGGATGGGGCTTGAGATAGTGTCGGGCGTTGAACACTTTCACAAGTTTGCACGTCAACTCGACGGAAACTTGCCTCGCGCCTACCAAGCACTTGGGAGTAGTTGTTTGCGGACTTGCAGCCGCTCATTCACCCCTCTAAAGTCCTTGTTTTCCTCCTCTCTTTCTCGCTTTCTTGCACTCTAAGTGCTCGCTTAATTGCTTGTAAAGCTTCCTCTTCGCGAGCGTCGGGACTTGTCCGTCGCTCGCTCCAACAACTAATCAACTTCTCTTTACAGTCCTACGGGACTCGACGAGGTTGCAGCTCGGTTGACCCTTTCATGGACGTGTATGTCGCAAGGCGCCAAGACTTAGGCAATCCAAGCTAAGTCCGACCGAAGCGGGCGAAAAGGCGATTCTTGACTTAGGCAACTTCAGCTAAGTCGGTGGCTTGCCGCGAGGATGCCTCACCACTTAGGCAATTCTTGCTAAGTGTGTGACATTGGTATCGTGCAGCAAAGCAATTTGAGCAAGCGGTGAAGAAACTTCGCAATCTCACCATGGCTAAACAACGTGGTGAATCAAGCAAGATGGGGCAAGCCGGAATGTTGTTCCAAGCAGCCGCAGCGGCTGCATGTGCAACTCGCCGCTCATTCGGCTGCAAGAGCCGTTCGTGAGAGAACGGGCAAGTGAGCATGAGGAGCGAGAAGTGGGCTACTCTCCACAGCGAGGAGGCGCAATCTGGAGCGCCAACCGGAAGAAAGAGCCATAGAGAGAGGGTCACGCGGTGGAAACCCGCTTGGATGTTCTTGAAGCGAGCTTGGATGAACTCTACCAAGGCCAAAGTAGGCTTCTTAGCGTAGAGAGCTCGCAAGAAGAAGCTGAATCCCGGATCGACAAGGTTGAAACCTTAGTCGACCGACTAACGGTTGACACAAAGGACTCCGTGCAACATTTGCAAGATTTAGTGACGGAACTCACTTCCAAAGTTGCAATGCTCACAAGGGCGTTGAATGCGGGGAAGCAACACGCGCTGCGCCAACACAAAGCTTCAGGGCACTCGACCCACATTGTTATGGGGTGCTAGAGATCTGAAGGAGCTCGAGAATTTTCTGCTTTGATATGGAACAAGATTTCCGAGCCACGAGGCGGACTCGAGGACACCAAAGTTTCAATAGCGACTATGTATCCGAACGGAGATGCAAAGCTTTGGTGGAGAACCCGTTGGGAAGAGATTCAACAAGGTCGGTGAGGGTGGACACATGGGACGACTTAAGCGTGAGTTAAGAACTCATTCGCCTCGAGAACACCGAGTTCGTCGAAGGAGGAAGTTGAGACAACTCCACCAAACAACTTCCATTCGGGACTATGTAGAAGCAATTTTTCTGACCGATCTTTGGACATTCAGGACATGTCTCGAAAAAGATAAGTCGTTTAGCTTTCTTGATGGCTTGAAGCCATGGGCTCAACAGAACTTCATCGACGGAATGTCATCGATTTGGTCGAGCAATTGCAGCCGCATGAAATGCTTACCGACTTTGCTTCCTCGAGAGGACCCGCGGAAGAAGAAGCGATCCACAGAAATCACCAACCAAGGCACCCTCCCGGGAAGGAACCTAGGGGTGAGCAAAGGAAGAAGAGTTTCCATAGGGGCCGAACTCAAATGGCGGGGCCTCAAAACCTAGGAGATGTTTCTTTGCGGAGGACCACACACGGTGTATGGGAGTGCTCGCAAAAACAGCACTCAATGCCTTGCTCGGCTTCCATCAAGACCCCTAAGCCGGACAAGGGCAAGGCGCCGCCCTCGATTCGAGTAGCTCTCGAGTCGGGCGACGACGAGAAGTCGCAAGGACCCGAATGGGTGCGATCGCGTTTGTTGAATGCATCATGCGGGTCAAGTGGGGAGAACTGGCCGAAGCAACAAAAAGCAGGAAGCGCGTGAGTTGATGTATGTAAACATTAGACTCAATGGCCAAACCACCCGAGCAATGGTGGATACGGTGTTACTCACAACTTCATGGCCGATCGAAGCAAAGCGGCTTGGGTTAATCTTAGAGAAGAACCCAAGTCGAATGAAGGCGGTTAACTCGAGGCTAAGCGAATCTCTGGCTAGCAAAGGAGTCTCCATCAAGATCGGATCGTGGAGCGAGCGGCGACAAACATGATGGCGGTGTTATTGGATGACTTCCAAGTGATTCTTGGAATGGAGTTCATGCATGCGACAAAGTTGGTGCCGATGCCGTCCTAGACTCCATATGTCTAATGGGAGGTGACAACCCCGTGGTTTTCGTCACTCGAAGAGGAACCCGGGATCCCCAAAGAACTATCGGCGTTGCAATGAAGAAGGGGTGCAAAGGAGAGTTAACCTTTGTGGCTGCGACGATGAAGTTAGAAACACTCGATGGGAGGCCCGTAAAGAACCTCGCTACGGTGACAAATGTCTCGAAGGAGTTCAAGATGTTATGCCACCGAGTTGCCGAAAACTTTGCCGCCACGCAGAGGCGTAGACCATCTTATGAAGTGGAGCCGGGAGTGAAGCCTCCGGCGAGACCACCATACCGCATGCCCCTCCCGAGTTAGCAGAGCTCGTAAAGCGATTAGATGAATCGCTAAGTGGTGGTCTCATCCGCAGCTTCCAGCACCATTCGAGCTCCAGGTTCTTCCGGAAGAAACAAGATGGGAGTCTCCGACTATGCGCGCCGATTATCGAGCCCTTAACAAGGTGACCGTGAAGAACAAGTATCCTATCCCTCTCATTGCGGACTTGTTCGACCAACCGGGCAAAGCAAAGTATTTTCAAACTTCGACCTTCTGGCCTGGGGTATTGGCAAAGCGTATTCTTTGAAGGTGGTGCGAAGCTAAGACTACTGTGTGACAGGTATGGAGCATTTGAGTTCCTGGTGATGCCTTTCGGTTTAACCAATGCTCCACCACATTCTCGCACTCTTATGAACCAGCTATTCAAGGAGTATCTCGACAAGTTTGTGGTTGTCTACTTGGACGATATATCGTGCCTATAGCCGAACACTTGAGGAGCATATTGAACACCTCCGAACAATCTTCAAAGTTCTCAGGAGAATTCATTGTTCGTCAAAAAGAGAGAAGTGCTACTTTGCTCGTAAAGAGATCTTATTCTTGGGGCATCGGATCGGCGACGGTTCCATTCAGATGGATAAAGCAAAGGTGCAAGCTAGGATGGGTGGCAAACTCCAAAGAAGGTGCCTGAATCGAGATCCTTCCTTGGGTTTGTGAACTACTATCGACGCTTCATCTTGGGGGTATTCAAGCGCGCAACTCCACTAATGAGTTCTTTGAAGAAAGAGCAGCCTTGGAGATGGTCCGACAAATGTGAAGCGACATTCCAAGACCTAAAGGCTGCCATTCAGAACCAAATGCTCAAATTGCCGGACTATGGGAAGCCCTTCAAGTCCATACAGATGCTTGCCGCACCGCTATCGGGGAGTACTTATGCGCAGAGGGCCACCGGTGGCCTAAAAGCCGTAAGCTCAACGAGACCGAAGCGGCGGTATCTAGTGCACGAGAAGGAGATGACGGCGGTGATCCATCGCTACGGGTGTGGCGACACTACCTTCTCGGATCGCGATTTGTACCGAGAATGACAATATCGCTTTGAGTTACTTTCGACTCAAAAGAAACTCTCCCAAAGCGAGCACGATGGCAGGACTTCTTAGCGGAATTTGACATGGCAATGGAGTACAAACCCGGAAAAGCAAATGTCGTGAGTGATGCCTTGAGTCGAAAAGTGGAGGTCGTGAATGCCATGCAACTAGAGGGCGACCGATTGAATCCAACTTCCTTTCCGGATCAAGGATGGATATGCAATGATCCCCAAAGAACCTTGATGCAATTGTTCAAGAAGAAGGCAAGGCACGACGATTTTGGGTCCAGGAGGGACTCGCCTACACAAAAGGGAATAAAGTTTATGTTCCTCGGGTGGATAATCTGAGGCGTGAGCTTTTGAAGGAGTGTCACGATTCCTTTCAAGGTGACATCCGGGATTCACCGAACATTGGCTCATGAGAGGGCCTTCTATTGGCCGAAGATGGGGACGGATGTGGAGGAATATGTTCGACGTGCCTAACTTGTCAACAAGACAAAGTGGAGCAACGGAAGGGTGGGACTTTTGGAGCCGCGTCTGCACGTACGAAAGGCCTTGGGAGAGCATTTCTCCGACTTCATATCTAGCTTGCGCATTTGTAGGGGACTCGGATCGATACTTGTGGTGGTCGATCGATTTTCAAGTATCGCAACCTTCATTGCTTGCACCCCTTTGCTCACAGAGGAAGCGCGGCTTAATGATGAAGAATGTGGTGAAGTATTGGGGAGTCCCACACAACATTATAAGTGATCGAGATGCTCGATTTACGGGGACGATTTTGGACCGAGTTGTTCAATTATTAGGGTCGGCTATACTTCTCCACAAGCCTCCACCCCTGCACGGATGGCCAAACCGAAAGAATAAACTCGCTCCTAGAGCAATATCTTGGCAGACTACGTGAGTGCCAATCAACGAGATTGGGTGAAGTTGTTGGACATAGCCCAATTCTCCTACAACCTGCGGCATGAGCTGCAGATCCAACAAGAGCCCCTTTGAGATCATCACCGGACAATGACCATCGACTCCTCACACTTTGGCTATTGGATATACAGGGAGTAGTCCGTCCGTGTATCACTTAGCAAAAGAATGGCATCGAAATGCAGATATTGCACGGGCCTACTTGGAGAAGGCGGCCAGGAAGATGAAGAAGTGGGCAGACTTGGGAAGGCGACCCCAGGAATACAAAGTCGGCGATTTGGTGTTGGTGAAGCTCAACCAAAGATCACTCCAATTCTTTAGAAACAAGGTGCATAAAGGATTGGTGCGCGTAGTATGATGGCCCCTTCCCAATTATCGTGAGGGTGGGCAATGTTTCCTACGAGTTACAACCGCGGCGTGGCTCAAGATACATAATGTTTTTTCCATGCCAAAGAACTTGAAAGCCTACCACTCCGATCCGCAAGATGCTTCTCGAGGCGTTTCAACTCGCCAACCTCCCACCCGAGCTTCCTACGAAGCGAGTTGAAACCATTTTAGCAGATCACAGACAACGCTACCCAATGGAGTCGAACAGATTGAATACTTGGTGAAGTGGCAGAAACTTCCAAAAAAACCGGATTGGGAGCCGAAGACACCCTCCGGCATGAAGAAGCATTGCTATCAAAGCCTACAAAGAGCGCCAACGAGGGCGTCGACATTTTAAGTGGGGAGAATGTCACGAACGGTGCCCGACACTCGCAGCAACTTCGCTCAACGCCCGTTCGCCGCTTGCCCATGCTTGTACATATCCTGGCAGCCTGTTTTGCCATGTTTTGGTGTGTTTTTCCTTGTAAACACAGCAGAAACAGCAGCTGCATCGCAGCGTAACGATTGCTTTGTATTCGCCCGTAAATCCAAAACAGCTCCTTTTTCGTGTGCCGCGGGCTGATTTCTGCAGGCGCGAGAAATTTTGTCACCATCTCAAGACTCGAACCACCCGGTGGCACATGGTTGGAAAGTATAGTGTCGGGCGTTGAACACTTTCACAAGTTTGTACGCCAACGACGGAAACTTGCCTCGCGCCCGGCACTTGAGGAGTAGTTGTTTGCGGACTTGCAGCTGCTCATTCACCCCTCTAAAGTCCTTGTTTTCCTCCTCTCTTTCTCTGCTTTCTTGCACTCCAAGTGCTCGCTCGTCAATTGCTTGTAAAGCTTCCCTCTTCGCGAGATGTCGGGACTTGTCCGTCGCTCGCTCCAACAACTAATCAACTTCTCTTTTACAGTCCTACGGGACTGCAGACGAGGTTGCAACTCGCTGACCCTTTCATGGGGCGCGATGTCGCAAGGGCGCCTCAAGACTTAGGCAATCCAAGCTAAGTCCGACCGAAGTGAAGTATGGCGATTCTTGACTTAGGCAACTTCAGCTAAGTCGGTGGCTTGCCGCAAGGGTGCCTCACAACTTAGGCAATTCTTGCTAAGTGTGTGACAGGCTGGTGGAGAAGTATAGCTTTGATCCCAACAATTTGAATAACTCGGTCCAGAACCGTCCCAGAAACCGAGCATCTCGATAACTTATGATATTGTGTGGGACTCCCCAATACTTCACCACATTCTTCGTCATTAGCTTCGTGCTTCTCGCACGAACGAAAGGTAGGGTGCGGCAATGAAGGTTGCATACTTCGAAAATCGGCCGACCACCACAAGTATCGATCCGAGTCCCCCTACTGCCGGCAAGCTTGATATGAAGTCTAAAGAAATGCTCTCCCACGGCCTTTCTGGTATGGGCAACGGCTCTAAAAGTCCCATCGGCTTCCGCTGCTCCACCTTATCTTGTTGACAGGTTAGGCATGTTCGAACATATTCCTCCACGTCTGTCCCCATCTTTGGCCAATAAAAGGCCCTCTCCACGAGAGCCAATGTTCGGTGAATACCCGGATGTCCTGCCCAAAGGGAATCATGACACTCCTTCAAGAGTTCACGCCTCAAATTGTCCACTCGAGGGACATAAACTTGATTCCCTTTGGTGTAGATGAGTCCCTCCTAGACCCAAAATCGTCGTGCCTTGCCTTCTTGGATCAGTTGCCAGATCAAGGTTATCGCCTGGGATTTGATACCCATCCTTGATCCGAGAAAGGAAGTTAGAATGCAACTGACTTGCTTGGCCTCCGCCCTCCAGTTGCATAGCATTCACGGCCTTCACTTTTCGACTCAAGGCATCAGCTACGACATTTGCCTTTCCGGGTTTGTACTCAATTACCATGTCAAATTCCATCAGGAAGTCCTGCCATCGTGCCTGCTTTGGAGAGAGTTTCTTTCGAGTCTGGAAGTAACTCAAAGCGATGTTGTCTATCCTTAGCACAAATCGCGATCCGAGAAGGTAGTGTCGCCACACTCGAACAAGTGGATCATTCTTTGTCATCTCCTTTCGTAACCTTTGGATATCGTCGCTCGGTGTCGTTGAGCTTGCGGCTTTCATAGGCCACTGGGTGGCCCTCCTGCATGAGTACTCTCCCAATAGCAAAGTCGGAAGCATCTGTATGGACTTCAAAAGGCTTCCCATAGTCTGGCAATTTGAGCATCGGTTCTTTTAAGACGACAACCTTTAGGTCTTGGAATGCCACTTCACATTTGTCGGACCATCTCCAAGGTATTGTTTTTTCAAAGAACTCCCGGTGGAGTTGCGCGCGCTCAATACCCCATTATGGCGCCGATAGTAGTTCACAAAACCAAGGAAGGATCTTAGCTCTGGTACCTTCCTTGGAGTACTCCATTCCGTCACGACTTGTACCTTTGACTTGTCAATTCGAATGGACCCATTGCCGATTCGATGCCTCAAGAATAAGATTTCCGTCTGAGCAAAGTAGCACTTCTCTCTTTTCACGAATAAAGTATTCTCCCTGAGAACTTTGAAAATTGTTCGAAGGTGCTTAATATGCTCCTCAAGTGTTTCAGAGCAGCGATATCGCCCAAGTAGACGACACAAACTTGTCCAAATACTCTTGAAAAGTTGATTCATAAGAGTGCAGAGAATGTGGTGGAGCGTTGGTTAAGCCGTAAAGGCATCACCAAGAACTTAAACGCTCATACCTGGTCACACAGTAGTCTTCGCTTAATCACCTTCAAGAATCGCACTGCCAATACCCACCAGAAGGTCGAGTTTGAGAAATACTTTGCTTTGCCGGTTGGTCGAACAAGTCTGAATGAGCGGGATGGGATATTTGTTCTTCACGGTCACCTTGTTAAGGGCTCGATAATCGGCATAGTCGGAGACTCCCATCTTGTTTCTTCGGAAGAGAACCGAGCTCGAATGGTGCTTTAGAATGCGGATGAGACCACCGCTTAGCGTTCATCTAATCGCTTTTCGAGCTCGCCAACTCGTGAGGGGGCATACGGTATGGTGGTCTGCATTTGAGGCTTCACTCCGGCTTCACCAATAAGATGATCCACGCCTCTGCGTGGTGGCAGAGTTTTTGGCAACTCAAGTGGCATAACATCTACGAACTCCTTTAGAACGTTTGCCACCGTAGCAGGTTCTTTAAGGGCCTCCCCATCGAGTATTTCCAGCTTCATCGCAGCCATAAAGGTTAACTCTCATTTGCGTACACCCTTCTTCAATTGCAACGCCGATAGTTGTTGGGGATCCTGGGTTCCTCTTCGAGAGGCGGAAACCACACAGGGGTTGTCACCTCCCATCAGACATATGGAGTCTAAGAACGGCATCGGCACCAACTTTGCTGCATGCATGAACTCCATCCCAAGAATCAATTGGAAGTCATCCAATGGCACTGCCATCATGTTTGTGCGCCCGCTCCATGATCCGATCTTGATGGAGATTCCCTTTGCAAGCCCGGAGATTCGTTTGGCCTCCGAGTTGACCGCCTTCATCCGACTTAGGTTCTTCTCCAAGATTAGTCCAAGTCGCTTTGTTTCTCGGTCGGCAATGAAGTTGTGGGTAGCACCCGTGTCCACCATTGCTTGGGTGGTTTGGCCGTTGAGTCTGATGTTCACATACATTAGCTCACTATTTCTTGCTTTCTGTTGCTTCGGCTTCATGTTCTCCCCCACTTGACCTCGCAATGCATTCAACAAACGCATCGCACCCATTCGGGGTCCTTGCGACTTCTCATCGCCGCTACCCGATTCGGAGCTACTCGAATCGAGAGCAACCGCTTGCCCTTGCCCTTATGCGGGGGGTTTGATGGAAGCTGATAAGGCATTGAGTGTCTGCTTTTGTGGGCACTCCCACACCCTGTGTGGCCCTCCGCACAAGAAACATCCACTAGGTCTTGAGGCCTTGCTGTTTGAGTTCGGCCTCTTATGGAAACTCTTCTTACTTTGCTCGCCTCGTGTTCCTTCCCGGGAGGATGCTTTGATGGCGATTTCGTCAGATCTGTTTCTTCTTCCTCGGGTCCTCAAGAAACGAAGTCGGTGAGCCTTCTCATGGCTGCAATTGCTCCAACCAAATCGGTGACATTCCGTTGATGAAGTTCTGTTGAGCCCATGGCTTCAGTCACAAGAAAGCTAAACGACTTTTTTTTTCGACATATCCCGAATGTCCAAAGCATCGCGCGAAAATTGCTTCACATAGTCCCGAATGGAAGTCGTTTGGTGGAGTTGTCTCAACTTCCTCCTTACGATGAACTCAGTGTTCTCGGGCAGGAATTGAGTTCTCAACTCACGCTTCAAGTCGTCCCATGTGTCCACTCGGCACCGACTTTGTTGAATCTCTTCCCAACGGGTTCTCCACCAAAGCTTTGCATCTCCATTCAGATACATAGTCGCTATCGAAACTTTGGTGTCCTCAGAGTCTAGCCTCGTAGCTCGGAAGTACTGTTCCATATCAAACAGAAAATTCTCGAGCTCCTTCGCATCTCGAGCACCACCATAACAATGTGGGTCGGGCGCCCTGAAGCTTTGTGTCGGCGCAACGCGGGTGTTGCTTCCCCTCGCATTCAACGCCCTTGTGAGCATTGCTACTCTAGAAGTGAGTTTCGTCACCATATCTTGCAAATGTTGCATGGAGTCCTTTGTGTCATCCGTCAGTCGGTCGACTAGGGCTTCAACCTTGTCGATCCGAGATTCAGCTTCTTATTGCGAGCTCTTTACACTGAGAAGCCTACTTTGGCCTTGGTAGAGTTCATCCAAGCTCGCTTCAAGAACATCCAAGTGGGTTTCCGCCGCTGTGATCCTCTCTCTGTGGCTCTTTTTCTCGGTTGGCGCTCCAGATTGCGCCTCCTCCGCTCGTGGCGAGCAGCCAACTTCTCGCTCATCACGCTCATTGTCTCGCTCCTCATGAGCGGCTCCAGCAGAGAGAGAGCGAGTTTGCACATGCAGCCCTCCTACGGCTGCTTGGGGCAACATTTCGGCTTGCCTCATTTTGCTCGATTCACCACGTTGTTTTGCCATGGCGAGATTGCGAAGTTTCTTCGCTGCTTGCTCAGATTGCTTGCCTGCTTTGATACCACAATGTCACGCACTTAGCTGGGATTGCCTAAGTGGTGAGGCACCCTTGCGGTAAACACAGACTTAGTTGGAGTTGTCTAAGTCGAGAAGCACCCTTGCGCCCACTTCGGTCAGACTTAACTGGAATTGCCTAAGTCTCGAGGCGCCCTTGCGACATACGCGTCCGCAAAGGGTCAGCCGAGTTGCAACCTCGTGCAGGTCCCGTAGGACCTGTAAAAAGAGAAGTTGATTAGTTCTGAAAACGAGCGACGGACAAGTCCCGACGTCTCGCGAAGAGGGAAGCTTTACAAGCAATTGAGCGAGCACTTGGAGTGCATGAAAGCAGAGAAAGAGAGGAGGAAAACAAGGACTTTAGAGGGGTGAATGAGCAGCTGCAAGTCCGCAAACAACTACTCCCCAAGTGCCGGGCGCGAAGGCAAGTTTCCGTCAAGTTGACGTGCAAACTTGTGAAAGTGTTCAACGCCCGACACTATATTGAAGACCCATCCAGCCATGTGCCACCCGGGGGGTTCCAGGGTGCTGAGATGGCTGACAAAATTTTGGTGGCTGCGGGCTGCAGAAATCAGCCCGCGGCACACGAAAACGGAGCTGTTTTTGGGGTTTTTGGGCAGATGCAGCGAGCGATCGTTCTGCAGCGCTGCAGCTGCTGTTTCTTACATTTTTACAAGGAAAAACACACCAAAACATGGCAAAACAGGCTGCCAAGGATATGTACAAGCATGGGCAAGCGACGAACGGAACGTTGAACGAAGTTGTTGCGAGTGTGCGACGACCGTTCGTGGCAGTATGGCACAGACAATTAGTACTTTCCTTATAGTGCTGCTGCACCCCCCTTGCTTGGTGGTTGCCCCTATTTGAGTGAGGGCTGCCCTAATCCATCTTATTAAGACTTGGATTGAGGTGAGTGGGCTGTTGGGACTTGGGCTTTGCTTGGCCAAACTGGGCTTCAAGTTTTCAAGGAGCTTTTGGATAGAGATTGACTAAACTAGTTGAATAGTATTGAGATCGTCCCTGATCATGGTTCCCCCAATTAGGTGATTCACGTCCTATTGGATCTTGCTTTAATGCTTCTTCTCTCTCCATTTGTAGGTTGGAGGTTTTGCTTTGATCCGTCGGTGTGGTCGACGATGTCATGGCTGGTCATGTCATCTATACGCGTCGTGTTGATGGAGTTTTCCTTGTTGTCAATCACCATTGACTTAAGAGCTTTGTTGGACTTATTAAGGCTTCGAGGTTGATATTTCCCTTTCTGGTTTCTCCCCCTCTTTCAACATGATGAAGGTA
Source organism: Musa beccarii (assembly GCA_024322285.1). Taxonomy (NCBI): domain Eukaryota; kingdom Viridiplantae; phylum Streptophyta; class Magnoliopsida; order Zingiberales; family Musaceae; genus Musa; species Musa beccarii. The sequence goes on from CM044402.1 coordinate 35,157,166, forward strand.
GACTTTGGTTCTTTGCATGCCGAAGTGAGAGCCATGAACTTTCGACAAGCATTTACCATCCTCTTTGCTTGGTCGGAGGATATCAAGTCCTTCGTTGAACCAATTGGATCTTGGGTGACGAGGAACTTCAATCCAAGGTATGCAATCGAAGTCAGCAAATGCGTTGACGCATCGATCCGACAGGATATTTGGACCGCCCGCTACCGGTCAAGATGAATTTTTTATTTTTAAATAAAAAATTAATTTTTAATACTCAGCGACGCCCCCGAGGCTCGGGTGACGCCGCGAAGGCTCGGCGACGTCGCCGAGGCTCGGCGACGTCGCCGAAGACTTCGGCGTCGTCCCAGGCTCGGCGGCGTCGCCGAAGCCTCGGCGGACGTCGCGAGGCTATTTTTTAATAGATTTTTTTCCGGACGACGCCGCCTGGGAGCGACGTCGCGGGTTGATATCTCGGCGACGCGTTGCCGAGTGCGACGTCGCCGAGGGAAAGAAAAAATATATCTATTTATATATATATATATATAATATTTATAATTATAAATATATATATACCGAACGACGTCGAAGCGCATCGTTCGATGCGCATCGCATCGTACTGCGTAGAAACGTCGAAACTCGATGCGATGCATGGTAATGCATACCCTGCTTCAATCCTTCTAAAGTTGATACTTTTGGGGTTTGCGAAAGTAAACGACATCTCGATTCCATAAGTAGGGGCTCCTAAGAATAACTTGGCATATATCAAGTGAAACCACATCGCATGTCATCTCGTCGATGAATTCCTTGGTGATGACGAAGTGTATCTTGCATTGTTGGTCGATCTTTGTCTCCACATCATTCTAAAGCCATCCAAGAGGATATGGGCGTGGATGTGGTATCATCTCTAGGCTGAGCTTCTTTACCAAGCTCGCTGAGATTAGGTTCTTTTGATACCCAGTGTTGAAAACCACGTTAGCAACTTCTTGCTTCACTTTGATCTTTATAGTAAAAAACTCTTTTTGAAACTTTGAATCGAGCATCAGATTCAAGTCTATAACCTTCGGTCTAGCTATTAGCGATCGACTTGGATCTGGGTGTTAAACCGAAAAAAGTTCGATGGAGTCGTCGCCCATGGTCATCATGGTCATGGCTCATTGACTTTGATCGTTCTTTAACCACTTTTTTGGGAAGAGTTCCGAGTTAACCTTCTAACACTTCTCTGGAGTGACCTACAATTTTATAATATTCACAATAAAGATAACTTTGTTTTGAGGAAGAAGTTTAACCGTCCTCAATATTCTCTTGGGCCTTCGGGTGGCTCCGATTGGCCTTCTCTATAGGCTTCTCATTGCGGGTGTGATTCTTTCTCTCGATTGCCATCGCCATGTTGATAGTGGTCAAAATATCATGTACTCTATAGAGGCTCAATTCTATATGAATCTATTCATGGAGGCCAAAAAGTGTATTTCATTATCGTTGAGTGGTTGTCGAGGGAAATTCCGAATGCCACCGCTTGGGTAGTGTTACTTTCTCCATCTTTCTTTGAGATACCCCATAAGGTAGAACTTCTCTCGTATGAGCTTTATGAATCATGTCCATGACACATCCTCATCTTTGTTGGTTTGAAGATAAACTTTCCACCATGTGAGCACGTGTCCAGTCAACTTGAGTCGCACAAACATCACCCTATCCTCGCTGCTGTAGTCGTATAGATCAAAATAAGTATCAAGTTGATCTATCCATGAGTTTAATACCTTAGCGTTGATCATGTCATCATAGGAGAGTATGTTGATGCGAGCCTTAACTCGAAAGGGTCGAGTCCTTATTGCGATGTTCTGTTCAGCAGCTTCTTCTTCGCGTTTGGGCATCTTAGATGAAGACGTCTCTCTCTCCTTTGCTGTGATGTTCTTTGCTCGGTCATCCTTCGTTATATGATTGGTTTGGGCTTACATCTGGCCCATCACGATCTTCATTTACTGGGCTAATACTGTCATCTGGGTAGTAAGGTCGGTTAAGGTTGTTGGGTTGTTGGTCGCCATCCTATCGGTGTTTCTTCCTTTGGGTGAGCACGGCTTGGATTCCAACTCCTAGAGTTCTTCGCTCGACTCTTTGAATCTGTCTTGTGGTCACCATCTATAAGATCATTGCTCTGATGCCACCTGATCCACATGGGGTTTCATTTCAACGATCCATTGACTCAATACCACCTTTCAGATAAAAGTTTCGATGGAGGAGAGAACTATCGTAAAACGACCAAGTGTAAAATTGAAATAAAACAACCCTTCTTGTTTGTAAAGCTAAAAGTGGTAACTACAAGGCTTAAAACAACAAAATTAAAAGTGCGTAACGAGACTAATAAGCATGTAGGGCGTAGGTTATCTTTGGACAACACCTGGGTGCTCTCGGCAGTTTGCGGAACACTGCCGATTTTGGTCTCCTCTCTTGCTACTGGAACCTCCACCTGAGGTTTGGAGAACAAGCAACAGACATTGGGGATTTCTCATGACAATTGGATGAAGCTTTGATGCAAGATTTTGGCTGTTGGAACTCAAGGAAGAAGATTACAATTGGAAGGATGAGCTACACCTTACAGAATTCCTCCATTCTTTCTTCTTCTCTATTTTCTTCTCTCTTCTAAGGATGGAATAGCTAGGGCTGATTGGGCTCTTGCTTGAGATTTTTTTTTTTAATTTCCTTTAGATAGGAGTATATCCCTTGTTCTATAGGATGAGGGGTACTCCAAGTCCTTAAGGTTTAATGACTTTCCTTGTCGGTCGATATGGAGATATATCGGAGTCGAAATTTTTCTTACCGTATGACTACTACGATTTCGACCGTTCCTTGATTGGCCTACTTCGGTAGCAGTCGATTTGCAACGTTACCTAGGAAACTAACGATTGATTTAATGGAAACAACCTCTTTAAATATTTAAAGGAAAGGCTACGATATTGCGCTCTCCCAGACTGCCCGTGCATCGCCGTCGAGCAACTCTCGGTACACCGGTCGGTACGGTATTGCGGACCTTGAGTGGCTGCCACTATTTGAGTGAGGGCTGCCTTAATCCGAGTCCTATTATGACTTGGATTGAGGTGAGTGGGCTATTGGGACTTGGGCTTTGCTTGGCTAAATAAGGCTTCAAGTCTTCAAGGAGCCTTTGGATAAGGATTGGCCAAACTGGTTGAATGGTATTGAGATCATCCTTGATCATAATTTGCTCATAGAAGTCATTTGTAATTCTTGTCTGTATTTAAAAAAAAAATCTTTTATTTTCCTTGAAGGCTTAGGTTTTTCTCTCTCTTCTTATACTTTGTGCCATATTTATCTTGTCAAAAGTTCTTGATGGTGTTCGACATTTTAAATTTGTTGTTGCTGTCAAAAATTAATTTACGAGCAACGAATTCAAGATTACATTATTGTTTTAAGATACTGCACAAACTGATGCCCAAGGATAATTTTGTGTAGCATCATTTCCTAATTGGTCTAATGTCTTTTTTATTAGATCCTGAATGGTCACATTATTCATTCCCTCCTAACACTAAAACATATCCAGACAGCATCAGCTATCAGTTATGAAGAAATGGCATATTTTGGATACCTTCTTTGGATTGGGGAAGATGTCACCTCATAAGAGAGATTCAAATTGAAAAAAGTAGATTCTTGATGAAGTTGAGGAATGTGAATAAAAAGTCTTTAGTGAATATCATTCCTTTTTAAATTAAATTGCAGAGGGAGAGGGTCTTTATGAATAAACAATCCCACAATTTTTGCTTTTGCTAAAAAGTTAAAATCTATAGGAGACCTAGAAACAAGGATGTTTGGTAAGGAATTATATAAGCAAAAAAAAGGCCCTCTTTTGTCAAGCAGCTAGTAACCTGTGGTATGAAGAGTAAGTGACTTTAGGGTACAGATTCTAAGCTTGAATGCTGTAGTAGTATTTTTGTCAATTAATCTGAAAGAAACTATTCATGCTTGAGGAGAGTAAGGTTCAAGGTTGAAGGTTTCTAAGCTTTAGCAAATCTGACCATGGGTAAGGATGCATAATTAAGGTAGCATGATCTTCCACTAAAGCTAAGGTGGTCCAGATCTCTGACATAAATGATAAGAATGCTCATACTGGTAGAGTTAACCATTGTGTAAATATGCATCGATGTAAAGAATTCTTTTGTTGCATCTGTGTGGAATTTATATCGTCGGGGAACTTCCATTGAGCAAAGTGCCTAAATATTGGCGTTCACGAGTTCAGATTAAACTTGGCGAGGCGATATTTTACTGAAGTTGCTGCACTCATTGCGGCACAAATAATGATTGATATGTATTCCATTACAGATTTGATACCAAGTGAAAAATGCCTTTTTTCATCAAGCTTCTTTGATTTATATCTGTGCATCGGCACGGAAGTTAATGTTTTTTTTTTGTTGGCTTATCCGCAGGAGTTGGAAGCTATGATACACTATATTCCCCAGCCCGAACCAAAGCATCAACTCCGTCGAACGAGTTCAGCCGCTTTCTGATCCGACAAGAGATCTGGATGGGTTGGTATATTAAGTTTTGCATTAGGAACATTTGTTTGCATGTTGATTCAGCTCCAGGATTCATTCACAATATAGTGGGAGCTCAGCTCAACAGTCTGCTGCTTGTGTTCTAAGGTTGTATCTGGCCTTCTTTGGTTGTTCCAAGTGAATGATTTTGAGCATAAAGAACTCGATGAGTGTTGTGATGTAAGATATTCCACTTCTCATGTGACTTTTCCTGTTCCTTGCTGAGATCCAATGACAAATGAAGTGTTGTTTCTTCTTCACTTGTTTGATCTGAAGATTGACTTCATTAGAACTGCAAGCATTCAGACAAATTGTGATTCATCACAATTTATGTTGCACTTTCACTGCTTTGTTCGAGAGCAGCTGTGACTTCATGTTGAAATTGTTGGGTCCAGCCCATATGTGGGCTTGGACCAGATATTGGGGCCCAAGCCCAAATCAACTAATTTAAATAGAAACCAAGGGTTTCTATTGAGATTGATGCGAGGAAAGGAAAACACAGAGCGGCGGTAATGTGCGGCGGCGAGAGAAAGATAAAAACTAGGCTTTCCGAGAACGCTTGACGATCGGTGACCAAACTTCGTCGGTTTTGGCCCAGATTAGACGTGGAGAATCCTTGCAGTAAACTCTACAATCCTAACGATCACGATCTTCGGTTTATCCTCTCTAAAGTGCTTTCCTGTTAAGTTTACTTGGTGAGATCTAAATCTTTCTTAGAAAAAGTTTATCTCTAAGATGATGATGAACTATTGTTCAGCTAAGATATATGATCTTGATGTCATTGTGATCCTCTTATTGTTTTAGAGAATATATTGTAATCGTTATTTGTGATAGTGGGGACTACGGTCTGTGGTTTTTCCCATATTGGGTTTTCCACGTTAAAGTTTGGTCTCATCTGCGATTGATTAATTGTTCGCTATTCATATTGTTCGTTGTTACTTGTTTATAATATCAAGTTGGTATTTTTGATGAACTATTTTGATACACAAAGAGGAAAAGTATTATTCCGACCTAGTTTTTTCCAACAAGTGGTATCGAGCAACGAGTTGTTATTTGCTACTAGTGTTTTCTGTGTGATTGAAATGGAAGAATCGGATGATATGATTAAATTGAACTCATCAAATTATTCCACTTGAGGCGTATGATGGAAGATTTGCTCTATTGCAAAGATTTGTATAAGCCCATCAAAGTTAAAAAAACCTCTACTATGGAAGAGGAGGAATGGAAGGTACAGAAAGCTATTGCTTATATTAGAAGATGGATGGATATAAATCTGAGCATATTTCCTGATATTGTTTGGCGAGGCTAGAAAATCTGTTTGTGAAAAGGCAATTGGGAAATAGAATTTGAGAAGGCTTGTTAATTTGAAGTATAAGGATGGTGACAACATTGGAGCACATAAGCCTATTTGAGTCTTGCAAACAAGTTGGTTGCTATGAAAATGAATGTAGATCATGAAATGCGAGGATTCTACTTCTCACTCTTTACCGAGAAAGTTCGTATGTGGTGATAGTTTGTAACTCCACGCCAGGGGACTCTAACTATAGATGGTTCGGAAGGAAAGAACAGGAGAATCTTCTTCGGTGCACTTATTCTCAAAAGCAGGAAAGGCGTGGAAGAAGTCTCATGATTACTGAGAGGAAGATCAAGTCTAGAAGAGATATCAGTGTTTCACCGCAATGTGCCAGCAGGTCATATGAAGAAAGAGTGTAGGTTTTGGAAGCGAGAACGAGAATGAAAGGAAGAAAAATGAAAAAGAGACCAATACGATTCTTCTTGAAGGTGATATCATTCTTGTTTGTGATGATGGATGTATTAGTCTTCATTTCAGGACAAAGAATCGGGTAATTGACTCGGTGCTTCATTCCATGTTACTTTTCATCTCCTACAACTCGTGATTTTGGCAATGTTAGAATGGGAAACAATGGTACATCTAAGATTATGGGTATTGGAGATATTTGCTTAGAGACAAAATGGAAGCAAATTAATACTCGAGATGACATGTTCCAGATATTAATTTGCGAATTTGATATCTGGTAGACTTGATGATGAGGATTTACACATTATTTTGGTGAAAGCAAATGGAAGCTCACTAAAGGTTCTCTAGTTGTGGTGAGAGGAAAGAAGTTGAACTCTTTTTATATTATGGAAGCTAAGCACCAAAGGAGAGATTAATGCAATTGAGGGTGCATAGATCTTTGGCATAAGAGGCTTGGTCATATCGAGAAGGGACTTGAACTCAAGTTCTTACCAGAGTTGCAAGGTAGATCTCTTAAATCTTGTGATCATTGTTTATTTGGAAAAACACATAGAGTTGCATTTCATACTTATCCGTCATCTAGAAGATCAAATATTATTGATTATGATGTTTGTGCAAACTAGAACTCTTGGTGGTGCTCTTTATTTTGTTACATTTATTGATAAATTCTAGAAAAGTTTGGGCTTTTGCTTTGAAATCTAAAGACCGGTACTCGATGCCTTCAAAGAATTTCATGTCGGTGTTGAAAGAGAAAGCGGCGCGTAAAGTCAAGAGTGTTGAGCAGATAATGGTGGAGTCAGGGTCCTTTTGAGAATTATTGCAGGTTTCATGATATCAGGCTTGAAAGCATTCCAAAACTCCTTAGTAAAAGCGGTGTGGCGAAAGGATGAACAGAACCATGAAGAAAGGATTAGGTGTATGCTCTCCCACGCCAAGTTATCTAAGTCATTTTGGGGGAGGCTATGAGAACTCTGATTGACTGATAAATCTTTCTCCATGGTTCCTTTGGAATGTGATGTTCAGAGAGAGTATGGAAAGGGAAAGATGTATCTTATGCTCATTTGAGAGTCTTTGGGTGCAAAGCATTTGTACATATTCCCAAAGATGAGAGATCCAAGCTTGATAATAAGGCAAAGGCATGTATTTTCGTGGGATATGATCATGAAAAGTTTGGGTACAGATTATGGGATCCAGTGAACAAGAAGATTGTTAGAAGCAGGGATGTTGTGTTTCTTGAAGACCAATTATTTGATAATGGAGACAATGTTGAGAAGCCAGAAACCTCTGTTTATATTCCTTGGAGTTTGGGTCCAGTTCCTCCACCTATAGTTCATGATGATCATGGGGGAGATGATGATGAAGATGTATGTGGTGAGAATGTTAGTGATGACACTCCTCAGTTGATGAAGTTGCTGAGCAAGCACCTCCACCACCATTGAGATTCCATTGAGAAAATCCACAAGAAGCGACAACCATCCACAAGATATCCTCAAGAGTATGTTATGCTTTTGATGAAACTTACCAGAAGCTATTTACATGAGCACAAGAATGAGTGGGTTAAAGTCATACAAGAAGAGATGAGATCCTTGCTTGAGAACCACATCTATAGCTTGGTAAAGTCTTTGCTAAAGAGAAGCTTGAAGCTTGTAGCGAAGAGCGGGCTTAGCACTGACCCCACCATATGAAAGTGGAGGGGAGAATTGTTGGGTCCACCCATACGTGGGCTTGGACTAGATATTTGGGCCCAAGCCCAAATCAACTAATTTATAGAAACCAAGGGTTTATTGAGATCATGTGCAAAGAAAGGAAAACACAAGAGCGGCGTATGCTTGCAAAGAAAGAAAGAGGAGAGAGAAAGATAAAAACTAGGCTTTCTGAGTTTTCTACTTGACGATCGGTGACCAAACCGTCGGTTTGGCCCAGATTAGGCGTGGAAAATCCTTGCGATAAACTCTACAATCTAAACGATTTTGGTTTATCCTCTAAAGTGCTTTCCTGCTAAGTTTACTTGGTGAGATCTAAATCTTTCTTAGAAAAAGTTTATCTATGATGATGCACTGTTCAACCAAGATATATGATGTCATTGTGATCCTCTTATTGTTTTAGAGAGAATATATTGTAATCCTGTTATCGTTATTTGTGATAATGGAAGTTAGAATTGGACTACGGTCCCGTGGTTTTTCCCATATTGGGTTTTCCATGTTAAAATTCGGTTTCACCTGCGATTGATTAATTGTTCTGCTATTGATATTGTTCTGGTTGTTACTTGTTTATAATATCAAGTTGGTATTTTTGATGAGGAACCTATTTTGATACACAAAGAGGGAAAAGTATTATTCCGCATTTACAGGTTTTTTCCCAACAGAAATCTATATTAGCAGATTTAGTAATGTTGTATGAAACATAGAACAGATAGAACGAATACAAAAAGCCTATTCAGATTTATCAACCAATATTACAAGACTCGTCTTCCACCTCAAGAAAGATTGTGTGATAAGATAGATTTGGATGGGACCGAGTTGGATGAACCCAGTGAGTCGACTCGGCACGGTTGACTGGTTTCCGACCTAGTTTCCAACCACAGCCAACGGTCTGATCTGACGGGAATGAACGGCACAGATCATCGCGTCACAAATGTAGCCCTAATTCTCCTCCTCCCCCCTCTCTATAAATTGACGTTACGGCTTCTCTGGTTCATCCCTGCTCCTCCCAACTCTCTCTCTCTCTCTCTCTCTCTCTCTCTCTCTCTCTCTCTCTCTCTCTCTCTCTCTCTCTCTCTCTCTCTCTTCTCTCTCTCTCTCTCTCTCTCTCTCTCTCGTCTCGTCTCTCGTCTCTCTTCTCTCTTCTTCTTTCCTCTCTCTCTTGCTCTCGGTTTTTGTTTGGTTTGACGGGCAAATGAGGAGTGCTTTGATTTTAATGGGTAATTTGCGTCTGAAGCATTGATTATGAAGTTACCTATCATATCACCTTGGAGATCTGATGCCCAAGCACTGCAAGTTTTCTCCCCTTATTTTTCCCCAATTTTGTTATGATTTTGTGGATTCTTCTTTGCTTTGGTCGTTAAATCCGAAGTGTTTTTGGTACAATGGATGGATCGTGATAAGGATAAGACGGGAATGATGATCGATGATTTTTTTCCCCTATTGGTTTGGTCATTTGCATCTGAAGCATTGCTTATGAAGTTACCTATCATATCACCTTGGAGATCTGATGCCCAAGCACTGCAAGTTTTCTCCCCTTATTTTTCTCCAATTTTGTTATGATTTTGTGGGTTCTTCTTTGCTTTGGTCGTTAAATCCGAAGTGTTTTTGGTACAATGGATGGATCGTGATAAGGATAAGACGGGAATGATGATCGATGATTTTTTTTTCCCTATTGGTTTGGTAATTTGCGTCTGAAGCATTGATTATGAAGTTACCTATCATATCACCTTGGAGATCTGATGCCCAAGCACTGCAAGTTTTCTCCCCTTATTTTTCCCCAATTTTGTTATGATTTTGTGGATTCTTCTTTGCTTTGGTCGTTAAATCCGAAGTGTTTTTGGTACAGTGAATGGATCGTGATAAGGATAAGAAGGGAATGATGATCGATGATTTTTTTTCCCCTATTGGTTTGATGGCCGATGTGATGGCTGCCATTGTATTAGCTCTATCTGATCTCTCTCTGCTCCTTATCATCTATTTCCTCTTTTTTCTTGCAATTTTTTCTCTTTTAAAACTTCGAACTGGCTTAAAATAGTTTTTATAACGAAAAATTCTTTTTATTTTGATGAATAAATTTACGCGGTGTTAAGAATTCAATGACGATGGGTTTCTCAGCACATTAGGCGCATACTGATCTTATTTATTTATTCGTTTGCTTGCATCCTTATCCGTGTTTGATGGTGAATTGCTTTAAACATGATCTCTGTGTTACAGGTATCATTTTTTTGAGTTAGTGTCAAAAATACAGTAGTAGTTTTAGATTAAAATTAGAATTAAAATTTATTTAAAATTGTTTATATCTTCCTCTACCTCGCATCATTAGTATTAATCTAGAAAATAAAGATTTTATAATCTAGAAATCCTACTATTATTGAGATTTTTTATTTGGTTGAGCAATATATGGGTTGGAGATAAGTGATGAAGCAAGCACTTTTATCATAATAATGTGTCAAATTATTCTTTGATGAAAAAAACAAAATTATCCTTAGCCAAAGGGACATTATTGGGTTAAATGATACCAAGTACTGTTAAATTACTTTATTTTATAGAACCAATTCTTTTAAGCCATGCTAACTAGTTAAATGCTAATATTAATTATTCCCTTTCAGTATGCCAATAATTATCTTGTAAAAAAATTATTATATATTCTCGACAGAAAAAATAATATTATAGATTGTTTTATATGATTCAACTTAGCATATTAAGTGATGAGCAAAAGGTGGCATGGCAGTTATTTTACCACCACGTGGCTGCCAATGAGTCCGTTGCCAAAGGCCATGGTCATATGTGGCTAACATGTGACAATTAGAATGGGAGATAACGTCGTTAGATTGGGAGATATGTAGTCATCTTGAGTTAGTCGATCATTCAAATCTTATGATTGGCGTGGCTAGTCAAGGCAAGCATTGGGTGCGATGGATATTGCATCATGATTTAGCTTGGAACATTTTAACAATTTTATTTTAGTATTGGTTGATTATTTGAGGAGTATTTGTTAAGAATGTTTAGTTTAGCAATCGGATCGAGAAGGGGTCTCTCAAGTAATTATAGTAATATTTTTTTATAAATATAAAGGAGTATTAAAACATAATAGAAAAATTAATTTAGTAATAGCGTATATAATTTATGAATATGTGGGAGTCGTAAATAAATCATGACATGAAAAATATAATGTCAAAGATCAAGAAAAATTAAGTTGTGAATATCAAAAGATATAATTCATTTAATAAATTTTTTTAATAAAATGAAAGAATAATGAATTATAAGAGATTTTGATTCATATAAAGAAAATCGTTATAATTTTAAAAATTTAATGTAGAAATTATAACTCATTTGGATCATTATTTTTAGTAAATAGCATAAAAAACATAAGAGATTAAATAAGATATTTTGATTCAAAAATAATTTAAAGTATTAAATGTCAAGAAATCAAGATCATGATTTTAATAAAATTTATTTTTAATACGTTAGTCGTAAACATGAATAAATTAAGTGTTTGTCAAATCCAAAATTATCATTAAAATTATTTTTTTATTTAAAAATTTAATTAATAATAACGTACATTGATTCCTACCAGATCAAAAGTAGCTAAAGTTCTTTTAGTTTCAACTTTTATGATTGATTTTTTGTTATAGTCTTTTATATAAAAGCAATGTATCATTGTTGAAAAGCAATATGGAAATCATCAACATATATATTAATGTTTCTTAAAACATATATAAAATTAATCTTATTTGATGTATAAGTATTATATTAAACATTTTATTCTTTTTATCATAAAATATATAATTATTATAATGATTTTTTTAACTTATCAAATTATTAAAAGTATTAAGTAATTTTATAGTAAAATAAAAAAGATTTGATTGAGTCACTTATCTTGTTATGAGTCATCAAGGCGTAGTTTGTCATCTTTTTTTGGGATGCATTCGGTTTATTCTATATTGTCTTAGGCCTTTTCTTCTTCTTTTGTAGCCTTTCATTTTTTAGTTTGTTTTTGTTTTTAATTTTTAGTTTTATAATTTTTTTAAGTTTAACCATAATAAGTTCAAGGTCATCATCATTAACATTTGAGTTATCACTCAAGTGGTATTATTTGATTCTTAATACCATAACTTTTTTTTGTTCTTGGGAAGGTGATTCTCATGTTCGTCTTGTGTTATACATGACATCTCGTAGGTCATTAATGATTCGATAAGTTCTTCAAGAGATAAATAGTTTAAATCATTATTGTATCGTCATTATTTTTGGATTTTAATTTTTTAGAAGGGATTTTAGTATTTTGTTAATAAGTTTAAAATTAAGAAAATATTTATTAAGATTTTTTTAACCATCGATGACATTTGTAAACTGGGTATACAAGTCTCTAATGGTTTTGTTTGGTTTCAATCGAAACAATTCAAAATTATGTATTAAAAAATTTATTTTAGAACCTTTTACTTTACTTGTGTCTTTGTGTGTATTTTAAAAGGATACCAAATTTTATGTGTAATTTTATAAATCAAAATTTGATTAAATTTATTTTTATCAATAGTATAAAAAAAAGCGTTTCACGTTTTAACATTTAAAAAGAAAAGTTTTTTTTTTCAAATCATTTCATAAGTTCATTGGTTTAGAAGATTTTTAAAATTATTTTTGATAATATCTTATAAATTTAAATCTAAAGAAAATAATAAAATTTTTATTCGAGTTTTTCAATACCGTGTGATTCGTCTTATTGAACATAGGAGGACGAACGATGGAAAGGCTATTTTGAAAGTCGAAAAAAATTATTTCTCTTGGGTATTAAATCAAACAAGATGTATACAATTAATATTAATTGTTAGGATCAAGTAAGCACTAAGAGGGGAGAGGGGTGAATTAGTGCTATCGATAAAAACGTTCAATTTAGAAAACATCATTTGATTTGAAAATTTTGTACATGGAAGTTGTATTAGAAATGTTTTAAACTTAAAGATGTTACTAGTGATTTCATCGCCTGATGGTGCCACTGCTTGACTTACCTTTTGGGTTATTGTTTGGGCTTTTCTCTTGGCCCAAAACAACCCTAACTTAAGTCCAATGGATCTCTAATTGAGTTGGTGTAATTTTAACCTAATTATATCTTAAAACTATTTCGATCTAGATAATTATTATAAAGTTTGATTCATTTGTTGTTCAGTATATTATTGGTTCATCGATGTTTCGTTTGAATCTTCGGCGTATCTTCTCTTGTGACCTATTGCTCAATCGGTATGTTGACCTTTGTAACTTCGATCTTCTCGGCGTAATGTTCGTTCTTCTTGGCCCGATGTTTGAACTCATGGCACGAAGTCTTTTGCCGATATGTCGATCGATCCTTCGACTCGACGTCTAATTTTCTGATATGTTTCATTCCGACCCAACATTGATTCTTTCTACTTTAATTGTCTTTTCATGATTGAAGCTAGTCCTGCGATACTCAAAATGTAGATTAGATCACAAACTCTATCAATTAGTTTCATCATCAAAATTTGAGATTCAACATTTGATGGTCTTATATGGCTTAACTTAGCATATTGATATATAGTTAAATTTATATAGTTAAATTTTTAAGAAATATTTTATTTTGTTTTGAGTTATGGTCTATTTTAACCGTTGTGGTTTTGACCATGGATCTATCAAGCTTTCATGGTTTACTCATACCTAAAATAATTATTATATTTTTAAAAATATAGTACATAAGCTTCTCCCATTAAATCTAAGTTAATAAGCACTAGAGTCTATTTACGTGGTATATTAACTTATAATAAATTATTAATATAATGACATGTGTAATTTAGAGTTAAGATCTATTTTATCTTATGTGATTTTGATCATGAATCTTTTAAAACATTATGGTTTACTCATATTTAAAATAATTTTTATATTTTAAAAAATATAACATATAAACTTCTATCAAGTTTGAGTTAATTGACGTTAGAATATGTTTATGTGATATGTTGACTCATAATAAATCATTAATATAATAATATATAAAATTTAAGTTTAAAAAAAATTGTGATCTCTATCAATGGTGGAAGGAGGTGTCATTCTGGAAACGACCACCAGTAGCAGCATCGAGCCATTATTGTCTAGCAGGGTGTCATATACATGTAGTCTTTGTCGCGTTGATGATAAGTTCAGGAGCTTCCAAATGTCACTCGTCAACTTCATAGTGCATGCCATCACACTGCCCACCACGGTGTTGCTTGCCATCGTGAATGGCACCCGCTTCATCTCGACAAGTGCCATCATATCTTATAATCCACTTTCTTTGTGAAACACAACATCATGAAGATGGAGAGTAAGTGGAAGGAGTAGTTGAGTTGGTCCATGTAGTTCTCTTATACTCGCTCGTTCTCTCTGACCAGTTTGTCGAGGAAAACGAAGTGACAAAGGCCATAGCGACAAAAGAAGGTAGAGAGGCAGACGTCGGAGAGGTCGAAAGTAGAGGTGAGGGAGAGTTGAACCACCACGTCGTAGGTGCGACGGGTGGGGGCGTAGGAGGATGAAGCAGGAGGCGATGGAGATGAAGATGCCTAAAAGGAGAAAAAGGGATCAAGAGACTACTACGTGCTTAGCGTTAGACTAGTTGACACACATTTACTTGAGATAGGATCGGAAGCTCCTGAGCTCGTCGTTAGCGCGAGAGAGACTACGTGCGTATAACGCCCTATTAGGCAACAACAGCTTGGTGTTGCTGTTAGTGGTCGATTCCATGACGATGTCTCCTTCCACCATTGATGGAGGTCTAAGTTTTTTTTAAACTTAAATTATATATATCATTGTATTAATGATTTATTATGAGTCAACATGCTATGTAAGTAAATTTTAACGTTTGTTAACTCATACTTGACGGGAGGAGCTTATATGTTATATTTTTAAAAATATAAGAGTTATTTTAGACACAAGTAAATCATAAGGGCTTAAGATGTCCATGGATAAAATCATAAGGATTAAAATAAATTTTAATCATAAATTATATCTGTCATTATATTAATCATTTATTGTGAGTCAACATGCAACAACGTAGGTGGATTCTAATGTTTGTTAATTCAGATTTGATGGGAGAAGTTTATATATTATATTTTTTTAAAATATAATAGTTATTTTAGATACGAGTAAACCATAATGGTTTAAAAGGTTTATAACCAAAATCACATGGTTTAAAATGGACTTAACTCTTTTTTTTTTTTATGAGTTTTTTTTTCTTTTTGTATTCCAAATGATGCTTTTGATAGAATAAGTAAAAAAAAACTCATTGCATTAGATAGGGAGGGTAAAGGGATCAGCTAGTCTAACTACAATAATTTTAATATATGTATGCAGTAGATTAGGAAAATTAATAATTTATTTAAATAATTTAAAAGATAATTAAGTTAGCTCTCTTTCTTTCAATTATAGTTCACATTAATCCAAAACAATGCAGCTTCTAGCGAAGGATCAAGTCTATTTTGATTGTCTTATTCTCGATGGCTAAGATGTAATTCAACTCTTATATGTCAAAAACTTATCTAATCTTTTGATGGAAGACATACTTATTTTTAAAAGAATATATTAATATAATCCAGGAGTGTTGGATGAAAATTCATTTCTTGTATAGGATGATTTGGATGAGAAAATAAATAAATATAATTTATTTTAGTTATGTTTAAATCAATATCTTATGAATGACAATCAACGACGGCTCGCTCTTCGGCCAATCATACCTTTGGGCACGAGGGGCCATTATTCGCATTCGTCGAAAGCGTGACACCCAAGCAGGCATGCCCTGGTCGGATGGCCTCGAGCGCAACTTGCATTCAAAGACTCGATGGTTCACGGGATTCTACAATTCACACCAGGTATTGTATTTTGCTATGTTCTTCATCGATGCGAGAGCCGAGCTATCCGTTGTCTCGAGTCATCCAATGGGGGTCACGGTCGGAATAGTGGCTTCATGCACGCGACGAGGCCCTCTGACTTCGATGTTTGTGTCCCTTGGCGCTCTCCGCGTCAGGGTTGGTAGTTCATCCCCGCCATCATCCCACCCGAGGGCAAGCCGACATCGGGACATTGTCAGGACAAGCTCGACGAGCATTTGCGACCGTCCTCGTCAATGGGTCTCGATAATGATCCTTCCACGGGTTCACCTATGAAAATCTTGTTACAACTTCTTCCTCTAAATGATAAGGTTCAGTGGACTTCTTGCGATGTTGCAGGCGGCGAACCGCCCCCATCGCCACGACTCGAACACTTCACCGGACCATTCAATCGGTAAAGAGCAGGTGTAGTGTGTACAAAGGGCAGGGACATAGTTAAAGTGAGCTAATGACTCATGTTTACTAGGAATCTCTCGTTGAAGACCAACAATTGCAATGATCTATCTCCATTACGATGAAATTTTCAAAGAGTGAATACATCAATGTAACGCGTTATATAATACATTTATGCCAAGTTCATTTCCAAGACCTAATCTAATAGCCCCTATAATTACGAAAGAAAGATATAGTTATTAAGCATGATGAGGCTCTTGTTTATTGAGCTTAATTAATGAATCTCATTTGTGTATATAGATATGATATTTTCTAAATATAAAAAGCATTCGGAGCAAAATGTGGAACGGTTCAACGAAAGAAACTGAGTTTTTGGACTTGGCGTTGAAAAGACAATGTATCGCTATCGTTTAGTCCACGAGAGTAGTTTGACCATTTCAACGATGAGTAGCTGCTGGGGAAGAAGGTTCAATGAAAGGAACTGAGTTTTCACTTTGAATCAAAAGAATTATGTGTGACCATCGTTCGTTTAGGTCATGAGACTATTTGACCATTTCAACCATGCGCAAAGAAGCTGCTTGGGGGAAGAAGGTTCTCTGGATTGATTTCAAGTATATATATGCCGGCAAGCAGCTCTTCTTGATCATTCTCTCATGTCAATCGACGCTCACGTACTCATCCTTCCTCGGATCGGTTCAGGCGAGTGGAGCAACGATGGTGGTCTTCGAGGACTCGAGCGAGGAGTTGGTGAAGGCAGGTCTGTTCATCGTAGTTCAAGGTCTGGTCTACCTCATCATTCGCAGCTCCTCCAACGTCTTCTCCACCGTGAAAACGAGATCGTTCAGCTTCCGCTCCGTGAAATCCGCAAGCTTCTCCCGAGCACTCGCTCTGTTCACCGACTTGCCTTCGGCAGACGAGCCACTACAAGATCTCATGGAGTAGCCAGCCGTCCGTCGTCTTCCTCTCCGATGACAAGACAGTAGAAGATACATAGGTGTTTTGAGATTTATTTAGTTCTTCTATTTCTTTTATGCTTCGCGTGTTGTACATAATGGAGCTGATCGAGAACTCATCTTCGTTTCTCTCTCTATCCGTAAGGAAAATTGTAACCTCCTTCCTGATCGAGAAAAGCGGAACAGCGATAGGAAGATAAGAGAGTTGGGTTTTACATCGAGCGAATTCCCAAATATTTCCATCATCGTTGCCTTTCAGGTGATTATATAAATAAAAACAAAAACTCCAAATAGAAAATAATAAAAAAATATATCAAGAGCCAACAATACATCCAAATAAAACATAATATGTGATGCGATAAAAAAAAAACTTTTGTATATAAACAAATAGTAGTAAACCGTAACACACAACGGAATTAAACAAAAATCACAATCAAATATGACATCAAAATTTACGTTAAATTTAGATCTTATACTGCATCATGGATATACCAAAAAGAAATAAATTCTTAATTAGTTTAGAAATTGATAATATTTAGATTATTGTTCTTGATGACTTTCATGATGTAACTCATTTTTCAACTTTAAATGATAATACGTGGCATAGGAGACCAACATACTAGCATAAAATTATTTTTTTTAATTTAAATTAAAAGACTATAAAATAAATATTTAAATTTAAATTTATTATAGATAAAATTTATTATATATATCAATTAGGAAAACATAAAAGAGCGACTTCAAATCCAACATTAGAAAAAATCCTTAACAAAATAGAGTATTGAGATAAAAATAGAAACTTACAAAAGGTGATTAGGATCATATTCAATAAACATAGCTTACTCAAAAATTTATAGACTGAAACCTTTAACATAGCTTGTTATGTCATAAATATAGTGCTAGTCATATGTGCCCTGCAAGCCAATCACATGAGTGATGACACTTGTGACTTGATATGCACTTTTTCTCTTTACGTATTATTAGGTATTTTATCACTTTATCTTATATGTTGCATATATTGTGATGTCCTTAGATCTGTACAATGAGAATCGGATCGTGATGAGATCATAATAATGAGACCGATTCACCTTTAAACACAAACCCTAAATTATCCTTGTCATAGGTTACTCGAGAAGGACATCGAGATAACCGGATAGACTGATGTGTTGTATACCTGTCCATATGATGGAGGTGGCTGGTGTAGGTGCTCATGTGAGGACACTAAGGGTACAGTGTAGGTGCTCATTGAGGAATGAGTTCACTGATTGATCAACCTACGGAATGCTGGATGGTTATTGATACCTCATGTCAGACAACGATTCCGTAGTCCTAGTAGTGCATCTGGTCCTTAGACTTGAGACACTAAGGATGTCCTGTATGAGTACTCCACTCTTTGATACTAGACTTATAGGTTTGAAAAGTTTCAGATCTAGTACAGCCGGTTATTAGGAGTGGTAGCCAACTTTACGAGGGCTATTGAGTGTCAATAGAGGATTATCTGCTCTCGGTATCATGAGAGGAATATCCCATGTATTCTTGCTCGAATAAATCCTTGGCCAAGGTTATTCGGATTGAGAGAGAAAGAGTTCTCCGGGAGAATCCGACAAGAGTAAGACTTGAGGAGAGATCGTATGGGCCTGACAGCACCATGCCCGGTACAGAGTCTTTGGGATATTAGATGAATGAGGGACTATAGATACATGGTAACTGAGGACAGATAGGTCCAAAAGATTGGATTCCTCTGTATCATTTGGGAGCTGCGGCGTAGTGGCCTAGTACATCCGTAGTTGATGAGTTGGGTGAATTATTATAGAGATAATAATTTACTAAGTCAGAAGGAGTTCTAACAAGTATGACTAACTGCCAGCTCAATATTGGGCCTAGAGGATTACACACATATGGTAGGTGTTGCGACGAGTAGAGGTTCGGATATGAGATATCCGCTAGAGTCCCTAACTTATTGGATATCCATTAAGCCCCTGAATTACTGGATCCTAAGATGAGATCTAATAATTGCTAATAAGAGATTATTGGGTAGAGACTCACTAATCCAAGAGGCTTGGGTAATTGGATGGAGATCCAATACCCAACAGGGCAAGATCCATTAGGGTTTACAAAGGGTCTCTATAAATAGGAGGGAACCAAAGCTCTATAGGTTGAGAGTTTCTTTTGGTAGCCAACTTCTGTTCTCCTCTCCTCAGAGAGGTGCATCGTTGCAGTCTCTGCCGTGTGGATACCGCTAGAGAGGAGGACGTTTGACCTCCTTTATTCTTCCTACAGATTTGTAGGGATTCAGGGATATACGATCTCTCTAGCTATTTTCTTTTACGCATGCAGTTTTCGCGAATTTATTTTGATGCACCGATCTTCGCACGAGGATGGAACCTTTCTACGGGAAATCTGGGTGTTTTTGTTTTTTGTTCTTCCGCTGCGTATGAGATGTCGCCCCAGAAAGATTTCCCAACTAGAGCCAAGTTGTTCATGCGAAGATTAGATCTTAAACTGCGTGTATTATGATCTAGAATAGGTCTTGTTCTCAAAATCGTTGACGCAAAAGGCGAGTAAGGACAGCAACTGTTGCTGCCCTTGCTGCGCTCATAGAACGGTCACGGTCAAGGCTGCTTGCAGCCATGGCTATGTACACGGTGGTAGCCGGCAACAAGCAACTTGCGTGTAGGCGACAGCCGACCGGTGGGCTGCGGGCCGCAAGTAGGTAGCACTTACAGTCTGCCTGTGCTAGCGGCCTGTGGCATGCCCGCAAGGGGCAGGCGATGCCCGCTTGCAGGCGACCCGTCTGCAAGGGTCGGCATGCTCGCAAGAAGCGCTCGCATGGCTGGCACCGCCCGCGGGCTGCCCCGTGGGTGGCGCTTGCACGAGCGACGCCCGCCCGTGACAAGGGCAGCGCTTGCGGGTGCTGTGCTTGCCTACTGCGGCCGAGCCGCCAGCGGCGCCGCCACCAACAAGGTGGCGATGGCTGCACTGCAACGTAGCAACAAGAGAGGGAGAGGGGTTAGGTTTTGGGGAAAGATAGTTTTGCCCCTGAGAATTTACGAAATTTCAATCTTATCCCCTATTACTGAATGACCAAAATGCCCCTTAGAATTTTAGAAATTTTGATTTCATCTTTTTTGATAAAATGACCAAAATACCCTCATAATTTTAAAAAATTTCAGTTTTGTCCTTTTGGCCAAATGACCAAAATACCCTTGAGAATTTAAAAAATTCCCTTTATGTTCCTGATTTCAGAAAAGATATATGTTAATTAATTAGTTTAATTAACTATTATTATTATCTAGTAGTCCTATAAAATAATATATATATATGTGATGTATGATGTGGATAAATGATCATGGACCTGTGATGTGATGTGTACATGTGATTATTATTATTGGGGCCTGCGAGCCTCTATTTTCTTGTTTATTGTCGGGCCTGCGTGCTTGTAATTATGTTGTAGTTACATGAGGAGGTGCAGTGGTAGCAGGACCCACGAGGTCGATATGGACGATCCGACGCGTGGAGATGCGTTGAGATGTCGACGGAACTGACGAAGCGAGAAGGGCGATCACAGGGCATGGAGATGCGCCTAAGCACACATAGATCTTGATGTGAGTGATTGGGTCCATTGGCTCGGGCCTGATCATATTAGGATGTGGTCCATGATCATCTGGTGTGATTGCTTATATGATGTGTGATTAGTTATACACCTACTAGATATATATATATATATATATATATATATATATATATATATATATATTATATAGATATATATATATATATATTAAATATGTATATGTATGACACATTATGTTAGGAGACCAAATCAAAATCCTCTCTATTAATAATATTAAGTCGGTAAACGTGAGGCAATTAGATTGACCCACGTGGCTTTCCATCGTTATAGGTAGGAACCGATTCCCGGTATAGGTTGAGTTAGTCGAGTCCCACAAGACTCATCTATATCGCGTTTCGCTATCTTATCTACGACATAGAGATGTCACCGATGACCTGAGGACATGGTATGCTTGGTCGAGTCCCTTGAGAGTATATCACATAATCAGACTCATCTTATAACGATAGTGATGACTTAACCGAACATCATGGTTGGTCGAGTCCCTCGAGGCCATGGTGGTTTGGAGGTCGAACAGGACGAGAATCATAAGGAGTTGTGATTGGCAAGAGTTGCCTACCTTTAGGGCTTAACATGATTAGTTGAGTCCCTCGAGGTTACGTTAAGACGCCGATTGGATTTCGATCCCCACTAGAGATCTGTTGGGGGCTTCGATTCATATACCGGAGAGAGTTGTGTGTCTCGTAAAAAATTAGTGGGAATATATTAAGATAGAAGTCCTTATCTTAACTATTTAATTTTTGCAAAGTCTGCATGTTATTTATTTCTGCTACATCTTTAATTTCAAAAAATATCGCTTTCAAATCCTTTACGTGGCATACTTGATGCCAACCGCCTCACTGGTCCAAATTATACGGATTGGCTTCGCAATATGAGAATCATTCTTACGGCGAAGAAAATCACATATGTCCTTGATGTAGTGATCCCTATGCCCAACCAAGGGGCAAGCGAGGATGAGATCACTCATTATGTGAAGTACATAGATGATTCTGCTCTTGCTCAGTGTTATATGTTGGCCTCTATGACTACTGAGTTATAGAGACAGTATGAAAATATGGATGCTAATTCCATACTCCTACATCTCCATAAACTTTTTGAGGAACATGGAAGAACTCAACGATATGAGATATCAAAGAGTCTTTTTCGTGCCAGGATGATTGATGGGACATCAATTCAAAACCATGTCCTTAAGATGATTAAGTGGATCGAGAAACTCACAGGTCTAGGAATGGTCCTAGAGGATAACCTGTGTGTGGATCTTGTGCTTCAGTCCCTACCAGATTCTTTTTCTCAGTTCATAATAAATTTTAATATGAACAAACTTGAGGTGACCCTCCCAGAGCTCCTCAATATGTTGAGAGAAGTAGAGAGTACCATCAAGAAAGAGAAGCTGGTTCTCTTTGCTGGTGAGACCAGAAAGAAAAGGAAGGCTGAGAAGACCCTTAAGAAGGGTAAGGGCAAGAGCAAAATGGGCAAGGCAAAGGTTACTAAGAAAGACCCAATAAAGGACAAATGCCAGTGCTTCCACTACGACAAAGATGGGCATTGGAAGAGGAACTACAAAGAGTACCTTGCAGAGAGGGCAAAACAGAAGCTTGGAAAAGCTTCAAATACATTCATGATCAGTCTCCATTTGTCAGAATCTTATGATAACACATGGGTATTGGATACCGGGAGTGCTTATCATATCTACAATTCGTTGCAGGTTCTGGCCGGACCTAGGAGATTGAACAGAGGCGAGATGGACCTTAAGATGGGCAATGGAGCAAAGGTTGCTACAGTGGTTGTTGGCAAGGTCACCTTACATCTGCTTGATGGAGCTATTATTGCATTAGATGCATGCTATTATGTTCCTTCTATTATCAAAAATACTATTTCCATTTCATGTTTGATAGTTAGTGGATATAAATTAGTTTTTGAGAACAATGATTGTTCAATAATATTAGATGATGAGATCATTACGAGAGGAACATTGCATAATGGTTTATTTATGCTAGATACAGCTCCATATATCATGAGTATAAGTGAGTCTAAGAGGAAACGATAAGAGGTGAACAATGCATATCTTTGGCATTGTAGGTTAAGTCACATCCACGAGGAAAGGATTCAAAAGTTACTAAAGAATTGATATCTAGATCCATTTAACTATGAGTCATATGCGACATGTGAACCTTACCTTCGGGGAAAGATGACCAACTCTCTATTTAGTGGAACTAAAGAGAGCCACTGAGTTACTAAAACTCATACATAGTGATGTATGCGGTCCCATGTCGACTCATGCCATAGGTGGTTACTCCTACTTCATTATTTTCACTAATGATTTCTCAAGATACGAACATATGTACTTAATGAAGTACAAGCCTGAGGCGTTTCAAAAATTTAGGGAATATAAAAATGAAGTGGAAAACCAGACATGAAAGAGTATTAAAACCCTTCGATCAGATCGAGGAGGTAAGTACTTGAGTACAGAGTTCACCCAATTCCTCAAAGACCATGAAATTTTATCTCAATGGACACCTCCTTATACACTATAGCTTAATGGTGTATCAGAAAGGAGGAATCACACACTGTTAGACATGGTGTGTTCCATGATGTGTTTCACCGACCTACCTATCTCATTTTGGGGATATGCTATAGAGACCGCAGCTTACCTTCTGAACAGAATTTCAATTAAGTCAATGATGTCTACTCCATATGAGATATGGAATAGGAAAAAACCCGATCTTAAGGTTGTTAAAATTTGGGGCTGCTCTGCCCATGTCAAGAGACACAACCCCGACAAGTTGGAATCCAGGATGGAATGGTGCAAGTTCGTGAGATACCCCAAGGAAACTTGTGGGTATTATTTCTATCACCCTGAAGACCAAAAGGTCTTTGTAGCCAAGAGAGCAGTGTTCCTTGAGAAGGAACACATTCTTGGTGGAGACAGTGGGAGCATGATAGAGTTAAGCGAGGTTGGAGAACCTAGCTCAAGCACCATTCCATGACCAGAATCTGTTCAGATACCTAGTACACAAGTTCCAACTTTATGTAGGTCCGGTAGAGTATTCCATCCTCCTGAGAGATATGTAGGACATATCAGAGGAGATGATGTTGAGGATATTGATCCTCAGACCTACGAGGAGGCTATTATGAGCATAGACTCCGGGAAATGACAAGAAGTCATGAATTCAGAAATGGATTCCATGTACTCCAAAAAGGTTTGGAACCTAGTTGATGCACTTGAGGGTATTGTACCCATTGGTTGCAAGTGAATCTTCAAAAAGAAGATTGTAGTAGATGGAAAGGTAGAGACCTATAAAGCAAGACTAGTGGCTAAGGGGTATCGCCAAAGGTAAGGTATTGACTATGATAAAACTTTCTTACCTGTAGCCATGCTAAAATCTATTCGAATTCTATTGGCTATTGCAGCACACTATGATTATGAGATCTGGCAGATGGATGTCAAATCCGCATTCCTCAATGGTAACCTCGAGGAGGAGGTGTATATGATACAGCCTGAGGGATTCGTGTCCAAGGATAACCCAGATAAGGTGTGCAGGTTGCTTAGGTCCATTTATGGACTGAAGCAAGCTTCCCGAAGTTGGAATATAAGATTTGATGAGGTGATTAAATCTTATGACTTCGTTAAGAATGAAGATAAGCCTTGTGTGTACAGGAAAGTAAGTAGAAGCACTATCACCTTTTTGATATTATATGTGGATGATATCCTGATCATTGGGAATGATGTAGGAATGCTCTCCATAGTAAAGACTTGGTTATCTAAGCACTTCTCCATGAAGGACTTAGGGGAAGCATTCTGCATATTGGGGATACGGATCTATAGAGATAGATCCAAGAGGATGCTTGGCTCGTCCTAGTCCAGGTACATAGACACCATTGTCAAAAGGTTTGGCATAGAAAATTTCAAGAGAGGTCTCATACCAATGAGACATGGAATATCACTTTCTAGGAGTATGTCCCCAAAAACTCCTAAAAAAAGGGCACAAATGGATATGATATCATATGCCTCAGCGATAGGATTTATCATGTATGCTATGCTATGTACCAGGCCTGATATAGCGCATGCTCTGAGTGTCACGAGCAGATATCAGGTAGATCCAGGCTTGGAGCACTGGAAAGTAGTAAAATGTATCCTTAAGTACTTGAGAAGGACTAAGAATCTTTTACTTGTATATGGAGGTAGTAGCCTTAGGGTTGAGGGCTACATGGACTCAAGCTTCCAGTCCAATGTCGAATAGCAAGTCTAATTCAGGGTATGTGTTCACCCTGAATGGAGGAGCAGTATGCTGGAAGAGTTCCAAGCAAGACACTACTGCTGACTCGACCATAGAGGCAGAATACATTACTGCGACAGAAGCAGCAAATGAGAGAGTCTGGATGAAGAACGTTCATCACAGATTTGAGAGTCATGTCAAGCAGCGAGGATCTGATTCCCTTATATTACGACAATTACGGGGTGATTACTTAAATAAGGGAACCCGAGTCTCATCAGAAGTGTTTTGAGGAGGTTCTAGCTTATTAGAGAGATTGTGGCCCGAAGAGATGTAGTAGTGGAAAGAGTTCCATCCGAAGATAACATTGCAGATCCACTGACAAAGCCATTGACTCAGATTATCTTTGAGCGTTACAGGGTCTAATGAGGATCAGACATATTGGTAATTGACTTTAGGTCAAGTGGGAGATTGCTAGTAATATATGCCCTACAAGCCAATCACAAGAGTGATGGCACTTGTGACTTGATATGCACTTTTTCTATTTGCATATTATTAGGCGTTTTATCACTTTATTTTGCGTGTTGCATATATTGTGATGTCCTTGGATCTGTACAATGGGAATCAGATCGTGATGAGATCACGATAATGAGACCGATTCACCTTTAAATATAAACTCTAAATTATCCTGATCATAGGTTACTCGAGAAGAACATCGAGATAACCGGATAGACTGGTGTGTTGTATACCCGTCCATATGATGGAGGTGGCTGGTCTCATAGCTACTCGTGTGGGGACACTAAGGGTACAGTGCAGGTGCTCATTGGGGAATGAGTTCACTGATTGATCCGCCCATAAAATGTTGGATGGTTATTGATACCTCACGTTAAATAGTGATTCCGTAGTCTCAGTAGTGTATTTGGTCCTTAGACTTGAAACACCAAGGATGTCCTGTATGAGTACTCCACTCTTTGATACCAGACTTATAGGTTTGGAAAGTTCTAGATCTAGTACAATCGGTTATTGCGAGTGGTAGCCAACCTTACGAGAGCTATTGAGTGTCAATAGAGGATCATCCACTCTCGGTATCATGAGAGGAATATCCCATATATTCTTGCTCGAATAAATTCTTAGCCAAGGTTATTCAGATTGAGAGAGAAAGAGTTCTTTGGGAGAATCCGACAAGAGTAAGACTCGAGAAGAGACCATATGTGCTTGACAGCACCATGCCCGGTATAGGGTCTCTGGGATATTAGATAGATGAGAGACTATAGATACATGGTAACTGAGGACAGATATATCCAAAGGATTGTATTCCTCTGTATCGTTTGGGGGCTATGGCGTAATGGCCTAGTACATCCGCAGTCAATGAGTTGGGTGAATTATTATAGATATAATAATTCACTAAGTCAAAAGGAGTTCTGACAAGTATGACTTACGACCAGCTCGATATTGAGCCTAGAGGGTCATGCACATATGGTAGGTGTTGCGACAAGTAGAGATTCGGATATGAGATATCCGCTGGAGCCCCTAACTTATTCGATATCCATTAAACCCCTGAATTATTGGATCCTAAGATAAGATCCAATAATTGCTAATAAGAGATTATTGGGTAGAGAACCACTAATCTAAGAGGCTTGGGTAATTGGATGGAGATCCAATACCTAATAGGGCAAGATCCATTAGGGTTTATAGGGGGTCTCTATAAATAGGAGAGAACCAAAGCTCTATAGGCTGAGGGTTTCTTTTGATAGCCACCTTCTATTCTCCTCTCCCCAGAGAAGTGCATCATCGCAGTCTCTACCGCGTGGATATCGCTAGAGAGGAGGGCGCTTGACCTCCTTCATCCTTCTTACAGATCTGCAGGGATTTAAGGATATACAATCTCCCAAAGTATTTTCTTTTACACATGCAATTTTCACGAATTTGTTTTGATGCACCGATCTTCGCACGAGGACAGAACCTTTATACGGGAAATCTAGGTGTTTTTGTTTTTTGTTCTTCCGCTGCGCATGAGATGTCGCCCCCATAAGGATTTCCCAACATATAGTCCTTATAAAGTCTTATTTATCTAAAACTCCTTATTAGTTGTAAACAACAAAAGACTCAATATTTTATATTTCAAGGTTTTTGGTTATAAATATTTTATTTTAAATAACAATGATGATTTAGAAAATTTTAATGTTAAATTTAATGAAGGTATTTCTTCTTATACTCTTCCATTTTCAAAGCTTATAGAGTTTTCAATAAAAGATTTTTAGCTTTCAAAGAATTTATTAATGTCATTTTTTATGAATCTTCTTAAACTAAAAAAATTAATTTTGATAATAATACAACTTAGACATAGAGTGAAGCTCGTCATATTTATAGTCGTCATATTATAGGAAAATTTTCAACTAACAGCAGTATGATACGAACTACTTCTTTAAATAGTAGTACGATGATCGATCATACAAAGCAACATATTAATGGCAAAAGTAGAAATTCTGATATTATTCTATATGCTATACACAAATACATGTCGTAATCATACTTGCCTTTGAAGTAGTCTCGAACATATGTGATTCATGATGATGACCATCACCATATTGATGCACTAATAACATACGATGTATCAATATACTATGTTATAGGATCAATTTCATGATTGGGTTCGATAAATATATCAAACTGATATACAAATACATATAATTGAGGACTTTGATCCATCGCGCATAGAGTCTCACATTCTTTTTGTGGTAGAACTAGGTATATCTATTGATTAATTACTTTATTTAAATCTTAAAGTTTAAGTTATTTAAAAACACTAACAATTCAAATCATTCTTTATAGGTAATTTAATATTAATGGAAGTATGGTCTGGAACATACCATAAAGTTATTTCTTAAAACATGAAAAAGATATATCATTATTCTTTCCTAATTTATATTATTTTTTCTAAACTATACTAAATTTATATTTATTTCTAACTTAAAAATTATAATCTAACTTTTTTATTTTTAAATTTTTTTTGGAGCTATTTTTAATTATTTTAGGTGTACCATTGGTACACCTTGACATACCGCAATACGATACAGTAGTATGCCTCAATACATGTTATATTGATAATTGATCGGTATATCGGTACGGATCGATAAGGCAAACCATACACAAAGTCATATGTGAGAAATACGATGCCTTACTTCATAATATTACATTGACCCTTGTACCATTTTACCTTACTTAAAATGTCATTAGATGTAAGTAAATATTTTGAATTAAGTAGAACTCAAATGGATCCATTACTAGATATAAAGTACATTTAGTGGCTAAATGGTTTCGTCAACGATCAGGTATTTATTTCATAAAAACCTTCAGTCCACTTGTTAAATCGACATTAATTTGACTCATACTAAATTTGGCTATCACTTAATACTAACATGTATGTCAACTAAATGTTAACAATGCTTTCTTACAAAGAACTTTAACTGAAGATGTCTTTATGTAACAATCCCTTAGTTTCATATACTCTCAATATCCAAATCATGTTTAAAAACTATGAAAAGCTGTTTATGGACTTCACGAAGCTCAAGAGTCTAGTATACTGAACTTGACTCATTTTTTATGTCAGTCGACTTCATTAACTTCAAACTCGATAACTCTTTATTTCTATGACAACTAAAGGGATATACTATATATCTACTAGTTAATGTGGATGACATTATCATCATATGAAATAGTTTCATGAAGATTAAATAATTCCTTAAGTAATTGGTAGATTGATTCTTCATTAAAGATCTATGAACCTCAAGCTATTTTTTGAGAGTGAAGGTGATGTTCATATCTTTTAGATTTTTCATATCTTAAAAGAAATACATTCGAAATCTATTATCAAAGACGAATATGTAGAATGCCAAAAAAGTTGCTACCCCATTCTCCTCCATTTAGTCACTCGAATTATATGATGGTAGCCCTACAACAGATCTCACATAATACCGACAAGTGCTTGGTTTCTTGTGGTATTTATCTCTTACATGTTCAAACATTTCATTTGTAGGCACCAAATTATCATAATTCATGCATCGGCCCTCCATTGCATATTGATCAATACTGAAACGTATCCTATAATATCTTAAAGAGACTCTCAATCATAGACTTTTTCTTCATAAACACTCATCTCTTCATCTTCACGCCTTCACCGATGTTGATTGGGCAAGTAATACTAATGATAGAATATCTATATCAGCCTACATTGTCTTTTTTCAAGTAAACTTGATCAGTTGGAGTTTTAAAAAACTATACGCAATCGCAATATCCACAACTGAAATTGAATATCGAGTTATCACCACCACTATTGCAAAACTCAACTGGATCATGAATCTACCATTTAAACTTGGCATCATCTCCTGATCTACTATAATAATATACTATGATAATATCAATTTCACTTATCTATGCTATCTTTTACTCTTGCATAAAATATATTACTATTAACTTTCACTTGTTACAGATTAAGTTGTCAAACGTCAACTATGTGTTTCTCATGCTCATACTTCTGACCAACTAGTCGACTCCCTTACAAAGTCTTTTACTCGTAAGGTATTTCAATTACATCATTCCAAAATTAGTATTCTTAATGGAAGCTCGATTTTACAAGAGCATGCTAGAGAATTATGATAGAGACAAATATAGAATGATAATTTTTCATTCCTTATATGTTTTAATCCTCAATCAATTTATGATTTAAGGATTAATCACATGATATATTTATATGATTTGAGTGCATAATTGAGGAAAATCTCTCTGTCAAATATGTACAAGTATGTATTACCGATGAATGAAATCATAATTACTTTCACAGTAAATTTTTTATTTTATTCCTAGTAATATGATTTAATATTTTGGTACAATTTGTTGTAAATATATTTTGAAGAGAAAAAAAATATTATGGTTTTCAAAAGTAGAAGCTTATGCATGATATGATTTTCTTAATTTTCAAATATAGTCATATCGAAACATATCATTAGGCTTTTGCCATTACTTATTTCCCTCTTAAGTTTTCATGAGATGCTTTAGTTAAAATTTAATGAAACTTGAGTAAACATACATGTTGTAGGTGATTGAAATGTTGTAGATCTTTATGATCGAACCATGTTTTGGTTCCCTCCTTTGATAAAGCTTTTAACATAATCCTTTCGACACTCAAATTAGAAAATCTTAAAATAGTCTTTAATTAAAAGAAAAAAAAAGCACTTTGTGTAGTGTAGGCGAATTTTTTTTTTTGAAATCGATGAACAAAGTCTTGATTGAGATAAATATTTTTCCTATTAATAACGTGATCATGGACATATAACCTCAGTATGATGATGCTAAGAGCATATTTTTTTTTGTGGCTTTTGTTCAGGTATCTATGGCTTCTGTTTTGTGAGTCCATTTGATGTTGGTGTTGGTCATCTCCTTCGATTTCTACCTACATCAATTTATGTTGAGGAAGATAGTGAAATTGACATGATCTCCATGACAAGCGAAATGAAGCTTGCCATATTAACATTAACATTAGAAGTACTTGCAAGCAAAATAATAGGCTGATGGATTGATAGGAACATAAACTAATTGGAGATTGATGACATAGCAAATGTGAATTGTGACGTTTACATGTTCTTTTGTGGTGGGAATATGAGATAATAAAATAACATGCATTATTTTTTATATAAAAAATAAATTTAAGGTGAAATTAAAACTTAGAACCTTACTTTGCCAAGACAACTTCGATAATATCCAAATGCTCTTATCACACTTTTCCATGGTTGATAGGAGTACACGCAGTAAAAAGTCGTCACACGTCCCTATAAATCCAATTGCCAGAAGAGTCATCGGGAGAACGAACAAGGTTAGAAGATTGAGTATGAGCAAGAATCGGCGGTGAGCTTCATGAGCTCATCCACCTGCGCCGAGGCCTCGTCCAGGAGCCAATTCTCCAACGAGAACAACGGAGGCTGCTCGCTCTCGGCGCCCAGCTGGGCTTCAGCGTCATCGGCTTGTGCGGGTTGGAAGGGCGTCTCCGTCCCGGTGTTCTCCCAGGGAACGATGTCCATGCTCCCGAAGGAATGCAGCAGGGCGAAGTCATCGTGCGTCACGGTGGCGCAGCTCCCTCGGTGGCTTTCAGCTTGACTTTTCTCCGTTAGTGACGCTGCTGTAAGGGCGCTGATGATGTTGCTGTTCTCATCGTCGGCGGTGGAGCAGGATTGTTTCGGCTTCCCTGGCGCGTTGACCGTTGGCGATGACTGCATCCACCCCTGGAGGAGCCTCGAGATGTTGTCGCTGCTGGAGGCATACCTCGACTTCCGGTGATACCTGGGGAGTGCGGCGGTGAGGTCCTGCTTCCTTGATTCCATCATTTGGGACACGTAGTGATGGCAAACGGGCCTCCTAGCATCAGAAGAGGGCTTCTTGCCATCTGCATCTGCAGCTCCCTGGATCTTGTCGATCTTCTTCCTGAGATGTGTGTTCCAGTAGTTCTTGATATCGTTGTCGGTTCTTTGGGGAAGGTAAGAGGCAATGGCTGCCCATCTGGCTCACAAACAGTGCAGTCCCAAGTTTAGCACAGCAGTCTATGTAGGTAATCCATCATAGTCATGGAATTAAATAGATCCACGACAACTTTCATTGATTCTTATAATGGTTGCGTTGGATGCACGAGTCCAATTCTGGTCATGGAACAGGTGGTGATGTGGAGGTGCAAGGTGGAGGAAGGAATTGACGGAAAGTAATTAATTACCTGTTGCCAAGCAAGGATTGGAGATGGACGATGACTCCTTCTTCATGCGGAGTGAAGTTGCCGCGTTTGATTCCAGGCCTGAGGTAGTTAGTCCTTCTCAATCTACAGCTCTTACTGCATCTCATCAACCCTGCATGCAGCTTCAACGCACCAGTTAAAAGGCATGCAGGAAAGAACAAAAGAATGCTCGAAGCCGAAGAGACTGTCATCTTTAGCAGTATACGTTTAGAAGATTTCAGCAAGACAGGAAAGTAGGGTGTTGCTGTGTGTTAGAATGAAGTAAAAAATTTCTCTTCTTTCACAAACGAAAGCAGCATGCAGAGGCGACCGACGCATGAGGAAGAAGGCAAAATAAGAATATGAGAAGAGGTCGTGTCAAGCCATCGAAGCTCAGCTAGAATGAAAGAAGAGGCTAAACACATTACCTGTGCTTGTGGGAACTGATCTCCAGTTTCCAGGTCCATGTTCCTCAATATAAGAGACCAAGATGATGTCCTCCTCAGGAGTCCATGGCCCTTTCTTGATGCCAACGTTGTCACAGCAAGGAGGCCGTCCCATCGGTAGATCTTGGCCACTGCCTCAGTCTCCTCTCTCTCTCTCTGAATCTCTCTACTCCGTCGGCCTCTGTTTCCTCCCCACTCTATTTGCCGTCTACAAGAATCATCAGCTCTGCCGAAAACAAGAAACCAGAAATAGCCATTAATAGCCCCTCTCCCTCTGGCGACTCCTTTCCTTCATGGATAAGATCTGCAGCCGAGGATATACGCACGCGGATGACGGCATGCAAGACGCAAGCACGTCTTCTGTGCACCTACGTGCAAAGAACGCATGCCCATGCTGCTGCTTCACTGGACGTCCGTGCTCGGCCGATGCTCATCGTAGCAACAAGGCAAGAAGATAAATTGTATCAGTTCACGTACTAACGTTCGAGGACATGTCTCGTGCAAGATAAACTATCACGATGATAATGAATTGCTAAAACTATAACAAATGATACTTGGTTTTAAAAAGAAAAAAAAAGAATCTGCTGCAATATGTACAATGAAAGGAAAAGATTGGAAAGTTTGGGATAGTTATAACAAGCACAAGAACAACCCAATTAAATGCACCTAAAAATAGTGGCAACAAGCTCAGAACACCACTCTAAAAAGAAGTTTTCTTTTTCTTCGTGCCAACACTTTTCTCTGACCACCTCAGCGCAGCAGATTAATTTCACTTACAACGATTTGCTTAGCACATAACATCGATGCTGTGGCTTGTTATAATGTCTCTCTCACTAGCACTTGGAATTAAATGAGTTAGTTGGATTGGTGTGAGCAATGAACAACAAATCCATACTCTCTAGAAAGCTACATGATATTTTCTAGCTGATATATGAGTAATGGCATTTGCAACCATAACATAATTGTCAAATGAATGAGCAGAAAAGTTGATGCATAACGTCCCAAATCCATTTCTTCTCCGAAGCAGGAGAGCACAAGCAGCAATAACAAAACTGTTGCAGAAGAGTGGTGGTTTGAGCATCAAACTCATGCCAAATTTTCCATTATGGGCACTGTGTTGACTTCTTTTAAAAAGAGAAAGGAGAGAAGATTATAGAAGAAACGAGAAAGTACTTCTGATTTATAGTGTCTTATTCAAGAGCATATATTTATATTAGGTTAATTATAAATTATCCTCTGTAATTAATTTCGATCCTTACATTTTCAAAAGATTCATTGGAATCATTATACTTATGAAAGTAAAATATTTAGTCTCTTTTTTTCTCATGCTATCAACTCTGTTGTCATATATGAAAAATGATACTAAAACAAGGTTACAAAGGTAATTTCGTAGTGCTATTCTCATCGATATTAATTTCTCATTTTGTAACTTTTATGAAAGCAGTAGTAGATGAGAAACCAACAATTAAGCAACAATCGATGGATGAGAAAGAGATAGGATCATAAGAAAGAGAGATCCTTTTTACCGAATACTTTATTTTCCAACAAAACATCCAAAGATACAATGAGAAAAGGTGGAGTAATTGAATAGCACGTCTTCCTTCGTTTTCCAACAAAACCTTTCTTTCTCTCTCCTAATTATTTTTCCTTTGGCTGCTAAAAATAACACTATAAAATTATCTTTTTAACCCTATTTTAGTATCATTTTGGAATATGACCACGTATAATATTTTTTTTAGCTAAATATTTTATTAAATATAAGGATTCTCATATAACTTTTGAAAGTGTAGGGATCAGAATACTAAAAATAACTAATTACAAGAGTAATTTATAATTAACCCATTTATATTAGCCAAAAGGACATAGGATAACTTATTTTAAAAAAAGAAATCAATCATAACCTAGCAAATCTCCTCGTCCTCATCCATACACCAACAAATCGATCACTTGTTTATTTATCTTAATCTTTTATTGCGTCTAATTCTAATTATTTGAATAATTTTATCTGCACATTAATATATCATTTTCATAAGCCAACAAACATATGGACCATTTCATATTATTGTAATGTAAATATAACGTTAGACAACCTAATTTTCTATCATAACGTGCAAAAACAGAAATTTTAGAGTGACAAATATATACTCTCTCCTTGCAACACCTTGTCTTTTTGGCTTGTGGAAGAGACCCAAAAATTTTTTTGGTCTGATGGCTTTGATCCATAAGCAAAGGCAGACTCGACAAACCTGAGGGTTAGAATCGAGCAAATAATGAAAGGCCGACCTCGAATGGGGTAATGTGTTGGTCGATGCATGGTAACATCAAGATCAGCGGAGCTATCGAGAATAGTTCTTCCCAGGAAAGGTACTATATACGTATATGAACCAAACTAAGTTTGGAGTATGCACTTAGATTGGAATGAATGGATTATAACAATTAGGAAAGAAATTAAGTTGAGAGTGATGCTAGAAAATAAATTCAATTTATTCATCTTATACCTCGTATTGAGAAGAGATGTCAAAAATACAACACTCTATATTTATATACCTCGTATTCAGAAGCCCTATATAAATATGAAATGCTTTATTAAATAAGATCACCATAATAAAAATATTGGTGATTATCTTCGGTCTCATCATTAATTCTCATCGTATATATATAGAAAAAAAATTATAAAACATAAGAAACAATATTTTCTCATAATTTTTTTTCAATTCAACCTAAAATCTTTTGTACATCATCCCACATAAATCATAAAAAAAAAATTCTCATCGAAGGAATGCTAGAAATGACCAGAATACATGAACATCTTTAATGCGGTGGCAATTGGTATTGTTGTACCATGCGCTACGTCATCTGCCCTTCCGTAGCATTTATCTGGGTATCCGGCATGACAACAAAGTGGATGAGGACGAGGAGGACTTCGACACATAGATCAACATCGACCATCTTAAAAGCACGGATCCATACTCATTTAATATGAATTACATACACATATTTGTTTTTTTTTTTTATCTTCGATATCAAATGTACTTCTATCTAGTAATAATTAGATTTCGATGGAACAATTAGGATTCCATTAAATGCCATCTCCCAACCGCTTTGATGTTTTGTGATCTCCTCAAACTCGAAACGAAGTGGAGGATTTATTGTGCATTTAAGACTCGGATGTGAATTCATTTTCGATTGCTTCGTGCTGTAGATTCATTTATTGTGCTTCTAACCAACGAATATGTTCCTCCATTTTCTTTGTACGAGACACCAAAAATTCTCATGTGACGTCAACTCATACAATAATCTACAACACATGATGATCGAGCAAGTCTTCGTATTTGAGCAATGCCTCAAATATTATTACAATGTGTGAATGCCAACAAATACCTAATTAGCTTTGGTAATTACCAATGCTAATTAGCTTTGGTAAGAACTTTGGTAATATATCACAAAATTCTAGATTTGGATTGATTTAACATGTGTTGGCGTGCCAAACAAGGCATATTAGATCCCAAACCGGGTTGGTTTAGCAACAGGTGTTGGCGTGGCCAACTAGAAACAATGTTAGCAATAGTTGTATTTAAAACAGTGATCATAGTTCCAAGGAATACATAGTCGAATAAGGTAAATAGAGCCGTTTGCAAATGAATAGAGAAGAATCTTTTTCTTTTACTGTTACTTGAGCACTAGTTTTATTCAAATTAGTTATGCTTTGATCAAATACTTTCCATCTTAATAAGTCAATATTTTATCGTCACTAGCGCGAGAGCACAAAGGCTCGTGAGGAATTATCTGCTTTTGACGAGCCCACATGGTTTTGTCATTTCAGGGTGACTCCTAAAAGGTACCTCTAAAGGTAAAGGAATTGTTAGCTTTGAATGAACCTGCACGGTATTACCCTTTCGGGGTGAGCCTTAAAAAAGCATCTTTGAGGATAAGGGTGATGCTAAAGGTTTATAAACCCTTGGTTCTTTTACTTCACACCCAATGTGAAACTAAATACCCTTATCAGTGCCTCTACCGTAGGGGCATTGAGGGCTCATGACTCTTCTTCTAAGGCCATTCTAATAAGTCAATATTTTGTTATCGTTGGTGTGAAAATACAAAGGCTCATTAGGAATTGTCCACTTTGGATGAGCCCACATGGTTTTGGTCCTTTTAGGGCTCACCTTGAAAGGGTAAAATCATATGAGTTCACTCAAAGCGGATAATTTCTCATGAGCCTTCGTGCTCTCGCACCAATGATGATAAAATATTGACTTATCATACCTAAAGGTATGCTTAATGAATCTTTCAACTATCATATCTATTTGAATTGTTTATTGTAAGTAGTCCTTTTGATTTCAAATTGAAGTTAATTCTAATTAGTTGCCACCACATTGTTTGGATTTGTGTAATATTTACTTGTAATTGGGTCAAGAAGACATTATGAGTTTCAAAGGTTTAAAACCTTTAAACAGTACATTTTATTCCCTTCAAAGTGAAACCATAAATGATATATCATCTTGATTTGAAAATTTTAACAATAGGAGGATAAGCAATCACAACTCAAGGCTCATGTACTAGAAAAATTGATCATAACTAAATATTTTGCTTAAACTTGTATATATTTTATACATTCAACACTTGCTTTCAAAAATACACAATGACATCAAATCTTTCATTGTACACATATAAAGGATCAACACAAACTTTATATGTATTACAAATCATAATTTTGTTAGCATAAAACGTTTCAGATAATTTACAAAACACATTCATTTCAATACATTTTAATAATCAAAGCATAAACATAACTAAGATCATATATAAGAATATAAATAAGTTTAATACAAATGGTTAGCCCTATTAATATAGCTAAGAGTTAATATATAAATTCATAGATAATAATAAATATAGTCAGAGGAACATATCAGAACATAAGTCATAATATTAAAACATATGGTCATACTATATTCTCATGATAAAGTTCACAACTATGCTTAATTCAAATGGTGTAGTTAATACAGTTATCTCTGTAACAAAATAAAAAAAATATTTCTGAACATATAAACAATTTATTATCTTGATGATAATTATATTGACTAAACAAGTATAAACTACTTGAAAAACGCATCAATTTTTTTTATTTGAAAAAAAATTATTACATCTTAGATCTTTATAAATCAATTTTAAAGTACTACCAAATTATATTGATGACATTGAGCAATAGTTAGAATTGAGTTTTCCAAAGGATGATTAAAACTTTTTTTTTTTCTAACTCATTTGTTATTGTGATACCTTTCATGGGAAAGATCGTCATTGATGTAACCATGCATCACCTCCTAAGGTAATCTTATTGGTTTTTTCTTAAAAAAAAAACTTTAGAGAGAAGAGGAAAAGATTAGTAGAATAAACTAAGAGTACTTCTAATCTATAATGCTTTGGATTGATCCAAGAGCATATATTTATATTAGCCAAAATCTACCATCTCTTAATAAATCTTTTTATTCTCACCTATTTATTTTAATCTAAATTCTTATCTTTTATTTTATCTAATTCAAACTATTTGAATTAATCTTACTCACCCCTTAATTCAAAATAATTATAATTTAAAGTTGTCTTCGAAAAAATAAAATTTTTCTTTCATCAAAGCTTTTGTAAAGATATCGGCAAGCTAATCTTTTCATGAATGAAATAATATCGAACTTCAATGTGTTTAGTGTGCTTATGGAAGACATGATTTTTTTGTCATTGCAATAGTATATTCGTTATCATAGTAAATTTTAGTTGGTTCATCTTATTTTTCTTGGAGATTCGTTAGAATTCTTTGAAGCTAAATTGTTTGACATGCTGCACTTATATCTACAACATACTCTGCCTTAGAGTTTGAGAGAGTAATATATTCATGCTTTTTATTGTCCATGAAATCACACTTAAGCTAAGACTAACTGAAGTACTTTTTTATTATCTGCACAATCAGCCTAATCACTATCAGTATAACAACATAACTTAAAATCTTTTACCTATTCATAATGGATGTCATAACTAAGGGTACCCTTATTATATCTAAGAATTTTTTTAGTTAGCTTTAGGAACTCATTGAGGCTCAATTATTTTTTACTTCATTCATCATGATTAGTTTTTCTCTTTTTCTTTCCTTAATATTTGTCAAAACTTTACCTAACAAAGATATGGTCATTTTTCTTTTTTTTTTTTAGACTGTTGTTGCATAAATTATAATTCCTTATCGATTTTGACCTTTCTCTCCTTAGGTTTCACAAGTAAGGCCTTTCGTTTTTCTTTCTTAATCTCTTCATATTCTTCTAGAGTCATCTCCTAATCCTCTTTCTTTTCTTAATAATCATTAGTTGCACCTTCTTTGTTATCCTTTCTCTTTGGATAATGCTAATTTTTCTTATTCTTATGGCTTCTCGATTGCAAGATTATTATCATTAGAGTTCAAGGCCTTATCCTTTTCCCGTGCATGTATCTCATTAGCTACAGTTTGATCTTTTAGATTTTCACCATAAGATCTCACTTGGTTCATAATAGAAGAGACTTTTAAGAAAAAACCAATGATAGATTCAGAATCTTTCATCATAAGTGTGCCTCTAAACACACTTTTTAATATTTTTCAAGTTTATGTTAATGTTAATACCATCGTGATTCAAAGAAATAATAGCTCATCTATTACTTGTTGAAGCATGTAGAGGGTTCTTATATCTTTCTACATATTCTCATTTATTTGATCTTTTTGATCGATTTAAAATTGATAATTATTACCTTTGAAGATAGAAAGAAGTTGTTTATGAACACTTGCTCCAATGCTTGTCATCGTCTTTTTTTTTTTTTTTCATGGATCTACTAGCATTTTCTTCTTGTCTAATCGATGTACTCCTATTGATCTTCTTCTAACTAGGCTATATCACACTTGTGTATTTCTAATTTACGAATTGATCCAAAAGTACACATTTATAATAACAAAGATAGTGCATAAATTTTTTAAATAATAAAAAAAATCTATCATATCCCAATAAATCTTTTCACGCTCATCTATTTATTTTAATCTAAATTGTTATCTTTTACTTTACTAATCATAACTATTTGAATTAATCTTATCATATCTCTCACTATTTATCCCATTCCGACACTTAAAGGAGCTTGTTGAGAGAGAAATTTATCACTTCTAGCTGTATTTGAATCACAATGTTTTTGGCATGCCAAAAGGACTACAAAATTTGTATGGATCACGGAGAGGATCATATTTTTCAGATTATATACGTGTATGGAGAGTACCAGTTTATGACTCCAAAATTTCCGTGTCTACACATTATGATGGAAAATGAGGTTGTCGAATGTAGCTTTACAAGAACATGAATTGGTCCATATGTTTGTTAGATCATGAAAATGATATATTGAAGTACCGCAGTGATAGAAGCAAAATTTGCCACGTTTGTGGTGCTAAAACCATCACTCTTCTACAACTGTTTTGTTATTGCAGCATGCACTCTCCAGGTTTGCAGAAGAACAATGAACTTATACCTCCACATTTCTGCTCATTCATTTGGCAATTATGTTTTGGTTGCAAATGCCATTCCTCATATATCATCTAGAAAGTATCATGCAGCTTCTCGGGTATACCTTCATGGGATGGAATTAGGTAAGACGTCACTTGACCGGCGATCTTAATTAGAAAGTTCGTGTTGGTTGTATTGAAACAATGGCATGAATTAGCAGTCTGTGAGATTGATAGATTTCATTCCAATGGTTAAAAAAGGCACAAACTGCTTCAGACTTTAATCACATACAAGCATGGATTTATTGTTCATTGCTTACACCGATCCAACCAACTCATTTAATTCCAAGTGCTAACATTTCTCGATTAGCGAGAGAGACATTATTGATAACAAATAGGATTTCCTCAACTAAACTGCATGACAAAATCTTGATGGACAGTTGAGAAAAATTCTCTCCTCCTATGTATATAAATAACCATATCAAAGTATTATCAAAGTATCAAAGTAACTGTATTCAGTAATATCAAAGTATCTTTTATTATCACAACTTAATTTTAACAATTATAACAAGCTACAGTATATATATCGTTCAGTATTCAAAGAATGTTGATTCTGTTTTTGCCAAAGTTTGCGACAGTAATAAATCAGAAAGTGTTCCTTTCCTCTTTCATTAGCTCAGTATTGGATCTTTGTAGGAGAAGGTACGATAAATTGGTATCTCTCAGTAAAGAGAAAGTTTGAGATTGAAGTAACTTAAGGGTCCAAGATCTTTGAGAGAGAATCGATCAGCTAATTGCTTTAGGAACGTCTGAATCTCCAAGGGATCATTGCCTGTAACAACAATATCGTCCACATATACGAGAAGATATATTGTGTTTCTATTTTGTTGTCATAAGAATAACGAGGTATTAGACTTGGAGTTGATGAAATCAGTTGATGTCAAAAATGAGCCAAGTTCAGTATACCAGGCTCTTGGAGCTTGACGAATTCCATAAATAGCTTTTTGTAGTTTGCAAACATATCTCAGATACTGACGATGAATGAAGCCAGGAGGTTGCTGCATATAGACATCTTTAGTTAGAGTCTCCTATAAAAAGGCATTGTTAACATCTAGTTGTCGTAGCTGTTAGCCTTTTGAGACGGCCAAACTTAGAATAAGTTAAATTGTTGTGGGTTTAACAACAAGACTGAAAGTCTCTGTGAAGTTAACTCTAGGTCGTTGATGAAACCCTTTGGCTACTAGACGTGCTTTATATCTAGCAACGGATCCATTTGGGTTTCGCTTAATTTGAAAGACTCATTTACACCCGATGATGTTTGTGTATGATAAGAGGGTATAAGGGTCTATGTAGAGTTATGGAGAAGGGCATCATATTCTTCAGACATGGCTTTACACCAGTGTGGAGATTTTTGGGCTTGAGTAATTGTGAGAGATTCATTGATCTCATAAGAGGATTTTGTGATAGTATGTAGGTTGAGGACTTGACGTGGTTTGAATATACCACTCTTGGAGCGTGTTGTCATTGGATGTTTAGGAGCTGTAGCTTATGTAGTTGGTATAGGTAGTGGAGAGGCATTGACACGGGTTAGAGTAGGCCAAGGTATTTCAGTGTTATTGTGTTCAGAAGAGGGTAAAGAATGTTATTGTGTTTCCGAGGGCATTACGTCAATAGTAGGGGAAGCTTGTAAAAAAGGGAGAGGAGAAGCAATAGAGGAAGTGAGGAGCTGTTGAACTAGGAGAACAAGAGAGTACGGATCCTGAGGAAAATGATTGGATTGTGTCATAAGAGGTTCGTGTGATGGGATCAGAGGGATACTCCAGTGATATATGTTTGTTAGAATAGCTTACACGGTAGGATAGTTGTGAAAAGGAAAAGTAGACTCCACAAAAGTAACATGACGTAATATAAAAACTCTTTGAGTTTGGGATTCGTAATATCAGAAAGCATTATGTTCCAGAAAATATCCTATAAAAGTGCAAGGCTTGAATCGAGGTGTCAGCTTGTATGAGGTATAAGGTCGTAGCCATAGATAACATAAATAACTAAAGACTTTAAGTTTGTGAAGATTTGGAGGCTTGTGGAAAAGTTTTTTAAATGGTGACTAGTATTGTAGGATTGGAGTGATCATACGATTAATTAGATAGACTGCAGTTTGAAAAGCTATTGACCAAAAAGTTAGGGGCATGGATGCTTGATGTAGAAGTGAGAGACTAGTTTCAACTATATGTCGATGTTTACGTTCAGCAAAACCAACTAATTAGGGAATATGTTAGGGTGACTTGAGATGTTGTATACCACAAGCTGAGAGACAAGATGTGAGCACTTGATATTCGGCTCCGCTATCAGAGTAAACCGTTTTGAGTGAAGACTGAAAGAAATTCTTAACCAAATTTCAAAAGTTGGTAAAGATTGTTGAAGCATCAGATTTATGGTAGAGAGGATATAAACATGTGTGCTTGGTGAAATAGTCGATAAAAATAACATAAAATCTAAACTTGTCAAAAGAAGGGGTTGGGGTAGGTCCCCAAACATCAGTATAAATAATTTTAAACGGTTTAGAGCAGGATATAGAAGATATTCCAAAGGGGAGTCTATGACTTTTATTACTGAGACAAGCATCACAATGAGTTATAATACTACTATTTTTAAGAGTAAGAAGAGAATAATGAAAAAGTAATTTTTGCTGAATAGAGGATGAGGGATGACCAAGACGACGATGCCACACATCAATTGGAGCTGCAACTGAGGAATAAGCAATGGGCTGGGTTATTTGCGGAGTTGACGGCCATTCATAGATGTTGTCCTTACTCTAGCCTCGGACTAAAAATGCTCCCGTGCTCAAATCCTTGACAATAAAAGAGTTAGGAAAGAATTCAATTGAGGTATTATTTTATTTTCAGAATTGAGAAATGGAAATGAGATTTCATTTAATGTGGGGTGGGCACAGAACATTATCGAGTGTAAAATTTACGGTATGTGAATTAAGCATTGCAGAACCAGTATGAGTAATATGAATTGTGTTACTGTTAGAGCTAGCCCTAGGAAATTTACCAAAGGATAATTTTGGCAACTCAACAAAGACAATAAACAGAAAAGAATAAAAGAAACAGAAACACCGAATTTACGTGGTTCGGTCAATTGACCTACGTCCACGAACGAAGGAGCAAAACTCTTATGAAAGAGACAATTACAAATGTCTTAGGAAAATGTTCCTAGGCCATAAAGCACATAAAACTACTAAACAAGAAAAGCCCAAAATATTTAATATGGATTTAATGAAATTAAATCCAAAGCGGTTTTTCTTGTGGTGCTTGTGATGCATCTAGCTAGAAAGCCTAGACCCCTTTTTATAGCATCAATAGGGGATAGCAGAATAGAAATTAGAGATGTGGGACTAAAGGACTTGCCAAACTAACAAATCTCCACCTTGGCATGTCCCAACATTGACAATTTAGCAGAACTTGCTCCACCTTCTTTACAAAAGCCCCAACGGGCAATCACTAACAATGAATACTAACCAAGTCCAAGCATTGCTTGAACTTGTGAACTGGAAGAGGCTTTGTAAGCATATCAGTTGGATTGTCCTTCATATGAATTTTCTAAACAAGGACCTTTCCCTCGGCAATGGTATCCCGAATAAAATGAAACTTCACATCGATGTGTTTCGTCCTCTCATGATACATCTGGTCTTTAGTCAAATGAATAGCACTTTGACTATCATAGTAAATTGTAGTAACACCTTGATGCTGACATAATTTGCTAAACAAACCTCTTAACCATAAAACTTCTTTGATCGCCTCTGTTACTGTCATATATTCTGGCTCTGTAGTAGATAAAGCCATGACAGGTTGTAAAGAAGCTTTCCAACTAACTGCACAACCGCCAACGCAAAATACATAGCCTGTCAAAAATCTTCGTTTATCAAGATCTACAGCATAATCAGAGTCGACGAAACCAATCAAAGTGTTAGAATTTTTTCCAAACTCCAAACAAGCATCTGAAGTCCCTTGCAAGTATTTGAGAATCCACTTCATAGCCTGCCAATGTGTTTTACCTGGACAAGACATATATCTGCTAACCACACTGACTGCTTGTGAAATATCTGGACGAGTACAAACCATTGCATATAATAATACTGCCGATGGCACTGGAATATGGAACTTTCACCATATATTCTTCCTCTTCAATTGATTGTGGTGACTGAGCAGCAGATAGCTGAAAATGGCTAGCAAGAGTAGTACTCACTGGCTTAGCGTTTTTCATGTCAAACCTCTCCAAGACTTTCTTGAGGTAATTTTTCTGGGTCAGAAATAATTTTTCAACTCATCGATCTCTTTTGATCTCCATGCCAAGAATCTTCTTAGCTGCTCACAAATCTTTCATTTCAAATTTACTATTCAGTTGCATTTTCAAAGTGTGAATTTCTGACAAATTCTTAGCTGCAATAAGCATGTCATCAACATAAAGTAACAGATACATAAAAGAGCCATCATTTAACTTTCGAAAATAGACACAGCTATCATACATACTCCTTATGTAACTATGACCCAACATAAAGGAATCAAACCTCTTATACCACTGTCTTGGAGACTACTTCAATCCATATAAGGATTTCTTTAATAAGAAAACATGGTC
This sequence comes from Musa beccarii, assembly GCA_024322285.1. Lineage (NCBI taxonomy): Eukaryota > Viridiplantae > Streptophyta > Magnoliopsida > Zingiberales > Musaceae > Musa > Musa beccarii. The sequence goes on from CM044402.1 coordinate 35,201,528, forward strand.
TTCCTTACCTTCAACTTCAAATCCATGAGGTTGCTCTATGTAAATTTGCTCTTCAAGTTCACCATGTAAGAAAGCTGTCTTGACATCAAGTTGCTCCAATTCTAAATCATACATGGCAACTAAAGTAAGCAAAACACGAATAGAGTTATGTTTAACAACAGGTGAAAATACGTCATTAAAATCAATACCATGTACCTGACTATAGCCCTTTGCAACTAATCATGCTTTGTACCTTGCATTTTCAACCCCTGAAATACCTTCCTTCCTTTTGAAGACCCATTTGCATCCAACAATTTTCTTACCCGAAGGCGGCTTCATAAGATCCTAAGCTTTATTCTGATGGAGAGATTCAATTTCTTCATTTATCGCAATCAACCACTTAGCGGAATCATCACAAGAAACTGCATCTGAGTACGTAGTAGGCTCACCAACTCCACCTATTTCTTCTGCAATAAACAAAGCATATGCAACCAAATTTGCATATCTTTGTGGTGGTCGAATATTTCTCCGTGGTCTATCCTTGGCTATGGAATATTGCTCTTTCTCTGGATTATCTTTGTCGGTAGACTGGGACCGCTCTCATGGCATTCTTCGAGTAGAAGAGTTTGATGAAGAGATTCAGAACTACCAATCTTAAGCTCCACGCTTCTGCGCACTATCATTTGTACAACTAGTAGATTCCTCTTTAGAAGATAACATAGATAATTCATCAAAAGTAACATCTCTACTGATTACAAATTTTGGGGATTTGGGATCAGGACACCATAATCTATATCCTTTCACCCCGGAAACATACCCAAGGAAAATGTACTTTTTAGCTCGAGGTTCTAATTTTCCTTCATTTACATGCATGTATCTTTGGACACCCAAAAATTTTAAAATCGAGTAATCGCAGAGTACCGACCAAACTTCCTCTGGAGTTTTAAAATTAAGTCTTTGCAGAGGAGCACGGTTGACAACGTAATGTGCCATATTAATCGCCCCGCCCAAAAGTCCTTTATCAACCCTGCATTTGAGATCATACACCTTGCTCTTTCTAAGAGTGTTCTATTCATACATTCGGCCACACCATTTTCTTTGAGGCATCATCCTAACAAAGGCGATCGAACAATTCCTTCATTTTTGCAGAATTCATCAAAGTCACCTTCACAAAATTCCATGCCATTATCTGTTCGAAGCCGCTTAATATGTTTACCTGTTTGCTTCTCAATCAAAGCCTTCCATTGTTTAAAGGTTAGAAAAATATCATTTTTATGCTTCAGAAAATAAACCCAAATTTTTCTGGAATAATCGTCAATGAAAGTCAACATATACCTGGCACCACCCTTAGATCGAATATTTGGACCCCAAAGGTCTGAATGAATATAGTCAAGAGTACCTTTTGTTTTGTGAACTACCGGAGAATTGAAGCTGACTCTTTTCTGCTTCCCAAAAATGCAGTGTTCACAAAAATCTAGTGGCCCAGTACTCTGTCCGCAAAGAAGACATCTTTTGCTCAATATGCTCAAACCTTTTTCGCTCATATGACCCAAATACATATGCCATAATTTGGTAATGTCAGAATCAGATAATGATGATGACGAGACTCCAACTGAGCCTGTGATAGTAGTTCCCTGCAAAATATACAAGCTACCAGACCTACAAGCTTTCATAACAATAAGAGCATTTCTAGAATTTTTATAACTCCACCTTCAGTTGCGTATTTACACCCAAGAGCCTCTAGGGTACCTAGAGATGAGATTCTTTTTCAAATCAGGAACATGTTTAACATTAGTGAGTGTCCTCACAATACCATCATGCATTTTAATTCGGATTGTGCCTTTACCAATAACATCACACGTAGCATTATTGCCCATCAAAATAATTCCACCATTACAAGATTCATATGTGGAAAACAAATCCCTATTGGGACACATGTGATAAGAACAACCCGAATCTAAAATCTATTTATTTTTAGACCTTGTCCTGTCATCAGTAGCAAAGAAAATATTTTCAAAATTTTCATTAGCTGCAACACTAGCTTCAGCGGACTCAGTAGTTTTCTCAACAATTTTTTCCTTTTGCTTTAATTTATTTTTCAATTTAAAGCAATCAACCTTAATGTGCCCCATTTTATGACAATATCTGCATTCTAAATTTCTATGTCTGGATTTAGATCTAGATTTAGATCTACTACTGTCAAATTTCCTTTTATTAGTTCTACCCCTGATAACTAGACCCTCGGCCTGATTTCCTCTATTCTCCCCAGTGATATCCCTATCAATCTGCTCCTTAGATTTTAATGTAGATTTAATTTCCTGATATAAAATTGTTTCTTTTCCATAAATCATAGTATCATGGAAATACTTAAAGGATTGGGGGAGAGAACATAAAAGTAATAGGGCCTCATCCTCATCATTAATTTTTACATCTATATTCTCCAAATCCATAACTAAGGAATCAAATTTATCAAGATGTAAGAGTATAGATGTACCTTCAGTCATCCGAAGTATATATAAACTTTGCTTTAAGTAAAGACGGTTCTCCACTGTCCTATTCAAATACAAGGCTTTAAGCTTGTTCCATATGCTCTTAGCCATAGTCTCCGTAGCTACCTCCCGTAAAACCTCGTCAGAGAGATTTAGAATAATGCTAGATCGGGCCTTCTTATCCATACCTGCAAAATCTTCCTCTGACATACCATCTGGAATTTTCTCAGCTCCCTATAGTGCCAAATCAACTCCGTCTTGAACCAAAATGGCATCCATCTTGAGTTGCCACATGCCGAAGTTGATATTTCTGTCGAATTTCTCGACAACGATCTTTGTTATTGTCACTGTTGACAAAAGATCCCAAAACCAGGCTCTGATACCAGTTTGTTAGAGCTAGCCCCAGAAAATTTACCAAAAGATAATTTTGGCAACTCAACAAAGATAATAAACAGAAAAGAATAAAAGAAACAGGAACACCGAATTTACGTGGTTCGGTCAATTGACCTACGTCCATGAACGAAGGAGCAAAACTCTTATAAAAGAGACAATTACAAATGCCTTAGGAAATTGTTCCTAGGCCATAAAGCACCTAAAACTACTAAACAAGAAAAGCCCAAAATATTTAATATGGACTTAATAAAATTAAATCCAAAGCGGCTTTTCTTGTGGTGCCTGTAGTATATCTAGCTAGAAAGCCTAGACCCCTTTTTATAGCATCAATAGGGGATAGCAGAATAGAAATTAGAGATGTGGGACTAAAGGACTTGCCAAACCAACAATTACCGTCATCGATGATGACATCTTTATTGCCGCTATAGTTGTTATGGATAAACAAGTTCTGAAGATCAAAAGTGATGTGATGAGAGGCGCTAGAATCCATAATCCAATTAGATTGATTTGTAGCTGATATAATCATGAGATTCGCTTGAGGCCACCGTGATGAAGTAGAGAGTTTGGGTCGAGACCGACAAACTTTTACAAAGTGTCCGACTTTATCACATATTTGGCAGATAACACTTTATTAGGTTGTGAGGTCAGGATGCTAAGGTTTATGGTTAGTAGAGTTGCTGCCTTGATAGAAATATTGATTAGGTAGAGGAAAGGGGGTTTGTTGGTGACCCATAGGATCAAAAGTCATCTTGGCCAAACCTTTGTTGATGTTCTTCTTATACTGGTTGCTCTGCCTCTTAGACTTTTGACTAACTTGAGCTATGATGGTTGGTCTGGCCAACTTATCCTCACACTTCAAGTACGTCTCATAGTCAGTCAACTTGTCATAAAGTTCTTCGAATGACATTGGTGAATCGCGTGCTCGAATTGCGGCTGTTAATTCCTTGTACTCATCTCCTAGGATATTGAGGGTATGGATTATCACTTCTTCATCACAGAGGGAATGACCTATCAAAGCCAAGTCATCGATGATAACTTTGATATTTTGTAGATAATCAACAATAGTACTTCCCTCTTGTTTTATTTTCTTTAGACTAGAGAGAAGGCTGTGCTTGCGAGTACGTGAACGATTTGCCAATGTTGTTTACAACTTGCATCATGCTTCTACAGTAGTTGCACACGAAGATATTAATGGCGCAACAGATCTAGCAACTGAAGCTTGAATTGCTTGGAGGATGAGACGGTCTTGATATAACCATAGTTTATAAGCTGGATTTGGTACTAGACTGGGTTCGCTAGGGATGTTCATCATTGCTGGTGGACAACTGAGACAGCCGTCGATGTAGCCTAGTAAGTCATATCCAAATAAGAGATTAGAAAACTAGGCTCGCCAAGATGCATAGTTGTCATCTTTTGATAACTTAAAAAGGATTAGCATGGTAACATTGATGGAGATAAGTCCTATATGTGGAGAAGCACTATGATTTCCTATAGGAACAGTAACTAGAATATCATAAGAAGATAATGAAGACATTCTAAGGTTGTTGATAAGCTTCTTGACTCGTTCACATAGTAATGGTGATGATGTACCTCACGCAGAACGATTGATCGAAGGAGACGTCCTCAGACACCGGGTAGTAGGTGCTAAACTGGATAAGGACCTCTTCAAGTTCTAGGTCCAAACGACACTGATCTGCACCGGAAGGAGAGATGCAGCACCTCTGGGAAAGGAGAAGGGGTGTTGTACCGAAGCAAGATGCTCTACCTCTACAGGAAGAAGGTGGGGGCGCTTGCGTCCTACTATCCGCTGGTTAGCGCAGCAGTAGGCAGTGAGAGAAGGAGGAGACGACCGGGTGATAGAGGTGAGCCGCAGGGATTGTTGTCGCTAGAGGGAGTGCCGGTGATCTATTGTGATTAGAAGGGTGATGCAGCACTTGTGCCTCCTTTGGGAGCATCGTCCACAGGAGAGTGAAGAGAATCCAGGGAAAACATCAGCAGCGCGACATAGACAACAGCGAAGGGAGGGAAAGAGCAACAGCGGTGGTATTCACTATGAGAGGAGGAAGCGACGATGACAACCGGTGGCTGGGCAACGGCAATAGAGAGTGCTCTGCTTCTGTCGCACCGTAGAAGAGAATGCCATCGCTGTAAGGGCTCGATGGCTTGTAGCAGTGGTGGCGCGGCTGGGAGCAACGGCGACGGCCCTTCTCACGCTTCAGTAGCCGATGGGATGATTGCACGACCGGAGGCTGTGATGGCAGTGGTTATGGGCCGAAGAGCTACGACGACGGGGTTGCGTGGTGGGGGAATGAAAGAGCAACAGCAGCGGTGGATGTTGAGGTCAGTGGTTGCGTTCTTCTTTCCTTTTTCTTTCTTGCATTCTTCTGCTCTGTTTCATCGTAGAACAGGGACGATTATGGCTATAGATCGTTGCGGGCAGTGAGGGGGAAGAGATCGCTGGCCTAGGGGGACAACGACGATGATGGGTTGCATGGCCATCGGTTGAAGTAGCGACAGAGGAGGTACGTGGGCCGAGAAGTAGCAGCAGTTGCTACCGAGACCGATGGTTGCGACGACAATGGTCACAGGGGGAAAGAGCAGGAGCGGGGATGGCCGTTGGCAACGACAACAGTGGAGAGGTCACGGTCAAGAGGCAACAGTAGAGGGGGTGGTTCGCTGGTCGGAATAGTGGAGAAAGCTTCCGCCCATAGAAGTAGAGAAAGCAAGGGGCAGAGGGGAAGAGTCGGTGAGGAGCGAGCTTGCTCTAGGCAAGATGCTCTGATACCATGATAGAATAAAAATATAATTATGAAAAACTGATTTTGATTAGTACAAAATGAATTCTATTTATACAAGTTAGGAGGAAGGATTTTCCTTAACAAATCAGCAGAATTTCGTCATGTAATTTAAAAAATCTTATCCACAATCAAGAATCTTACTTTGCCAAGCCAACTTCGATAATATCCAAATGCTCTTATTACACTTTTCCATGGTTGATAGGAGTACACGCAGTAAAAAGTCGTCACACGTCCCTATAAATCCAATTGCCAGAAGAGTCATCGGGAGAACGAACAAAGTTAGAAGATTGAGTATGAGCAAGAATCGGCGGTGAGCTTCATGAGCTCATCCACCTGCGCCGAGGCCTCGTCCAGGAGCCAATTCTCCAACGAGAACAACGGAGGCTGCTCGCTCTCGGCGCCCAGCTGGGCTTCAGCGTCATCGGATTGTGCGGGTTGGAAGGGGCGCGTCTCCTCCCCGGTGTTCTCCCAGGGAACGATGTCCATGCTCTCGAAGGAATGCAGCAGGGCGAAGTCATCGTGCGTCACGGTGGCGCAGCTCCCTCGGTGGCTTTCAGCTTGACTTTTCTCCGTTAGTGACGCTGCTGTAAGGGCGCTGATGATGTTGCTGTTCTCATCGTCGGCGGTGGAGCAGGATTGTTTCGGCTTCCCTGGCGCGTTGACCGTTGGCGATGACTGCATCCACCCCTGGAGGAGCCTCGAGATGTTGTCGCTGCTGGAGGCATACCTCGACTTCCGGTGATACCTGGGGAGTGCGGCGGTGAGGTCCTGCTTCCTTGATTCCATCATTTGGGACGCGTAGTGATGGCAAACGGGCCTCCTAGCATCAGAAGAGGGCTTCTTGCCATCTGCATCTGCAGCTCCCTGGATCTTATCGATCTTCTTCTTGAGATGTGTGTTCCAGTAGTTCTTGATATCATTGTCAGTTCTTTGGGGAAGGCAAGAGGCAATGGCTGCCCATCTGGCTCACAAACAGTGCAGTCCCAAGTTTAGCACTGCAGTCTATGTAGGTAATCCATCATAGTCATGGAATTAAATAGATCCACGACAACTTTCATTGATTCTTATAATGGTTGCGTTGGATGCACGAGTCCAATTCTGGTCATGGAACAGGTGGTGATGTGGAGGTGCAAGGTGGAGGAAGGAATTGACGGAAAGTAATTACCTGTTGCCAAGCAAGGATTGAAGATGGATGATGACTCGTTCGTCATGCGGAGTGAAGTTGCCGCGTTTGATTCCAGGCCTGAGGTAGTTAGTCCATCTCAATCTACAGCTCTTACTGCATCTCATCAGCCCTGCATGCAGCTTCAACGCACCAGTTAAAAGGCATGCAGGAAAGAACAAAAGAATGCTCGAAACCGAAGAGACTGTCATCTTTAGCAGTATACGTTTAGAAGATTTCAGCAAGACAGGAAAGTAGGATGTTGCCGTGTGTTAGAATGAAGTAAAAAATTTCTCTTCTTTCACAAACGAGAGCAGCATGCAGAGGCGACCGACGCATGAGGAAGAAGGCAAAATAAGAATATGAGAAGAAGTCGTGTCGAGCCATTGAAGCTGAGCTAGAATGAAAGAAGAGGCTAAACACATTGCCTGTGCTTGTGGGAACTGATCTCCAGTTTCCAGGTCCATGTTCCTCAATATAAGAGACCAAGACGACGTCCTCCTCAGGAGTCCATGGTCCTTTCTTGATGCCAACCCTATCACAGCAAGGAGGCCTTCCCATCGGCAGAGCTTGGCCACAGTCTCAAACTCCTATCTCTCTCTCAATCTCTCGACTTTGTCTACCTTTCTTTTCTCTGTCGCCTACAGGTGTCTCGTGAGCATGTGAGACGAGACGAGGGAGCTACCTTTCATCTCTATCAATCCGAGCCTCCTTATGTACACGACGAGACGAGGGAGCTACCTTTCATCTATATCAATCTATCCACCTGATTCGCTTTCTTGCCCATCTCTCCTTTCCCTATCCTGAAAACAATAATCATTAATCGCCCCTCTCCCTCTCTGCCGACTCCTTGCATGCCACAGACTGCACTAATTATGGGTTCGGTGGGGATGGTATAACACCGATGACAAACACACGAAAAATCATCAACATATACTTCAACCAGTTTGGATGAGAAAAAGGTAGACGTACGGCATGCAGAAAATTCCAAAGACATAATAAATGGTGCAGTGTGGACATGATAATTTGGTACGACTCGAGTGTTAAATCAACGCCTAATAAAATCAAAATAAACATGGTGTTATTCCATGCAAGGCCTCAAAGATTATTTTTGAGAAATTTTGATCAGACAGCTTTGCATGGCCAAGTATTTACGTTACGCGGTCAAATATGCATCCAAAAGAACAACCATCCACAGCAAAAACACAGCGAACAAATACAGCCATTTGCTCAACATCAAGTACACTACTCCGGTCCCGCCGTAGACCTCCAAATAGACTAAACAGCGAACGATCGGCTTCAGCAATCATAACCTCTTAAGACCGTCTCCCGTGACACCGGAAGAAACATGTTGCTCACACCTCAACGCAGCAGACTTCCATCTCAAACTTTCTCTTTGCTGAGAGATGCCAATTTACCGTACCTTCTCCTACAAAGATCCAATACAGAGCTAATGAAAGAGGGAAGGAACACTTTCTGATTTATTACTGCCGCAAACTTCGGCAAAAACAGAATCAACACTCTTCGAAGACTGAACTATATATATATATATACTGTAGCTTGTTATAATGTCTCTCTGGCTAATCGAGAAATGTTAGCACTTGGAATTAAATGAGTTGGTTGGATCGGTGTAAGCAATGAACAATAAATCCATACTTGTATGTGATTAAAGTCTGAAGCAGTTTGTGCCTTTTTTAACCATTGGAATGAAATCTGTCAATCTCACAGACTGCTAATTCATGCCATTGTTTCAATGCAACCAACACGAACTTTCTAATTAAGGTCGCCGGTAAAGTGACGCCTTACCTAATTCCATCCCATGAAGGTATACCCAAGAAGCTGCATGATACTTTCTAGATGATGTATGAGGAATGGCATTTGCAACCAAAACATAATTGCCAAATGAATGAGCAGAAATGTGGATGTATACGGTCATTGTCATTCTGCAAACCTGGAGAGTGCATGCTGCAATAACAAAACAGTTGTAGAAGAGTGATGGTTTTAGCACCACAAACGTGGCAAATTTTGCTTCTATCACTGCGGTACTTCAATATATCATTTTCATGATCTAACAAACATATGGACCAATTCATGTTCTTGTAAAGCTACATTCGACAACCTCATTTTCCATCATTATGTGTAGACACGGAAATTTTGGAGTGATAAACTAGTACTCTCCATGCACGTATATAATCTGAAAAATATGATCCTCTCCGTGATCCATACAAATTTTGTAGTCCTTTTGGCATGCCAAAAACATTGTGATTCAAATACAGCTAGAAGTGATAAATTTCTCTCTCAACAAGCTCCTTTAAGTGTCGGAATGGGATAAATAGTGAGAGATATGATAAGATTAATTCAAATAGTTATGATTAGTAAAATAAAAGATAACAATTTAGATTAAAATAAATAGATGAGCGTGAAAAGATTTATTGGGATATGATAGATTTTTTTTATTATTTAAAAAATTTATGCACTATCTTACCATCGCTCAATCTGGGCGGTACCACCACCTAAGCTTTTGGAAGACTGAGCTCTAGGCGGTTCCACCGTCGTAGTCTAGTAGTACCATCACCAGATAGGGTTTAACAATACTATTTGGGCCTTGAGTTCGGCCCAAACCTATCCAAGTATGGGCCCAATTGGCTCATAACTGAGTTGGTCTCATTCTAACCTAATTAGACCTAATCCTACTTTGATCTAAATAATTTCTTCCAAAACTTAATCGAATTTGTTGCCTGACATGTCATTGGTCTATCGGCCCTTCGTCCAGTTCTTCGACGCATCAACCTCTCTTACGGCATGTTGCCTAATCGGCAATTGTCCTCCGCAACTTCGATCTCCTTGGTATAACTCTGTTTTCTTGGCTCGATGCTCATATTTTTTGTCCAAAGCCTTCTGCCGATATGTCGATTGATCCTTCGCTCGACATCCAATCTTTCGACATATTTTCCTCTGGTCCAACATCGATTCTTCCTTCTTCAATTGTCTAATCCTAATCAAAAGTGGACCCGCATCACTCAAAATGTAGTTAGATCAAAAACATAATCAATTAGTTTCATCATCAAAATATAAGATCCAACAATCTCCCCTTTTTTTATGATAACAATTAATTGATAACAAAGTTAACCTTAACTCTCGGAGTTTAAATAAACTCCTCCTATCAATATGTCATATTGATAGAACCTGGACTTAAAAAAATCGAAGTAACATGATATCAAAAAATCATGCAAAATTATAATTTCAATTTCAACATACAATGCATGCTCATCATCATACTTCTCCCTCTTTGTCATCAACAAAAAGGAAAAGTTGCATCTAGCAAATGTTAAAGATATGCAAGTTTTTACAATATTCAAGCTAGATTTACATCACAACATACAAGTATAGAAGCATATCAAGTGTAAGATTATAAATTTTCTAAGTTTGCATTTTTTGCTTAGATAGCAAGTTTTAAAGATGTGCAATGTTGCAATTTATCACTTACTTCTTGAAATATACAAGTTTGCACTTTTGCTTCTTACGATAGGCAAGATAGTACTTTGCTTTTCTTTGCGATATTTCAAGCTAGCACCTTTTGTTTCTTTTCTTTTGTAGCTAAGTTTTGCCTTTGCAAGCTATTAACTTTTTGTTTGCAATGAGCTAACAATTTTTGTAAAATTTACAACACTTTAAATATGCAAGCTAACAAGTTAAAAAAAAATGTGCAACTTTATAATTTCTTTCTTCTCTTTTGAGAAGTGCAAGCTTTGCTTTTCTTTGCACGTTCTAGCTAGTAATATTTCTTTCTCTTGTGATACACAAGCTAGCAAACTAACTCTCCTTTTGTCATTGTCAAAAGGAAGTGAAGAATACAATGTTAGCAATATCAATGATTATGACAAAAGGTATACAACTAAAAGAATCATGATAAAAGATATCAATATCAACGATTATGATAAATCAAATCATGATTCATTTTGATATGTCTGTTCTTTTATAAATAGCAAAATGAAATCTTAGGAAAATAAAGAAGAGATTTCGATTCATGCATAGTATTTGTCAATTTATCATGAATCATAATAAATTTAAGTTATGATTCCAAAAAAAAAAATCATGAGATATTTAGAAAGTTCTCCGTTTTTTGTAAATGATAAGAAGAAACATAGGAGAAAAGCTCTCGATTCAAGCATAAGACATCTCTTGTCATCAAGATCACATTTCATAAAAAAATTTCAAGCATCAACTATCAAGATCATGACTTTAAAAAAATCAAGTATATAGTTCCAAAAAATTAAGAGATAAGTCATATTTTATTTGCTTAATTCTCTTTTGATAAAATGAAAAAATCATGGTATATGAAAAAATTTCAAGTTATAAGTCTCAAGATATCAAGATCATTATTATGATAAAACTCATTCAAGAAACATTGAGTCATTAAGAAATTTCAAGTATCAAACAAAGGAAAAAATTATCTATTTGTGTATTTAAACCATCATTACTTCGGCTCATTCAATTCAAATCATCAACATCAATTTCATAGTTTGAGAGATTCATCAATAATGGTATGAATTCATTACTTGTCTTTTATTAAAAAATCAAAAACTTTAGAGATAGAGAGATTTTCAAGAAACATGAATTCCTCTTTTAGTGATTTCAATTCATGCATTGATTTCATATAAACATGCCTTTGCCTTTTTATGTCGAATAGAAACAAGCATCAACATTCAAAACCTAAAGGCAAATTTCATAAAACAAATCATCAAGCATGATATCATTATTTTAATTCCAATGATATTTCTTTTATTGTTGTTAGTTGTAACAAGATGTTTTCCTTCTTACATGATTCAAGTTTAGTATGAGAATTCAATAGTTAAGCTCAAATTTTTGTTAAAACCATGCATCATCATATAAATCCAAAATCATCATCAAAATCTTTTATTCAGAAAATTTATTAATAGCAACGGAGATTGATTACATGTAAGTATCCTTAAGTCTTTTTTGTATAAAAGATGTGCATCAAGTGTAAAACCAAAATACAAGGTTTGTTATTAAGACCAAAAATATGACATCATCTAAAAAATTTTGTCATAAAAATGATTAAGACCAAAAACACATTAATCCAAAGCGCAGGATTTCAAATCATCATCACTTCAAATCCTCATGCATGATACCATAATATAAAATCATTAAGCATGATATAAATTTTTTTAATATTTTCATTATCAAGGATGATTCCATAAGGTATGTTGAAATTTTTTTATACAAAGGTGAAGTATTATGTTCAAAACCAAAAATAATAAAAAATCATCAAGATTCACATGATTGCTTCATATATATTTGGTGTAAAAGTATTATCATAAAATATTTTATTTTTTTTATCATAAAACATATGATTAACTTTTAATTTTTCAAAAACGCTATAAAGAAAAGCATGATATATTTTTTTAAAAAAATTATTTCCTACAAACTAAATCAAGTAACTCATGAAAAGATCAAGATATTTCATAATAATATAAAAATATTTCGATGAGTTACTTACCTTGTTGTTGAATGCTGTTAATGTAAGAAAAACTGAAGAATATAATGTGTTTCTTAATCACTATAATAGAAACACGATGAAACTGAATGCAGAAACAAAATTGCGTATCTCCAGCCATTGTTGTCGAGAAACTTCTACAGTGACTTCTCTTGGTATTTTGGTTCTTCTCGACTCAGAACTCTCACTTTAGATGGTATAAGAAATCCCTGAAGACTTTCTTGAGAGATAGAGCCAAGGGACCAAAACTTCTCTTTATATAGATGTTCTCCCATCAAGAACATTCATTACCACCAAATTCATAACGTTAAAGAATTAATTCAAGTTTTGTAACGTTTGGATCATCATTAAAAATTTTAATGATAATGAATAGAAATTTAATAATAACAGTTAATTCATAATGAATAAAAAATCGAAATAATTAAATCATAATAAATGGAGAAATGAATGACGAACTTAATGAGAACGGTTACAATTTCTAAAATCAATAAAATTCAATGATAATTAATAAGAAATGGTTACATTCTCCCACTTGGTTCATACGTTTAACTTAATAACTTGAATTAATCTTATCGAACAATTTTCTTAAGAAATAAATACATAAATCATAGCGATAAATCCTCTAAGAGCGAGTATTATCATCCATGTATCACGATGTATTTAGTTTCTTAAGAATCAATCTTAATGTGGTAATATTACTTAATGAATAAACCTTATGTTTATTCTTGGTCCAACAAAATTATATTTTCTTAAATTAATGTGCACATGAATAAGAAAATATCACAATGTATATAAAAGTTTCAATACAATTACAAGGTGGAACCAAGTCCCATTTTCTTTACATGATCCTTGAATTTCAGAAGTTGCATGCCTTTAGTCAAAGGATCAACAATCATCAATTCAGTGCTAATGTGCTCAATGACCACTTTCTTTTCTTTTACACGTTCTCTAATGGCTAAATACTTAATGTCGATGTGTTTACTTCGACTTCCACTTTTATTGTTCTTAGCCATAAAGACAGCAGCTGAATTGTAGCAGAAAATTCTTAATGGCCTAGTAATAGAATCCATAATTCTAAGCCCTGAAATGAAACTCTTAAGCCATACACCATGCGAAGTAGCCTCAAAACAGGAGACAAACTCAGCTTCCATGGTAGAAGTAGCAATCAAGGTTTGCTTAACACTTCTCCAAGAAATAGCTCCACCAGCCATCATAAAAATGTATCCTGATGTTGATTTACGAGAATCAACACAACCAGCGAAGTCTGAATCTGAGTAGCCAATCACATCCAGATTGTTTGTATGTCTATATATAAGCATATAATCTTTGGTTCCTTGAAGATACCTCATTACTTTCTTTGCAGCTCTCCAGTGGTCCATATCTGGATTACTCTGATATCGACCTAGCATCCCCATAGCAAATGCAATATCAGGTCTAGTACAAACCTGGGCATACATAAGGCTTCCAACAATAGAAGCATATGGGATGTTTTTCATTGATTCCCTCTCAAGGTTGTTCTTTGGGCATTGGTTCAAATTGAACCTATCACCTTTCACAATAGGAGCAACACTTGGTGAACAATCCTTCATCCAAAATCTCTCTAAAAGCTTATTGATATAGGTTTCTTGTGATAGACCTAAAATACCTCGAGGTCTATCTCTATGAATCTTAATGCCAATGACATAAGATGCTTCACCCATATCCTTCATATCAAAGTTTTTAGAAAGGAATTGTTTCACCTCATGAAGCAAATCATTATCATTGGTTGCAAGCAAAATATCATCTACATATAAAACAAGAAAACATATTTTACTCTCATTGACCTTCTGATATATACATTGATTCATGAGATTTTCAACAAATCCGAATGACAAAATTACTCCATGGAATTTAAAATACTATTGGCGGGAGGCTTATTTCAAACCGTATATAGATTTCTTAAGCTTACAAACCAATTGCTCACCAACACTAGAGGAGAAACCTTCAGGTTGTTTCATATAAACCTGCTCCTCTAGATCTCCATTAAGAAATGCCATTTTCACATCCATTTGTTGCAACTCAAGGTCAAAATGAGCAACTAATGCTAAAATGATACAAAGAGAATCTTTCTTAGATACTGGAGAAAATGTCTCCGTATAATCGATTTCTTCTTTTTGAGTAAATCTCTTTGCAACAAGTCTTGCATTGTGTCTATAAATATTACCTAATGAATCTTTCTTGGTCTTAAAGACCCATTTGCAGCCAATAGCCTTTGCTTCATTAGGCAACTCTACAAAATCCCAGACTTCATTGCTCTTTATGGAATTTATCTGTTCCTTCATAGCATTGTACTATAAATCTGACTCTTTGCAACTCATGGATTATGAAAATGTTTTAGGATCATTTTCGACTCCAATATTATAGTCAGATTCTTGTAGATATATAACATAGTCACTAGGAATTGCTGATCTTTTATTTCTAGTAGATCTTCTTAATGTTATACCAATGTTTCCTTGAGGAACTTGAGGTTCAACTAATTGTTCAGGAATTTGTTGTAATTCCTGAACTAGTTGATCTATTAGAATATTATCAGCAACTTGTGGAATCTCAATGATTGGTTGCCAGTTTGTATTTGAGGAGTGTTATGAACTATAACCAATCTATCATTTGATGTGGAAGGTTGAGATTCTATATGATCATGTGCAGAAACTAAGTTCCTGAACTAATCACTCCCACTGATCATGTCATCTTCAAGAAACTTAGCATTTCTTAATTCCACAATCCTAGTTGTATAAGATGGACAATAAAACCTGTAACCTTTGGACTTTTCAGCATATGCAATAAAATATCCACTAATAGTCCTCAGGTCCAGTTTCTTCTCTTGTGGATTGTATATCCTGACCTCAGATGGACATCCCCAAATGCGCATATGTCGCAAACTCGGTTTCCAACCTTTCCATAATTCAAATGGTGTCTTTTGGACAGCCTTGGTTGGAACTTGGTTTAATATATACACAGCTGTCTTTAGTGCTTCGATCCATAAGAATTTAGGAATATTGGAGTTGCTAAGCATACTCCGCACCATGTCTAATAATGTTCGGTTTCTTCTTTCTGCAACACCATTCTGGTCTGGAGAACCAGGCGTAGTGTATTGGGCAATAATCCCATGTTCTTGAAGAAACTTAGCAAAATGACCATGTGCTTGTCCATTCTCAGTATATCTACCATAATATTCTCCACCTCTATTTGATCTCACAATTTTAATTTGCTTACCACATTGGTTCTTAACTTCAGCCTTAAAGACTTTGAAGATATCCAATGCTCCATTTTTGTTATGAAGCAAATAAATATACATATATCGTGAGTAATCATCTATAAAGGAGATGAGGAATTTCTGACCATGTGCATCTATGTCTGGACAACATATATTAGTATGAATGATCTCTAATATGTCTGAACTCCTATTAGCACCTTTCTTAGACTTGTTGGTCTGTTTTCCTTTAATACAATCCACACAAGTCCTAAAATCAGTAAAATCAAGAGTACTAAGTACTCCATCATTAACTAATATTTTAATTCTCTCTATGGAGATATGTCCTAATCTCTGATGCCATAACATAGAGGAGTGAGTCCTCATTAATATTATACCTTTTAATGCCAGCATGAACATGCATTAAACTATAAGTGTCATTATTTTATAATAAAATATGATAAAGACCATCAGACAAAATACCATTCCCAACACAATCATATTTATATAATAAACTAAATGATGTGTCTTGAAAATTAAAGGAATATCCAAATGATACGAGTCTGAAAACAGAAATCAAGTTTCGTGAGAAACTTGGTGCATAAAAGGTCCTTTCTAATTTTAAAACAAAACCACTACTTAAAGTTAAAATGCATGTTCCAATTGCCTCCACATGTGAGCCCATCTTGTTGCCTGATAAGATGCTTTGCTCATTTCCCACTGGCTTTCTTAGGTTTTGCATACCCTGCAAAGAGTTTACAATATGGATTGTTGATCCAGAGTTAATCCACCAGGTATTAATATTAACATTAACCATATTAGATTCATAACACACAAACGAGGTTGGTTTACCTTTCTTTTTAAGCCATTGTTGAAATTTTAAGCATTCCTTCTTCATATGTCCCTTCTTTTTACAGAAGAAACACTTTGCTTCTTTTTTGATATTAGATTGGGGTGATATTTTACCTTTTCCCTGCTGATTGGCTTGATTTTTGTCAGTTTTATTCTTCTTGTAAGTGGTTACCACTAATGCACTCTCATCCAGCTCCATCACTAGTCTTTCTTCTTCTTGAACACACATGGTTATTAATTCATTAATTGACCATTTATCTTTATGTATATTATATGAAATCTTAAAAGGCCCATATTGATGTGGAAGGGTGTTCAGAATATAGTGCACCAAGAAAGATTCTGACATATCAACCTCGAGTTTCTTAAGTTGAGTAGCGATATCCCGTATTTGCATTATATGCTCACGCACCTTTTATGTTGGTGAGTCTAAGGGATGAGAATTTCATTATTATGGTACTTGCTAATACCTTTTCTGAAGTGACGAATTGCTTATCGATAGCATGTAGCAAGTCTCGGACATTCTCATGCTGGTCAATAGAACCACGTATACCAATAGTTATTTTAGTTTTGATAAACATCACGCTGAACCGATTAGATCACTCCCATCATTCATATAGCGCGACCTCAGTTGGAGTACTGGTATTAGTGACTGTAGGTGGTTCATTTTTCCTAATAGCATAATCAATGTCTATCCACCCTAAATGGAGGAGAATCCTTTCTTTCCAAATCTTATAGTTATCAAACCTAAGTTCAGAAATATCACATCGAATATTAGAGAAATTGACATTTTGAGAAACTACATAAAATCTAAAATGCTTATGTCAAAAAATTTGAGGCTTAATAGTTTAAATTGCATGCTTTACCAACGTGAAACATGCCAAAAATTTGAATCTCATAATATAAAAATTGTCTATGGGCTAAATTTTTAATTTAAATAGATTCAATTAGTCTTTATGATAGAACTATCAAATTATGTACCAATTCATAATCCCTGTGGATAAATTATGAAAATAATCTAATATTTTATCCTGATTAATTATATAAATATAATAAAAGATCCTGTGAGATAATAATTATTTTATTAAATATAATCAATCATAATTTTATGTCTAATTCCTTATGTGATCCTAATTTTAACTTTATATATAATTTTAATCAATTAAGGATGCTATGGCTAGTCCCTAATTAATTAAGATTATATACATCACTAGACATTTTCTTGAATAAAATTAGCTCATAAGCATAAATTAATATGACCAAATATTTATATAACATATAAGCAATTTTAACTATAATGAATGTTTTATTTTATTAAAATTATTGAAAATCTTATATCTTCATGATCTTCAATATCGAATGCATTAAAAGTTTCATAAGAGAAACCTAAATCAAGGCACATTCATGGTATAAAAATAAAAACCTCTTTCATATCAAGGTAGAGGTTAATCATGGCTCTGATACCAACTGTAAGAAAAACTGAAGAATATAATGTGTTTCTTAATCACTATAATAGAAACACGATGAAACTGAATGCGGAAACAAAATTATGTACCTCCAGCCATTGTTGTCGAGAAACTTCTATAGTAGTTTCTCTTGGTATTTTGGTTCTTCTCGACTCAGAACTCTCACTTTAGATGGTGTAGGAAATCCCTGAAGACTTTCTTGAGAGATAGAGTCAAGGGACCAAAACTTCTCTTTATATAGATGTTCTCCCATCAAGAATATTCATTACCACCAAATTCATAACATTAAAGAATTAATTCAAGTTTTACAACGTTTGGACCATCATTAAAAATTTTAATGATAATAAATAAAAATTTAATAATAACGGTTAATTCATAATGAATGAAAAATCAAAATAATTAAATCATAATAAATGGAGAAATGAATGACGAACTTAATGAGAACGGTTACAATTTCTAAAATCAATAAAATTCAATGATAATTAATAAGAAACGATTACAGTTAAAGCACAATTTGCATCTTCGTCTTCGGATGTATTCAATTTTTTTTTGTGTATTTTCTTCTTCTTTACTTTTGTATATTCGTCTTTGGAGTGCTCCGACTTCTTGCATTCATAGCAAAGTTGGTGTTCTTTTTAAGTTCATTTGAGCTTTTCAATTCTTGTTTAATAAACTTTTTAAATTTCATTATTATGTGTTCAAGGTTATCATCACTTGAGCTTTCGTTCAAGTGGTTTTCTATAGTTCAAAGTATCAAATCCTTTCTATTCTTTGGAAGGTGGTTCACATGTTCATCATGTTCTAAGAAACTCATTTCATATGTCATTATTTTTAGATTTCACTTTTTTGGAAGGGATCTTAAAATTTTGTTTATATGTTCAAAACCCGAAAAAGATTTACTAAGGGCTTTTAGACTATTGACGACATTCGTAAACTGGGTGTACATGTCTCCAATGGTCTCACTTGGTTCCATTTAAAAAAGCTCAAAATCATATATTAAAAAATTTATTTTCGAGTCTTTAACTCTACTAGTGCCTTTGTGTATGACTTCAAGAGTGTCCCAAATATCGAAAGTTGTTTCATAAATAAAAATCCAATTAAACTCATTTTTATCTAACGCATAAAATAAGGCATTCATAGCCTTTGCATTTAACGAAAATAATTTTTTCTCAAATTCATTCTATTCATTCCTAAGTTTATAAGGTGTTTGAAATTTGTTTTCAACGATGTTCCATAAATCCAAATCCAGAGAAAGTAAGAAAACTCTCATTCGAGTTTTCCAATAAGTGTAGTCCGTTCCATTGAATATGGGAGGACGAACGATAGAAAAAACCCTCTTGAAATATGAAAAGAGCCATTTCTCTTGGGTGTTAATCCAAAAGAGAAATATCGAGCTCTAATACCAACTTTGAATCACCTTGATTTTCAGGCCACTAGTGGTACCACCGACTATGCTAGGCGGTACCACCGCCTAGTACACTAACATTGGGTGATACCACCGCCCAATACACTGACACTGGGTGATACCACCACCATAGTCTAGTGATACCACCACCCAGACTGCTTAACACTAGGCGGTACCATCGCCCAAGTAGAGTTCGACTACTAGACTTGAGCGGTACCACTGCACAGGCTTTTGGGAGATTGAGCCCTAGGTGGTTCTATTGTCCTAGTCTGGTAGTGTCACCACTAGATAGGGTTCAACAACATTGTTTGGGCCTTGAGTTCAGCCCAAACCTGTCCGGGTACAGGTCAAATTAGCCCCTAATTGAGTTTGCCTGATTCCAACCCAATTAGACATAATCTTACTTTGATCTAGATAATTTATTACAAGGCTTAATCGAATTTGTTGCTCGGCATGTCATTGATCCATCGGTGCTTCGTCCAGTTCTTCGGCGCATCATCCTCTCTTGCGGCTTGTTGCCCAATCGGCAGTTGTCCTCCATAACTCCGATCTCCTTAGCACAACTCTGCTCTTCTTGGTATGATGCCCGAATTCTTTATTTGAAGCCTTCTTCCGATACGTTGATCGATCCTTCGCTCGACGTCCAATCTTCTGATAAGTTTTCCTCCGGCCCAACATCGATTCTTCCTACTTCAATTATCTAATCCTGATCGAAAGTAGACTTGCATCACTCAAAATATAGTTAAATCAAAAACATAATAAATTAGTTTCATCGTCAAAATCTGAGATTCAATACTACTTACAATAAACAATTCAAATAGATATGATAGTTAAAAGATTCATTAAGCATACCTTTAGGTGTGATAAGTCAATATTTTATCATCATTGGTGTGAGAGTACGAAGGCTCATGAGAAATTATCCGCTTTGAGTGAACTCATATGATTTTACCCTTTCAAGGTGAGCCCTAAAAGGATCAAAACCATGTGGGCTCATCCAAAGTGGACAATTCCTAATGAGCCTTTGTATTTTCACACCAACGATAACAAAATATTGACTTATTAGAATGGCCTTAGAAGAAGAGCCATGAGCCCTCAACGCCCCTACGGTAGGGGCACTGATAAGAGCACTTAGTTTCACATTGGGTGTGAAGTAAAAGAACCAAGGTTTATAAACCTTTAGCATCACCCTTATCCTCAAAGATGCTTTTTGAGGCTCACCCCGAAAGGACAGTACCATGTAGGCTCATTAAAAGCTAACAATTCCTTTACCTTTAGAGGTACCTTCTAGGGGTCACCCTGAAATGACAAAACCATGTGGGCTCGTCGAAAGCAGATAATTCCTCACGAGCCTTTGTGCTCTCGCGCTAGTGACGATAAAATATTGACTTATTAAGATGGAAAGTATTTGATCAAAGCATAACTAATTTGAATAAAACTAGTGCTCAAGTAACAGTAAAAGAAAAAGATTCTTCTCTATTCATTTGCAAACGGCTCTATTTACCTTATTCGACTATGTATTCCTTGGAACTATGATCACTGTTTTAAGTACAACTATTGCTAACATTGTTTCTAGTTGGCCACGCCAACACCTGTTGCTAAACCAACCCGGTTTGGGATCTAATATGCCTTGTTTGGCACGCCAACACATGTTAAATCAATCCAAATCTAGAATTTTGTGATATATTACCAAAGCTAATTAGCATTGGTAATTACCAAAGCTAATTAGGTATTTGTTGGCATTCACACATTGTAATAATATTTGAGGCATTGCTCAAATACGAAGACTTGCTCGATCATCATGTGTTGTAGATTATTGTATGAGTTGACGTCACATGAGAATTTTTGGTGTCTCGTACAAAGAAAATGGAGGAACATATTCGTTGGTTAGATGCACAATAAATGAATCTACAGCATGAAGCAATCGAAAATGAATTCACATCCGAGTCTTAAATGCACAATAAATCCTCCACTTCGTTTCGAGTTTGAGGAGGTCACAAAACATCAAAGCGGTTGGGAGATGGCATTTAATGGAATCCTAATTGTTCCATCGAAATCTAATTATTACTAGATAGAAGTACATTTGATATCGAAGATAAAAAAACACAAATATGTGTATGTAATTCATATTAAATGAGTATGGATCCGTGCTTTTAAGATGGTTGATGTTGATCTATGTGTTGAAGTCCTCCTCGTCCTCATCCACTTTGTTGTCATGCCGGATACCCAGATAAATGCGACGGAAGGGCAGATGACGTAGCGCATGGTACAACAATACCAATTGCCACCGCATTAAAGATGTTCATGTATTCTGGTCATTTCTAGCATTCCTTCGATGAGAATTTTTTTTTATGATTTATGTGGGATGATGTACAAAAGATTTTAGATTGAATTGAAAAAAAATTATGAGAAAATATTGTTTCTTATGTTTTATAATTTTTTTTCTATAGATATACGATGAGAATTAATGATGAGACCGAAGATAATCACCAATATTTTTATTATGGTGACCTTATTCAATAAAGCATTTCATATTTATATAGGGCTTCGAGGTATATAAATATAGAGTGTTGTATTTTTGACATCTCTTCTCAATACGAGGTATAAGATGAATAAATTGAATTTATTTTCTAGCATCACTCTTAACTTAACTTCTTTCCTAATTGTTATAATCCATTCATTCCAATCTAAGTGCATACTCCAAACCTAGTTTGGTTCATATACGTACATAGTACCTTTCCTGGGAAGAACTATTCTCGATAGCTTCGTTGATCTTGATGTTACCATGCGTCGACCAACACATTACCCCATTCGAGGTCAGCCTTTTATTATTTGCTTGATTCTAACCCTTAGGTTTGTCGAGTCTGCCTTTGCTTATGGATCAGAGCCATCAAACCAAAAAAAATTTTGGGTCTCTTCCACAAGCCAAAAAGACGAGGTGTTGCAAGGAGAGAGTATATATTTGTCACTCTAAAATTTCTGTTTTTGCACGTTATGATAGAAAATTAGGTTGTCTAACGTTATATTTACATTACAATAATATGAAATGGTCCATATGTTTGTTGGCTTATGAAAATGATATATTAATGTGCAGATAAATTATTCAAATAATTAGAATTAGATGCAATAAAAGATTAAGATAAATAAACAAGTGATCGATTTTTTTGGTGTATGCATGAGGACGAGGAGATTTGCTAGGTTATGATTGATTTCTTTTTTTTAAATAAGTTATCCTATGTCCTTTTGGCTAATATAAATGGGTTAATTATAAATTACTCTTGTAATTAGTTATTTTTAGTATTCTGATCCCTACACTTTCAAAAGTTATATGGGAATTCTTATACTTATGAAAGTAAAATATTTAGCTAAAGAAAATATTATACGTGTTGTCATATGCCAAAAATGATACTAAAATAGGGTTAAAAACATAATTTTATAATGTTATTTTTAGCATCCAAAGGAAAAAAAAAATTAGGAGAGAGAAGGAAAGGTTTTGTTGGAAAACGAAGGAAGAAGTGCTATTCAATTACTCCGCCTTTTCTCATTGTATCTTTGGATATTTTGTTGGAAAATAAAGTATTCGGTATAAAGGATCTCTCTTTCTCATCCATCGATTGTTGCTTAATTGTTGGTTTCTCATCTACTGCTTTCATAAAAGTTACGGAATGGGAAATTAATATCGGTAAGAATAACACTACAAAATTATCTTTTTAATCTTGTTTTAGTATCATTTTTCGTATATGATAACACATGCGGTATTTCTGTCAACAAAGTTGATGACAAGAGGAAAAAAGAGACTAAATATTTTACTTTCATAAGTATAATGATCCCAATGAATCTTTTGAAAATGTAAGGATCGAAATTAATTACAGAGGATAATTTATAATTAACCTAATATAAATATATGCTCTTGAATAAGACACTATAAATCAGAAGTACTTTCTCGTTTCTTCTATAATCTTCTCTCCTTTCTCTTTTTAAAAGAAGTCAACACAGTACCCATAATGGAAAATTTGGCATGAGTTTGATGCTCAAACCACCACTCTTCTGCAACAGTTTTGTTATTGCTGCTTGTGCTCTCCTGCTTCGGAGAAGAAATGGATTTGGGACGTTATGCATCAACTTTTCTGCTCATTCATTTGACAATTATGTTATGGTTGCAAATGCCATTACTCATATATCAGCTAGAAAATATCATGTAGCTTTCTAGAGAGTATGGATTTGTTGTTCATTGCTCACACCAATCCAACTAACTCATTTAATTCCAAGTGCTAACTCTACGCAGGTAGTGAGAGAGACGTTATAACAAGCCACAGCATCCATGTTATGTGCCAAGCTAATCGTTGTAAGTGAAATTAATCTGTCAGAGAAAAGTGTTGGCATGAAGACAAGGAAAACTTCTTTTTAGAGTGGTGTTCTGAGCTTGTTGCCACTATTTTTAGGTGCATTTAATTGGGTTGTTCTCGTACTTGTTATAACTATCCCAAACTTTCCAATCTTTTCTTTTCATTATACATATATTGCAGCAGATTTTTTTTTCTTTTTAAAACCAAGTATCATTTGTTATAGTTTTAGCCATTCATTATCATCGTGATAGTTTATCTTGCACGAGACATGTCCTCGAACGTTAGTACGTGAACTGATACAATTTATCTTCTTGCCTTGTTGCTACGATGAGCATCGACCGAGCACGGACGTCCAGTGAAGCAGCAGCATGGGCATGCGTTCTTTGCACGTAGGTGCACAGAAGACGTGCTTGCGTCTTGCATGCCGTCCTCCGCGTGCGTATATCCTCGGCTGCAGATCTTATCCATGAAGGAAAGGAGTCGCGCGATTTCTGGTTTCTTGTTTTCGGCAGAGCTGATGATTGTTGTAAACGGCAAATAGATTGGGGAGGAAACAGAGGCCGACGTTTTCATGATAGGTAAAGGAGAGATGGGCAAGAAAGCGAATCGGGTAGATAGATTGATAGCGATGAAAAGCAGCTCCCTTGTCTCGTCTCATCGTGTATATAAGGAGGCTCGCATGCTCAGGAGACACCTGTAGGCGACAGAGAAAAGAAAGGTAGCCGGAGTAGAGAGATTCAGAGAGAGAGAGAGGAGACTGAGGCAGTGGCCAAGATCTACCGATGGGACGGCCTCCTTGCTGTGACAACGTTGGCATCAAGAAAGGGCCATGGACTCCTGAGGAGGACATCGTCTTGGTCTCTTATATTGAGGAACATGGACCTGGAAACTGGAGATCAGTTCCCACAAGCACAGGTAATGAATGTGTTTAGCCTCTTCTTTCATTCTAGCTCAGCTTCAATGGCTCGACACGACTTCTTCTCATATTCTTATTTTGCCTTCTTCCTCATGCGTCGGTCGCCTCTGCATACTGCTCGCGTTTGTGAAAGAAGAGAAATTTTTTACTTCATTCTAACACACAGCAACACCCTACTTTCCTGTCTTGCTGAAATCTTCTAAACGTATACTGCTAAAGATGACAGTCTCTTCGGTTTCGAGCATTCTTTTGTTCTTTCCTGCATGCCTTTTAACTGGTGCGTTGAAGCTGCATGCAGGGTTGATGAGATGCAGTAAGAGCTGTAGATTGAGATGGACTAACTACCTCAGGCCTGGAATCAAACGCGGCAACTTCACTCCGCATGAAGAAGGAGTCATCGTCCATCTCCAATCCTTGCTTGGCAACAGGTAATTAATTACTTTCCGTCAATTCCTTCCTCCACCTTGCACCTCCACATCACCACCTGTTCCATGACCAGAATTGGACTCGTGCATCCAACGCAACCATTATAAGAATCAATGAAAGTTGTCGTGGATCTATTTAATTCCATGACTATGATGGATTACCTACATAGACTGCTGTGCTAAACTTGGGACTGCACTGTTTGTGAGCCAGATGGGCAGCCATTGCCTCTTACCTTCCCCAAAGAACCGACAACGATATCAAGAACTACTGGAACACACATCTCAGGAAGAAGATCGACAAGATCCAGGAGCTGCAGATGCAGATGGCAAGAAGCCCTCTTCTGATGCTAGGAGGCCCGTTTGCCATCACTACGTGTCCCAAATGATGGAATCAAGGAAGCAGGACCTCACCGCCGCACTCCCCAGGTATCACCGGAAGTCGAGGTATGCCTCCAGCAGCGACAACATCTCGAGGCTCCTCCAGGGGTGGATGCAGTCATCGCCAACGGTCAACGCGCCAGGGAAGCCGAAACAATCCTGCTCCACCGCCGACGATGAGAACAGCAACATCATCAGCGCCCTTACAGCAGCGTCACTAACGGAGAAAAGTCAAGCTGAAAGCCACCGAGGGAGCTGCGCCACCGTGACGCACGATGACTTCGCCCTGCTGCATTCCTTCGGGAGCATGGACATCGTTCCCTGGGAGAACACCGGGACGGAGACGCCCTTCCAACCCGCACAAGCCGATGACGCTGAAGCCCAGCTGGGCGCCGAGAGCGAGCAGCCTCCGTTGTTCTCGTTGGAGAATTGTCTCCTGGACGAGGCCTCGGCGCAGGTGGATGAGCTCATGAAGCTCACCGCCGATTCTTGCTCATACTCAATCTTCTAACCTTGTTCGTTCTCCCGATGACTCTTCTGGCAATTGGATTTATACGGACGTGTGACGACTTTTTACTGCGTGTACTCCTATCAACCATGGAAAAGTGTGATAAGAGCATTTGGATATTATCGAAGTTGTCTTGGCAAAGTAAGGTTCTAAGTTTTAATTTCACCTTAAATTTATTTTTATATAAAAAAATAATGCATGTTATTTTATTATCTCATATTCCCACCACAAAAGAACATGTAAACGTCACAATTCACATTTGCTATGTCATCAATCTCCAATTAGTTTATGTTCCTATCAATCCATCAGCCTATTATTTTGCTTGCAAGTACTTCTAATGTTAATATGGCAAGCTTCATTTCGCTTGTCATGGAGATCATGTCAATTTCACTATCTTCCTCAACATAAATTGATGTAGGTAGAAATCGAAGGAGATGACCAACACCAACATCAAATGGACTCACAAAACAGAAGCCATAGATACCTGAACAAAAGCCACAAAAAAAAATATGCTCTTAGCATCATCATACTGAGGTTATATGTCCATGATCACATTATTAATAAGAAAAATATTTATCTCAATCAAAACTTTGTTCATCGATTTCAAAAAAAGAAATTCGCCTACACTACACAAAGTGCTTTTTTTTCTTTTAATTAATGACTATTTTAAGATTTTCTAATTTGAGTGTCGAAAGGATTATGTTAAAAGCTTTATCAAAGGAGGGAACCAAAACATGGTTCGATCATAAAGATCTACAACATTTCAATCACCTACAACATGTATGTTTACTCAAGTTTCATTAAATTTTAACTAAAGCATCTCATGAAAACTTAAGAGGGAAATAAGTAATGGCAAAAGCCTAATGATATGTTTCGATATGACTATATTTGAAAATTGAGAAAATCATATCGTGCATAGGCTTCTACTTTTGAAAACCATAATATTTTTTTCTCTTCAAAATATATTTACAACAAATTGTACCAAAATATTAAATCATATTACTAGGAATAAAATAAAAAATTTACTGTGAAAGTAATTATGATTTCATTCATCGGTAATGCATACTTGTACATATTTGACAGAGAGATTTTCCTCAATTATGCACTCAAATCATATAAATATATCATGTGATTAATCCTTAAATCATAAATTGATAGAGGATTAAAACATATAAGGAATGAAAAATTATCATTCTATATTTGTCTCTATCATAATTCTCTAGCATGCTCTCATAAAATTGAGCTTCCATTAAGAATACCAATTTTGGAATGATATAATTGAAATACCTTACGAGTAAAAGACTTTGTAAGGGAGTCGACTAGTTGGTCAGAAGTATGAGCATGAGAAATACATAGTTGACGTTTGACAATTTAATATGTAATAAGTGAAAGTTAATAGTAATATATTTTATGCAAGAGTAAAAGATAGCATAGATAAGTGAAATTGATATTATCATAGTATATTATTATAGTAGATCAAGAGATAATGCCAAGTTTAAATGGTAGATTCATGATCCAGTTGAGTTTTGTAATAGTGGTGGTGATAACTCGATATTCAATTTCAGTTATGGATATTGTGATTGCGTATAGTTTTTTAAAACTCCAATTGATCATGTTTACTTGAAAAAAGATAATGTAGGCTGATATAGATATTCTATCATTAGTATTACTTGCCCAATCAACATCGGTGAAGGCGTGAAGATGAAGAGATGAGTGTTTATGAAGAAAAAGTCTATGATTGAGAGTCTCTTTAAGATATTGTAGGATACGTTTCAGTATTGATCAATATGCAATGGAGGGCCGATGCATGAATTATGATAATTTGGTACCTACAAATGAAATGTTTGAACATGTAAGAGATAAATACCACAAGAAACCAAGCACTTGTCGGTATTATGTGAGATTTGTTGTAGGGCTACCATCATATAATTCGAGTGACTAAATGGAGGAGAATGGGATAGCAACTTTTTTGGCATTCTGCATGTTTGTCTTTGATAATAGATCTCGAATGTATTTCTTTTAAGATATGAAAAGTCCAAAAGATATGAATGTCACCTTCACTCTAAAAAAATAGCTTGAGGTTCATAGATCTTTAATAAAGAATCAATCTACCAATTGCTTAAGGAATTATTTAATCTTCATGAAACTATTTCATATGATGATAATGCCATCCACATTAACTAGTAGATATATAGTATATCCCTTTTGTTGTCATAGAAATAAAGAGTTGTCGGGTTTGAAGTTGATGAAGTCGATTGACATAAAAAATGAGTCAAGTTCAGTATATTAGACTCTTGAGCTTCGTGAAGTCCATAAACAGCTTTTTATAGTTTTTAAACATGATTTGGATATTGAGAGTAGATGAAACCAAGGGATTGTTACATAAAGACATCTTCAGTTAAAGTTCTTTGTAAGAAAGCATTGTTAACATCTAGTTGACATACATGTTGGTATTAAGTGATAGCCAAACTTAGTATGAGTCAAATTAATATCGATTTAACAAGTGGACTGAAGGTTTTTATGAAATAAATACCTGATCGTTGACGAAACCATTTAGCCACTAAATGTACTTTATATCTAGTAATGGATCCATTTGAGTTCTACTTAATTCAAAATATTTACTTACATCTAATGACATTTTAAGTAAGGTAAAATGGTACAAGGGTCAATGTAATATTATGAAGTAAGGCATCGTATTTCTCACATATGACTTTGTGTATGGTTTGCCTTATCGATCCGTACCGATATACCGATCAATTATCAATATAACATGTATTAAGGCATACTACCGTATCGTATTGCGGTATGTCAAGGTGTACCAATGGTACACCTAAAATAATTAAAAATAGCTCCAAAAAATTTAAAAATAAAAAAGTTAGATTATAATTTTTAAATTAGAAATAAATATAAATTTAGTATAGTTTAGAAAAAATAATATAAATTAGGAAAGAATAATGATATATCTTTTTCGTGTTTTAAGAAATAACTTTATGGTATGTTCCAGACCATACTTCCATTAATATTGAATTACCTATAAAGAATGATTTGAATTGTTAGTGTTTTTAAATAACTTCAACTTTAAGATTTAAATAAAGTAATTAATCAGTAGATATACCTAGTTCTACCACAAAAAGAATGTGAGACTCTATGCACGATGGATCAAAGTCCTCAATTATATGTATTTGTATATCAGTTTGATATATTTATCGAACCCAATCGTGAAATTGATTCTATAACATATTATATTGATACATCGTATGTCATTGGTGCATCAATATGGTGATGGTCATCATCATGAATCACATATGTTCGAGACTGCTTCAAAGGCATGTATGATTACGACATGTATTAGTGTATAGCCTATAGAATAATATCAGAATTTCTACTTTTGCCATTAATATGTTGCTTTGTATGATCGATCATCATACTACTATTTAAAGAAGTAGTTCGTATCATACTGTTGTTAGTTGAAAAATTCCCTATAATATGACGACTATAAATATGACGAGCTTCACTCTATGTCTAAGTTGTATTATTATCAAAATTAATTTTTTTAGTTTAAGAAGATTCATAAAAAATGACATTAATAAATTCTTTGAAAGCTAAAAAACTTTTATTGAAAACTCTATAAGCTTTGAAAATGGAAGAGTATAAGAAGAAATACCTTCATTAAATTTAACATTAAAATTTTCTAAATCATCATTGTTATTTAAAATAAAATATTTATAACCAAAAACCTTAAAATATAAAATATTGAGTCTTTTGTTGTTTACAACTAATAAGGAGTTTTAGATAAATAAGACTTTATAAGGACTATATGTTGGGAAATCCTTATGGGGGCGACATCTCATGCGCAGCGGAAGAACAAAAAACAAAAACACCTAGATTTCCCGTAGAAAGGTTCTGTCCTCGTGCGAAGATTGGTGCATCAAAACAAATTCGTGAAAACTGCATGCGTAAAAGAAAATACCTTGGGAGATCATATATCCTTAAATCCCTGTAGATCTGTAGAAAGGATGAAGGAGGTCAAGCGCCCTCCTCTCTAGCGATATCCACGCAGTAGAGACTGCGATGATACACTTCTCTAGGGAGAGAAGAATAGAAGGTGGCTATCAAAAGAAACCCTCAGCCTAGAGCTTTGGTTCTCTCCTATTTATAGAGGCCCACTATAAACCCTAATGGATCTTGCCCTATTAGGTATTGGATCTCCATCCAATTACCCAAGCCTCTTAGATTAGTGGTTCTCTACCCAATAATCTCTTATTAGCAATTATTGGATCTTATCTTAGGATCCAATAATTCAGGGGTTTAATGGATATCGAATAAGTTAGGGGCTCCAGCGAATATCTCATATCCGAATCTCTACTTGTCGCAACACCTACCATATGTACATGACCCTCTAGGCTCAATATCGAGCTTGTCGTAAGTCATGCTTGTCAGAACTCCTTTTGACTTAGTGAATTATTATATCTATAATAATTCACCCAACTCATTGACTGCGGATGTACTAGGCCATTATGCCATAGCCCTCAAACGATACAAGGGAATCCAATCCTTTGGATATATCTGTCCTCAGTTACCATGTATCTATAGTCCCTCATCTATCTAATATCCCAGAGACCCTATACCGGGCATGGTGCTGTCAAGCACATATGATCTCTCCTCGAGTCTTACTCTTGTCAGATTCTCCCAAAGAACTCTTTCTCTCTCAATCTAAACAACCTTGGCTAAGAATTTATTCGAGCAAGAATATATGGGATATTCCTCTCATGATACCGAGAGTGGATGATCCTCTATTGACACTCAATAGCTCTCGTAAGGTTGGCTACCACTCGTAATAACCGATTGTACTAGATCTAGAACTTTCCAAACCTATAAGTCTGGTATCAAAGAGTGGAGTACTCATACAGGACATCCTTGGTGTTTCAAGTCTAAGGACCAAATACACTACTGAGACTAGGAATCACTGTTTAACGTGAGGTATCAATAACCATCCAACATTCCGTGGGCGGATCAATCAGTGAACTCATTCCCCAATGAGCACCTGCACTGTACCCTTAGTGTCCCCACATGAGTAGCTATGAGACCAGCCACCTCCATCATATGGACGAGTATACAACACACCAGTCTATCCGGTTATCTCGATGTTCTTCTCGAGTAACCTATGACCAGGATAATTTAGGGTTTATGTTTAAAGGTGAATTAGTCTCATTATCGTAATCTCATCACGATCTGATTCCCATTGCATAGATCCAAGGACATCACAATATATGCAACACACAAAATAAATTGATAAAATACCTAATAATATGTAAATAGAAAAAGTGCATATCAAGTCACAAGTGCCATCACTCTTGTGATTGGCTTGTAGGGCATATATGACTAGCAATCTCCCACTTGACCTAAAGTCAATCACCAATATGTCTGATCCCCATTAGACCTTTGTAACGCTCAAAGATAATCTGAGTCAATGGCTTTGTCAGTGGATCTGTAATGTTATCTTCGGATGGAATTCTTTTCACTACTACATCTCTTCGGGTCACGATCTCTCTAATAAGCTAGAACCTCCTCAAAACACTTCTGATGAGACTCGGGTTCCCTTATTTAAGTAATCACCCTGTAATTATCGTAATATAAGGGAATCAGATCCTCACTGCTTGACATGACTCTCAAATCTGTGATGAACCT
This sequence comes from Musa beccarii, assembly GCA_024322285.1. NCBI lineage: Eukaryota > Viridiplantae > Streptophyta > Magnoliopsida > Zingiberales > Musaceae > Musa > Musa beccarii. The sequence goes on from CM044402.1 coordinate 35,233,074, forward strand.
TCTTCATCCAGACTCTCTCCTTTTGCTACTTCTGTCGTAGTAATGTATTATTTCTCTATGGTCGAGTCAGCAGTAGTGTCTTGCTTGGAACTCTTCCAGCATACTGCTCCTCCATTCAGGGTGAACACATACCCTGAATTAGACTTGCTATTCGACATTGGACTGAAAGCTTGAGTCCATGTAGCCCTCAACCCTAAGGCTACTACCTCCATATACAAGTAAAAGATCCTTAGTCCTTCTCAAGTACTTAAGGATACATTTTTACGCTTGCCGTGCTCAAGCCTGGATCTACCACGATATCGCTCGTGACACTCGAGCATGCGCTATATCAGGTCTGGTACATAGCATAGCATACATGATAAATCCTATCGCTGAGGCATATGATATCATATCCATGTGTGCCCTTTCTTCATGAGTTTTTGGGAACATATTCCTAGAAAGTGATATTCCATGTCTCATTGGTATGAGACCTCTCTTGAAATTTTCTATGCCAAACCTTTTGACAATGGTGTCTATGTACCTGGACTAGGACAAGCCAAGCATCCTCTTGGATCTATCTCTATAGATCCGTATCCCCAATATGCAGGATGCTTCTCCTAAGTTCTTTATGGAGAAGTGCTTAGATAACCAAGTCTTTACTATGGAGAGCATTCCTACATCATTCCCAATGATCAGGATATCATCCACATATAATATCAAAAAGGTGATAGTGCTTGTACTTACTTTTCTGTACACACAAGGCTTATCTTCATTCTTAACGAAGTCATAAGATTTAATCACCTCATCAAATCTTATATTCCAACTTCGGGAAGCTTGCTTCAGTCCATAAATGGACCTAAGCAACCTGCACACCTTATCTGGGTTATCCCTAGACACGAATCCCTCAGGCTGTATCATATACACCTCCTCCTCGAGGTTACCATTGAGGAATGCAGATTTGACATCCATCTGCCAGATCTCATAATCATAGTGTGCTGCAATAGCCAATAGAATTCGAATAGATTTTAGCATGGCTACAGGTGAGAAAGTTTCATCATAGTCAATACCTTGCCTTTGGCGATACCCCTTAGCCACTAGCCTTGCTTTATAGGTCTCTACCTTTCCATCTACTCCAATCTTCTTTTTAAAGATTCACTTGCAGCCAATGGGTACAATACCCTCAAGTGCATCAACTAGGTTCCAAACCTTATTGGAGTACATGGAATCCATTTCTGAATTCATGACTTCTTGTCATTTCCCGGAGTCTATACTCATAATAGCCTCCTCGTAGGTCTGAGGATCAATATCCTCAACATCATCTCCTCTGATATGTCCTACATATCTCTTAGGATGATGGAATACTCTACCGGACCTACATAAAGTTGGAACTTGTGTGCTAGGTATCTGAACAAATTCTGATCATGGAATGGTGCTTGAGCTAGGTTCTTCAACCTCGCTTAACTCTATCATGCTCCCACTGTCTCCACCTAGAATGTGTTCCTTCTCAAGGAACACTGCTCTCTTGGCTACAAAGACTTTTTGGTCTTCAGGGTGATAGAAATAATACCCACAAGTTTCCTTGGGGTATCCCACGAACTTGCACCATTCTATCCTGGATTCCAACTTGTCGGGGTTGTGTCTCTTGACGTGGGCAGGGCAGCCCCAAATTTTAACAACCTTAAGATCGGATTTTTTCCCATTCCATATCTCATATGGAGTAGACATCATTGACTTAATTGAAATTCTGTTCAGAAGGTAAGCTACGGTCTCTATGGCATATCCCTATAATGAGATAGGTAGGTCGGTGAAACACATCATGGAACGCACTATGTCTAACAGTGTGTGATTCCTCCTTTCTGATACACTATTAAGCTGTAGTGTATAAGGAGGTGTCCATTGGGATAAAATTTCATGGTCTTTGAGGAATTGGGTGAACTCTATACTCAAGTACTTACCTCCTCGATCTGATCGAAGGGTTTTAATACTCTTTCCTGTTTGGTTTTCCACTTCATTTTTATATTCCCTAAATTTTGAAAAGCCTCAGGCTTGTACTTCATTAAGTACATATGTTCGTATCTTGAGAAATCATTAGTGAAAATAGTGAAGTAGGAGTAACCACCTATGGCATGAGTCGACATGGAACTGCATACATCACTATGTATGAGTTCTATTAATTCAGTGGCTCTCTCCAGTTCCACTAAATAGAGAGTTAGTCATCTTTCCCCGAAGGTAAGGTTCACATGTCGCATATGACTCATAGTTAAATGGATCTAGATATCAATTCTTTAGTAACTTTTGAATCCTTTCCTCGTGGATGTGACCTAACCTACAATGCCAAAGATATGCATTGTTCACCTCTTATCGTTTCCTCTTAGACTCACTTATACTCATGATATATGGAGCTGTATCTAGCATAAATAAACCATTATGCAATGTTCCTCTCGTAATGATCTCATTATCTAATATTATTGAACAATCATTGTTCTCAAAAACTAATTTATATCCACTAACTGTCAAACATGAAATGAAAATAATATTTTTGATAATAGAAGGAACATAATAGCATGCATCTAATGCAATAATAGCTCCATCAAGCATATGTAAGGTAATCTTGCCAACAGCCACTACAGCAACCTTTGCTCCATTACCCATCTTAAGGTCCATCTCGCCTCTGTTCAATCTCCTAGGTCCGACCAAAATCTACAACGAATTGTAGATAAGATAAGCACTCCCGGTATCCAATACCCATGTGTTATCATCAGATTCTGACAAATGGAGACTGATCATGAATGTATTTGAAGCTTTTCCAAGCTTCTGTTTTGCCCTCTCTACAAGGTACTCTTTGCAGTTCCTCTTCCAATACCCATCTTTGTCATAGTGGAAGCACTAGCATTTGTCCTTTATTGGGTCTTTCTTAGTAACATTTGCCTTGCCCATTTTACTCTTGCCCTTGCCCTTCTTAAGGGTCTTCTCAGCCTTCCTTTTCTTTCTGGTCTCACCAGCAAAGAGAATGAGCTTCTCTTTCTTGATGGTACTCTCTACTTCTCTCAACATATTGAGGAGCTCTGGGAGGGTCACCTCAAGTTTGTTCATATTAAAATTCATTATGAACTGAGAAAAAGAATCTGGTAGGGACTGAAGCACAAGATCCACACACAGGTTATCCTCTAGGACCATTCCTAGTCCTATGAGTTTCTCGATCCACTTAATCATCTTAAGGACATGGTTTTAAACCGATGTCCCATTAATCATCCTAGCACGAAAAAGACTCTTTGATATCTCATATCATTGAGTTCTTCCATGTTCCTCAAAAAGTTTATGGAGATGTAGGAGTATAGAATTAGCATCCATATTTTCATGCTGTCTCTATAACTCAGTAGTCATAAAGGCTAACATATAACACTGAGCAAGAGCAGAATCATCTATGTACTTCACATAATGAGTGATCTCATCCTCGCTTGCCCCTTGGTTAGGCATAGGGATCATTACATCAAGGACATATGCAATTTTCTTCGCCGTAAAAACGATTCTCAGATTGCGAAGCCAATCCGTATAATTTGGACCAGTGAGGCGGTTGGCATCAAGTATGCCACGTAAAGGATTTGAAAGCGATATTTTTTGAAATTAAAGATGTAGCAGAAATAAATAACATGCAGACTTTGCAAAAATTAAATAGTTAAGATAAGGACTTCTATCTTAATATATTCCCACTAATTTTTTACGAGACACACAACACCCTCTGGTATATGAATCGAAGCCCCCAACAGATCTCTAGTGGGGATCAAAATCCAATCGGCGTCTTAACGTAACCTCGAGGGACAGCTAATCATGTTAAGCCCGTAAAGGTAGGCAACTCTTACCAATCACAACTCCTTATGATTCCCGTCCTGTTCGACCTCCGAACCACCATGGCCTCGAGGGACTCGACCAACCATGATATTCAGTTAAGTCATCACTATCGTTACAAGATGAGTCTGATTAGGTGATATACTCTCAAGGGACTCGACCAAGCATACCATGTCCTCAGGTCATCGGTGACACCTCTATGTCGTAGATAAGATAGCGAAACACGATATAGATGAGTCTCAAGGGACTCAACCAACTCAACCTACACCGGGAATCGGTTCCTACCTATAACGATGGAAAGCCACGTGGGTCAATCTAATTGCCTCACGTTTACCGACTTAATATTATTAATAGAGAGGATTTTGATTTGGTCTCCTAACATAATGTGTCATACATATATATATTTAATATATATATCTACATCGTATGCAAATATATATATATGTATATATATATATCTAGTAGGTGTATAACTAATCACACATCACATAAGCAATCACACCAGATGATCATGGACCACATCCTAATATGATCAGGCCCGAGCCAATGGACCCAATCACTCACATCAAGATCTATGTGTGCTTAGGCGCATCTCCATGCCCTGTGATCGTCCTTCTCGCTTCGTCAGTTCCATCGACATCTCAACGCATCTCCACGCGTCGGATCGTCCATATCGACCTCGTGGGTCCTGCTACCACTGCGCCTCCTCATGTAACTACAACATAATTACAGGCACGCAAGCCCGACAATAAACAAGAAAATAGAGGCTCGCAGGCCCCAATAATAATAATCACATGTACATATCACATCACAGGTCCATGATCATTTGTCCACATCATACATCACATGTATATATTATTTTATAGGACTACTAGATAATAATAATAATTAATTAAACTATTTAATTAACATATATCTTTTCTAAATTCAGGAACATAAAGGGAATTTTTTAAATTCTCAAGGGTCTGGTCATTCGGCCAAAAGGACAAAACTAAAATTTTTTAAAATTATAAGGGTATTTTGGTTATTTTATCAAAAAAAGATGAAATTAAAATTTCTAAAATTCTAAGGGGCATTTTGGTCATTTAGTAATAGGGGATAAGATTGAAATTTCATAAATTCTCAGGGGCAAAACTATCTTTCCCCAAAACCTAACCCCTCTCCCTCTCTTGTTGCTACATTGCAGTGCAGCCATCGCCACCTTGTTGGCGGCGGCGCCACGGGCGGCTCGATCGCAGTAGGCAGGCATAGCACCCGCAGGCGCTGCCCTTGTCACGGGTGGGCATCGCTCGTGCAAGCGCCACCCACGGGGCAGCCCGCGGGCGGTGCCAGCCATGCAGACGGCGCCAGCCATGCGAGCGCTTCTTGCGGGCATGCCGACCCTTGCAGATGGGTCGCGCGCAGCGGCATCGCTTTGCGCTTCTTGCGGGCATGCCACAGCCGCTAGCGCAGGCGACTGCGCAGTGTCTTTGCTGCGCTTGCGCCCGCACCCACCGGCCGGTTGTCGCCTGCACGCAAGCTGCCTGTTGCCGGCTACCACCGTGTACATGGCCATGGCTGCAAGCAGCCTTGGCCGTGACCGTTCTAGGAGCGCAGCAAAGGCAGCAACAGTTGCTGTCCTTACTCGCCTTTTGCGTCAACGATTTTGACAACAAGACATATTCTAGATCACAACACACGCAGTTTAAGATCTGATCTTCGCATGAACAACCTGGCTCTAGTTGGGAAATCTTTCTAGGGTGACATCTCATACGCAGCGGAAGAACAAAAAACAAAAACACCCAGATTTCCCGTAGAAAGGTTCCGTCCTCGTGCGAAGATCGATGCGTCAAAATAAATTCACGAAAACTGCATGTGTAAAAGAAAATACCTAGAGAGATCGTATATCCCTGAATCTCTATAAATCTGTAGGAAGAATAAAGGAGGTCAAATGTCCTCCTCTCTAGCGGTATCCACACGGCAGAGACTACGACGATGCACCTCTCTAAGGAGAGGAGAACAGAAGTTGGCTACCAAAAGAAACTCTCAACCTATAGAGCTTTGGTTCCCTCCTATTTATAGAGGCCCTCTGTAAACCCTAATGGATCTTGCCCTATTGGGTATTGGATCTCCATCCAATTACCCAAGCCTCTTGGATTAGTGGATCTCTACCCAATAATCTCTTATTAGCAATTATTAGATCTCATCTTAGGATCCAGTAATTCAGGGGCTTAATGGATATCCAATAAGTTAGGAACTCTAGCGGATATCTCATATCCGAACCTCTACTTGTCGCAACACCTACCATATGTGTGTAATCCTCTAGGCCCAATATCAAGCTGGCAGTTAGTCATACTTGTTAGAACTCCTTCTGACTTAATAAATTATTATCTTTATAATAATTCACCCAACTCATCGACTACGGATGTACTAGGCCACTACGCCGCAGCTCCCAAATGATACAGAGGAATCCAATCTTTTGGACCTATCTATCCTCAGTTACCATGTATCTATAGTCCCTCATTCATCTAATATCCTAAAGACTCTATACCGGGCATGGTGCTGTCAGGCCCATACGATCTCTCCTCAAGTCTTACTCTTGTCGGATTCTCCCGGAGAACTCTTTCTCTCTCAATCCGAATAACCTTGGCCAAGGATTTATTCGAGCAAGAATACATGTGATATTCCTCTCATGATACTGAGAGCAGATAATCCTCTATTGACACTCAATAGCCCTCGTAAAGTTGGCTACCACTCCTAATAACCGATTGTACTAGATCCGAAACTTTTCAAACCTATAAGTCCAGTATCAAAGAGTGGAGTACTCATACAGGACATCCTTAGTGTCTCAAGTCTAAGGACCAGATACACTACTGGGACTACGGAATCGTTGTCTGACATGAGGTATCAATAACCATCCAGCATTCCGTAGGTTGATCAATCAGTGAACTCATTCCCCAATGAGCACCTACACTATACCCTTAGTGTCCTCACATGAGCACCTACACCAGCCACCTCCATCATATGGACAGGTATACAATACACCAGTCTATCCGGTTATCTCGATGTCCTTCTCGAGTAACCTATGACAAGGATAATTTAGGGTTTATGTTTAAAGGTGAATCGGTCTCATTATTGTGATCTCATCATGATCCAATTCTCATTGTACAGATCTAAGGACATCACAATATATGCAACATGTAAGATAAAGTGATAAAATACCTAATAATACGTAAAGAGAAAAAGTGCATATCAAGTCACAAGTGTCATCACTCATGTGATTGGCTTGCAGGGCACATATGACTAGCACTATATTTATGACATAACAAACTATGTTAAAGGTTTCAGTCTATAAATTTTTGAGTAAGCTATGTTCATTGAGTATGATCCTAATCACCTTTTGTAAGTTTCTATTTTTTATCTCAACGACTCTATTTTATTAAGGATTTTTTCTAATGTTGGATTTGAAGCTACTCTTTTTATGTTTTCCTAATTGATATATATAATAAATTTTATCTATAATAAATTTAACTTTAAATATTTATTTTATAGTCTTTTAATTTAAATTAAAAAATTAATTTTATGCTAGTATGTTGGTCTCCTATGCCACGTATCATCATTTAAAGTTGAAAAATGAGTTACATCATGAAAGTCATCAAGAACAATAATCTAAATATTATCAATTTCTAAACTAATTAAGAATTTATTTCTTTTTGGTATATCCATGTTGTAGTATAAGATCTAAATTTAACGTAAATTTTGATGTCATATTTGATTGTGATTTTCGTTTAATTCCGCTGTGTGTTACGGTCTACTACTATTTGTTCATATAAAAAGGTTTTTTTTATCGCATCACATATTAGGTTTTATTTGGATGTATTGTTGGCTCTTGATATATTTTTTTTATTATTTTCTATTTGGAGTTTTTGTTTTTATTTATATAATCACCTGAAAGGCAACGATGATGGAAATATTTGGGAATTCGCTCGATGTAAAACCCAACTCTCTTATCTTCCTATCGCTGTTCCGCTTTTCTCGATCAGGAAGGAGGTTACAATTTTCCTTACGGATAGAGAGAGAAACGAAGATGAGTTCTCGATCAGCTCCATTACGTACAACACGCGAAGCATAAAAGAAATAGAAGAACTAAATAAATCTCAAAACACCTATGTATCTTCTACTGTCTTGTCATCGGAGAGGAAGACGACGGACGGCTGGCTACTCCATGAGATCTTGTAGTGGCTCGTCTCCCGAAGGCAAGTCGGTGAACAGAGCGAGTGTTCGGGAGAAGCTTGCGGATTTCACGGAGCGGAAGCTGAACGATCTCGTTTTCATGGTGGAGAAGACGTTGGAGGAGCTGCGGATGATGAGGTAGACCAGACCTTGAACTACGATGAACAGACTTGCCTTCACCAACTCCTCGCTCGAGTCCTCGAAGACCACCATCGCTGCTTCACTCGCCTGAACTGATCCCAGGAAGGATGAGTATGTGAGCGTCGATTGATATGAGAGAATGATCAAGAAGAGCTGCTTGCCGGCATATATATACTTGAAATCAATCCAGAGTGAACCTTCTTCCCCCAAGCAGCTTCTTTGCGCATGGTTGAAATGGTCAAATAGTCTCATGACCTAAACGAACGATGGTCACACATAATTCTTTTGATTAAAAGTCAAAACTCACTTCCTTTCAGTGAACCTTCTTCCCCAGCAGCTACTCATCGTTGAAATGATCAAAGTACTCTCGTGGACTCAACGATAGGGATACATTTGTCTTTTCAATGCCAAGTAAAAAATACTCGGTTTCTTTCGTTGAACCGTTCCACATTTTGCTCCAAATGCATTTTATATTTAGAAAATATCATATCTATATACACAAACGAGATTCATTAATTAAGCTCAATAAACAAGAGCCTCATCATGCTTAATAACTATATCTTTCTTTCGTAATTATAGGGGCTATTAGATTAGGTCTTGGAAATGAACTTGGCATGAATGTATTATATAGCGCGTTACATTGATGTATTCACTCTTTGAAAATTTCATCGTAATGGGGATAGATCATTGCAATTATTGGTCTTCAACGAGGAATTCCTAGTAAACGTAAGTCATCAGCTCACGTTAACTACGTCCTTGCCCTTTGTACACATCGCCTGTCGCTTCTACCGATTGAATGGTCCGATGAAGTGTTTGAGTCGTGGCGACAAGGGCGGTTCGTCGCCCGCAACATCGCAAGAAGTCCACTGAACCTTATCATTTAGAGGAAGAAGTCATAATAAGGTTTCCATAGGTGAACTTGCAGAATGATCATTATCGAGACTCATTGACGAAGACGATCATGAATGCTCATCGAGCTTGTCCTGACAATGTCCCAACGTCGGCTTGCCCTCGAGTGGGATGATGGCGGGGATGAACTACCAACCCTGATGCGGAGAGCGCCAAGGAACACAAACATCGAAGTCAGAGGGCCTCGCCGCGTGCATGAAGCCACTATTCCGACCGCGACCCCCATTGGATGACTCGAGACAATGGATAGCTCGGCTCTCGCATCGATGAAGAACATAGCAAAATACGATACCTGGTGTAAATTGTAGAATCCCGTGAACCATCAAGTCTTTGAACGCAAGTTGTGCCCGAGGCCATCCGACCAGGGCATGCCTGCTTGGGTGTCACGCTTTCGACGAATAAGAATGATGGCCCCTCGTGCCCAAAGGTACGATTGGCCGAAGAGCGAGCCATCGTTGGTTGTCATTCATAAGATATTGATTTAAACATAACTGAAATAAATTATATTTATTTATTTTCTCATCCAAATCATCCTATACAAGAAATGAATTTTCATCCAACACACCTGGATTATATTAATATATTCTTTTAAAAATAAGTATGTCTTCCATCAAAAGATTAGATAAGTTTTTGACACATAAGAGTTGAATTACATCTTAGCCATCGAGAATAAGACAATCAAAATAGACTTGATCCTTTGCTAGAAGGTGCATTGTTTTGGATTAATGTGAACTATAATTGAAAGAAAGAGAGCTAACTTAATTATCTTTTAAATTATTTAAATAAATTATTAATTTTCCTAGTCTACTACATACATATATTAAAATTATTGTAGTTAGACTAGTTGATCCCTTTACCCTTCCTGTCTAATGCAATGAGTTTTTTTTTTACTTATTCTATCAAAAGCATCATTTGGTTTTTTACTTATTCTATCAAAAGCATCATTTGGAATACAAAGAGAAAAAAAAACTCAGAAAAAAACAAGAGTTAAGTCCATTTTAAACCATGTGATTTTGATCATGAACCTCTTAAACCCTTATGGTTTACTCGTGTCTAAAATAACTATTATATTTTTAAAAATATAATATATAAACCTCTCCCATCAAATCTGAATTAACAGACATTAGAATTTTCCTACGTTTCATGTTGACTCACAATAGATGATTAATATAATGACACATATAATTTATGATAAAAATTTATTTTAATCATTATGATTTTAACCATGGACATCTTAAGCCCTTCTGATTTACTTGTGTTTAAAATAATTTTTATATTTTTAAAAATATAACATATAAGCTGCTCCCGTCAAGTATGAGTTAAAGTTTACTTACATAGCATGTTAACTCGTAATAAATTATTAATATAATGATATATATAATTTAAGTTTAAAAAAAATCTAGACCTCCATCAATGGTGGAAGGAGACATCGTCATGGAATCGACCACTAACAGCAATATTGAGCTGTTGTTGCCTAATAAGTCATCGTATGCACATAGTCTCTCTCGTACTAACGACGAACTCAAGAACTTCCGGTCCTATCTCAAGTAAATGTGCGTCAACCAGTATAATGCTAAGCACGTAGTAGTCTCTTGATTCCTTTTCCTCCTCTTAGGCATCTTCATCTTCATCGCCTCCTGCTTCATCCTGTTATGCCCCCAACCATCGCATCTACAACGTGGTGGTCTAACTCTTCCTCACCTCTGCTTCCGGCCTCTTCGACCTCTGCCTCTCTACCTTCTTTTGCTGCTATGGCCTTCGTCACTTCAATTTCCTCGACAAACTGATCAGAGTGAACGAGCGAGTACGAGAGAACTATATGGACCAGCTCAACTACTCCTTCCACTTACTCTCCATCTTCATGATATTGTGTTTCATAAAGGAGGTGGCTTACAAGATATGATGACACTTGTCAAGATTGAAGCGGGTGCCATTCACGATGGCAAGCAACACCGTGGTGGGCGATGTGATGGCATGCATTATGAAGTTGGCGAGTGACATCTGGAAGCTTCTATCGTCAACGCGATAGAGGCTACGTGTATATGACAACCTGCTAGACAATAATGGCTCGATGTGTTGGGCTGAGAGCCTAGTTCAGCCCATATGAGCTTTAGCAGCCCATAGTCTATAGCTCTCTTATTAACCCTAACCCTAACCTAAAACCTAATTATATATAGGGGCTAATGGTGGCTGCGAAATTAGGAGATTAACATCGCAACAAGGGGGAGAAACTTCACAGCAACATTAGGGATTCAAAGAGCGAAGAAAAGGGCAGAAAAATAAGAGAAAAAGAAAGGGAAGAAGACAAGGAAAATACAGAAATTGTTCTCACTCATCCAAACAATTTCTCATCTTAGGTTAGATTAGATCTTCAGTGAATTCTTCTGTGATTTCTTGAGGAGGTTTTGGATATTATGCATAGTGACGTGATCCTTGTATCCCAGTTATTCTCTTGTGATTGTTGCTTGGGTTTTGGGCAAGAGATTCGAGAATTGTACATTTATTATTTCTATAGTGGATTTTCTTTGGTTTGCCCCGTGGTTTTTATCCTTCACGTTGAAGGGGTTTTCCATGTAAATCTTAGTGTTCTATCTGATTGTGATTTCTGTTTAATTTCGTTGTGTGTTACGGCCTGCTAGTATTTGTTCATATACAAAAGTTATTATTTATTGCCTATCCTTTTTGGTTCCCCATCAACTGGTATCATACCTCCCCCTTCAGCCCATAAGGGAGGCTATCCCATGACTCAGTGTAAATCCATGCCGACCAACTATCGGCACATCTCCTGTCTCTCTTTTGGTAAAGTTTTTGTCAACATGTCTGCTCCATTATCATCTGTATGAATTTTCTGAAGTAGCAATTGTTTTTCTTCAAGTACATTTCGAATCCAATGATATCTAACATCTATATGCTTTGACTTGGAATGAAAAACTGGGTTCTTACATAAATGGATGGCACTCTGGCTGTCACAATACACCACATAGTTTTTCTGTTTTAACCTCAATTTTTGTAAGAATTCTTTCATCCATAATATTTCTTTGCAAACCTCTGTAGCAGCAATATATTTTGCCTCTATGGTGGAGAGAGCAATACACCTTTGCAATCTGGATTGCCATGACACAGCTCCCCCTGCAAAAGTAAGTACAAAACCTGTTGTGGATTTTCTTATATCAATATCTCTGGCCATATCTGCATCTGTGTACCCCGTTAGCATAGGTGGTCCACCTCTAAAGCTTAAATAAACCTTAGAGCTTCCTCTGAGATATCTCAAAATCCACTTCACTGCTGCCCAGTGCTCTTTGCTTGGATTTGCAAGAAATCTGCTAGTAACACCCACTGCATATGCGATGTCCGGCCTCGTACATACCATTGCATACATTAAACTTTCAACTGCTGAAGCATAAGGAGCCTTTTGCATTTTCTCCTTCTCTTCATCACTTGACGGACTCATTCGAGCACAACTTGAAGTGACTGAAGAGGAGAACCAAGCGGCTTTGCATTGCTCATACTGAACCTTTCTAATACCTTCTCGATGTATTTCTCCTGTGACAACCAAATCTTCTTGTTTTTCCTATCATGAGAAATCTGCATGCCCAGTATTTGCTTTGCTGGCCCCATGTTCTTCATTGCAAAGGACTCACTCAGTTCCTTCTTCAACCTGTCAATTGTGTGCATATCTTTCCCAATGATAAGTATATCATCAACATAAAGTAATAGAATAATAAAATCCTCACCAAACCATTTGATGTACACACAATGATCTGAAGCCGTTCTTTTGTATCCATTTTCAATCATAAATGAATCAAACTTTCTGTACCATTGTCTTGGAGCTTGCTTTAATCCATACAAACTCTTTCTTAACTTGCAGACAAAATTTTCTTTACCTTTGACTTTGACACCTTCTGGTTGCTCCATATAAATTTCCTCCTCCAAATCATCATGAAGGAAAGCTGTCTTCACATCTAACTGCTCCACCTCCAAGTCCTGGCTAGCAGCAATACCTAGATCAACACGAATAGAAGACATTTTAACAATAGGAGAAAAAATTTCTTCAAAGTCAATACATTTCTTTTGACCAAAGCCTTTCACAACTAATCTGGCTTTGTACTTTGGTTGAGAATAATATTCTTGAGTCTTCAACCTGAAAACCCACTTGTTCTTTAAGGCCTTCATTCCCCGTGGAAGTTGCACCAAATCATATGTATGATTCTTTTGTAGAGCATCCATCTCTTCCTACATAGCAACTAGCCACATTTTTTTCTGCTCACTTTTAACTGCTTCCTGGTAACTCTCTGGTTCACCTGCATCAGTAAGCATAATATACTCATATATAGAGTATCTTCTGGAAGGCTGACATTGTCTAGAAGATCTTCTCAATTGAGGTTCTGCGGGAAGCTGCTCCTCAACTTCTTCCTGCTCAACAAGTCATGCAGGTAGATTAATATATGGCTCTACACCATCTTCCTGCACATCTCCCCATCACTCGATATCTTTGGAGGAACAACTAGGTCACATCTGCTAATCCTTCGCAGAAGTATTGGTGGTGCCTCCTTCAAATCCTCAAGGGTTTGATCCTCAAAGAAGACCACATCTCGCTTCTAAATACCTTCGCTTTTACGGATCCCAAAGCCTCTGTAACCAAATTGATCATGTGAGTAGCCAAGAAAAATACATTCTTTTGTCTTACTATCCGGCTTGGACCTTTCATTGTATGCAGGCGTGTGCAAATGCATGACAACCAAACACTCTCAAATGCTTATAGGAAACATCTTTCTCGACAAAACATACTCTGCAACATCAAAGCATCTAGGGGCATGACAGGAGATAAGTTGATCACATCAAGCGCAATCCTCAAAGCCTCATCCCAAAACCTTTTGGGTAGCTTTGCTGTGAAAGCATACATCGATCTTTTCCATGATGGTGCGGTTCATCCTCTCTGCAATTACATTATCTTTGAGGTGTACTAGGAACTGTCATCTCATGTTGAATGCCATGTGACCTGCAATAATCATCAAACAATCCTGTATACTCACTACCATTATCTGATCTTATGCATTTCAACTGTCTTTTTGTCTCCCTTTCAACTCTAGCATGAAACTCTTTGAAGATACTAATAACTTGATCCTTAGTCTTCAAAGCATAAGCCAAAACTTTCCTAGAAAAGTCATCTATAAAAGTAACAAAGTAAAGTGCACCACTGATGCCAGGAACATTAGTAGAACCATTAGGAGTTTTTGTCCTCAAAGGACCACATACATCTGTATAAACACGGTCCAAAGCATGCATTTTTCTAGATAAAGTAGGACTAGCAAAAGAAACTCTATGTTGTTTACCAGCCAAACAATCAATACAAGGGTTCAAATATATACCTATGAGGTCAAGCAATACCTCTCTCTTGGAAAGAGCTTGCAGTCCCTTCTCGCTCATATGTCCCAATCTCTTATGCCACAACTCTATGCTGAAGTCTTTCTGTGTAGCATTCAATTGTTCACCACAAGCTTTGGCCTGCAACCTGTACAAAGTGTGATATTTCTTTCTATTAGCTATAACAAGAGAACCCTTACTGAGTTTCCACTGCCCTCTGTAAAACCTGCTATCATAGTCTTCATCATCGAATCTTCCAATTGAAATTAGATTCAGCCTCAAGTCAACCACATGCCTCACATCCTTAAGCACCAACTTTCATCCAAGATTGGTCTTTATATGGATGTCACCCATACCAATGATGTCTGCTGTGCCATGGTTGCCCATCTTGACAATACCAAAATTTCCAGACCTGTACGTAGTAAAAAACCCCCTCCGTGGTGTAGCATGATAAGAAGCTCCTGTATCAATTATCCACTTGAGATCCTAACACACACAAGAAAAAATATCATCAGAAGGAGACAAAATCAAATAATCACCAACCTGCACTATAGCTATGGTATTCTCTTTGGACTCTGTAGACTCCACTTCTTTTCCCTTTTTCTTGCTCTTCTTAGATTGCTTACACTAATTCTTATAATGTCCTTTCTCACCACAGTTATAGCAAATAATATCTTTACTTGATCTTGACTTGCTTCTACCTATGCGTGAACTGCTTCTATCTTTAGACCTTGACCTTCCTCTGTTCTCTGAGATAAGTGCTTGTGAATCAATCTAAGATACTGCTGAGGTCTTTCTTCTCAACTCCTCATTCAACAAACTGCTTGTTACTTGACTCATGGTAACAATACCATCTGGCGCAGAATTACTAAGGGAAACCACTAGTGTCTCCCAACTTTCTGACAATGAACTGAGAAGTAACAATGCCTGCAACTCATCATCAAGAGACATTTTCATAGAAGATAACTGGTTAGTAATACTTTGTATTTCATTCAAATGCTCAGCAATAGAAGCACCCTCTTCATATTTTAGGTTCACAAGTTTTCTGATCAAAAAAGCTTTGTTGCCAGTTGTTTTTCTTTCATAGAGACCTTCCAACTTTTTCCAAAGAGAATATACAGAACTTTCAGTAGAAACATGGTGAAAGACACTATTATCGAGCCACTGTCGAATAAACCCAACCATTTTTCGATCTAATCTCTTCCACTCATCATCTGTCATAGTTATGAGTTTTTCACTATCCCCTTGCAAAGGTCCATACAAATCTTTGCAATATAAGAGATCTTCCATTCTTGGTTTCCATATCATCCAATTATTTCCGTTCAAACTAATCATGCGAGAAACATTACCAATCTCCATGTTCAAACACAAAAATTAAATCACCAAAACCTTGCTATGATACCAGTTGATGGGGAACCAAAAAGGATAGGCAATAAACAATAACTTTTGTATATGAACAAATACTAGCAGGCCGTAACACACAGCGGAATTAAACATAAATCACAATCAGATAGAACACCAAGATTTACGTGGAAAACCCCTTCAACGTGAAGGGTAAAAACCACGGGGCAAACCAGAGAAAATCCACTATAGAAATAATGAATGTACAATTCTCGAATCTCTTGCCCAAAACCCAAGCAATAATCATAAGAGAATAACTGGGATACAAGGATCACGTCACTGTACATAATATCCAAAACCGCATCAAGAAATCACAGAAGAATTTACTAAAGATCTGATCTAACCTGAGATGAGAAACTGTTTGGATGAGTGAGAACAATTTCTGTGTTTTCCTTGTCTTCTTACCTTTCTTTTTCTCTTATTTTTCTACCCGTTTCTCCTCTCTTTGAATCCCTAATGGTGGCTGCGAAATTAGGAGATTAACATCACAGCAAGGGGGAGAAACTTCGCAGCAACATTAGGGATTCAAAGAGAGGAGAAAAGGGCAGAAAAATAAGAGAAAAAGAAAGGGAAGAAGACAAGGAAAATACATAAATTATTCTCACTCATCCAAACAGTTTCTCATCTCAGGTTATATAAGATCTTTAGTAAATTCTTCTGTGATTTCTTGATGAGGTTTTGGATATTGTGTACAGTGACGTGATCCTTGTATCCCAGTTATTCTCTTGTGATTGTTGCTTGGGTTTTGGGCAAGAGATTCGAGAATTTTACATTCATTATTTCTATAGTGGATTTTCTCTGGTTTGCCCCGTGGTTTTTACCCTTCACGTTGAAGGGGTATTCCACGTAAATCTTGGTGTTCTATCTGATTGTGATTTCTGTTTAATTCCGTTATGTGTTACGGCCTGCCAATATTTGTTCATATACAAAAGTTATTGTTTATTGCATATCCTTTTTGGTTCCCCATCACGAGGGTGCTACTGGTGATCGCTTCCACGATGACACCTCCTTCCACCATTGATAGAGATCATAATTTTTTTAAACTTAAATTATACATGTTATTATATTAATAATTTATTATGAGTTAACATATTACGTAAGTAGACTCTAACATCTATTAACTCAAACTTGATAAGAGCTTATATGTTATATTTTTTAAAATATAAAAATTATTTTAAATATGAGTAAACCATAATGATTTAAAAGATTCATGATCAAAATCACATAAGCTAAAATAGATGTTAACTCTAAATTACATATATCATTATATTAATAATTTATTATAAATCAATATACCACATAAATAGACTCTAGCGCTTATTAACTCAGATTTAACGAAAGGAGCTTATGTGCTATATTTTTAAAAATATAATAATTATTTTAGGTACGAGTAAACTATGAAAGCTAGAAAGATCTAGGGTCAAAACCACAAAAATTAAAATTGACCATAACTCAAAACAAAATAAAATATTTCTTAAAAATTTAACTATATATCAATATACTAAGTTAAGCCATATAAGACCATCTTGAACCTCGAATTATGATGTTGAAACCATCATCATTCCTGGGAGAACACCGGGACGGAGACGCCGCACAAGCCGATGATGCTGAAGCCCAGCTGGGCGCCGAGAGCGAGCAGCCTCCGTTGTTCTCGTTAGAGAATTGGCTCCTGGACGAGGCCTCGGCGCAGGTGGATGAGCTCATGGAGCTCAAATCTGATTCTTGCTCATACTCATTCTTCTAGCTCTGTTCGTTCTACCCTATGACCATCGCCTCGGCGACATTTCCCCCACAACATAAATATTCTGGTCAAGGCTTTATGCGCCGAGATGACAGGAGCTTTCTGATGCCTGCAGTAAGGAATGTTTATGGGGATAAGGTGTGTGTTGCTTGTTGTCACGATTGGAAAGTTGCAATTTAACGATTCACCTAAAAGGAGTTGACTATTTATTTTTTATTGCAGCAAAAATGAACTCACTTTTGGGCTAGTAAAGGAAGTTGTCATATCCAACTTTTTATAATCTTTCTTGATTCATGTTTCAGTTTGGATAAATTTGCTGCTATCTATCTATGTGTGCACATGTTGTTAAGACAAGTCAACTTTAAGAATGTTTATGGGGATAACGTGTGTTGCTTGTTGTGACGATTGAAGAGTTGCAATTTAAGGATTCACGTATATGGAGTTGACCATGTGTTTTTTAGTGTAACAAAAAAGAATTGGATTTATAGGGACGTGTGGCGAATTATTACTGCCGTGTAGTCTAATCATCGACGGAAAAGGGTAAGAAATAATAGCACTCAAGATAGCCTATGTGAAATCAAATCCCTTAATTTAAGTGTAATTATTTGATTTTTAATAAAATTTAGAATATAAATATTTAATATCCTAATTGAATGATATTGTTTTTATTAATAAATTAAATACAAACAAAAATTAAATAAATATAAAAATTAAAAAATTATTATCTAGAGGGCTCATCGAAAGATATTTTTCTCCTTGGTTCCTCGCCAAAGCACGAGGAACGAGAGTTGCATCTTGAAATATTATTTTATTTTTTAAAAAATTAAATATTTTTATTTTTTAAATATTTAAAATTTAAATATATTATAAGTATTCATGTTATGTGAGATCCGTTAGGGGTTTTCGATTCATATATGGAGGGAGTTGTTTGATTCATAAGAAAATAGTGAGAGTAAATTAAGATAGAAGACCATATCTTGATTGTTTATGTATACAAAATCTATATGTTATTTATTTCTACTAAATATTTATTTTTAAAAAATCTTGTTTTCAAATCCCTTACGTGGCATACTTGATGTCAACCATCTCACTAGTTCAAATTATACGGATTGGCTCTGCAACCTGAGAATCATTCTCACAATGGAGAAAATCGTATATGTTCTTAATATAGTGATGCTTACACTCGAGGAAGGGACAAGCGAGGATGAGACTACTTGCTACGTGAAGTACATAAATGACTCTACTTTTACTCAGTGTTACATGTTGGGTTTCATGACTCTCGAGTTACAGAGTCAGTATGAAAAGATGGATGTTAGATCCATTCTTCTACATCTTCGTAAATTGTTTGAGGAACAAGGAAGAACTCAGTGATATGAGATATCCAAGAGTCTCTACTGTGCTAGAATGACTAAGGGGACACCAATTCAAAACCATATCCTTAAGATGATTGAGTGGATAGAGAAACTCATGGGTCTAGGAATGGTCTTAGAGAATAACCTATGTATAGATCTTGTACTTTAATCCCTTCCAGATTCTTTTTTACAATCCATTATGAATTTTAATATGAACAAGCTTGAGGTGACTCTCTTTGAGCTCCTCAATATATTGAGGGAAACAAAAAGTACCATCAAGAAAGAGAAGTCAATTCTCTATGTTGGTGAGACCAGAAAGAAAAGGAAGGCAAAGAAGTTCTTTCAGAAGGGCAAGGGTAAGGGTAGACCAGGTAAAGCAAGGGTTGCTAAGAAGAACCTAGCAAAAGACAAATGCCAATGCTTACACTATGGCAAAGACAGGTACTGGAAGAAGAACTACAAAGAGTACCTTGCAAAGAAGGTAAAACAAAAGTTTGGAGAAGCTTCAGATACATTCATGATTAGTCTCAATTTGTTAGACTCTTATAATAATACATGGGTATTGGATACTAACTGTGTTTATTATATCTACAATTCATTGGATATTCTGACAAGACCTACGAGATTGGTGAGAAGAGAGATCAACCTCAAGATGAGTAATGGAACAAAAGTTGTTATAGTGATCGTTGGCGAGGTCACCCTATATTTTCTTGATAGAGTTACTATTGCATTGGATGCATGTTACTTTATTCATTTTATTATCAAAAATATTATTTCTATTTGATGTTTGATAGTTAGTATATATAAATTATATATAAATTAATTTTTTAGAATAATGATTATTCAATAATATTAGATGATAAGATCATCACTAGAAGAATATTGCATAATAGTTTATTTATGCTAGATATTACTGAACATATTATGAATGTATGTATGTCCAAGAGGAAATGAGATGAGATGAATAATATACACCTATGTCATTATAGGCTAGGTCATATCCATGAGAGAAGGATTTAAAAGTTGTTGAAGAATGGATACTTCGATCTATTCGACTATGAGTCATATATGAGTTACGAGCCTTACCTTCGTAGAAAATTGATTAACTCTCCATTTAGTAGAACTAAAGAGAGAATCATTGAGTTGTTCGAACTCATATATAGTGATCTATGTAGTCCTATGTCGACTTAGGCCATAGGAGGTTATTCTTATTTCATTACATTCCCTGATGGCTTTTCTAGGTTTGGACATATGTATTTGATGAAGTACAAGTCCGAGACCTTAAAGAAATTCAGGAAATATAAGAATAATGTAGAGAATTAGATTAGAAAGAGTATCAAGACCTTCAAGAAATTCCTAAAAAAATCATAGGATTCTATCCCAATGGATACCTCCTTATACACCTCAGTTTAATGGTGTATTCGAGAGGAGGAATTATATGTTATTAGATATGGTGCGATCTATGATGAGTTTCGCTAACCTACTTGTCTCATTCTAGGGATATACCATAGAGTCTGCAGTTTACCTTCTGAATAGAATTTCAACTAAGTCAGTAGTACCTACATCATATAAGATATGAAAAGTGAAGAAGTCTAATCTTAAGATTGTTAAGATTTGGGGCTACCCTGCCTATGTTAAGAGATACAACCTTGATAAGTTGGAATCCAGAATGGAATGGTGCAAGTTCATGGGATACCCCAAGAAAACTTGTGGGTATTATTTCTAACACCATGAGAACCAAGAGGGTAGTGTTCTTTGAGAAAGAATACATTCTTGGTGGAGATAGTGAGAGCGTAATAGAGTTGAGCAAAGTTAGAGAACCTAATCAAGCACCATTTCGCAGCCCAAGTCTATTTAGGTACATAGCACACAAGTTCTAACTTTTCGTAGATCTAGTAGAGTAGCTCATCCTCCTTAGAGATATATTAAACATATCAGAAGAGAGGATGCTGAGGTATTGATCCTCAGACTTATTAGGAGACTATTACGAGTATAGACTCCAGAAAGTGGCAAGAAGCCATGAATTTTGAGATGGATTCTATCTACTCCAATAAGGTTTGGAACCTAGTTGATATACCTGAGAGTATCATACTCATTAGTTGCAAGTGAATCTTTAAGAAGAAGATTAAAGTAGATAGAAAGGTAGAGACCTATAAATCAAGGCTAGTCGCTAAGGGGTATCGTCAAAGGTAAAATATTAACTACAACAAAACCTTCTCACCTGTAGCCATACTAAAATCAATCTAAATTTTATTGGCTATTATAGCATATTATGATTATGAGATCTGACATATGGATATGAAAATCATGTTTCTCAATGGCAATCTCAAGAAGGTATATATGATACAGTCTAAGAGATTTATGCTTAAAGAAAGTCTAGATAAGGTGTGTAGGTTGCTTAAGTCCATCTATAGACTAAAGCAAGCTTTTCAATGTTGGAATATAAGATTTGATAAAGCGAGCAAATCTTATAACTTTTATTAAGAACGAAGATGAGCCTTGTATATACAGAAAGATAAGTGGGAGCACTATTACCTTCTTGGTGTTGTATATGGATAACATCATGATCATTAAGAATGGTTTAGGAATGCTCTCGATAGTTAAAACTTGGCTATCTAGACATTTCTCTATGAAGGACTTAAGGAAAACATCCTATATTTTGAGGATTCAGATCTATAGAGATAAATTCAAGAGAATTCTTAGCTTGTCCCAGTCTAGATACATAGACACCATTATCAAAAAGTTTAGCATAAAAAATTCTAAGAGAGGTCTTATACCAATAAGATATAGAATATCACTTTCTAGGTGTATATCTCCAAAGACTTCTAAAGAAAGGGCAAACATTAATAGGATACCCTATATCTCTGTGATAGGATCTATCATATATGCTATGCTATGTATCAGGCCTGATATAACATATACTCTGAGTGTCACAAGCATGTGTCAAGTTTAGAGTATTATAAAGCAATAAAGTATATCTTTAAGTACTTGAGAAGGACTAAAGATATTTTACTAGAATACAGAGGAGGTAGTCTCCAGGTTGTGTTACTCTAAATGAAGGAGTAGTATGCTAGAAGAGTTCTAAGCAAAATACTACTACTGACTCAACCACAAAGGCAGAGTACATTACTATGACAAAAGCAACAAAGGAGGGAGTCTAGATGAAAAAGTATATCATAAATCTAGAAGTCATGCTGGGTAGTGAGTAGCTGATTTCCCTATATTGCGATAACAATGGGGCTATTGCTCAAGCGAAGGAACCCAGGTCTTATTAGAAATTCAAGCATATTATGAGAAGGTTCCACCTAATCAAAGAAATCATGGCCTGAGGAGATGTATAAGTGGAAAGAGTTCCATCCAAATATAACATCGTAGATCCACTAACGAAGCCATTATCTCAGATTATCTTTAAACATCATAGGAGTTTGATGGGGATTAGACACGTAGGTGATTGACTTTAGGTTAAGTAGGAGATTACTAGTCATAGGTGCCTTGCAAGCAAATCATGTAAGTAATGGCACACGTGATATGATACACACTCTTTTTGTTTATTATTTATTTGATATTTTTTTCTTATTTTATGTTGTTTGTTGCATATATTGTGATACAATGAGAATTGAATCGTGATAAGATCATGATAATAAGACCGATTCACCTTTAAATATAAACCATAAATAATCTTGATCATAAATTACTTGAGAGAGACATCGAGATAACCAGAGAGACTGGTGTGCCGTATACCCATCCATATGATGGAGGCAACTAGTCTCATAGCTGCTCATATGAGGACACTAGGGATACATTGCAGGTGCTCATTTGAGAATGAGTTCACTAATTGATTTGCTTACGGAATGCTGAATAGTTGATAAAACCTCATT
Organism: Musa beccarii; assembly: GCA_024322285.1. Lineage (NCBI taxonomy): Eukaryota > Viridiplantae > Streptophyta > Magnoliopsida > Zingiberales > Musaceae > Musa > Musa beccarii. The sequence goes on from CM044402.1 coordinate 35,255,897, forward strand.
GTTAGACAACGATTCCGTAGTCCTGGTAGTATATCTGATCCTTAGACTTGAGACACTAAGGATATCTTATATGAGTATTTCACTCTTTGATACCAGACTTATAGGTTTTAAAGTTTCAAATCTAATATAGTCGGTCATCAGGTATAATAGCTAACCTTATGAGGACAATTGAGTATCAATAGAAGATCATTCACTTTTGATGTCATGAGAAGAATATCTTATATGTTCTTACTCAGGCAAATCCCTAGCTAAGATTATTCAGATTAAAAGAGAAAGAGTTCTTCAAGAAAATTCGATTAGAGCGAGACTTGAGTAGAATACCGTAAGGGATTGATAGCACCATGCTTAGAATATGATCTTGGGATATTAGATAGATGATGGACTATAGATACATGATAATTAAGGATAGATAGGTCCAATAAATTGGATTCTCTTGTATCGTTTAGGGACTGCGACATGGTGGCGTAATACATTCGTAGTCGATAAGTCGAGTGAATTATTATGGTGATAATAATTCACTAAGCCAGAAGGAGTTCTGACTAGTATGACTCATGGCCAGTTCGATATTAGGCCTAGAGGGTCATACATATATGGTAGGTGTTGCGACAAGCAAGGGTTTGAACATGAGATATCCGCCAGAGCCCCTATTTTATTGAATATCTAGTAAGCTCCTAAATTATTGGATCCTATGGATGAGAGCCATTGAGAGATTATCGGGTAGAGATCCACTAATCTAAGAGACTTGGGTAGTTGAATGGAGATTCAATGCCCAATAGGATAAGATCTATTAGGGTTAAGTTGATATGAGACTTTTATAAATAGGAGGGAACCAAAGGGCCATAGGCTAGACCCCTTTTGATTGCCATCTCTTATACTCTTCTTTCTCTCTCCTCGTTCGCTAGCAGCCCTTGTTTGGGGCATATAGATAGTAAGAAGGGCTGATCCCTTCTTGATCCCTTAGTGCGCATGGAAAAAGATTTGTATAGTGATTTGAAAGGTGTTTTTGTAGCCCTTATCGTGTGGATCACTGCTAGAGAGAATACTTGATATCCTTCATCCTCTCTTATAGATCTATAGGAATTTAGGGATATATGATCTCCTTAGGTAATGCACAACCCTTAACACGCATAGTTTTTTGATTTTGTAGGTTTTTGTGCACAAATCTTCGTACAACAATGAAACCTTCTTTTTCTATGAAAAATTTAAGGATTTTATTTTTTTGTTCTTTTGTTACATATGTGATGCAACCACAAATTTTCCAACATTTGAGTGATATGATTTATGATGTTTATGATTCATAAATATGATAAATGACATGCTCATTTTGACTTGAATGAGTTTAACTATGATTTGAAATAAGAAAGTTTAAATTTTAAACATTATATATATGTAAGATAATAAGTTACTTAGCCATGAATGGAGTAATAAAAATTTAAATAAAAATATAAATTAAATAGGTGTATTATACTAAATGTTGAATTAAAAGATGAATTTAGACTAAAAGATGAATTATAAGTGAAATTAAAAGATGAATTTAGACTAAAAATATTATTTTTATCAAACTAAATTAAACTCATCTGAAGTTGCTATAATATTAGAATTATAATAGTTTAAGAAGGAAAAAAAAGAAAAACTTAAAATGAGGGCTAATGGAATTGAACTCTCGACCTTAAGGCAACCTCTTAAGCATATATTTCTTATTTTAGTCTCATCCTCCTTACCAACCTAATAAACAATAATTATTTTTCTTTTTTAGTCATTCTTTCAATTTTTCTTATGGAGGTTACCAAGCCTTAGCTCCAAGGAAGATTGAGTTAAGAAAAACTTAATTGTTCCTTTGTTATACTTGAGGTTTCATTTTTATAGATTATAAGTTGATAAAGGTTGACATTTCAACTACTTTTGAGTAACCTAAACTTCGAATTCATCTTTAATTTTTGGATATATTTTGTATGAAACTTTTATGATTCTAAAACCTTTAGTATAATTTTAATATGAAATTGATACATAGAATTAATACTATCTTAATTTGAGATACTCAAATTGCCTAATTTTTTGAGAAATGATTATATTTAAGTTAAATTGACCCCTTATGGATATTATTGACTTTATCTTTTTCATATGTTTTAAAAGGTTCTCTTCGGGTTTTGTAAGATTTGGAATTAAATAAATACTATCTTTGTGCACTAAGATATGAGGTTTATACATTTATATAGTCTTAACCTACTTTCAATCAAACAAAATAGGTGTTGATAGTGATTAGGAGAAGTAATTTATCCTCCAAATGATTATGTTTTAAGCTAAAAATTAGTGTGTATTTAGTTTTAAATGTCTCCTAGTTTTCAATAAAATTTAATGATAATTCAAGATCATTTGGTTAGCTAGAATAATGAAATAAATTTTTTTTATAGAATTATGTGATAGGTTAATTGATACTAACTAGTTTATTTGATTATAAAATTATAGATTGAATTATTAAAAAATTGATAGTAGAATCTAGATGAATTTTTATGTTAGTATAGTTTATTTTATAATATAATTTATTAAATTTTTGTATGAATTATTATAATATATTATTATAAATCAATAATTCAAGAGGTATGATTTTTAATTAGTGCATCTATTGACCCTATGCTCTCAATTTGATAAGTGTATTGCTCTCTAATATACTTGATAAATTAAGGTATATAGTTGTTCATTAGCATCTTCATTTTTGAATTCAATCATGTATAAGTTTAATTCACTTTAAGATAGTGATTATATAAATTATCATATTTATAATGTATTTTAAAAAGTATGTTTGGAATGATATAATCATCATGTACTAAATATGAGCTAAATGTAAATATATATTTTTTATAAATATAAAAATATATAAATTATGATGAAATGTATTGTATACATGCAAATATGATACTGTGAGAGTGTATACATATATTATATTATATATATATTACAATGATGTATAAGTTCGAAGTGCATGTATATATTTTGACATAAGGTGTAAAACTCCATGAATAGCATATAAATATTTTGAATTATTTTAATATAAAATTTTATCTCCTTATTCTACATATACTATGTCATAGAGTTATACTTACTAAAGAAGTCATAAGATGAGATGTCTATTATTAAATGTCTTATGCCAATAATTTTAAAATGTTGTATACATAACATGATATATGCTCACCTGAATAAAACTATAAATACTAGTCATATATGCCTTGTAAGCCAATCACGTGAGTGATGGCACATGTACTTTTTTTCTTATTATTATTTAGTATTTTATCATTTTATCTTGCGTGTTGTATATATTGTGATGCCCATGGATGTGTGCAATGTGAGTTGGATCGTGATAAGATCATGATAATAAGACCGATTCACTTGTAAACACATATCTTAAATAATCCCGGTCATAGGTTGCTCGAGAAAGACATCGAGATAACTAAACAAACTAGTGTGTTGTATACCCTTCTATATGATGGAGGTGGCTAGTCTCATAGTTGTTCATGTGAGGACACTAAGGATATAATATAAGTGCTCATTGGAAAATGAGTTTATTAATTGATCCACCCACGGAATGCTGGATGGTTGATGATACATTATTGTCAGACAGCGATTCTAGTCATAGTAGTGTATCTGGTCCTTAGACTTAAGACACCAAGGATATCTTATATGAGTACTCCACTCTTTGATACTATATTTATAGGTTTGGAAGCTCTAGATCTAGTATAATCGATCATTGAGAGTGATAGCAAACTTTATAAAGGCTATTGAGTGTCGATAGAGGATCATCCGCTCTCGGTATCGTAAAAAGAATATCCCATATGTTCTTGCTCAAACAAATCCTTGACCAAGGTTGTTCGAATTAAGAGAGAAAGAGTTCTCTGGGAGAATCTGATTAAAGCGAGACTCGAGAAGAAACCATATGGGCTTGATAGCACCATGCTCGGAATAGGGTCTCTAGGATATTAGATGGATGAGGGACTATAAGTATATGATAACTGAGGACAGATAAGTCCAAAGGATTGGATTCCATATATCATTTGGGGACTACGGCGTAGTGGTCTAGTACATCCGTAGTCGATGAGTCAAGTGAATTATTATAGAGATAATAATGTTAGGATCTAGAGCAGCACTAAGAGAGGGGGTGAATTAGTGCAGTAGTTAAGAATGATAAATTTCAATGATTTCGAGAAATTTTGAAAAACTTCATACGATAAAAACATGTTTTAATTAAAACTGTTTCGATTGCGTTTTAACTTAAAAGCGTACTGTCACGAACGGTCGTCGCACACTCGCAGCAACTTCGTTCAACGTTCCGTTCGTCGCTTGCCCATGCTTGTACATATCCTTGGCAGCCTGTTTTGCAATGTTTTGGTGTGTTTTCCCTTGTAAAAATATAGAAAACAGCAGTTGCAGCGCAGTAGAATGATCGCTCGCTGCATCTGCCCAGAAATCCAAAAACAGCTCCGTTTTCGTGTGCCGCGGGCTGATTTCTGTAGGCCGCGGCCACAAAAATTTTGTCAGCCATCTCAGCACCCTGGAACCCCCCGGGTGGCACATGGCTAGATGGGGCTTCAGTATAGTGTCGGGCGTTGAACACTTTCACAAGTTTGCACGTCAACTTGACGGAAACTTGCCTTCGCGCCCGGCACTTGAGGAGTAGTTGTTTACGGACTTGCAGCTGCTCATTCACCCCTCTAAAGTCCTTGTTTTCCTCCTCTCTTTCTCTGCTTTCTTGCACTCCAAGTGCTCGCTCAATTGCTTGTAAAGCTTCCCTCTTCGCGAGACATCGGGACTTGTCCGCCGCTCGTTCCAACAACTAATCAACTTCTCTTTTTACAGGTCTACGGGACCTGCACGAGGTTGCAGCTCGACTGACTCTTTGCGGACGCGTATGTCGCAAGGGCGCCTCAAGACTTAGGCAATCCAAGCTAAGTCCGATCGAAGTGGGCGCAAAGGCGATTCTTGACTTAGGCAACTTCAGCTAAGTCGGTGGCTTGCCGCAAGGGTGCCTCACCACTTAGGCAATTCTTGCTAAGTGCGTGACAGTATGTAAGAAGATGAAAAGAAAGTAGAGTAAGTAAAGCAGCAAAGTGAAGATGGTTTGCAGTAATGTAAATTTGCAAGAAGTAAACACAAACCATTTTTATAGTGGTTCGGTTATGCAATTTACGTCTACTCCCGATTCCTGTTCACTTGATGCCACCGATTTTTCGCTAGCTGTCTTCTTTCCAGCGGGCGAAGACCAACTCCCTTATAGTACTCTCTCCTTTTGACGGGTTTAGGAGGTAACCCTTATAAGCACTTACTTCTCTCTTTTAACTTGAATACAAGTAAGGACTAGAGGAGGGGGTTTCTTGAGAGATTTGAATAGCGTTTTTCTACTTTCAAAGTGTGTGCTTATGTATTCAACCCAAGGATGGGATGGATATTTATAGGCTCCAATCTGATTCAACCTTAGAGCCAACAAGCTTCCCATCCCATATTTTTCGGGTACTAGTGATAGCACCACCTATCACTGGCGATACCACTGCTAGCTTGACCCTGACATTGGGCAGTACCACCGCTTGGGCACATTGATATTGTCAGTGTACTATGTAGTACCACTGCCCAGTTAGTAGTACCACCGCCCAAGTGCATTATCCTTGGGTGGTACCACCACCCAGACCACCTAAGGAACTGAATCGGGGTGGTACCACTACCCCAGTCTAGCGATGCCACTGCCAGACATGGTCTAACAACCTAGATGGGCCTTGAATCCGACCCAATCCTATCCAAATACAAGCCCAGTGGGCCCCTAACAGGGTTAAAGAGATTATCTACCTATCTTAACCCTAATTACATGCTAACTACAAAATTAAAGATATTTTCTACACAAAGTAAAGTCTGATATGTCAAGTCTTCTTCTAACGAACTTCCAACGGTCTTCCGATGAACCCTGGGATAACTTCTGGTGGAATCCTATTAGGCTCCCGGGCTTTACTACAACTTTGCTGAGTTTCGACTAGTTTTCTTTGGCAAGCTCCGATCTTTCTTAATGGACTCCGCGAACTTCCAATAAACCTTTTGGAGAACTTCTGACAATCCATTGGCAAGCCCCCGATTCATTCTCGGTCAGTTCCGATAGCACTTTCGATGAATCTTCAAACTTCCGACTAACTCTTGAACTCCCAATGATTCGATCATCCTTGACTCTTGTACTTTATTTTGCTTTATGTCTTTATCCCTATCGTAGTGAATCCTGCATACTAATTAAAACTTAACCTATTTTGATCTAGATAATTATAACGAATCAACATCTTGTTGCCTTACACGTTATTGGTTGGTGCTTCATCTAGTTCTTCGGTGCATCATCCTCTCTTGTGATTTGTTGCACAATTGGCCGTTGACTTTCGCAACCTCGATGTCATTGGGGCAACTCTGCTTTTTCTGGCCTGATGCCTGATTTCTTTATCTGAAGCCTTCTACCGATCATCGATCGGACCTTTGGCTCGACGTCCAATCTTTTGACATGATTTCCTCCGATGTAACGTTGATTCATCCTATGTCAACTGTCTAATTTTGATTGATAGTAGACCTACGTGATTTAAAACATAATTAGATAATCAAAACATAATCAATTAGTTTCATCATCAAAATCTAAGATTCAATAATCTTTTTCTTTTTTATGATGATAACTAATTGATGACATAGTTAATCTTAACTCTCAGAGTTTAACCAAACTCCGTCTATCAATATACCATATTGATAGAAATATTGGATTATGCTAAATCCAAGTAACATTCATCGCATGTTAAAAATATCATGCAAATATAAAAATATTCAATACAACATATATTGCATAAAATCGTCAATCTAATTCTCCCCCTTTATCATCAATAAAAAGGAGAAGTTGCATCTAAGTAGTTTAAAAGATATGCAAGTTTTATAACACACCAGCTATCAAGATATACAACATTTAATTATAGTAAGTTTTTAAGTTTAAGCATGGTAATTTTTACTTGCTTCTTGAGATGTGCAAGTTTGCACTTCATTTTTCATGATAGGCAAAATAGTACTTAGTTTTGCCTTAGTAAAATTTTGCAATAGGCTACAATATTGCATAATTTACATTACTTTAAACATGCTAGTTAAATTTTCATTACAACATTCATAGCAAGTGTAAGATTCCGAATCTTCTAAGTTTTGCAATTTTTTACTTCTTTTGAGATAGCAATTCTTTGCCTCTCTTTATATTGCAAGAACGCAATTATTGGTAGTGTTCAAGATAGCAAGTTCTTTCATTACAATGATTGAGCTAGCAAATTTTTCATTCAAATGTGCAAGCTATTAATTTTGCTTTGTGATGCATAAGCTAGCAATATTTCTTTCTCTTGTAATCCACAAACAAGCAAGCTAACTCTCCCTTTATCATTGTTAAAAAGAAGGGAGAAAAAAAATGCAATGATACAAAAATTTTCTTTGCATACATTTTCAAGTTATGACAAAAGAGGTATTAAAGAAGACTTGCATAAATATTTCAATCATAACAATCAAGCCTTGAATTGTAATTTATTATTCAACCTAACATATTTTCTCTCCCCCTTAGTCAATGTCCAAAAGAAGGGAGGAAATACAATGATATATAAACTTTTCACGAAAAAAATATATCAATCAATATTTCAATCATTACATGATGCATATAAGGCAAAAATATCATGTCATTTTTATGTCATAAGGATATGATATCAAAGCTCAAGAAAAAAAAATCAAGAATAGCATAATTCATTTGACAAATCTTTTTAATAATGATTCATCATAAAAAAAATCAAGTAAGATCAATTTCTTGATGAGATATACCATTCATGAAAAATCAATGTTTTAAGAATCACATAAGATATACAATCATCAGGGGAGTCATGTCATGAAAGATATAAGGATCAATTCATGAAAATTATATATTTTATCATGAAGAAAATCTTAACACCAAATTTCTTTTTTTTGCAAATGACAAGAAGAACTCTTAACGAGAATAAGCACAGGAATTTTTAAGTCATCATGATTATGATTTTATAAAAAGAATCTCAAATATATGGTTCTGAGAAATTAAAATCATGATTCATAAAACTCATCCAAATCATTAAAATCAATATCATAGTTTGCGAGATTTAGAGAATAGATTCATCACTAAGAATCACATGTTGAAAAATCAAAACATTCATTTTCAAGCCATGGTAAAAAAAAGTAAATAAATGATTCAATCATATCATGTCATGAATTCCAAAAGACATTTTAAGTTGTCAAAATCACATTAGAAAGATATTTCAAAAAGATATATTATAATCATAAATATCGATAAGTAATTCATTTGAATGTATCATTTCATATGAATCAATTTGTCAACTTGAAACTCATGATCAAATTATCATTTTCGAGATTCAAAATGACAAATAGATTCTTGATAAAAACTTATTATCAAATCATCAATTTTATGATTCATTTAAATGGATTCTTTAACACATCATCAAAATGTCATTCATAATTCAAGTGATTCACAAAATATCATAAATGAATTTATCACTTGTCTTTCATGGAAAAATCAAAAAACTTTTAGAGATAGTAAAATTTCAAGAATAATACATTTCCTTTTTTATGATTAATTTCATATAAGTATGCCTTTGTCTTTTAATGTCAAATAGAGATAAGTATGAAAGTTCAAGATGTAAAAGCAAAATTCATATCAAAACTTTCAAAGTCAAAAAATATAACACATCATATGAAAAATTCATCATAAAAAAATAATTAAGACCAAAAATACATTAGTTAAAAAACGTGAGAGTTACTCATCATGCATAATGTGTTTTATTTTAAGTTCTTTGTTTTATATAGATGTGCTCATGTTTTAAAAGATGAGTATCATATTTAAAACCAAAACATGAGTTTCGTTATCAAGATATAATACATTCAAATCCTCATGCATGATATCATAAAACGATAACAAACTTTTATTGTCAAGATATTCACCATTTTATTAACTCATTCAATTTGACAAATTTTCCAAAACTTTAAAGATAGGGAATTTTTACAAAAACATTCCTCTTTTTATGTGTTTTAATTCATGCAATTTGGTCTTACATAGAAATGTTCAAATTTCTTATACAAGAGCCAAGCATCAAGTCAAAAACCAAAATCATACATATACATTTAACATTTTTATCATCAAATATGACTTCATAAGGTATGTTCAATTTTTGTTCAAAAGATATGAATCATTATATAAATCCAAAATTATCATCAAAATCTTTCCTTCGGAAAATTTGTTAGGAGCAAAGTAAATTGATTACATGTAAATATGCTCTAAGTCCTTTTTTATAAAAGATGTGTGTCAAGTTTAAAACCAAAAAAGTGATTTCATCACCAAAACCATGAAGACCAAACACATCAAACATAAAACATCATGATAGCACATTTTTCCACTTTTATGTGTTTTATTTCATATGATTGATCACATATGAGTATGTTCAAATTTTCATATAGAAAGCCATGCATTATGTTGAAAACGAAATTATCAATATGCTTGCTTTTATCTTTTAATCATATTTGGTGTGCAAGTATTATTATGGAATATTAGATCATCATGATAATTGATTTTTTGTGTCAAAAACAATACATCTTATTTTAAATCAAAAGTATCATCATATAAATTTGATTCACAAGTTTTGTTAAAAACCATCAAGGCCTCATTCCAAAATATAGGATATCATTACTTCAAATCCTCATGCATAGTATCATTAAGCATAAAAACTAAAGTACATAATCATGGATTAATCCTATTAAACATAATCATGCTAATTAACTTTTGTATCAAAACCATATATCAAAATCTAATACGAAAATCATAAACATTCATGGAATTATATAAATCATCCAATCATCAATCATAATTTTTACTTTTCAAAAATACTAGAAAGAAAAGCATGATATAATTTTTAAAAATAATATTGTTATTTTCTACTATCTAAATTAGGCACTCATGAAAAACATCATGTAATTTTAAAATAAGGTAAAAGCATTTCGGGTGAGTTACTTACCTTGCTAACGAAAGCTATCAAAGCCCAATTTTCCATTTTACCTTCGAATGCCCTTGATTCTTCCTTTAGTGCCTTTCTCTTCTTTGGCCTCTTCTTGTTATGATCTAAAGTGGTACTAAGAGGGGGGCTGAATTAGTGCAGTAGTTAAGAACGATAAATTTCAATGATTTAAAATGATTTTGGAAACTTTGTACGATAAAAATATTTCGACGAAAATTGATTTCGATTGCGCGTATTGAAAAGATGTAAGGCTTGAAGCCATTCATAAGAATGAGAAGGATTTGAGTAATTATAGTAAGGTAAAGGATTGTAGCAAAGATAAACAAGAATAGAAGTGCAAACCTGATTTTATAATTATTCGATCATACGACCTATGTCCACTCCCGATTCCTCTTTTCTTGAGACCACCGGTTTTCTACTAGTTGTCTTCCTTTGTTCAAGCTTATTTTTTATTTTAGATTATTATTTTATAAACTTTTTAAATTTTAGTGTTTGAAGTTCAAGTTCATCATCGAGATTGTCCTCATCACTTGAGTCATCACTCAAGTGGTATTCTTTTGTTCGAAGTTTCAAATCCTTTCTATTCTTTAGAAGGTGGTTCATATGTTCATAGAGTTCAAAAAAGCTCATTTCATACATCATCAATGAACCAATTAGTTCTTCCAATGGAAATTTATTTAGATTTTTAGTTTCTTATATCATCATTACTTTAGGATCCCACCATTTTGGAAGGGATCTTAAGATCTTGTTAGTGAGTTCAAAATCAAAAAAAGATCTACTAAGAGCTTTTAGACTATTGATGACATCCGTGAAATGGGTGTACATATCACCGATAGTCTCGTTGGTTCCATTCGAAAAAGCTCAAAATCATACAATAAGATGTTTAATTTCGAGTCTTTGGCTCTACTAGTTTCCTCGTGCGTGATTTCAAGTGTGCGCCAAATATCAAAAGTTGTTTCGTAAGTAGAAACATAATTAAATTTGGTTTGTCCAAAGCATAAAATAAGGCATTCATAGCCTTTACATTTAATGAAAAAGATTTTTTCTCCAAATCCAATCATTCATTCATTGGTTTAGAGAAAAGTTGAAAGTCATTTTTAATAACATTTCATAAATTTAAATCCAAAGAAATAAAAAAAACTCTCATTCGAGTTTTCTAATAAATGTAGTATGAACCGTTAAACAACGGAGGATAAACGATCGAAAAACCCTCTTAAAAGCTATGAAGAGTCATTTCTCGTGGGTGTGAATCCAAAAGAGAAATAACATGGATCTAATACCAACTGTTAGGATTTAGAGTGGCACTAAGAGGGAGGGTGAATTAGTGCAGTAGTTAAGAACGATAAATTTTAGTGATTTCAGGAGATTTTAAAAAAATTCATATGATAAAAACATATTTCAATTAAAACTATTTTGGATTGCGTTTTAACTTGAAAGCGTACGTAAGAAGATGAAGAGAAAGTGGAGTAAGTAAAGCAAAAAGTAAAGATGATTTGAAGTAATGTAAATTTGCAAGAAGTAAATGCAAACCATTTTTATAGTGGTTTGGTCATATGATCTATGTCCACTCCCGATTCCTCTTTACTTGAGGCCATCGGCTTTCCACTAGTTATCTTCCTTCCAATGGGCGAAAGCCAACTCCCTTACAGTGCTCTCTCCTTTTGATGGACTTAGGAGATAACCCTTACAAGCACTTTCTCCTCTCTTTTAACTTAGGAGATAACCCTTACAAGCAAGGACTAAAGGAGGGAATTTCTAGAGAGATTTGAACAATGTTTTTCTACTTTCAAAGTGTGTGTGCTTATGTATTCAACCTAGGGATGGGAGGGGTATTTATAGGCTCCAATCTAATTCAAACTTGGAGCTAAAAACCTTTTCATCCTGGGTTTTTCGGGTACTGACGATAGCACCGCCTATCACTAGCGGTACCACAATTAGTTTGACCCTAACATTGGGCGGTACCACCACTTGAGCATACTAACATTGTAAGTGTACTGGGTGGTACCACCACCCAGTCAACGGTACCACCGCCTAGGTGCACTATCCTTGAGCGGTACCACCATCGAGACCACCTGAGTAACTGAACCCGGACGGTGCCACTTGCTAGTCATATGTGCTCTGCAAGCTAATCACAAGTGTGATGACATATTTAACTTGATATGTACTCTTTCTTTTGCTTATTATTATTAGACATTTTATCACTTTATTTTACATGTTGCATATATTATGATGTATATGGATCTGTACAATGGGGGTCGGATCATGATGAGATCACAATAATGAGACCAATTCACCTTTAAACACGGATCCTAAATAATCCCAATCATAGGTTACTCAAGAAGGATATCGAGATAACCGGATATATTGATGTACTGTATACTTATCCATATAATGGAGGTGGTTGGTCTCATAGTTGTTTATATGGGGATACTAAGGATACAATATAGGTATTGGATGATTGATGATACCTTATTGTCAAACAAGTACAATACAGGTACTGGATGGTTCACTGATTGATCCGCCCATGGAATGCTGGATGGTTGATGAAACCTTATTATCAAACAGCGATTTCATAATCCTAGTAGTGTATCTGATCTTTAGACTTGAGACATCAAGGATATCTTGTATGAGTACTCTACTCTTTGATACCAGACTTATAGGTTTAAAAGCTCCAAACCTAGTACAATCGGTTATTGGGAGTGGTAGCTAACCTTACGAGGACTATTGAGTGTAAGTAGAGGATCATTCGCTCTCGGTATCATAAGAGAAATATTCCATATAATCTTGCTTAAACAAATCCTTGGCCAAAGTTGTTCGGATTGAGAGAGAAAGAGTTCTCCAAGAGAATCCGATGAGAGCATATAGGGTCTTTGGGATATTAGATGGATGAGGGACTATACGTATATGGTAATTGAGAGCAGATAGGTCCAAAGAATTGGATTCCCTTGTATTGTCTGGGGACTGCGGCGTAGTGGCTTAATACATTCGCAATCGATAAGTCGGATGAATTATTATGGAGATAATAATTCATTAAGTTAGAAGGAATTTTGATAAGTATGACTCACGGCCAATTCGATATTAAGCCTAGAGGATTACACACATATGGTAGGTGTCACGACGAGTAGAGATTCAGATATGAGATATCCGCTGGAGCCCCTATCTTATTGGATATCCATTAAGTCCCTGAATTATTGGATCCTAAGATGAGATCCGATGAGATCCAATAAGAGCTAATAAGATATTATTGGGTAGAGACCCACTAATCTAAGAAGCTTGGGTAATTGGATATAGATCTAATACCCAATAGGGTAGATCCATCAGGTTAAGTTGACAAGGGACCTCTATAAATAGGAGGGAACTAAAGGCCCATAGGTTAAGAGTTTTTTAGCAGCCACCTTCTATTCTCCTCTCCCTCTCCTCCTCAGCTAGTAACTTCAATTTGGGAGCATGTGGATAGCAAGAAGGGCTGGCCCCTTCTTGATCACGTAGTGCACGGAGCGAGGAGATTTGGCCAACGATTTGAGGAGCATCATCGTAGCCCCTACCGTGTGGATTATCGCTAGAGAAGTGGACATTTGAATTCTTTCATCTAGTCTTATAGGTCTACAATGATTCAAGGATATACGATCTCCCTAGGTAATTTTTTGAAGCATAGTTTTTCGATTTTGTAGGTTTTCGCGCACCAACTTTTAAACGATTATAAGAACCTCTATTTCTGTGGGAAATCTATTATTTTTATTTCTATTCTTCCATTGTGCAAATAATGTCGCCATAGATTTCCCAACACCACCGCCCCAGTCTAGCAATGCCACTGCTAGATAGGGTCCAACAACTTGGATGGGCCTTGAATACGACCCAATCCAGTCTAAATATGGGCCCAATTGGCCCCTACCAAGGTTAAAGAGATTACCTCCCTATCTTAACCCTAATTATATGCTAACTATGAAATTAAAGATATTTTCTATATAAAGCAAAGTCTGATATGTCAAGTCTTCTTCCGATGAACTTCCGACGGTCTTCCGACGAACCCTTGAACAACTTCTGGCGGACTCCCAGCAGGCTCTCAAGCTTTACGACAATCTTGGTGAGTTCTGACGAGTCTTCTTTGGCAAGCTCCAATCTTTCTTAGTAGACTTTATGAACTTCTGATAACCTATCGGCAAGCCCCCGATTCATTCTCAATCAGTTCTGGTAGCACTTCCGACGAATCTTCGGACTTCCAGCTAACTCTTTAAATCCCAATGATTCGATTATCCTTGACTCTAGCACTTTATTTTGCTTTATGTCTTCATCGCTATCGTAGTTAATCCTGCACACTAATTAAACCTTAACCTACTTCTATCTAGACAATTACAACGAATCAACATCTTGTTGCCCGACATGTCATTGGTCAACGCTTCATCCGGTTCTTCAGCGCATCGTCCTCTCTTGCGGCCAGGTGCCCAATTGGTCGTCGACTTTCGCAACCCCGATATCCTTGGCACAACTCCACTTTTCTTGGCCCAATGCCTGATTTCTTTGTCTGAAGCCTTCTACCGATCGTCGACCAGACCTCCGGCTCGACGTCCAATCTCTTGATGTAATTTCGTCCGGCACAACACTGATTTATTTTGTGTCAACTATCTAATTCTGATCGATAATAGACCTGTGTGACTTAAAACATAATTAGATAACCAAAACACAATCAATTAGTTTCATCATCAAAATCCGAGATTCTACAAATAATTCACTAAGCCAGAAAGAGTTCTAATAAGTATGACTCACGACCAGCTTGATATTGGGCCTAGAGAATCAATCACACATATATGGTAGGTGTTACGACGAGTAGAGGTTTGGATATAAGATATCCATCGGAGCCCCTATCTTATTTGATATCCGTTAAGCCCTTAAATTATTGGATCCTAAAGATGAGATCCAATAAGAGCTAATAAGAGATTATTGGATTGTATACTAATCTAAAATGCTTGGGTAATTGGATAGAGATCCAATAGCCAACAGAGCAAGATCCACTAAGGTTGAGTTGACAAGGGACCTCTATAAATAGGAGGAAACCAAAGGCTCATAGGCTAGGATTTTTTGGCAGCCACCTCTTATTCTCCTCCCCCTCTCCTTCTCAGCCAGCAGCCTCAGTTTGGGGAGTGTGGACAACAAGAAGGGCCAACCACTTCTTGATCGCATAGTACACGTAGCGAGGAGATTTGAGCGACAATTTGAGGAGCGTCATCACAGCCCCTGTAGTATGGATTATCACTAGAAAGGAAGACATTTAAACTTTTTCATATAGTCTTACAGGTCTGTAGGAATTCAGGAATATACAATCTCCCTATGTAATTTTTTTATGCGTAGTTTTTCGATTTCGCTGGTTTTGTGCACTAACTTTTGCATGACAATAAGAACCTCTTTTTTTGTAAAAATTTTATGATTTTTATTTCTATTCTTTCACTGCGCATATGATATCGTCGCAGATTCTTCAACAATAAAGGCATACAATTATCCAATGATTATTCACTATAAACCCTATTTTATAGATAAATATACTAATGCCCCACCTAAGTGATTTGATAGGTAAGTGAGTATATGCAATCCTATGCCAACGTAAATATGGACAATGACTTATAGGTATTTTATATATATATATATATATATATATTGAACATGTTATGTTTGTGTTTTCTTTTAGTTAGATGGTATAATTATATATATATATATTAAAAATATTAGGTATAAGGAAAACCCTATTATTTTATTTATTGAGTTAGCATATTTTGCTACACTCTTATCGATAATAGTAATAAAAATTAAAATGTGACATCCTAATTTAATGATACATATAGGGAATAGGTGCAACTAGGAGTAGGATGTTATGCATTTTTTATTTGATCAAATAATCGATATTTTCTCTTGCTCGAATATATAATTTTATGAACTGGGACCAACAAAGAAAGTTTTGTTCATGTAACTTGTTAGATATAGAAGCATTGATTTCATCTTCTCTTCTAAGAAATAGTTGAGGTTGATAAGGAGAGTAGCATAATAGAGGAAAAGACATCTAATAATTAAGATAATATATTTTTTTTCTCTCATTTATCGATCTTTTTTATATATAAAAGAAGACATATATAGGTTCATTACAACCAGTATAATTAAGAAATTGATTCTATATAATATTTTATTCTAATTTATTTCCTATAATACGAGATTGAGACTCCCTTATGATACTATTTTTTTATTTAATATTAATTTATTTTTTTAATTATGATATTATAAAATATTTTAATTATGAAATTCAGAATTTGAGATTTTTTTATTTTTTATGAATAAATCCATGAATTTATATTTTGAATAAGTCCATGAATGTATATATTTTATAATATATATATATATATATATGTACATATATATATATATATATATATATACATATATATATATATGAGGATTTTCTGTTTTTATACCATTTTAAAATTTTCATCAATGCCATTCCATCCAATAGTTTAAGCTCGACGGGACATGATTTATATTTTTTTATATTCTTGAAATAAAAAATAACTTAAAATAATTTCTCGCATGGCGAAAGCCATACAAAAGCTCATGCTTTACACAAGGCAATACAAACAGTATTTGTGAAAGAATAAAAAGAACAGATGGATGGATTACCTATCTACCCCTTTGGATGGTTGACCATCCAGCAATTGGTAAAAAAAATCAAATTCTCCGTAAAAAGAATATGGTAACATACAAAAGGAAAGAAAATAAAATAAAAATATAAAAGAAAAGAGATCATTTTTTCAATAGGTAAAGCATCATTAGGATTGCGAGAATGTGTTCATCAGAATTGCTGATGTACTCAAATTCTGAATCTTCTCAAGTTCTCTGGCAATTTGAACATCACTAGGGATGAAATACTCAGTCAAAACCTTGGTCGTGAAACGAGGAACCAACGCCGATACTATGATGCCAAGAAGGCATACCCAGAATAATCCAGTCCCCATCATATTAAAGATGGCCCTGCGTGAATTTTAAGGCACCAGTTAGCTCCAAGAACACCTAAAAACAGCTTTCTATTCTAAAGCTAAATATGCAGATGTAACATAAGAAATGGAATCACTGGATTATTAGAAGAGGCCATACCAGTAACCAGGTAGCATCCATATGGAATCCAAGATGATGACACACACTACTGTTGCGACAATGCAGCCCCATAGAGATGCATGTGTGATCCAGTTCCATCGAAACACATCCATAGCCAGGTGAAGGTTTACTAGAAGGACCACAGCAAGGATCCACAAGTCTCCTAGGCCGGAGCCATCGACATCACTGCGTCTGTATGCAATATAAGGAATGTAGAATATAGCAATGCTTTGCCAAATGGAGTCCATCATGGTGAGGACAAACAGCCTCAGGTTGTATCTTTCATCCCTCTGGCCTGCCTTGTAGAGTTGGGGGTACTTCAGCAATGTCTTCCTGCTAAGGTCCTTGTCAAGGATTCCAACAACAATAGTTGGCAGAGCAGTGTAGAGGATCGAATATAATTGCGTGTTCCAGTCGCTTATTGCAGTTGTCAAGCTATAAGCAGTGTAAAGCACGTACCTACGGTTCAAAACCAATATGTTAGGCATATTAACTTGAACTATAGAGTGTAATAATATATGATAGTGAAAACACTAACACATAATGACTCCTATGTCAAAATTTCGGACAAGCTAATAAATATGATCCTGCTCCACTCTTCTACTCAATTAAAAAGACAATATATGCCATTTCAAATAGTCTTTCATGGCACAACCAGATCATCAGTACTTATGAAAATAGCATAACAAAAACACAGGTGCATCGATATGAAAGTGTTAGTAGTTAAGATTTCTCTTGATAAGCAGTTAAGATTTCCCCAACTACATGAGGAAATATCTTAATTCTGTGGAGGAAAATATTCTATCCTAACATGTATAAATAGGGAGCACCACCTTATCAATAAATGGATCTCTTCTTTATATTTTATTCTTTCATGATATCAAACCCTTGCATTAAGCAAGACTTCCTTTTTTTTTTTTCCTCACTGTCTAGCGACAGTATCGAATAGCACAATGTCTCACTTCCAAGACTGACGTCAAGGAGTGGACCGACGAGATCCTCAACATCCATCTTCCGCTGTCGCAATCCGTTCCTCAGGAGGAACATCTTCATCGACCGGGCAACATCTCTTTGATCCCGGATGACGAAACCTTCCTCTCCAACTTGTGTAGCTCCCTGACGAATCAGAATAAAAGTCTCCGATATTGGATGATCGCCTTCTTTGTTGCCCCCTACACCTACCTCGAGGGGTTTACGTGCAACAGTCGCATCTACAAAGCTCTCCCTGATGAGCCTCTCCCTAGGTGGTGCCTCCACTTGCTGTATCGGCGTCAAGATTGTGGAAGCCCCCTTTCCTTCAGTGCAGAACCCCTTTTCCTTTCTTGGCAGTGCTGCATCTCTCTTTCTTTATCTCTTTCCTGTGGATGATGCTCCCAAAGGAAGCACCGCTCCTCCTTCCTCCAATGGCTGCTATCCTAAAAGTTGCAAGCCACAGATCATTCTCAACTGTGATCCTTTGTAGCTTCTCTTATTCCAGTAGTTGCTCTCCTCAGGTCACAGGCTACTCTCTGCTCCTCCTCATTACTCTACTGCCCTCTAGAGATAGCCATCAAACGCCATACTGTTGACCTCCTCCACGAAGCCTCTTGCCAACAAATCATTTTTCATCACATTATTCCAAGATCAGCATCCTTGACAAAAGCACCGTCTTGCGGGGGCATGTTAATAGTTAAGATTTAGGGAGCACCGTCTTACGGGGGCATGTTAGTAGTCAAGATCGACATCCTAACATGTATAAATAGAGAACACCACCTTATCAATAAATGGATCTCTTCTTTATATTTTATTCTATCAGAAAGCACCTACGTATAAGCCTAGAAGTTGAGATACCATAATGTCAGTTTAATAGTGCAAGATACAAAATGGACCATCTTAGATGCTTATGGCTCCAGTTAAAGCTTTTGAGTTTATAATTAAGTCGATACGAGTCATCTCCTGTTTTAGAAAAATTGTGTTTATATAGTAAATAAAGGCAGAATAAAGAATTACAGGAAAAGAAATATATTAATTGAGTGAAGGTACCGATTGTAATGTTTACCAGAATAGGATGAAGACAAGCACAGCATTCCTGTAGAAGTTGTACAGGATCATGTAGGCCATCCTCTGGTAATTCCAATGTCCATGGACCAACAAAAGAGGCACTAAGAATCTGAACTGTCCCATGGCAAAATCTGAGGCCATAACAGCTTGCCTTCCCTCTTGTCCGCTTATGCCAATGCCAACATCAGCCATTTGGATCATCGAGACATCATTTGCACCTGATGTTGCACTTGAAAATTTTAGAACACGACAGAGATTGATGTATTCAATGGTTCCTTCATATTCATTCATGTATCAAACCTATATAGGTGAGAAAGAGCGAGGACTCAAATTAGAAACGTTACCATCTCCGATTGCAAGGGTCATATCATCTGTTCGGTTCTTTATGAGAGCAACTATTCCAGCCTTTTGCAACGGAGCCACACGGCAGCACAACACAACATCACACACTGTGGCCACTTTAAACAGCTGTACCAGCAGCAAGAATGATGATGACCTCAACAACATGAATCCTAAAAGCAAAGTCTCAAAGAACGAAATGAATCTGTGAATTCTTACCTCGTCTTCCAATTCTTTCTCCAAAATGTGGACGAGGCTGGTACCATCAATAACCAAAGCCAGAGGAACCAAAGCAAGTTTGCTGGACATAGAAACCGCATCCTGTAGGCTCTTTTTACAGGATTCTCTGGAACTGCTATTGATCACAATCTGAGTCATATCATTCGTTAGAAGCTTACAAGAAAAGCCAATCGAAACAGCAGTTTCTTGCTTGTCCCCCGTCAAAACCCAAACCTTGATGCCAGCTTGCCTCATAGATTCTATGGCTTCTGGTACACCTTGTTGTAGCTTATCTTCAATCCCAGAGGCACCTAATATGTGGACATTTCTTTCAACATTAGATGCAAGAGCTCGTAGCAATTTCCCCCTACCAATCAGAGCTGCATTCGCATTCTCAAAGGCAGACTGCCACTCCTTGAATTCACTTTTACTTAATTCACGCATGCCAACAACCAATGTCCTCAGACCCAAAGACGAGTAGGCAAGGAGATCTGTCTGGGTTGCACGAACAACATCCAAATCTCTTCCCTTTTGTATAACCCCAAACATCGAATTGTCTGCACCTTTGACGAATAGCTTTACAGTTTTATCAGGACAGCCAATTACGACGGACATCCTCTTCCGGTCACTATCGAATTCATGAAGGCCGAAAACATCATATCTGCATTATTAATATTAAAAGTCAAAAATATTTTAACAAAAAAAAAGCCTATGCTTTCAAAATTACAGTTAATGTTCAGAAGAATTCTTCAAAGTGGGATTGAACTTTGGAACTCCTATTACAAGTGATGAGTAGCAGTCCTATTCCAGTTTTGCCATTGGGTTTAGAAATTTAAAGTCATCAGTATGTTAAAAGATCCTTGTCTTTTAGTTGATAGGATTTTGTAGACTCCTGCATTTTTTAATAAATAAAAGTTCTAAGACTCTTAGTTACAATACAACTAGAACTCAACTTAGAGATCTTATTTGCTTTTTACCTGCTATGTCATCCTCTATTTTCATTATTGTGAGTACAAGAGTATTTTCATTATAGTCTAAATCATGACTCAAACCTGATGATTTAGACTATTTTCATCTTTGAATATTTTCTCATTATCAGATTAAATTTTCCTATGTCTGTATTATAATGTCTGAAAACATTAGTTGAATGTATTGATGAAACATCAGCATTATGCAGTGGTTCAACATAACAATAAGGATGACATAGTGAGTAGCTAACAAATGCTATTAATCCAGCAGAAAACTAAATCAGATCAAAGATATGTAACAAATGCTGCTGCTACAAACTGCTACAACACAGAAAACCAGTTGTGCAACTAAAACAATATTTACTTTTTGAAAGAATAAAAATGCTCATGATAGCAACTAATTAACTTATAATAATTCAAATTATATAAATATAAATTTATGATTCGACCGATAAATTTATATAAATATTATAATATTTTTCAAATTATATAAATATAAATTTAAATGTTAATTATCATCTTTAATTGTTGCCAAAACATTCTTAATTATTATCCAAAATCACCCAAAAAGTCTGAAATTAATAAACTTAAGATATATGATGAGGTTGGTGATTAAGGTTGATGTGGATTTTAGTTGGTGAAGGGCATTATACAATATTTTTTTAATAAATATATTTTTTTAGTTAATTAAATAAAAATGAAGTTTTTCCAAAGATGACCCAATAAAAATAAATAAATTTAAAATGTATATATTATATCAATGTGTTAATCAATGATTAAACTGGAAGGAGTTCTCAATCCACGCAGCTTCTCCCTTAATTTGTAGTGCGTTGTGAGAGACGCAATCGGTCAAATACCAATGTATAAGACTGCCACGTATCCCCGTCAAAGTCAAACATGGATTCCACGTTCAACGGCAAACAGCCTCTCCTATTGCGGCCAACACCCTTTTCTTCTTGGATTGGTAGTAGATGAGATTAAAGCAAGGAAGGAGACGACGACGACGACCACAACAGCAACTAAACCCGTGATGAGACTTCCTTTCCCCTTCATTTATTTGTGGTTATTACGTCACGGGCTGGGCATATTCTATCATGATTAGGTCAAAGAAGTGGTGATGAATGACTCGTCTACCAGCATAATGGACTAATCTCCTCCTTCTTGTTGAGATTTTTGCCAGTAAAGGCCCAATTTCGATGGAAGAATAGCAGTATTGGAAGTTTTCATGGGAGAGATTGCCAAATGATTCACTAAGGGAAGACGAGGAGTAGCAATACCTCTGGCTTTCACCGAGGACATGGATGACGATGTGGCCGGAAGTCCGCTCTACAAGCGTGAAACCATAAGCTGCAGCGGCGTAGACCAAGGCTTGCTCGTCCGGCGACTCGCCCTGGTAGTCGATGAGCTTGAGCGACGGCTCCGCTGTGTCGACCAATATTGGCACGATGGTGTTGCAGGTCGCCAGTGCAAGGAAGAAGTCTCGAGCTTGTTTCGCCTTTTCTATTCCCTTCCCACCCATCATCACGTTCATCAACTCCGGATCGGTCTTCACGGTCATTTTAGGCCGCAACGTCTTCCCAGCAACTTCATGAACAAAGTTAATTGCCTGATCGATGAGGGAGAAGCACTGTTGTCCAAGTTAATTACCTGAGATCGAATGCGCCTCCTCCTCGCCACCGCTGTAGTCCACCCCGCCAACGCTGGCGCACAGGAACTCCATCTTGTTCTCCGTGAGAGTCCCCGTCTTGTCCGAGAACACGTACTTGATCTGCCCCAGGTCTTCGTTTATGTTGAGCGCCCTGCACTGGAAGCTCGTCTTGCTCCCTTCGTCGAACATGTTCTTGTCCTGGATCATCAAGAAGGCCTGCCCAAGCCTCACCAGCTCCATCGATATGTACAGCGCTATCGGAATCATCACCTGGAATATGATCACCGACTTGAGGAAGCTGATCAGCGTCTCCAACCCCACCCCGTAGTAGTCGTAGGTATCCGCCTCCGGGCCCGAGAAGTCCTCCTTCCGGTAGTACGGCAGGTCGTCGAGCTCGTCGCGGTGGTTGGTGAGCCACACGCCGGCGAGGATCGTGATGATGGAGCACAGCGTGATGAGTGCCACGGCTAGCAGGATCACCTCCCGGTTCATGTGCGCCTCGAGGCGACTCCGCTTGGACGGTGCACCGGAGCTGTTCAGCATCACCTTGGTTTCCTGCCCGGTGTACACCGCGACACCGACGACCCAGCTGGTGTTCTTCAGCTCGCAGCCCCGGAGGATTATGTTGGCTGGGCCGAGCGAGACCCGTTTGCTGCCTGGCACATCGACACCGCCGAGGAACCCGTAGATGTTGCGGTTGGGCTTCTCGCAGCGGATAAGGCCAGACATCGCCTCCGGCGGCGTCGACTGCGTCTCCTGCTTCGCGTACCGGCTCTTGAGATTAGACTCGCCGTCCAGATTGATAGTCTGCACGTAGGCCACGCCGGTGGGGTCGCTGGTCGCGAGCAGGACCATGTCGCAGGGCAGCGTCTCGTCGGCAGCGACCTTGACGACCTCGCCGACGAGGATGTCCTTCCACCGCTTGGGCCAGAACTCGCCGCCTGCCGCCAGGACATGGGCGGTCCGGGTGTTCTCGGTGCGGTCGGAAAGGTGCCGCCGCCAGTCCTCGTACGCGTCCTTGAGGGCGGTGACGCCGAGCACGAAGGCGAGCGGCAGCACGGAGGCCGCCGGGGTGAACACGCCGAGCTGCGGAATCTGGTTGAGCCCCACGAGGATGAGGAAGTAGACGTAGGCCACCCGGTGGAACTGCTCGAACAGGTTGCGGGGCAAGAAGGTGAGAACGGAGTACTTGGCGGTCCTGATCGAGTTGTCGACGAATCTAAGGGGCTGGTTGGTCCTATCGGGATCGCCGATGTACACGAGCCGAGCCTCGTCGTCGCTGATCTCCCTCTGCGAGGCGCGCTTGGAGGGGGAAGAAGCGACAGGCCTCGATCCCGACCGCTCCAAATTCTCGACGGAGAACGCGTCCCACGAAGTCCTTCCCTCACGGGACCGCGACGACAAGCTCCTCCTGCGGGGCGATGACTTGGGCAGCAGCGGAGCAACCATGACGGGCGAACCGGGTTCGGCGGGCGCCGCCAAGTCGTTCGGCGGATGGAAGACGGGCCTACTGGTGGCCATGATCGAAGGGTTGAAGACAAATAGACTGGTTGTGGTGGTGGTGGATAATGGTGGGAGAAATATGCAGGCTTAGTTTCTGCAAGAGCTGTGGCAGCGCAAGGGAAACGAGGCAAAGGAAGACGAGGAATTGGATTTCTTGTCTTGTTGTCGAGCTTCCAGAGGAAATAAAGAGGAACTTGAGTTGGACTGGGGATGTTTGGCAACTGCGTTGTGGGCATGGCGGCTTCGGAATGCCAAAGTCTGACCTCATTTCCTTGGTCATCATCAAACGAGGAAGTCAGATCAAGTCTTCAATTTTAGCTTCGGCATTCATATCCTCCCATCTTCTGGAAGATAGGAGTAGAGGTTGAAAAGAGAGAATCGAAGGAGTTTGGAGAATGTGTGAAGTGTTTTTTTTTTTTTTTTTTTTTTTGGATTGAATCAATATCGAATATGATGTATGTTAACTTACTAATGATTGAGCCACATGATGCGATAAAAACAATAACAAACATAAGGAAGAACTTTTATATATGAATAAATATTAGTAGGTCGTAACACATAGTGGAATTAAACGGAAATCACAATCAAATATAATACCAAGATTTACGTAGAAAATCTTTCTTCAACGTGAAAGGTAAAAACCACGGGACAAATCAGAAAAAAATTATTTTAGAAATAATGAATGTACAATTCTTAGAGTCTCTTGCCCAAAACTCAAGGAACAATCACAAAAGAATAACTGAGATACAAGGATCATATCACTGTACACAATATTCAAAACCACCCCAAGCAATCATAGTAAAAATTCATTGTAGATCTGATCTAACCTGAGATGAGAAAACTATTTGGATGAATAAAAATAATCTCTGTGTGTTCCTTATCTTCTTTCCTTTCTTTTTCTCTTATTTTTTTGTCATTTTTTTCTCTCTTTGAATCCTCTTTGTTGTTGTAAAATTTCTGTCTTTTTACTGTGATCTTTTCTCTAATTTTCGCAGCCACTGTTAACCCCCCTAATTAATGTTAGGGTTTAGGTTAAAATGAGAGTGGGCTGTGGGCTACAATAACCCATATGGGCTGAATAATGGGCTGCCTGCCCAACACCACAAGTCTATAAGCAATGCATTAGATTACGATTGACATCTTCTCCTGTTATGTGATTTGCTCAAAACATTCAGTTGCCAAATGAGTAGTGTACTCGGGAGAAGCTACACTTTCGTTGCTATACAGCAATAGCGAGTCAGTCATGAATAATGTTTTAGGGTTGACGTGGCTCTCTTGTATGAATGTTCAGCGTAAAATGTTTAGTACTAGATAATAGTTATAGTAATCATACAATAGAGAATCAAAATATTTTTTGTTAATCTTGATCATAACTTTACTATCAAGTAGAACTTGGAGATGGAAATGGAAAGCTTTGAAGGAGGATTATTCTTGTATACACTAAGGGAGGTAACAAAAAAAAAAAATTTACAAGTGATATTTTTATGTGCTAAATCTTGACTCATAATCTAATCTCTTAAGCATTGATTAACTTTTGCAAAAATGTTATTGTGTTATATTCAATGATAATCAATGTAGATTTTTTTTATTTTAAAGAAATTTGCTTGATCAAGACTGATCTAGCATAATTCAAACTAAACTTCACTAAATAGAGTTTCATTTGGACTCCAATTCGATCATGATCAAACCAAACAAAGACATAAGGAGTTTTGATCAAACTCCAATTAAACTCAAATCGACTTTAACTCGAACTTTGATTCAAATCCAATATGGTTGGGCTCAACTCAAACTCAATCAAATCCAATGAGGGCAGATTCAACAAGAATAGATCCAGACCTAAGTCCTAAAGGTATTAGGACTCTCCAAGTCCTAATTATATTAGAACCCTACAAGTCCTTAGCTAGAACTATACTCATTTCTCAACTATAAAAGGAGGAGGAGAACCCAATCTAAAATTGAACCCTTCTTAAGAAGTTAACCAGCTGAGAAAAGAGGAGAGAGAGAGAGAGAGAGAGAGAGAGAGAGAGAGAGAGAGAGAGAAGAGGAGGATGATAGCAAGAGCACCCTTCTTCTCCAAATAGCAAGAGAAAAAGTTTCAGTAATCCTTCTCCAACAGCAACCAAGATTAGCAAGCAAGAAGCCTTCTTCTTTCAACATACGATATAATTTTACATCAGAAAACTGCTATAGAATAACAATTTTGTTATCATCCTCAATATCCAAAATGTAATAGCAACGTCAACAAATAATAACCCTTTTACGACCCTATAAGAGGTGTTACTGGATTGGTAAGAGGAGGAAAGAAAGGGAGAACTAGCAACAAGTGTTCTACCGTGATCTATGTACATATATCATGCGAGAACTTTCGAGCAATCATCGCTTGAGAACTCTTTGCTTTAGTTTCTTATTTTATGCACTTTAAATTCACAATAAGAGTATATTAATTTTTTCTTTTCTAAGTTATGTTTATTACAGCAAAGGCGCAACTCCTCCATCAAAATTTTCATCCGAAAAATGATAATGAGTCAACAGATCGTCAAACCTAAACCCCATATAGATCACTTCTATAGCAACTAATTTTATGAGTTCTAACAAGGTTATCCTCTTATTATGCTAATAAAGGAAATAACTTTCAAAACTAAATATATTGATATGCTTACTTTATGACACATGAGATATAGTCATGTCAATATCAAGGGTCTACAATTGCTCAAGCAAAAAAAATATGGTAAATGGACTTCCTCATCTTTAAGCAATAAAGTATGTGAAGGTTGTATTTATGGGAAAATATATAAGACTTTCATTACCTAAAACTTTTTGGGGAGCAAAATCACCCCTTGAACTTATTGATGATGATATATATATATATATGTGACCTTTTGCTTCAATCAATAGCAGAATATATTTCATCCTCTTTGTTAATGATTTTCCTAGAATGATGTAGGTTTATTTTTAAAATGAAATGCCAAAGGCTTTCTCTATATTTCTTCAATCAAGGCTCTCGTAGAAAATCAAAGTGGATTTCAAATCAAATCCTTGAGAATGGATAATGGTGGAGAGTTCATATGTAGCAAAAAGGATAAATTGTACCATTGTGACAGAAGCTATTTGTATTGCAATTTATATTTTGTATAAATCTCCTACAAAGGCCATGCTTAATAGAACTTCATATCACGTTTGACATAAAAGAAATCAGTAATTGGTCATCTTAAAGTGTTTGGCAACATTGCATATGCAGATATCTCCAAATACGAACAAATTTGATGAAAAACGTAAAAAATTGTTCTTGATTAGTTATAGTGATGAATCTAAAGATCCAAATACTAACAGGCTTTGTGATATCATGAGATGTCATTTGTTATGAGATTGTTGCTTCGAATTAGGAAGAAAAATTAGCAAATATATCAACTATTCAAGAGTTATAGTCTCACTCAAACTCAAAAGGGCAACCAAAACTTCCTACAACTACAATTCCAAACACAAGTCCTTCGAACTCTTCATAAGGTTCCTTAGGAAAATTCAGATTTACTCAAAGAAAGGTGTGTTCTTTAGTAGATGGTGGTGATCAATAGGGTTTACATTGACAGTAAAGTCAGTCTTCAACATGTTGTCTGATATGTCATCTATTCATTCGGTACTTCGTCCGAACCTTCGATGCATCGTCCTTTCTTTTGGTGTATTGTCTGATTCATTGGCATGTTGACCTCCCATAATATTCGATTTTCTTGACTTAATACCGAATCTCTCTAGTCCAATGTCCAGCACGAAATCTATCCTCCGGCATGTCGACCAATTCTTCGGCCAGATATCTAATCTTTAACATGATGCTCTCTAGCTCAACGTTTGATTCTCCTACTTTAACAATTTGCTTTTTGATGGTTCAAGTCCATTATTGAACCATCACTTGCGTTATTTATCTCAAACACTTATTAGTCTATAAACTCATCAATTGATTTTATTATCAAAATATGAGATTTAACAATCTCTCTTTTTTTTTATGATGACAACCATTTGATAATAAAGTTTTAACTAAACTCCCCATGTCTATATATCATTTTGAAATGAATTTGAATTCAAATAAAATGACAACCTTTCAATGCTACTATTTGAATTCAAGTCGAAATAATTTTTAATAAAAAATCATAGTGACTTTAATTGCAAAGGTCATATGTATAATTTTAGTTTTTATTACAAAGATCAAAATAATCATAGTAACTTTTATTGTAAAAATCATATGCATAATTTCAGTTTTTATTTGTAAAGATAAAAGTAATCATTGCACACTTCATATGCATAGTTTAAATATCAAAGTTATTATTACATACATCATATGCATAATTTCAAATCATAATAACAAAGTAATAATTGCATGTATAATTTCAAATCATCATAAGTTTAAACATTATAATTTTTCAACATCATCAAAGAAGAGAAGGATACCATGGTATCCTGGTGCTACTTCTCTCCCTTTACAACAATGTTCTAATTATAATATGAAATATATTAATATCAAAGATAAGTTTAAATTATAAGAGGTCAATTGATGATGGGGTATTAACAAAACTCTTTTTTTATGTCATCTTAGAAATGTGATTATCTTGAATTTAAAATATAACTTTTTTAATAATACTCTTGAATTCATGTTGAAATAAATTTGAATTGATATATCATTACAAGCCCAAATATTTAATTAAGCTTCAAAAAATAACTAGTAAAATTTAGGCATGAGTCATTACTAATGAAAAGTTATAAATGCATCATAAGTCTTCTTGTTCAACATAATCGCTATTTCTCCTGTTTTATCATCAACATAAATATGAGCTTATTCTTCTTGTTTGTTATTAACAAATTAGAGTTTACAAGTCATAAATACAAAAGAATTATACATAATAAATCTCAACTCATAAACATCAAGAAGTCAAGTGAAAGATCATGATTCATTTAATAAATCTCATCTTCAGTAAAAAACAAAAAGAATTATAGGAGAATAAAAGATTTTGATTTATATAAAATAAATCTAAAGTTATAAATATCAAGTGAAAGATCATGATTCGTTTGGATAAATATTCTCTCTAGTAAAAGAAAAAATCATACAAGAATAAATAATAAAAAGTTTTGATTCATACAAAATAAATCTCAAGTTATAAACACTGATAAATCAAGTGAAAGATCATGATTCGTTTGGATAAATCTCCTCGTTAGTAAATAGCAAAAAGAAAGAATAATAGGAAATCAAATAGTAAGAGATGTTGATTTATACAAAATAAATCTTAAGTCATAAACAACAATCAATCAAGTGAAAGATCATGATTAGTTTAGATAAATATTCTCTTTAATAAATAACAAAAAGAATCATAGGAGAACAAATAATAAAGATCCCAATTCATATAAAATAAATCTCAAGTTATAAATATGAAGTGAAAGATCATGATTTGTTTGTATAAATCTTCTCTTTAGTAAAAAGAAAGAATCATACGAGAACAAATAATAAAAATTCTCAATTTATGTATTTAAATAAATATTTTAACAAAGAGCGAGTTTGAATACCTTTTAATATTTCTCCAAAGATTAGCTCCTTAGAATGTGTATCTACATACTTCTATTCCTTGGGTAAGGATTCTTTGGAAGTATATGTATCCAAGTTGCTTTGGAAAGGAGAATTCTCATTCAAATACAATATATCAAATTCAAAATTATTATCAAAATTATTTTTTAAATTTGGAAGACTCGTTAAAAATAACATGGATAGATTCCTCAATAACTAAAATTCTTTTATTGAAAACTCGATAAGCTTTAGAAATAGAGAAATATCTAAAAAATGTCTTTATTAGATTTTACATCAAATTTTCCTAAGGCATCCTTTTCATTTAAAATAAAATATTTATAATAAAAAATTTTAAATATGAAATGTTAGGTCTTTTATTGTTTTACAATTTATAAGGAGTTTTAGATAGTAGTGATATTATGAGAACCTTATTCATGACATAGCATGTTATGTTAATGGCTTCGGCCTAAAAATATTTGAATAGATTATATTCATTAAGTATGGTTCCTTTCATTTATTGTAAACTACTATTTTTTCTCTTAACAACTCTATTTTATTTTAGATTTTTTAGAGTAGAGAAATTATGGTCATACCCATTTCAATTATAAAATTCTTGAAAATAATTGTTTTTAAATCCACAACTATAATCACTATGAATTGAAGAAATCATAAAACTTTTTTTTATTTTAAATTTATTTATAAAACTTTATAAAATATTTAAAATAATCACTTTTATGTGCTAAGAAGTATGTCCAAGTATATCTACTATAATCATCAATAATCACAAAAGCATATTTACTACCTGATACCAATTGGTTCAAATAAATCCATATGAATTAATTATAATGGTCTAGCGGTACTCACTTAATTTTTAGGTTTAAAGCTACTCTTTATTTGTTTACCTAGTTGGCATACATTATAAATTTTACCTTTGACAAATTTAATTCTAGATATTCCTCTTACAAGTTCATTAGTTATATTTTATGAGATTAATTTTATACTTGTATAATCTAATCTCCTATGCCAAAATTATGTATCATTGTTTAAAATCAAAAAACAAGTTTCATCATGAAAATCATCAAGATCAATAGTATACATATTATCGCTCCTTAAGGCAAGCATTAGATTCAAATTTAATATTATATCCCTTATTACACAATTGACTAATACTTAGTAAGTTATATTTTAAGCCATATACTAATAGAACTTCTTTAATTAAAAGATTTAATTTGTTATGTATTTTTCATTTATCGATATTTTTTCCTTTATTGTTGTCTTCGAAGGTGATATTGATAGGAAATTTAGGGGTGTCATCATATGCGCAACAAATGAATAGAAAAACAAAATCTTAGATTTCTATAAAAAGGTTTCCTAGTCGTATAAAGATTTATGCACAAAAATTCATGAATCCGAAAACTATGTATATGAGAAAGATAGTACTTAGGGAGATTGTATATCCCTAAGAATCCTGCAGAACCATGGGGTAGGATAAAGAAGGTCAACTGTTCTCCTCTCTAACGGTGATCTACATAATAGAGACTGTGAAGATACTTCTCACTGGAGAGAGGAGAATAGGAGATGGCTACTAGGAAAACTCTAGTTTATGGGTCTTTGGTTCCCTTTATATTTATAGAGGCTCCATATTAACCCTAATGGATCCTACCCTATTGGGTATTGGATCTCCATCCAATTACCCAAGCCTCTTATATTAATGAGTCTCTACCCAATAATCTATTTTTAGCTTTTATTGGGTCTCATCTATGAGATCCAATAACTCAGAGGCTTATTAGATATCCAATAAGACAAGGGCTCTAGCGAATATCTCATATTCGAACATCTACTCATTGCAATATCTACCATATATGTGTGACTCTCTAGGCCCAATATTGAGTTGACCGTGAGTCATACCTATCAAAACTCCTTCTGACTTAGTGAATTATTACCTCTATAATAATTTACTCAATTCATCAACTACGGATATACTAGACCACTACGCCGTAGTCCCTAGATGATACAAGGGAATCCAATCCTTTGGATCTATCCATCCTCAATTATTATATATCTATAGTCCCTCATCCATATAATATCTCAAAGATCGTATATAAGGTATTGTGCTGTGAGGCCCATAAAGTTTCTAGTCAAGTCTCGCTCTAATTGGATTCTCCTAGAGAACTCTTTCTCTCTCAATCTGAATAACCCTAGCAAGAGATTTGTCTAAGTAAGAACATATGGGATATGTTAGAATTAAGTTGGCACTAAGAGGGGGGGGGGTGAATTAGTCTATACGTAAAAGATGTTTGTGATTCGAAATCCTTTCAAGTTGATAAAATCATTTCAAAAAAGCGTTTAATTTTGAAAACGTTCATAAAGCAGGTAAGGCAGCAAAAAAAAGAAGAAAGAGAGAACAAACCAATTTATAGTAGTTCGGTCTTGTGATCTACGTCCACTTTCGATTCCTCCTCCATCGAGGTCACCGGCTTCCACTATTGATCTTCCTTCAATGGACGAAAATCAACTACCCTTTTACAGATCTTTTCTCATTTTAACAGGTTCAAGAGATAACCTTTTACACTTTGCTCATTCCTCCTAAAATATATTTCTAAACTAGAACAAGAGGAGGTGACTCTCATGGGATTACAATAGCGTTTTCTCTTAGATCTCAAAATTTTTGTTCACTTTTCTATGCTTCACAAGTAGAAATGTGTGGGGTATTTATAGGCCTCAATTGGTTTAAAAATAGAGTAAAAAAAGGACTCATCTCAAATTTTCGGGGTACTAGCGGTACTATCACCTATGCTAGGTGGTACCACCACTAGTACTCTCTAACACTAAGTGGTACCACCGTCCAGTCTGGCAGTACTATCGCTAGATAGAATCTCGGCTATTAGACCTAAGCGGTACTATCGTCAGGCAGCATTAACTGCCAACAGTACCACTACCCAGACCTCTTGGGAGATTGAGCTCTTGGTGGTTCCACCGTTCAGTCTTGGCAGTGCCACCGCTAGACAAGTTCCAAGTCATTATTTAGGCTATCAATTCAGCTCAAACTAGTTCTCATTCAGGCCCAATTAGTCCCTGATTGAATTAGTAGGATTACTACCTAATCATAACTCAAATTAAGTCCTAACTATGATAATTAAGATATTAATAAAGCAAATTAGGTCTGGTATGTCAAATGTTCTTCCAGCGAAATCCCAACAAGCTTCCAGTGATCTTCTAGCAATCTTTCGGTGAACTTCCGATGGACTCTCGGGATTTTTCGATGGACTCCTGGCAAGCTCTCAGTGAACTCCCAATAATCTTTTCAGTGAACTCCCAACGAACTTCTTGGTGAGCTCCCGATGAACTTCTCAACGAGCTCCGACGAACTCCTGATGAACTTCTTGGTGAACTCCTAATGAACTCTCGATAAACTCCTGATGAATCGTATGATCTTTGACTCCGGCACAACATCTGCTTTATGCCTTATTCATGATTGTAGTTAATCCTACAATACTTTTCTCAACATATGGATTAGATCAATAATTTATTAATTGATTTCATCATCAAAATATGAGATTCAATAGGATATTTCTCTTATGACACTGAGAGTGGATGATCCTTTATTGATACTTAATTATCTTCGTAAGGTTGACTAATATTCCTAAGAACTGATTATACTAGATCTTAAACTTTCCAAACTTATAAGTCTGGTATCAAAGAATGAAATACTCATACAAGGTATCTTTGGTGTCTCAAGTCTAAGGACCAAATACACTACTAGGACTACAAAATCATTGTCTGGTAGCAAATATTATTAACTATCCAACATTCCGTAAGTGGATCAATTAGTGAACTCACTCTCCAATGAGCACATGTACTGTATCTTTAGTGTCCCTACATTAGTAGCTATGAGACCAGTCACCTCCATGGTATACAACATATAATATATCCGGTTATCTCGATGTCCCTCTCGAGTAACATATGACCAAGATTATTTAGGGTTTATGTTTAAAGGTGAATCGGTCTTATTATCGTGATCTCATCATGATCCAATTCCCATTGTATAGATTCAAGGACATCACAATATACATCCAGATAATGTGAGAAAATGATAGTAATCATAAGCAAAGAGATTGACGTAGCATGTTATAGGTGCCATCACTCACGTGATTGGCTTGTTAGGCACCTATAACTAACAATCTCTCACTTAACTTAAAGTCAATCACTTATGTGTCTGATCCCCATCAGACCTCTGTGACGCTCAAAGATAATCTGAGTCAATAGCTTTGTTAGTGGATTTGCAATGTTATCTTCGGATGAAACTCTTTCCACTGCTATATCTCTTCAGGTCACGATATCTCTAATAAGCTGGAACCTCCTTAGAACACTTCTGATGAGACCTGAGTTTTCTCATTTGAGTAATCACCCCATAGTTATCATAATATAAGGGAATTAGCTCCTCGTTGCCTGACACGACTCCTAGACCTATGATGAACTTCTTCATTTAGACTCTCTCCTTTGCTGCCACTACCGCAGTAATGTACTCCGCCTTTGTGGTCGAGTTAGCAATAGTATCTTGCTTGAAAATCTTTCAACATATTGCTCCTCTATTCAAGGTAAACACATACATTGAATTAGACTTGCTATCATTGATATCGGACTGAAAGTTCGAGTCTGTGTAGCCCTCAACTCTAAGGTTACTTTCTCTATATACTAGTAAAAGATTCTTAGCCCTTATTAAATACATATGGATACACTTTATTTCTTTTCAGTGCTCCAAGCCTAGATCTGCTTGATACCTGTTCCTAACACTTAGAGTATACTATATCAGGCCTAGCACATAGCATAGAATATATGATAAACCCTATCGCTGAGGCATAGGGTATCTTATCCATGTGTGCCCCTTCTTTAGGAGTTTTTGGGGACATACTCCTAGAAAGTGATAGCCTATGTCTTATTGGTATGAGACCTCTTGAAATTTTTCATACCAAACCTTTTGATAATGGTGTCTATATACATAGACTGGGACAAGCCAAGCATCCTCTTGGATCAATCTCTATAGATCTGAATCCATAATACGTAGGATGCTTCTCCTAAAGCCTTCATAGAGAAGTATCTAAATAGCAAGTCTTTTGGTCCTCAAGGTGATAAAAATAATACCCATAAATTTTCTTGGAGTATCCCACGAACTTGCACCGTTCTATCCTAGATTCTAACTTATCGAGATTATATCTCTTAACATGGGCAGGACAGCCCCAAATCTTAACAACCTTAAGATCAGACTTTTTCTCTTTTTATATCTCATATGGTGTCGACACTACCAATTTAGTTAGAACTCTATTTAGAAAGGTAAGTTGCAGACACTGTGACATATCCTTAGAATGAGACGGGTAGATTGATAAAACTCATCATGAACCACACCATGTCTAATAGTGGATGATTTCTCCTTTCGAATATACCATCGAATATTCCATTAGGATAGAATCCCATAATCCTTGAGGAATTTGGTGAACTATGCACTCAAGTACTTATCTCATCGATCTGATCGAAGAATCTTAATACTCTTTCTAGTCTAGTTCTCTATTTCATTCTTATATTATCTGAATTTCTCAAAGGCTTTGGACTTGTATTTCATTAAGTACATGTGTCCGTACTTAGAGAAATCGTCAGTGAAAGTAATGAGGTAGGAGTAACCACCTATAGCCTAGGTTGACATGGGCCACATACATCATTATGTATGAGTTTCAATCACTCAGTGACTCTCTCTCTCTAGTTTTACTAAATGGAGAGTTAGTCAACTTTCTATAAAGGCAAGATTCACAGTCGCATATGACTCATAGTCAAATGGATCTAGGTATCCATCATTCAATAACTTTTGAATCCTTCCCTTATGGATATGACCTAGCCTACAATGCCATAGGTATATACTATTTATCTTATATTGTTTCCTCTTGAACTTACATTCATGATATGTGGAGTAATGTCTAGTATAATCAAACTTTTATGCAATATTCCTCTCATGATGATCTTATCATTCTTAATAATTGAACAACTATTATTCTCAAAAACTACTTTATAATCATTTAATATTAAATATAAAATAAAAATAATATTTTTGATAATAGAGGAAACAAAATAATATACATCCAATACAATAATAGCTCTACCAAGCAGATGTAGGGTGACCTCATAAACAACAACAGCAATAACTCTTGCTCCATCGCCCATCTTGAGGTCCATTTTGTCTCTTATCAATCTCCTAAGTCTTTCCAAAATCTACAACGAATTATATACATGACAAGTACTACTAGTATCTAATAATTTTGTGTTATCATATGAGTCTGACAAATGGAGACTGATTATGAATGTACTTGAAGCTTCTCTAAGCTTTTGTTTCACCTTCTCTGCAATGCACTTATTGCAGTTCCTCTTCCAGTGTCCGTCTTTGCCATTGTGGAAATACTGACCTTTGTCTTTTGCCGAGTTTTTCTTAGTAACCTTTGCTTTACTTGGTCTACTCTTGCCCTTGCTTTTCTTAAGGGACTTCTCTATCTTCCTTTTCTTTCTAGTCTTACTAGTATAGAGAACCATGAAAAGGAATTTGGTAAGGGCTGAAGCACAAGATCCACATACAGGTTATCCTCTAGGATCATTTATAGACCTATGAGTTTCTCTATCCACTCAATCATCTTAAGGACATGGTACTAAACCGGTGTCTCCTCAATCATCCTAGTGCGAAAGAGACTATTTGATATCTCATATCGTTGAATTCTTTCTTGTTTCTCAAATAATTTACGGAGAGATAGGAATGTAGATATGACATCCATCTTTTCATGTTGTCTATATAACTTGAGAGTCATGGAGCCTCAACATATAATACTGAGCAAGAGGAAGTCATATGTGTACTTCACAAAGCAAGCGATTTCATCCTCGCTTATCTTTTTCTTAGACATAAGTATCACTTTATCAAGGACATACACGACTTTCTCCACTATGAGAACTATTTTCAAGTTACGAAGCCAATCCATATAGTTTGGGCCAGTGAGGTGGTTAGTATCAAGTATGCCACGTAGAGGGTCTAATGATGATATTTTCTAAAAATAAAGATGTGGCATAAATAAATAACATGTAGATTTTACAGAAATATAAATAATCAAGATATGAACTTCTATCTTAATGTACTCCCACTATTTTTCTACCAAGTCACGCAACACCCTCAACACGTGAAATGGAAGTCTCCGGTAGACTTTTAGTAGGGATCAAGATCCAATCGGCATCTTAGTGTAACCTCGAGGGATTTGACCAATCACACTAAACCCAAAAGGTAGGCAACTCTTGCCTATCACAACTCTTAGTGATTCCCATCCTATTCGACCTTCAAACCACCATGGCCTTAAGGGACTCGATGAACCATGATGTTCGATTAAGTCATCACGATCATTACAAGATGAGTCTGATTCGATGATATACCCTCGAGAGACTCGACTAAGTATACTATATCCTTAGGTCATTGGTGACATATCTATATTGTAGGCAACTCTTGCCGATCATAACTCCTTGTGATTCCCGTCCTATTCAGCCTTCGAACCACTATGGCCTCGAGGGACTCGATCAACCATAATGTTCGGTTAAGTCATCACCATCGTTATAAGATGATTCTGATTCGATGATGTACCCTCGACAGACTCGACCATACATATCATGTTCTTAGGTCACTGGTGACATCTCTATGTCATAGATAAGATGACGAATCGTGATATAGGTGAGCCTCGAAGGACTCAACCAACTTAACCTGTATCGGGAATCAGTTCCTACCTATAACAATGAAAGGCCACGTGGGTCAATCTAATTACCTCACATTTATCGACTTAATATTATTGAGAGAGAGGATTTTTTATTCGATCTCCTAATATAACATGTCACGCACATATATATTTAATATATATCTACACATATATAAACATATATATCTAGTAGATGTATAAGCAATCACACATTATATGAGCAATCACACCAGATGATCATAGATCACATCATAATATGATCAACCCTAAGCTAGTGGGCCCAATCACTCATATCAAGATCTACGTGTGTAGCGATGCATCTCTATGCCCTGTGATCGTTCATCTCGTCCTCGTCGGTTCTATTGGCATTTCGACGCATCTCTATACATTGTAATCGTCCGTCTCGATCTCATGGGTCCTACTATCGCTTCCATGTTCCCACTATACCTCCTCGTGTAATTACAACATGATTACAAGCATGTAGACCCGACAATCAATGAGAAAAATAGAGGCTTACAAGCCCCAACAATAATAATAATTATATCACATGTACACACATCACACAATTCATGATCATTTGTCTATATCATACATCACATGTATATATCATTATACAGACTATTGGATAAATAATAATAGTTAATTAAATCTTTTAATTAACTAATATTTTCTAAAATCAAGGATATACAAAATTTTTTCTAAATTATGAAGGGTATTTTGGTAATTTGGATCGAAAAGGACATAACCTAGAATTTCTAAAATTCTAAGGGGGCAGAACCATCTTTTTCCTACACACCCTAATCTCATCCTCTGCATCCTCTGCATGCTTCGTTGCAGCCATCGCCACCTTGCCGACGGCGATCGCTATTGGCGAGCATGCCACCCTTGCTCATGGGTGGCTTGCCCGCGGGTAGTATGCTTGTGGACAGCGCTGCTGTAGCGGGTGGGCGCCCCTGCGGGCGCTTTTGCCTATGGGCGACACTACTACAGTAGGTGGGCCAACGCCCCTTTTGCAAGTGAGCACCACTACGGGCACCACTCTCCTTTGTGGGTAGGTCACCCGCAAGCACTGCTGTCGAGGGCCAGCATAGCCCCCTACATGCAGGCGGCCTACCTACGGATGTAGGTGTCGCTCACCCTTGCCAGTAGGTTGCTTGTAGATGCCACTTGCGACCCCTACGTGCACGACCAAGGCTGCTTGCAGCCTTGGCCAACCTACCTATTGCTGCCCTCTCTTGCTTTTTGCATCAATAATTTTGACGACAAAAATGCATCTAAAACAAAACACACATAGTTAAAATCCAGTCTTCGCATGAACAATCTAGCTCTAATACCACTATTGAAAAAATCTATGGGTGATATCACATACACAATGGAAGAATAGAAAAATAAAATCTTAGATTTTCATGAAAAGGTTTCATCATTGTGCGAAGATCAGTGCACAAAAATCCGTAAATCCAAAAATACGTATATGAGAAAGATAATATCTAGGGAGATTGTATATCCTTAAGAATCCTATAGATCTATGGGAAAAAATAAAAGTGGTCAAGTGTCCTCCTCTCTATCTGTGATTCACATGGTAGGGACTACAAAGATGCTCCTCACTAGGGAGAGGAGAATAGGAGGTGACTACAAAGAAAACTATAGCTCATGAGCCTTTGGTTCCCTCCTATTTATAGAGGCCCCCCCTATTAACCCTAATAGATCATATCCTATTGGGTATTGGATCTCCATCCAATTACTCAAGCCTTTTAGATTAATGGGTCTCTACCAAATAATCTTTTATTAGTTCTTATTGGATCTCATCTCTATGATCTAATAATTCAGGGGTTTATTGGATATCCAATAAGATAGGAGCTTCGGTGGATATCTCATATCTGAATCTCTACTCGTCGCAACGTCTACCATATATGTGTGACTCTCTAGGCCCACTATCGAGCTAGCCGTAAGTCATACATGTCAAAACTCCTTTTGACTCAATGAATTATTATCTCCATAATAATTCATTCGAATCATTAATTACAGATGTACTAGGCTACTATGCCGTAATCCCTGAATGATATAAGGGAATCTAATCCTTTGGACTTATCTATTTTCAGTTACCGTATATCTATAATCCCTCATCCATCTAATATCCCAAAGATCGTATATCGGACATAGTGATGTCAGGCCTATATGGTTTTCAATCGAGTCTTGCTCTAATCAAATTCTCCTAAAGAACTCTTTCTCTCTCAATCTGAATGACTCTGGCCAGGGATTTGCCTGAGCAAGAACACATGAAATATTCCTCTTATGATACCGAGAGTGGATGCTCCTCTATTGATACTCAATTACCTTTATAAGGTTAGCTACCATTCCCGAGAACTAGCTATACCAAATCTAGAACTTTCCAAACCTATAAGTCCGGCATCAAAGAATGGAGTACTTATACAAGACATCTTTGGTGTCTCAAGTCTAAGGACCAGATACACTACTAGGACTACGAAATCGTTGTCTGACAATAAGTATCATTAACCATTCAGCATTACGTAAGTGGAACAATCATAGCAAATTCATTGTCAACTCAATACCTTGTTTAGACATTTTGATTTACGTCAAGATGAATAGCATGTATATTTCTTCTTTCTTCCTGTTAAGGAGGAAGAACTCATTCTATACTCCTTATATTGTACTTCTTATCTTAGTGTACTCTATGATGTTATGTGTTTTATCAAATGATGCACTTCTTAATATTATGATGATTGTGACACTCAGGCATGTTAAATCTTCCGAATGCATGAGTTTCTTGTATACATTCTTTTTTAGATTTTTTATTTTCGAAAATGGAGCTTTTATCGAGTTCATTTCCTATCTTCTTCTTCTTATCTCATTCATGGACTTTTTATACACTTGCTTCATAATGATCTTCTCCTATAACCCTCCTATACTTACGAAAGAAGAAGTGTTATTCACGGACTTTTTGATATACATGATTTTTGTATGAACCCTTCTTCTTTCTACCTACAAAAATAAGGATTTGATTCATAAACCTTGAATATACACATTTTGATGAATCCCTTTGCTCTCTATAAAAGTAGAGGTTTGATGGATTTTCGATAGCTTGAATGAATTCCTTTTCTTGTTATGAATGATTCATGAATTTTTGATA
This sequence comes from Musa beccarii, assembly GCA_024322285.1. Classification (NCBI taxonomy): domain Eukaryota; kingdom Viridiplantae; phylum Streptophyta; class Magnoliopsida; order Zingiberales; family Musaceae; genus Musa; species Musa beccarii. Next base: position 35,296,280 of record CM044402.1, read on the forward strand.
GCCTGACTTTTCTTGTAATGAATTAACTCCTCTCTTCTCTCCATCTTTGCTAACTTGTCTACTTCATATCCCAAGAGAAGTGCTATTAAGAGTAGTGCTAGTTTACACATCTAAAAGCAAAAGTCATCGTCTTGCAGAGATTTTTGCTAGCCTGTTGATTTAAAGAAACAAACATTACTATCACAATGGTGTAAAACTATCTTGCGTGTTTGATGTAATGATATAAAAATAATAGCACATTTCCTTTTTGTTGATAACAAAGGGGGAGAAATTGGTATTGTACTTAGTATTATATTTGAAATGTTGAATCATGATCATGCTTAGTATCATGCTTAAATGATGAATGTTTTGGCATCATGTTTGAAATGGTATCATAATGATAAATTTTGGTATCATGTATGAAGTGATTGATTAGTTTGAAATGATAAATTTTATCATGCCTAAATGTTTGGTATCATGATGAATGCTTGGTATCATACTTGAAATGATAAATCATGATCATGCTTAATATCATGCTTAATGAATGATTGGCATCACGTACGTTTCTAGTATTATACATGAAATTGTGCATGTTATACCTTGATAATTTGAAACTATATTGATGCACAATGCATGAAACTTATGATTAAAAATCGGTTAAAGCTTGAATTCAAAGGTTATAAATTCAAGTTTGTCTTTTCTCAAGTATGTCATATAGATAAGGGGAGTTAAAATTAACTTCATCATCAATTGGTTATCATCATAAAAAATGGAGAGATTATTGAATCTTAGATTTTGATGATAAAATTAATTAATAAATTATTGATCTAATCCATATGTTGAGAAAAGTGTTACAGGATTAACTATGATAATGAATAAGGCATAAAGTAGATATTGTGCCAGAGTCAAAGATCGAACGATTTGTCGAGAGTCCAAGAGTTCATCGGGAGTTTTGCTGGAGTTTGCTAAGAAGTCATTGGGAGCTCACCAAAAAGTTCATCAGGAGTTCACCGAGAAGTTCGTTAGGAGTTCATAGGAGCTCACTGAGAAGTTGTTAGGAGCTCACTCAGAAGCTTGTTAGAGTTTGCTACGAAGATCATCGAGAGTTCAAGAGCTTGCCAGGAGTTTACTAAAAGATCGCAGAGAGTTTGTCGAAAGTCCGTCGGAAGATTGCCAAAAGCTTGCCAGGATTTCGCCAGAAGAACATTTGACCTATTAGACTTAATTTACTTTATTAATATC